>CM030798.1:12387121-12987121 GCA_018127125.1 Rhododendron griersonianum | reverse complement strand
ACCGCAATGTGGCCGGACTTGCCCATTGTGTGGTGTGCGTGTGTAAAAGAAAGATTTGCGACATCGGATAAAATATTTTTGAAACTACATTGTGGCCGTTTGCCCAATGGGAGTTGTGTGTGTGTGTGTGCCAATGGGAACCCGGCGCGGCGGAACCATTGTGAGGATACTCGAGAACCCGGCGTGGCGGAATCGAGGTTGGGTGTGTTCCAATGGAAATCCGTGGTGGCGGAACCATTGTGAGGTTGTGTGCGTGCCAATGGGAACCCAGTGCGGCGGAACCATTGTGAGGATACTCGAGAACCCGGCGCGGCGGAATCGAGGTTGGGTGTGTTCCAATGGAAATCCGTGGTGGCGGAACCATTGTGAGGTTGTGTGTGTGCCAATGGGAACCCGGTGCGGCGGAACCATTGTGAGGATACTCGGGAACCCGGCGCGGCGGAACCAAGGTTGGGTGTCTTCCAATGGAAATCCGTGGTGGCGGAACCATTGTGAGGCTGTGTGTTTTAAAAACCTCAATGTGGCCGGACTTGCCCATTGTGTGGTGTGCGTGTGTAAAGAAAACGATTTTCGAAATGTTGATTTGGTGAATAAAAGGTAAAATGGTGACACGGTCTATGAAACGCTGCGTAGGAGAAACTCTGATGACACAGACACTTACGCTAGTCGAGTAATGATTATGCATGTGTTGTTATTATTTGGATATATATGTGCTATATGACTTGCTATGTGTAAGTTAAGGGTTAGTGGGTATAGGATTATTCTGCTGAGCTCTTGTGGCTCATGGTGTTACCTTTGGTGACCCTGACATATTACATCGGTGGCGACGCTGGTATAATGTGTCAGACTTTGTAGATGATCAAGATGAACAGTACACCTTGGAGGCTTTTGGAGCTGGCTAGGATGAAGGAGCAGGCGGAGCTATAGTTAGGAACCCTAGAATCCCTTCATTATGAAAATATTGAACTCTTGTGGGAGTTTTGTTGTAATAACGAGCCAGACTCCATTTGATTTTATCAATAAAAATGTTTATTTAACGTACCCGAAAATGGGGACGTTACAGATTCTTTTTACCAAAAATATACCTTACAGGCAACGCCTTTAGTGCTTGGCTATAAAGACTTAGGGTTAGGGCTTTTAGTTCAAGCCCTAACCCTTCTGCAGAGAAAGAGATGTTACAACAACATATACAAGGTGTGAGGAAGAACTTCTGTAAAAATGCAAGTAGGTTCCTGTCTTAATTTGATAAGCTCTATAGCTTTCTAATACATGCAAGGTTTAGGTAGTCTCAGGGTGCTCCGTTGTCAAAGGGCACCAATCCTTTCACCAGCCCATCATAGGTGATGATTGGGTGATTCCCTTTTTGATATACCACTAGGTACGAGTGACTGTAGAGTTTGCTGGAACCCCTAACATAGCCCGTGTCATGCCGGGGTATCAGGTGAACTCAACGAGGTTGCCCGCTCGTTGCATATGATAAATGAATTGAATAAAGCATGAATTAGTCTTATGTTGAACTTTCTGGTTATGGCTCTCAATTCCCCAACGGAGTCGCCAAAAACTGTAGACACCTCCCAAACGGAGCATCGCCATACAGATTGATCGTTTGTTGCTCGATTGGTTGCTTGCTTCATAAACCAAGATCATGGACATTCCCATGGCTAGGAACATCGCCACATGATAGCGGTTGTGGGTGAGTTGGGTTCCGCTGGAGATGCTTACGTGTATAAATGTGAGCTGGAGAGGTGCGATTGGCTGATGATTAGTATTGAGGGGAAAAGGGGAATGATCTTATGGGGTGAGGGAAGGAGCAAGAGGTACGGAAAGGACAAAGGCAACGTGTCTCCTTTGTTCTCCGCGGGGGATGACGTCTGCCTTCTCTGGAATCAAACAAGTGAGGTCACCTTCTCTTCGGGGAAGAATGTTCTCCTTCCTCAGAATCAGTGCTCACACTCTCCTTTTCCAGAAAAGTCAGCCTCTGCTAATCCCAAATGGGGCATTGCCATACAGATTGATCGTTTGTTGATCGATTGGTTACTTGCTTCATAAACCAAGATCATGGACATTCCAATGGCTAGGAACATCGCCACACGATAGCGGATGTGGGTGAGTTGGGTTCCGCTGGAGATGCTTACGTGTAGAAATGTGAGCTGGAAGGTGCGATTGGCTGATGATTAGTATTGAGGGGAAAAGGGGAATGATCTTATGGGGTGAGGGAAGGAGCAAGAGGTACGGAAAGGACAAAGGCAACGTGTCTCCTTTGTTCTCCGCGGGGGATGACGTCTGCCTTCTCTGGAATCAAACGAGTGAGGTCACCTTTTCTCCGGGGAAGAATGTTCTCCTTCCTCAGAATCAGTGCTCACACTCTCCTTTTCCAGAAAAGTCAGCCTCTGCTAATCATTGGGAATGTCAGGGGTATTTATAGGGCACCTGGGCCTAGGTCAGGCCTAGAACGGCGCTCCTATAAGACCCCAACACGTGTCCCTCCCGTACCTCCAGGTCCCGGATAGACTCGCCCTCCCGCAGAGGTCTTTCCGCGGGAGGACTTGCGCTTCCGCGACGCTACCTTCATCCCAAGCCACCAAGCCACAAGAGCTTCCCCAATTCCCGCAAGAGCAAGGTCGCGACCCGCGGCGATTGTTTGCTTCCCGCGAGGTCCCTTCCGGGCCCTGCCTTTTAGGCCCGAATAGGACCCCGGGGTCTTCCTGTGATCCTCTGTACCCTTCTCGGTACGTCTTTAGTTCCCCCCGCGGAGCTAGCGGGGGTCCCACGGGGTCTTCCCTTCCGCGGGTCATTTCCGCGGGCTTTATTCTTTCGTGCCACACGTGCTTCCCTTCTATTGGGCAGTCAACCGCCTTCTTAGAATAGAATCTTGACTAAGACTGACTTCCCGCAGGGTCCTAATCACCACGTGTCCGCGGCCAATTGGTTGGTCAAAAGTCTTCCCTGATGACATGTCAATAATTTTGACCGCGCCTACATATGCCCCCCGCGCGTGTACGACAAGTGCACGTCGTCCGTGTACGTACTATCCCATTTGTGAGTTTTCGCATTTACCCCGGATTTGTTCCGCGGAGCAACGGGTATGATAACCGTTGGCGTCTCTTCGTGTACCGTCACGTCTCTTCGTGTACCGTCATGACTCTTCGTGTGCAGTCGTCATAAATGTCCCCACCGGTTGACCACTATATAAACCCTTTGTCCATTATTTCCTTTTTCACCAATCTCCCAAATCTCCGTCGAAGTGCTGTCATTTTCTCTTCTGATTCTCAGCGAGCGATTGTCTTCTTTCTTGTCGCTTTTCACCCTTCGCGGTCACAACTTCCCTTTCTCTTTCACACCAATCATAAATGGCTGCGCGTAATCCGAACGTTGAGGTCCCAGTCCCCTCTGCGGATCAGTGGCAGAGGGCCCCGTTCTTGCAGACAGTTGGGGACCCATTCTAGGCCCTCACGGGGGTGTATCCTGTCGTGGGTGCTCCCGTGGCTGACCCCACCTTCTTCACAGCCCCTGCCGCCCCGGAGCATGCAGAGCTAGTCAACCCCTCCTCGGTGCTTCGCTTTCGCCTCGAGCGCGGGGATTTCCCCTTTGTGGAATGCCGCTTTGGGGCCCAAGCTTCCCCACCCACCGACTGGGCAGACTGGGTGGATGACGTTGCCAACGATCCCCGCTTCAGGCCGTTGTTGTTGGACAGCGGTGCTCTCGACGCCGTCCAGCTGTCGCGGCGCCTAAGCATCCCTCGACAGGGGGCGGCCAACAGGAATCTGGAGTTCGCGTGCTCGCGCTGGAGCATCAATTCCCACTCCTTTGCATGGGCGTGGGGGGAGAGTGGACTTTCGCTGGAGGACGTCTTCATCCTCACTCGCTTGTCTCTCCGCGGGGGCAACATTGTGGACCTGGCCAAACTCTCGCGCGAGGATCGAGATGACGTTGAGGCTTTGAGGGCACTACACAAGCAAGCCCAGAACGGGCCCATCTTCACTGCCCAGGGCGTCCGCAAGGCCGCCGCGGCGAATGCCAAGAAAACCTCTCTTGTGAGCTGGCTTCGCTATTTCTTCAAGGACCTTCAGCCCGCGAGGATTGTCGCTCCCGGTACTGTGCGGGACTTCGTCGCGGGCCCCCAATACCAGAAACGACTCTACATGGCGGGCTTCTTTTCTTACTTCGTCTCCTACTACGTCTTGCCCGATTACCCCATCGATGGCCTCTCCCAGGCGGTCTTTCCTCTGGCAGTGCTCCTGGCCCGCGGCCAACCTGTCGCGCTGGTGCCTCTGTTCTTGGGGTCGCTCTACCATCAACTGGACCTGGTTCAGGCTGATTACGCCAGGTCTCTCGGTAGATGCGACCATCTTTCGATGGCCCACTCCACCTTCCTGCTCGCGTAATTCTTTGAGCACTTCCGTACCGTTGCCCCGGTTCCGCTGGTCTTCCCAGCGTCAGGGCTGCGATCCCGCCCGGAGCAATGGCATGGTGCCAGCAGCGAGGCCTCATGGTACGAGGCATGTGATATTGAAGCCAATTTTACTCAACGACCCTACAGCATCACTTCTCTGGGTGTCATGGGCATGGGCCAGTGCCTTCTCCCAGCTGCTTCTTCTCTCCGTGCCGCGAGCGGTGGCGACCCCGTGGCGCGGACGGTGATCAACGCCACGCTCATAGCTCTTCCTGGGTGGCTCCCGTCCCTATGCAACGAGACAACTGGGGTAGCGGTGTACCGCCCGGACCGCTTTGCGAGGCAACTAGGCTTCGACCAAAGGATACCTGGGCCTGCCCCCGCGATGCCTTCCTTTGTGGAATCCCAGCTCCGATTCATGGCGGGCCAGCTTTCCCCAATCCTGGCACAACTTGGTGATTTGCCCATCCCTGATAGGGAACAGGGTCTCGAGTAATACTCCGGAGTTCCGCGCGTTTTGGAGGAGGAACCTTGACTCCTTCTTAACGTTCATCCGCGGGCAGGCCGTGGTCCCCGTGGCATCAACAATCCGCATTCGGGACACTTCGCTGCGGGCTATCACTGGAGTCCGGGCAGCCGAATGGCGCGGACCCCGCAGCCAATGGGCCGTGATCCATGCCGCGCCCTTGAACAGGGTATTTCCTGCGGTGGTCCCTGCACCTCCTCAAGCTGCCCCGGGGCGCACTTGTGTGCGGGGACCCCACGTGAGTACACAGCCTCCACCTCCAGCGGAACCATCTCAACCGTCCTCATCTCAGGCGCCCGCGGCGGGGGAGACCCGTTGCCCAAAACGAATTCGAAATGTAAGTATCTTCCCCCGTGCTGAATCATCTCATTACAATGCTTCATCTCTTCGTTTTCTGGGGCTTATTCCCTTTGTTTTGCTTTTTCTTTTTCTCAGCAGCGGGAGCGGGATGCTAGCACCTTTGTGGCTTTCAAGTCAGAGGCGACCGCGACAGCGGAACAAGCAGCAGGTGGGGCGGAAGGGGATGCCCCAGACGCTCAGCCCAAACACCGCCGCCTCGATGGTAAGCCTTGCCTTGCTAGAATGTCATCTCTGTCATTTTGCATTTTCTGATCTCTAACTTTCATTTTGCCACAATTTCTCGAACAGCTGCTGTGGAGTCCGACGACGGGGAGAACGAGGACGCAGGGGCGGGCAATGATGGTGACGACGATGATGATGATGATGAGGACCAGCTCCCCCTCAGCGTCCACTTGGCGGCCTTGCAAGCCCGGTCGTCCATGCCCGCGGGGGGTCTTGTTGCGGAAGATGTCGTTGAAGTGGACATCTCCGACTCCCCGGAAGAACAGAGGGAAACGGAGGTGATTCAGCCTCGGGCGGAACCAGTTCCCTTTCCTCACCCAGAACCGGAATCCTCCGCGGTTATTGGAGGTACGTTACCTGATGAGCCCTCTATTGTTGACCTCGGGGGAGATCCCAACACAGTTTCTTTCGAGTCATCTTCTTCCTCAGAGGAGTCCGAAAATGTAATAGTTTATTCTGTTGATCGAGACCCTTCTCCATCCAATCCAGCACCTTCTGAGGCCCGCGAGCCCCCGTCATCAACGGACACCCGCGAATCTGTGGGCCAGGTCAACATTGCCGCGGAACCCATCAACGCGGCGGCCGCGCAACTTTTGAGGGAGGAAGATGAAGATGACGTTGAAGAGCTTCCTCATGCTGCCGTGGGGGGTCCTGTCGCGGACCAACCTGGGGCAGGCTCAACCACTACTCCTTCCGGCTCTCATCAGCAGTCCACTAGCGCCCACATCCGTTCCACGAAGAGCTTTCTAGGCCGGGTCGCTGGCGGCTCCCCAGGGGTCTCCAATGCCTCGTTCCTTTAAGGTCCTGGATCGAACGCAGGGCAGGACACGGCTGTGGACGCCGCCAGCCCCCATTCCCCGGCGTGTTCCACCTCGCAGACCCACTCTCCTCATCAGTCTGCGAGACATACGCCGACTCCGCGCGCCGAGCCTACTGCCTCTCCTTCCGACCGACAGCTGGAGGTAAACAAAGAGCTTCTTGGGGGGCCCACCTCCATTACTGACTCAGATTTGAATTCTTTATTTAAAGATATGACCTTCCTTCCTTCTGACGATGTTTTGGGGGGACAGGGAAGCCACGCCCTTGGAGACTTTGCACTGGATTTGAACTTGGAGATGGGTGAGCAAAGAGAGGAGGTGGAGTCCAGGGAGCAGTCTCCACCTAGGCGAAGCCCTGTTCCAGATCTAGGGAAGGGCCCCATGGACACTGAGGCCGAGGAGCCAGTCCGCCTCTTCCCCGCCGGCTATCCTATAGACAAGGCCCGCTACCCGCTGCTGAATGCCATAGCCCGGTCTCACCCAGAGACATTCAGCTCCTTCAACCCGCGGTCTGTCTGGATCGGGGTGATCTACCTTACCAGCCTCCACGATGTGCTTACCCCTTGGGGGCAGCTACGCTTCAGGGACTTCAATCTTGAGACGGAAGCCGCTCTACTGGAGGTTGCCCAGGATATGCAGGTCTTCGGGTTTGACCTAGCCTGGCTATGCGCGCGGAGCTCTGCCCTGAGGGCCGCGGGGGAGAGGGCTGCTCTGAGGCCTGAGATCCAGGACTTGGCTGCCTAGCTGGAGTCCGCTCGACAGCACATGGCTAATCTGGAGGCCAGGTTTGCCCAGGTGATGCAGCGTGACGCGGAGCTGGCTGCCACTACGTTGAAACCTGAAGATCCTGACCTCGAGGGGCTTGTCTTCGCGGACTGGCAAACTTAGGGCTTTTCCTTCTTGTCTTGTCGTTGTTTCCCCTTTTTTATTTTATGAAACACATGTACTATTTCCCTTCTCTCTTTTTTTTGAATAAAACTGGCATTATTGGAATAAGATCGTCTTTATGTCAATGATATCATCTGAACATAATACATGTACTCTTGCCTGAATTCGCGGGCCATGTTCTGCCGTCTGAGACTTAACATTATCTCTGTTTGACAATCACTAAGTATGAATCCCGCGGGTCATGTTCTGACCTCTCGCGACTTAGTATCATCTCTTTTTGATAATTGTTAAGTTTGAAATCGGGGGCCATGTTCTGGCCATTTGAGACTTAACATTATCTTTGTTTGACAATCACTAAGTATGAATCCCGCGGGTCATGTTCTGACCTCTCGCGACTTAGTATCATCTCTTTTTGATAATCGTTAAGTTTGAATCGATGAATCATAAAAAAGGGGTGACGGTTCCGCGGAAATGTTCTCTCCGCGTGACCGTATCGTTTCGTTTCAGCATAAACATCAAGGAAGTAGTATGAATTAGGAACAAGTGCCAACATTCATTAATAGATGATCAATCCAACAGTTACAAGTTTTAGCGTAATTCGCGGTATGATGCCACTCTTCATTGAACTTCAAACAAGATTACAAGAAGGAAGAAAAAACAAACAGAACGGAAGGGGAGGGAACTGCCAGGGTAGGACAGAGGCTCGCGAGCTCCTAATGTCTTCCCTTACGGGTAGAACCTCTTGACATATTTGGCATTCACTGCCCCTGTCCTGAGACCATCTTCAACG
Organism: Rhododendron griersonianum; assembly: GCA_018127125.1. Taxonomy (NCBI): domain Eukaryota; kingdom Viridiplantae; phylum Streptophyta; class Magnoliopsida; order Ericales; family Ericaceae; genus Rhododendron; species Rhododendron griersonianum. Next base: position 12,979,124 of record CM030798.1, on the reverse strand, counting down.
CGTGCCAGGTGGTAGAACCCGCTAGCAGAAGTACTGATTACTTCGTAGGGTCCTTCCCATCTGGGCGTGAATTTTGGCGTCTTCAGATCCCTCATCACTGCCGCGGTGGCCTTCCAAACTAACTCCCCGACTTTGAACACCCGTGGCACCACGCCCTTGTTGTAGTAGCGTGCCATGGATTCCCAGTATTTGTCGTGGGCAAGGGCCGCTGCCGTCCTTCTTTCCTTGAGGGCTTCCAGATCTGGCTTTCTTCCTTCTGCGAAATTCTCCATCGCGAGGACCATTCGCGCGGAGGGGACACTCAGTTCTGCGGGCAAGACCGTTTCTGCTCCGTATACCAGGCTGAAGGGGCTGGCGCGGGTAGACTTCCTCTTCAAAGTGCGATAAGCCCAAAGGGCTATCGGTAGATGATCAGCCTAAGTACCCCCGCGCTCGTCCAGCAGCTTGCTCAATATTCTGATCAGGGTCTTGTTTGTTGCTTCCGCCTGCCCGTTTCCCTGCGGGTAGTAGGCGCTAGAGGTACGGTGATCGACCGTGTATTCATCGAGGAGGCTTCCCACGTGGTGATTGGTGAACCGAGTCCCGTTATCAGAAAGAATCACCTTGGGTATGCCGAACCTACAAATGATGTTTTCCTTGATGAACGCTGCCACAGCATCTCCCGTGGCCTTCTTCAGCGGAACAGCCTCGACCCACTTGGTGTAAACCTCCGTGGCCGCCAAAATCCATCTGTTTTTCCGCGATGCTGGCCTGACTGGTCCGACCAGATCCATGGCCCAAGTGTGGAAGGGATAAGGGGCGCGGATGGAATGCAACTCCACAGAAGGAGCGTGGACCAAGTTTCTGAATTTCTGGTAGGCTTGGCATCTTTGTACGTGCCGCTTCGAATCCTTCTCCATGGTGGGCCAAAAATATCCTAGATGAATCATCTGCTCGTAAAGCTTCCTCCACCCCTGGTGCTCGGTTCTGTGAGTCTTGGCTAGAACCTCTTCTGCCTCCTCCTTGTCTACGCATACTTGAGGCATTCCGTCGAGGGTCCTTCTGAATAGGAGTCCCTTTTCCAAGAAAAAGCGCCGGGCTCCGCGGACAACCCTAGCGGACTCAGTTCGCTCGATGGGCAGGGATCCTTCTCGCAAATAGTCGACGTAGACTTGTCTCCAGTCTGTCTCCTGGTTGTCAGCACTTGCCATTAGGCATTCTGGTTTGGCCATGTACAGGAAGCACCAAGTGCAATTCTTTGTGATCAAATCAGCATCCTTCTTCATGCTAGGCCAATAGTAACCCTGCCTCTGAATTCTTCTGTACAGGGCTATCTCATTGTCCGCGCAATTGTCGTTGTGAATCCTGTCTAAGACTTCTTCTGCCTCCTTCGAATCAACACATCGTGCGAGCCATCCCTGCGGACCGTGATAACACAACTCTCCGCGTAGAACTATGAAACATGAAAGCTCCGCGGTGGACAGGTGCCCTACGGCGGTGACTAACTGAATCTTGATAGATCCGCGCCAATCCTCCGTTGGCTTTGAAAAGTCTTCTACCGCGGATGGCTCAAACATCTTCACAATCTCAATGCAGGCTCTTTCTTCTTCGAATTCCGTCTTTGCCCCCAGCGTTGCAAGAGCGTCCAGGAAATGATTCTCTAATCTGGGCTTGTGGACGATGCTGACACTTTTGAAGAATTTCATCAGTTTCTACACCGTCGTTCGGTACGGTGCCAAGGTTGATTCTTTCAGTGCGTAAATCCCTTCTGTTTGTAGGACTACCAGTTTTGAGTCTCCCGCTATCTTCAGATGCTTGATTCCTCTCTCCTTTGCTGCTATCAGACCCAAGATCAATGCTTCGTATTCCGCTTCGTTGTTGGAGTACGGGAAGTTCAATTTGTACGCCAAATGGACTTTGTCTCCCTCTTCGGTTTGTAACACTATTCCCGCGCCTCCTGATCCACTACCCGCGGCCCCATCGAAGCTGAGCGTCCAGTGCTGTTCATCTGTGCTGGCCGCGAGAGCTTCGAAACCATCTCCGGGTAGACATTCTTCGAGCGGTTCACACTGTCCGCTTGGGAATTGAGCCAGGAGGTCCGCTAGGGCTTGACATTGGATTGCTTTTGGGGTTGCGCATGAGATGTCGAATTCCGCAAGTGTTAGCAACCAGCGAGCGACCCGTCCTGTGAGGGCGGGCCGAGACAGGAGATATCTCACCGGGTCACACTTAGTGATTATTTGGATAGGGAAGGACAGGAAGTAATGCCGGAGCTTCTGTGCGGTGAAGACGAGGGCTAAACAATGCCTCTCGATGGCGGTGTACCTTTCCTCCGCTCCCTGTACCTTCCTGCTGATGTAGTAGACCGGGCGCTCTGTTCCATCTACGTCTTGCACCAGCAGGGCCCCAATGGATCTCGGGGTAGAGGTCAAATAGAGAATCAGCGATTTTCCCACGACTGGTGCCACCATTGTTTGGGGAGAGGTCAACGCCGTCTTGATCCGCTGAAACGCTTGCTGATGTTCTTGCTTCCACTCAAATTTTGCGTTTCCTTTCAATAGGTCCGCGAATGGTGCCGCGATTTCTGCCATCGCAGGAATAAAACGGCGGAGGTAGGATACCTTTCCTAAGAATCGCTTGAGTGTCTTCTGGGAGTGGGGCGGGGGCATTTCCGTAATGGACTTGATCTTGGCCCCGTCCGTGTCGATTCCATGGCGATGTACAAGGAAGCCCAAGAATTTGCCCGCGGTGACCCCGAATGCGCACTTCAGGGGGTTCATTTTAAGGTTGAATTTCCTGCATCTGGCGAAGACAATGGCTAAATCTGCAAGATGGTCCTTTCGCTCCTTGGATTTCACCACCAGGTCATCCACATAATCTTCTATTATCTTGTGCATTAGATCGTGGAAGATTGCTGTCATAACCCGCTGGTATGTTGCCCCCGCATTCTTGAGGCCGAAAGGCATGACAATGTAGTAGAAATTTCCCAATGGAGTCCGGAACGCCGTCTTTTCCGCGTCTTCTGGAGCCATCTTGATTTGGTTATATCCGCTGAAGCCGTCCATGAAGGAGAACATCTGGTGGCCCGAGGTGGCATCCACCAATGTATCAATGTGTGGAAGCGGAAACTCATCCTTTGGGCATGCTTTGTTGAGATCACGGAAATCAACGCACACTCTGATTTGGCCGTTCTTCTTCTTCACATGGACAATGTTTGCTACCCATTCCGGGTACCGGATTGGGCGGATAAACCCCGCCTTCTGCAGTTTTTCGACCTCTTCTTTGATCTGCCCCTCTAAATCGGGGTGATACTTCCGCTGGGATTGCTTCGCGGGCTTGGAATTTGGGAAAGTATCCAAGTAGTGCGTTACCAGCTTTGGGTCTAACCCGGGCATTTCCTCATAGTGCCACGCGAATACGTCTGAATTAGCACGTAGCAGTGCTATTAGCTTCTCGCGGAACTCTCCGTGCAATTCTTTACTTATAAACACCAGCTTCTTTGGGCCCGTTCCATCACTTAGATCGACCTCGTCTAATGCTTCCTGCTGCGGCTTGGGCTGGTCCTGCATGCACTCCGGAGCGGGCTCCGATTTTTGTATTACTTCTTCCTCTACCGCGGCACATGTACCGTCGGGGCCAGCGGTTTCATGATCGGCTGCTGCCCCGGTGGACCGTCATAAGTAGTACACTGTTTTGCCCCCCTCCTTTGTTTTGGTTATCTTCTTGGGGGCTGCGGCGTCTGCCGCGGATGGGTCTCTCTGTCGTGTCTCCGGCTTCTCATCTTTGATATCTTCCCACCTTGGGATCCTGACAGCGCGTGGCTTGGCGGTGATCGCCTGAGATACCTCGCCCAGTTCCGAGAAATAGACCGCGTCTGAGAGGTGTGCTTCATGAGTATCAAACGGGTTCTCAAATGCGCGAATGGTGACTTTCTTTCCTGCCCATATTCCCTTCAAGCATTGGTGGTAGCTAGATGGCACAACCGCGTACTTATGCATCCAACTTCTGCCGAGAATGATCTGATAATTGGGGTCCGCGTTGATGAGATGAAATTTAGTGGCTGAGCGGATTGCCCCCACTTCTAGGTCTACCACCACATATCCCAGAGACTGCTTCCTGTCTCCTCCGAATCCTGTAATAGTGATTGGAGATTCCACTATCCGGTTGTCCTGTATCCCCAACTTTTGGAATGTTGACATGGGCATGAGGTTTATGGAGGCCCCACCATCTAAAAAGGTTCTCTTCAGCTCCGTCCCGTTGACGCGGGATGTAACGTACAACAGGCGGTTATGGGGGTAGGGCACCCTTCGGTCCACGTCTGAAAAGGTGACAAAGTTGGACTCATCGCGGATCGTCCGCGGGATGGACCCCTCCGTGGACATACAAGACTCTTGATGAACTTCCCCGATGTTGACAATTGCCTTAGTGATTTCCAACCTAGCTGCCGGTGTGAAGCCAAAACCGTCAAAGAATGCGCGGAACTTTGCACTGTTCTGCAACGTTGTAGACACCCCAATCTGGTTCTCCCAATCGTTTTACTTTATTTTACGATTTTCTTGTTTCCCCGATGATGAAATCGGATCAAACGGAGCTTGGATTGGGAATGGATTAGGCTTGAAATGCTTAGAACCCCACTTGAACCTTTTGAACCCCCTTGAACCTTCAGTCAAACCCTAGAGCCAGAGTTGACCCTCGCGCGAGCCTTTGTGTCCCTCGTGCGACACTTAGCTTGCCAGGTGTAGTCAAAGTCAAACTGTTGACTGTTGACCCTCGCGCGACACTTCCGAACCCTCGCGCGATGGTTCCCTCCTGTCCCTGTCACAGAATCCAGCTGGACTTGTGATGATTGTTTGGCACATGGGTCCCCATGGGCTGGAACCCCGTTTTCCTCAGCTGAACAGAGTTCTGGCAGTTTGTAGCCCATACAATCCTCCCAACCAACCACCCACCTTGTTGGCTAGCCTCACAACCAAGTTGTGACCAGCCTTGTTGGCTGGTCCCAAGGCCTTGTTTGGCCCCTAACTAGCCCTTACACTCCCCCTATAAATACCCCCCTTCATCTTCCATGTTAAGGGTTCCAAGAATTAATTAAGAAGTTCTTTGGTTATTTTCTAAGGCAAGCACTAGCTAGCACAAAGTTGTTAACCCCAAACCACCTCCTAATCTTCTGAACTTAGTGTGTTCATATACACTTGGTAGCAAGGCCACACCAATCAATCCAATCTATTCCCAAACTCTTTCCAAGCAAAGGTATAATGTTTAACCTATTTCTGTTTTGATCCCTGAGGGGGGCTGACAGGACCAAGGCTGGTAATCAATACCATGTCTTGGTCCTAAAGCCAGCAAAGTTACAAGAATTCGTGGCAGCTATACCCTCGCGCGACGGTCCCCTATACTCGCGCGACACTTGTGTCAGCAAAGAGAATGGACCTCGTGGGGAAGGGAGGCTAGCCCTTTTCTATTTTGCAATATGTTCATGCCTGTTGTATTTCATTTTGATTTTTAGATCACTCTTATGCATGCAAAAACAAAATACAGTAGCTAGTTTATTTGCTCTAAATAGTTTGGAATGCCCTTGGGATCCCCTGAATCTGTCTCAGGACCCCAAGCATGCAAAGCAATTCCTGGAAGTCCAGTCAGGAATGTCGCGCGAGACTCAGTCTCTGTCTTGCGACAGTCCTGTGATTTCCATGAATAGCCCTTGCATGGGCAACTAGGCCCTTGGCCTCTGTTTTGATACCCCCACTGTTTAGGGGTTGTGTTTCAATTTATTTGGCTCCTGCTTGGAGTATTGTGTAATAATTAGTATTTTACAGTCTTTCAATAAACTGCTTGGTTTGCTTCCTGGGTGTGCACTGGTCCTTCCAGAGCCCAAAAGGGGATGATTTTGGGACTGTGGTGAGGTGACAACACTCGCGCGAGAGTCAGTTTGTCTCGCGCGATGGTTGACTTGCATGCAGATCTGTTCATGCATGCAAGTTGGTCATCGTGCAGGGCATATCTGCCCCGAGCCTGGTTTTGGCATCTGACCGCTGTTTCAAGTTCATTCCATTTATTATTCATCATGCTATCCATCCATGCTATCATTTGATCACATCCTGCAAACTGTTACAGTTTTTAATTCCCGATTAACTGTTCCCCCGCCCTAATTGGCTAAAATTAATTAAAAGAAGAAGAATCACAAAGGTTTTCATAAAAATGCCTAAGTAGAGACCGATCTCCGGATTGGGCGAGAGTGGTGCCTTAAAACCCTTCCCCTCTCGTAACCTAGCTCCCGAACCCAGATATGGTTTTGACGGACTGGTTTTCTTCACTTTTTCAAATCAAATAAAGCGCGGCAGGTGCTTTGAAATACGGTTCCTTGAGTGTCGGACCCTCAAAACTCAAGTGGCGACTCTGTATTTTTGAGCGCTTGCCACCGGCGCTCGTGCTCCCTCAATTTTCGAGAAAAAGGGCCGCAAACGGCGGGAAAGAACAAAATCATTTTCCCTCCGAAGGGCATGCTGCCCACAGTGGCGACTCTGCTGGGGATGAATCGAACCAATATTAATTCATACTTAGGATTTAATACGCTTGGGAACAATCCCTTAAAGGCCTGTCAAAACGGTGAGCTTCGCGCTGCCGAAGGTTGGAACGGTGATTTAACAGGACCTCGTGTCCGGCCATTCTAATCTGGGGCTTTTTCCGATTGTTCGCTTGCGTAGTTTCTTCTAAAGATGGACTAAATAAAGTGAGCCAAATTTGAAAAGGCGTTTTTACGACTTTGTGATTCTTCTTCTTTTAATCAAATTTTAGCATTTCATTTGCATCGATGTGGGATAAGCCCCGTTGGATCGTTTTGGCAATCCGGCACGGTTTACCGGAGCCCGGGGACCCCGAATGACCGACAACATTCGACGATGATGGGTCATGCTACCGTTCGACTGTTACTCTCTGCGAAAAACGCGGGTAACGGGAGGTATATCTGTGGCCCTAGTCCGAAGAACCTGTTACGAACCAAATCCGGCCTTTTGCATATACAAAGCATTAGAACTCTCCAAATTAGGACAGGTACCCACAGATTAAGATCTACTTGCATCTAACCCCGTAAATGCCTACGTGTTACTGCTTTCCTTATCGCATGAACTGCACATACATTCTCGTTCAGCGTAGAAGCATGTCTAGGATGGCTCCTAGGTTCTCAATCTGTTCCGAGTCTGTCTTCAGGCTTAGTAGGACACTGTCGTGGCCCGATGAGGAATCGTGCATCTCAGTGATGCGCATTGTCATCTTTTAAGTCCTTTTTGCGGTGGGACTTTAGGAAATCAGAAGCTTTTCTACGCCTTTGGCCAAGTACCTATTTAGGGTTTCAAACAAAAAGCGAGGAACCACGGAGTAAAATACCATGATGCTTACACCAAAAGGTAACAAGTGCCTCGTCACTTACACCGCCCGGCTAAAGGCACAGTGCTGCTTACGCCAATCTGGTTATGGCATCATGATATTCATACCGAGTTGTTCTGGCTTCAAAAACTTGAAACCTCGAACATCGAAATGGGCAAAGGTTTAGACTTCTTTTGACATCCGTTAGGACCGCTCGTTCCAAACAAGGATACATCTTCGAAAGGAATTCTGAGGGCCTAAAACAGTGTCCAAAGCGTCGTGAGACAGACTTGTCTTCTGGTTCTAGAGTCTAGGGTGACACTCTCGACGTTGGCTGCATCCGCTTTAGTCTTTTATTTAGATTAAAGTTACTGCAGGACCCTTTTTAAACCTCCTTTTGCCTTGCAAGCAAAGATCTGAATCATTGCACCGCCAAGGAAAGTATCGAGGCCAGTTGCCAAACCCGCTTGGGAACGTCTGCATCTGAGTCCGGTTCAAAGGCTTGTCAGATTACGGTCCCAGTCAGTCATCACGGAAGACTCTCTGCGCTCACCTCCGGCAGCACAGCACTCAGGTTCTCAGTCAGTTTCACCACCGGTTTTACAGGAAGGGCGTCCGACTACCCCGGTATCCGTATCAAGTAGCTCTGAACCGCTCGTCACGATGGAACGGCCACAACCAGAACCTCTTACCTTGGAGACCATGCTCATGAACCTGCAGGACAGCATCACCGCCATGCAACAGAGGGCAGCTCAGACCGACACTACCATTGCTCGCCTGAACAACCTCATCCACACTCGCCTTCCACCCCCTCTCGAGGAAGAAGGTGAGGACGATGAGTCTGACCAGGAGCAGCCCATCTTGGTTCCAGATCCGCTTCACGCGGGACGTCTCATGGTGCTAAACCCAAGGGAAGGCCGCAGGCCCGCTGCGAACCTTGCAGGCGGTAGACTGCCTCCAAATCAAGAAGAACCAGCTCAGAATCCGAAGATGGTCGCGCTTATGGCCAAAATGACCAAACTGGAGGAATCTATTGCCAAGACAAAAAAGATCAATGCCGGAGGGATCGATCTGGATCGCCTTTGCCTGTATCCCAACGCCAAGCTTCCTGAAAAGTTCAAAATGCCGGACTTGGCTAAGTTCGATGGGAGCGGCGACCCCAGGACTCATCTCTACAGCTACCACGCCGTCATGAAACTTCTTTCTGTTGAGCCAGAGGCCATGTCACAGCTCTTTCCTCAGACCCTTTCGGGTCCTGCTTTCCATTGGTTTTTGTCACTCGACATTGCCAAAAGGAGGACGTGGGAAGACATTGGGACTACGTTTATTTCGCAGTACAATTATAACTCCCAGCTGAAAATGACTACCCGGGAACTCGAATCTACCAAAATGGAGGCTAAGGAGACCTTTGCAGACTTCGTCAAAAGGTGGAGAGCTAAAGCTGCACAGATGACTGATCGTCCAAGCAAGAAGGACCAGCTCCGTATCATTTCCCGCAACCTCCAACCAGATTATGCTAGGCACCTGGTTCTAGCTCAGGCCTCCGCTAACTTTGAAACCTTCTTCGACTCTGGCCTGGCCATCGAAGATGCTCTGCAGAGTGGAATTCTATCAAAGGGTGAATCCTCGCATGCCCCAAAGTCAAAACCTCGGGCTTATTCTGGAAACGCCAATGCACTGTTCGGAACAGGGACTTACTCTAACATGGCAACCGCCGGCACTAATGCCACTTCCTCCAGCACTGCTAATCACATTGCGGATGTCAATCAAGTTCAAAATCCGCAGAACAACCGACCTCGGAACCAACCCCGCAGCTTTTCCGCTATCGAGGCTCCTCTGTCCTCGGTCTTGGAAAAGTTGGTCAAATCAGGACATCTGAAGCCCCTGGATCCAACTCCTCTACCCAAGAACCCTTCACCTGGCTTCAAAGCCAACCTTTACTGCGCTTACCATCAAGGAGCAGGTCATCTCACTGACTCTTGCTTTCGCCTCCGTCATGCGATCCAGGATCTCATCGACGATGGCACGCTGGAGACTCCTCCACCACCTCAGAAACCCAATGTCATTGCCAACTCTCTCCCTAAGCACAACGCTGTACCCCACATCAGCCAGATATCTCTCAGCTCCACTTATATCAACCCTAGCTCCACCATATTTAACCCCACTGACTATATAGCCTCAACCGATCAACCCAGGCCCGTCGTGCCTTTCCCGACCGAACCATCCACCGAGGTCTCTTATATACAATTGGTTGAAGGCCAAGTTGTTGATACAGATGCACCTTCGGAACTTTTACAAGCTGCTTCACCTGTCTCCGAAGAATCTGTCAGCTCCCTTTTCCATCAGTCGATCCCTGCTGTGCAAATCAGCTCTGCCTCGTCGCTCGACAGCCCGTACGCAATCGTCGCTGGCCCATTTCCTGATCCCTATCAGCCTTGGGTGCCTCCCTCAGATAATAACATGCAGGCCACTGGCTGGGCCATAGCAGACCATTGGGACTATGCCACTCCTCTGTTTAACGAGTGGTCGAGCTTTGAAATGGACGGGATCCCTCCACAGCCCGGAAATGTCCCATTCGATCAAGCCTGGTATGATGGCTGGTTGACCGGTTATGAGGCGGCCTTACTTGACCATTTGGACGGTTTCTCCTTATACATGCTATTCAACCTAATCGAGCCTCCAGTTCTCGAAGCAGAATATTGCTGGGATCCTGAGCCGACCTGGTTTGCTCCCATGGACGTTGACCCTAACCCTCTGCAAGGCTATGCCACGCCGGACTACATGCTTCACTACGCGGAGGATGAACTTGTCCAGGAAGATCCACGGGCTTTGGGAGACCACATTTCCCTCTTTGGTTCGGTCTTTAATTCGGTTTGTGACACTAACCCCGACACTGACCATGACCCCTATTCCTACATTGTCGACGAGGAAAATCGGCGCCCTCAGGTGCCTTACCCCAACAATAAGGACTGTAGTATCATGGTCACGGACCGCGCTCCGCCTGCTAATCTGTGGGAAGTTAACGACATAGTGGACGTCCAAGTGGGGAATGAAGTCTGGGCCGTCAATCATACCCTGGCTGACACTGGTCTTTGGGATGTCCCCTTTATTACAAATCCAGGACCTGTTGCTGAAGTGGCTGCTGTGAAGGACTTGAGCTTCTGGGACTCCTTACTGATGAAAGATCTAGCTGAAGATCTGGGCTTAGACATGGAAGTGCCCGTCTCTGCCCCAACTACTGACAAGGGAAAGCGCAAACTGGGAGATGTCCCTGCTGATCTCTGGGATGTGAAGGAAAACCCTCAAGTCGTGCCCTCTTTGGGGAACGTTCACAATGTTACAAGGAGTGGACGGATTTTTCAGCCTGCCAATCTGCAGGCCGGGAATCCCTCCAATCCTGCTAATCAAAGGAACGAGCCTGTTTCTTTCCCAAAGTCTGCACCTCTTGAGGTATCAACCGGCAATTCGATTCCTGACTTGGTTCAGCGGCAACTTGAGCGGATTCCCGCTGCAATTTCTATCTGGGGGCTGATCTGTTCATCCAAGGAGCATCGTCAGAGGCTGTGTCACGCCCTATCCCGCCTTGAAGTCCAGGCCGACGTCACGCCAGAGGCGATGGTATCTCTCATCCTCCCTCCGACCTCCAAGCATACGGTAATCTTCACGGATAAGGATTTGCCAGTCGAAGGTGTCGACCACAACCGCCCTTTGCACATTACCGTCAAGTGTCGAGGACTCTGGGTCCCGACTGTTCTTATCGACAACGGCTCTGCCATCAACGTCTGCCCTCTGCGGGTCGCTTATCGTTTGGGACTCACCAAGAAGGATCTGGCACCTTCCAATCTGGCTGTCAAGGCATATGACGGCACCCGTCGCGTAGTCGAAGGTATCTTGAAGCTCAAACTCGATGCTGAGGGTTTTGAGATGGACGTGGAGTTCCATGTTGTGGATATTCCTGCAACTTTCAATCTTCTACTGGGCAGACCATGGCTTCATCGGTCCGACATCATGGCTGTGCCATCCACCCTCCACCAAAAGGTCGTTCTGGGACTACCCACTAGTACTCTAACCATTTGCGGGTATTCAGGCATCCGCCCGCTCAAGGAGGATGGCACTCCTGTCTTGGGAATTCAACACGGCGAAGAAGACGTCGATCTCGGGGGTTTCTCTTTTGATACTTCAGGCACAGTAATGGCCATCAATGTGGACGGGAATTTCCTCATAAGCTCTGTCGCACTGGACATTATGAGAAGGATGTCGTATTTTCCGGGCATTGGTTTAGGGTCTCGCCGTCAAGGGGTCCCGGAGTTCCCTACTTTTCCTTTCAACGAGGGCCGCTTTGGTTTGGGGTATATTGCCTCTGCCAAAGATGCCAAACGGAGGAAATATATGGGAAAACCTCGGACCCTCTGCAGCGGTCCCAAATTTGTGCGCGAAGTGGGAAATGCCGCTTACACTAGGCAGGCTGAGCCCTTCATTCATTCCGAAACCGGGGAGCTGCTGCCTGGGTTTGAGATTTTCGCTGATGACACCTGGTCAAGCAGTGATGACGAACCAGCAAAGGAAAAATTCAAGAGGAAGCTTAATCAGGTGAAGATCATGACTGACTGACTGGGATCCATCAATCAGGGAAATTTGGAGCTGCTGTTCCAGGAATTCTCCCAAGTGGGTTTGGCTGGGGAAGCTGAAGAAGCCGAAGTGCTCATGCTCGGGCCCGACGCCCTCGAGGATCCCACCTCTCTCATTGTGAAAGCCAAGGGCTCTTTGAATAATTGCATTTTCAAGCCACGCCTGACTTGCATTGACAACATGTCTAAGTCCGAGTCTGAGTCTGAGTCTGTCACATCCTCTAAGTCTAGCTCTGAGTCGGAGTTTGTTCCTCTAGGCCCTCCACGTCATAGCTTTTATTTCGAGTTTGACTCTCTTGTACTTGGTGACCCTTCAGGGGCTTGTGAAATGAACGAAGCATCTTCTGACTATTTCAATGATCTTTATATAAACTGTGTCGACCCTGACGATGAAGGGATAGATTTCGATGGGGACATCCCCAAGGAAATCCGTGCCTTCATCGAAAGGGAAGACGAAAGGCATGCTCAGCCATTAAAAGAAGAAATAGTTTCTATAAATTTGAAAGATGAAAACGATCCTGTAGACACCCCAATTTGGCCTAACGATTATTTCAAGTCCCACCTTGGGACCATCCCGATGATGAAATGGATATATTGATTGCTGATTGCTTCCTTGAGGACCTTAGGACTTTCGGTGAGAACTTTGAACCACTTAGAGGACCCAATTCAAAGCCATACAGCCTTTCAGACAGAAATACAGAAGCCTAGGAGAATCCATCTGACGGCCGTAACATCGATCTAATGGCCATAACATCAATCCCTCACCCGAGCAACCTGTTGCCAGCAAAATCTCCCTGAGAGATCAATTCCTCGGCCGCAAGATCTATCCTTCGGCCGAGACATCCATTCCACGGCCGCGAGATCCTTTGCTCGGCCGCCAGATCGACCTTTTTCCAGACTCTGGAACGTTCTGTCAGACGTTTGGTTTGATCCAATTACACTACCTTTCCGATGCGTTCGGGCTACGCTCAGAGATCACGACGTAGAGTTAGAGATGCATTGCAATTGCAATTGCCATCTCGTGATTTGATTGGCCGGAGTGAGTCATCCCTATGCCTATATAAAGGAGCCTTTGGGCTCCGAAATAAACACAGAAATTGAGATACCTACACACTCAATCAAGCCACGAAACTCTGTCAAAATACTCTCTCAACCCCATACTGCAAAAGCCCTAACCTTCCGAAGGTAGCCGTCAATCCGGCGATCAAATCCCGAAGTTCAAACCCTAACTCTAGGGTTTTCAATCAAGCGATCAGTCAATCACAATCAAATCCGAAGCAATCAAGCAACTGAGGGATCAAGGTGGTGAGGCCCAACGGCCTCTGGTTTGCCTTATTTATTGTCCCTTTTTACTAATCGTAGTATTTTGATCAACTGTTAATCTTTCTGTCTGGTGTGAGGAAGAACACCGACCGGGGCTTCGATCCCTCGGCCGGTATATCAAACCAGGAGGATCCCTCGGCCGTGAAATCTATTCACCGGCCGCGAGATCCATCTCCTTGGGACATTTTGTTTGTTTTATCTGTTTTCTGATGCATGCTTCAACTATCGCACTGGCTCACTTTGCTTACTGTTTAAAGGAATAACTAAACAGACTATGTGTTAGAATTAGACAAAGCATCTATACGTCTTATGTTGAACGATTATGGGCCAGTCTCACGACTGGGCAGAGAGGGGTGCCTAACACCTTCCCCTTACCGTACTTTTGGCTCCCGTATCCAGAATCTCTATCTGTTTTCCCAGTTTTAATAAACTGGGTGGCGACTCTATTTGATGATAACCGTTATCATGTGGCGATGTTCCTAGCCATGGGAATGTCCATGATTTTGGTTTATGAAATGAGCAACCAATCGAGCAAACACAACGTGATCAATCTGTATGGCGATGCCCCGCTTGGGAGGTGTCTACAGTTTTTGATGACTCTGCTGGGGACATGAGAGCCATAACCAAAAAGTTCAACATAAGACTAATACATGCCTTGTCTAATTCATTTATCATATGCATCGAGCGGGCAACCCGTTGAGTTCACCTGATATCCCGGCATGACACGGGCTATGTTGGGGGTTCCAGCAAACTCCACAGTCACTCGTACCTAGTGGTATATCAAAAAAGGGAATCACCCAATCACCGCCTATGATGGGCTGGTGAGAGGATTGGTGCCCTTTGACAACGGAGCACCCTAAGACTACCAAAACCTTGCATGTTTTAGAAAGCCATAGAACTTATCAAACTAAGACAGGAACCTACAGGCTAGGATCCTGCTTGCATTCTATTTCCAAGTTCTTCCTCACACCCATTGTATATGTGTATGTTGTAAAGTTTCTCTTTTGCAGGTTAAACCTTAGGAATCTCTCTAAGTCGAATAAACAGTAGGTAAGATTAATCAATCTAACTAAAGCAAAAACCTTTTTCAGGAAAAGTGACTGCATCATTGTTCACGTCTGATTCGCACTTTCAAGTTGTCACCAAGCTGTCTGGTCCGCTCCACTTTGCTGTTGAAGATTTCAACCCCTCTGAATACATCACTCCAGTAGATCAACCAAAGCCTATGGTGGCTATCATTGAAGACAACCAAGTCATGTTCGCTGGAACAGTTTATGAGGAAGAGATAGGAGACCTGATTGAAGAAGAAGGGCTTCGCAGGGTTCCATTCTACTTTTATGACCCTTATGCACCTACCGATGATTATTGGCCAATAGACGAGGTCAACAACCTCGAGACTGAAGAGGCAAAGGAAGAAGAGGCTGTCGACAATGACCCACTAGACGAAATATCACTAAACCTGCTCTTTGATGAGGGGGTCACCAACAATGAAATAAGGGTGATCCACCCTATCATAGACAGTTTTGGTAATTGGTGGGGCTTTGTTGGCACACGACGGGTTGACAACAGCGACGAAGCCGAGGTTGAAGCTCAATTGGAGGAAATAACAGCAATAGCGAATCAAATGGCCCTCCAAGACTTGCAGGGTGACAATGATGAAAGTGCGAATCAAGGTGACAGTGAAGTACTGGTGATCGACCTTGGTGATGAAAAAGACTGCTCGGAGCTGATTGTGGATGCTGAAAAAGGGGCTTACCCTAACTGGACCGTGGAACACACTCTAAAATACAAAATGAAAAGCGCTAATTCTGATCTTAGTTCTGATTCCGATTCCGACTCCGAGTCGACTCAGTCCGAGTCAAGCTTTTCATCCTTTGAAACTACTAAGTCTAGTGAGGAAATCCTGGTCAAAGTGCCAAGGCATAGCATTTACTTTGAGTTCGACTCTGAAATGTCTTTTGATAAACTTAGCAATGAGAAGGAAGATTTAGAGTATTTCACTTTGCCTATGATCAATTGTGTGGATTCCGACAAACCAAATTTTGAGGAAGAAATTCCAAAAGAAATTCTAGAATTCATCGAGAGAGAAGAGGAAAGGCACGCTAAACCTTTTTCTGAGGAAATAATCACGGCAAACATAGGCTCTGTAAACGAGCCCAAAATGGTTAAAATTGGTGCCGCATTATCCCCTCAAGAAAGTGAAAAACTAATCATTTTGCTAAAAGAATACAAAGATGTTTTTGCCTGGTCTTACGAGGACATGCCTGGAATAGACCCTGAAATTGTTCAACATAAAATTCCTCTTCATTCTGATGCAAAACCAGTTAAGCAAAAACTGAGACGTATGCGCCCTGATTGGGTCCTAAAGATAAAAGAAGAAGTCACTAAGCAAATCAATGCCAGTTTTCTCATAGTCACCGAATATCCACAATGGGTAGCAAACATCGTTCCCGTACCAAAGAAAACTGGAGGAATCAGGGTCTGTGTAGATTTCCGAGATCTCAACAAAGCCAGTCCGAAAGATGACTTCCCATTACCTCACATAGACGAGCTAGTGGACAACACCGCAGGCCATGCATTGTTATCTTTCATGGATGGATTCTCTGGGTATAACCAAATCCTTATGTCTCCTGAGGATAGAGAGAAAACCACCTTCACTACACCTTGGGGAACCTACTGCTACCGAGTGATGCCATTTGGGTTGAAGAATGCTGGAGCCACTTATCAGAGGATGGCCACAACACTGCTGCACGACATGATGCACAAAGAGGTCGAGGTGTACGTCGACGATATGATAGTCAAATCAAAGGAAAGGGAAGGACACTATGGAGCACTCCAAAAGTTCTTTGAGAGGATTAGGAATTATAAGCTGCGTCTTAACCCTCAAAAATGCACTTTTGGGGTAACAGCTGGAAAGATGTTGGGTTTCCTCATCACTCAAAGAGGAATCGAGGTAGATCCTTCCAAGATACAGGCTATCATGGAGATATCACCGCCTAGGACAGAGAAGGAAGTAAGGAGCTTCTTAGGGAAGGTACAGTTCATCAGCAGATTCATTTCCAAGCTCACAACCACCTGTGAACCTCTTTTCAAGCTACTGAAGAAAGGTACGGATTTTGAATGGAGCCAAGACTGTCAGCAAGCGTTCGAGGCAATCAAGGAATACCTTCAGAATCCACCTGTACTATCGCCACCCATCCCTGGGAAGCCATTGATTCTGTATCTCTCAGTAATAGACACGTCCATGGGATGTATGCTAGCACAAGAAAACAACGCCAAGGTAGAGTGCGCCATATACTACCTCAGCAAGAAAATGATGGATTATGAGACAAGGTACACTCCCCTCGAGAAAACCTGTTGGGGGCTAGTATGGGCCATAAAGAAACTGAGGCACTACCTGTTAGCACATCCGGTGGTGCTGGTCTCTCGTCTAGACCCAATCAAGTATCTTTTCGAAAAGCCAGCACTTATCGGAAAGCTAGCTAGGTGGTTATTGCTGCTAGCGGAGTTCGACCTCAAATACATGACAAGGAAATCAGTAAAAGGAAGAGCTGTGGCAGAATTCTTGGCGGATCACCCTGTGACAGAGGCCGAGGCAGAGGACTTCATGTTCCCCGACGAGGATATCTTATGTCTCTTAGACGACACCTGGCAACTTTACTTTGATGGAGCATCAAACCAATGTGGCTATGGCATAGGGGTATTGCTAGTTTCCCCAAACGACTCTCACATCCCTTTGTCATATAAGCTAAGGTTTGAAGTCACTAACAACCAAGCTGAATACGAGGCTTGTATTGCTGGAATGGAGGCAGCCTTGGAGCTAGGAGCAAAAAGGATAGAAGTCACTGGGGATTCAAACCTAGTGGTATCTCAAGCAAGAGGAGACTGGAAGGTCAAGGAGGATACACTGAAGCTATATCACTCTGTGCTGGAAGATCTAATTCCACAATTCGATTCTGTTATCTTCACACACACTCCTCGAGTGAGCAATAGATTTGCAGATGCACTGGCGACATTGGCGTCTATGGTCGAAATACCCTTGGGATTCACAATGCGGCCTCTCATGATCGAACAAAAGGTTAAACCAGCATGTGAGTGTACCTTTACCAAGGAAGGTGAAGACGATGGCAAGCCATGGTACGAAGACGTGAAGGAATTCCTGGAAAAAGGAGAATACCCATCCGAGGCCACCTCGAAGGACAAAACGGCTCTACGGAAGTTTGCTGTCCGATTTATAATATGTGGAGGAGCATTATACCGAAGGGCACACTTGGGTCCAAGTCAACTTTGCATCACAACGGAGGACAGCCACAAGGTAATGGAAGAAATACATGAAGGAATTTGTGGGCCACACATGAATGGGGCAACGATGGCAAAAAAGATCCTGCGTCAGGGATATTACTGGACTACAATGGAGGCCGACTGCGCTGAATATGTCCGTCGATGTTACAAATGCCAAACTCACGCCGATCGTATGCGTATTCCCCCTACAGAATTATACAGCATGACGTCCCCCTGGCCATTCTCCACTTGGGGGATAGACGTCATTGGAAGCATAAATCCAAAGGGGAAATACAAACATCAGTTCATTCTAGTGGCCATCGACTACTTCACCAAATGGGTAGAAGCAGCTTCTTATGCTACTCTCAAAACCACTCATGTGGCCAAATTCATTCGCACTAATATCATCTATCGATATGGTGTACCTCACGAGTTCGTCTGTGACAATGGATCGCACTTCAAGGGGGCGACAAAGAAGTTTTTCGCTGAATTTGGGATACAAAATCATCGGTCATCTACTTACCGACCTCAAACTAATGGAGCAGTTGAGGCTGCAAACAAGAATGTCAAGAGGATTCTGCGGAAGACTACCGACACCTACACAGACTGGCCGGAAATGCTACCTCTGGCGCTATGGGGATATCAAACAACTGAAAGGACTTCAACTATGGCCACTCCCTACTCTCTGGTCTATGGAATGGAAGCTGTCTTGCCTATCGAACTGGAGTTACCTTCATTGAGAGTTCTAGCTGAGACTGGAATGATCGAAGAGGACTGGGTTCAAAACCGCTACGACGAGTTGGCACTACTAGATGAAAGGAGGCTGAGAGCGTTATACCATGTGCAAGGGTATCAACGCCGCATTGCACGAGCATTCAACAAAAAGGTAAAACCAAGAGACATCAAGGTAGGAGACATGGTGCTCAAAGCGATTCGTCGCCACGTCTCGGACCCAAGGGGCAAGTTTAGACCAAACTGGGGAGGCCCCTACCTTATCAAACGCATACTTTCTGGAGGAGCAGCATACATTACAGACTTGGATGGAATGGAATTCGCAACGCCAGTCAACGTTGACAAGCTAAGGAAGTATTACCCATGAGAGATGCTCGTTGGACCGAAAACCACAAGGGTGGGCGGATCCAAGCAAAAATTAGAGCAGCCTGCTAGGTCGAAAACCCGCAAGGGCGGCTTAGGCAAAAACTAAGGCATAAATAAAATGCTAGCTAGACCGAAAACCCGCAAAGGCGGTTTTTAGGCAAAATTTAGAGCACAAAAGGAGAGGAAAATACCCGAGTGGACCCTAACTAAAAACAAAACAAATCCCCTTTGTTGGAACTACGTTTATGGCCTGATTCCCTCCATGGGATATGTAGGCAATCTCTAAGTTTGAGATTCGGCCACTGCTATCATCATCACTTCCGAAATTTCTAGGTCTATCCTAAAGCATGTTCACCATCAAATCATGGCAATAACATCTTCAAATAAAACGGCCAAATGTTTTAGAGAGAGAACAAAGCAAACCTAAACAATTCTTAATCCATGAAAGCTAGAATCAAACAAACATCTTTTGAAAAACATAAGCAAAGCGTCGATCCCTAGGTCTTCCTTCTCTTTGCACTACTATCCTCCAAAAGGTTTTTCTTCAACCAGCGTTTGTAAAAACCCGATAGCTTGGCAACGAAGTTCTCAGCAACCTCCTGCATCACTCTATTTGGCCAAAGACGCAGCATATTGCGACGGAAGTTGGCATCATGGATCTTAGAGGCAGTGTACTCAGGGTCACCCAAGATTGCGGCTTGTTCAGCCCCAAACTGCCTTTGAAAGCGAGCAGGGAAGTAGAAAACAACTCGAGTAATGCCAATCACTGCTACACCAAAGTGGTTCATGGTACTCGCGGTCATGCTCTCGATACCATACCAGGGGCAAACCCATTGAATCCAATCACCTCTACAAGTCTTCATCCACGCTTCCCAAGCAGCCTCAGTTGGGAACTGTTTAACCATGTGACGCTCCGTACACTGGTCTGGATTGTAAGGAAGTCGCTCCGGCGCATCCCACACTTTTAGCTTCTCAAACAACCATACCTAGAGAAAAAGGGAAAATTGTGAGCTGAGAGAACATGTGAGTCAAAACAAAAGAGTGATGAGTGAAAAGATAAATTTGACAAATGAAAGAGCAAACCTGTAATAGCAAGGGACTGCCTGAGAACTGGGCTGTAGGACTACCCTTCATCACATCTAGACCCATCAAGGTCTCTGCCAACACTAAGCCAGCAAAACCCACACGGTTTCCAATTTGCTGAGCAAGGTTAAGCAATATAGGATCAGCATGACCAGAGGAAGGGCCAAGCAAGTAAAAATGAAGGAGACAAATGCACAATGCATGAAAGCACGACTTCTGTAAGGAAACTTGGCGATGGGCCTCAGCTGTACCGAAACGCTGAATAAGTTGCAGAATCTCCAGCCTTCCTTTCATTAGGAAGAATTTAACTTCATGCTTCTGAACTTGGAGTAAATCCTTCAGGAGATCACCCCGGTTGAATAAGGGATTAGGGGCAACAAATCCTTCCCTGTCTGAATGGCCCATAATGGCCGCAAATTCCTCGATAGTAGGACACAACTCCTCTCTCTTAAAGCGAAAGACGTGAAAATCAGGGTCCCACAAACTAGCGGCTGCCCTAAGGAAGGCAAAATTCACGGGAATGTGACGAAGGGAAAAGAGGAAGTCCATGCCAAAGGACTTAAAGTGCAGACGGTCAAGGCCATTAAAGGAATCCAACCACTGATCCAGGATTGGTTGTGCCATGTGCAAGGAAATTGCTGCTGACAATGCTATCGGGTTCGTAGAACGCGTACTTATAGGACTAGGTCGAGTCTTAGTTCGAATCGGAATCGGATTCTTAATCCTCAGAAATTTAGTCGGTCTCTCGGCAGTACTTCGATAAGACGGCCGTGGGATCAATCCACCGGCCCGTAGATGATAGGGTTGACCTACAAGTCAAACCCAGGCAAACCAAACGATCCCTCGGCCGCCAGATTGAAGTTTCGGCCGCGTAACCATTTGGTCGGCCGCCAGAACGGCTATTTTACAGACTGTTCCCACGGTTCAGTTCGTTTCGTTGGATTAACGAGAGTATCACACGTAAACAACGTAAGAACAGCATATACAATCATAAAGCAGAGCAAGAAGGTTTTTGTTTCATATAACGAAAGCTTTTTACATCACAAGGTGGATCACCCCACATTTCCTAAACAAGCTATACATCGATTTCCTGTCGAACTAACCTATGCAGGAAGAGAAACGAAGAAAGAAACAAAAAGAGGAAGCAGAAGAGGATGTCGAACCCTCTGGTGGTCCGAACAAAAGAGACCAGCTGCAAAAAAGAAGAGGAAACCCCTGGGGCGATGTATACCAAAGGAGTACTACGGTGCAGAAGGGACACCACATGGCCCAGAAAAACCACCACACCGCGTACCACCGCCACGCCAGGAGTTCCGCGTCGCGGAAGCAAGTCACCCATGCGAGAGCCCCTAATCAAGCATACCCATGCGAGGATCCATAATCAAGCGTCAAGACAGGACCAAAAGTAAACGCGGTCTCCCTCCGCGCACACTAGCCACGTCAGCATATCACCCACGGCCCGGAACTGTCGGAAACAAGGAGAAATGGAAAGGGGAGGGGGGGTCTTCGGTCGAAGCCTCGGACGGAAGGAATGGAGAGGGAAGAAAGGAAAGTGAAGCGAACGGCTGAGGTCGTGGCCTTTTATAGGCCCCTGGAAATGAATCGATTAAGCGGCCGAGACATCGATTCCTCGGCCGTTACATCAATCATTCGGCCGGGAGATCGATCTCCTGGCCTCCCAATCGATTTCAGATCATGCTCAGTGCATTAATTCAAGCCGTCATGGATTCTAGGTCCTCAACAAACCAAGTAGCCTTGGGGGCATCCCCAAGCCAATGCAACATAATCAAAACTAACCTTGGAGGCATGCCCAAGCATGAGGAAAATCTCTCTCCACAAATTGCTGGCCGAAGCAAAACAAGTAGCCCTGAGCTCAAAACTTCAGATGCTCTATGCCCATACTCGCTCACTCAGCAGCTTTATGCCTACAAATCAACGGCTCCACGCCCACTATCCTGACAGGCTCAAAGCCCATCATCTCTACGCAACTCAGTGGCTTTATGCCCCCACCTACCAATTCAGCGGCCATGTGCCCATCGTCTCTACACACTCAGCGGCTCAAAGCCCACTGACTCAACTGGCTCGAAGCTGTAACAATCAATCTCAGCGGCTCGAAGCCCATTATCGACAGGCTCTACGCCCAAGCCCTCGACTCAGCAGCTCTACGCTCGCTATCACAACTCAGCGGCTCGAAGCCCACTACTTCAACAGGCTCGAAACCTGTATTCATCATCTCAACTGGCTCGAAGCCGTAAACAAGCAAATCTCTACAGGCTCTAAGCCGCCCCAGCAATCAAGACATTTATTCTCAGGCTCTATGTCTGAATGCTCAAAAATCTAACATTTTTGAATGCTCAAGCTCTACGCTTGGATGCCCAACCACTGTGTACTGGATGCTCAAGTCATACACTTGAATGCTCAAGCTCTACGCTTGGATGCCCAACCACTGCGTACTGGACGCTCAAAGCCTGTACTTTGAATGCTCGAATTCTGCCGTCCGAATGCTCCAACTCTACGCTCCAAATGCTCAAGTCCGGAACTTGATAGAAGCTCTAAGCTTAAAAACACACACGCACGGGCCCGTGCACATTTTCATCAACATTTTTACATCGAGTCTGCATCATATCTGTTCACATCTAACAACCATCATTGCACATATACACTCTGCATATCTCTCATGAAACAGATCAACCGGCACTATGCCTCGGTTTTATTGATCGGTTCAGCGCCTCGATCCTTTGGCTCCTTGCCAACACTTATGATGAGAAAGCTCTGTGCACAGACCATCAGAATACAACCAGCTCTACGCTTTGGTTCATATCACGTCAAGCTCTAAGCTCCGACAACTCAGGCCCTCGCCTCAAGACTGCATGCAGGCTCCACGCCTCAACCACTTCAGGCTCCATGCCTCAGTTCCTTCACCTCAGGCCCTTGCCTTATACCAGCTCCGCGCTTCGGTTCATCACGTCAAGCTCAAAGCTCTGACACCACAGACTCTCATCCTGATCAACACCAACTCCGCGCTTCGGTCCCATCAAGCTCCAAGCTCTAAGCTCACCTCAGGCCTTCGCCTCATAACCGCAGCAGGCTCCACGCCTCAATCTAGTCACCTCAGGCTCTCGCCTTATGACCAACACCAGCTTCGCGCTTCGGTCCTATCAATCACCTCAGGCTCTCGCCTTACGATCAACACCAGCTCTGCGCTTCGGTCCTATCCAACCTCCTCAGGCCTTCGCCTCAAGATTGCAATAGGCTCCACGCCTCGATTCTATCACTCTCCAGGCTCTCGCCTCATGACTACAACCGGCTCCGTGCCTCGGTTCCCTCATCACCAAAGCTCCGTGCTACAGTTACTGGCCCTGCGCCCCCCATCTCAAAAACAAGCCGGCATCCAATTCATCCCCAGCAGGTGATTTGGATTCCACCCCACTACATCAATTCCTTCCAGCTCATTCGCAAGGATAGGCTACTCTACCGAGCTCCTTTCAGTCAAAGTAAGGATGATCAAGAAAAGCAAACGCATCTGCAGTGTACTGATCTACCCCAAAATAACTAAGGAAGCTCTCCGCAAAAAAATCCCCAGGCAGCCCTGCGCTCCTTCAACTACTCTTCGCCAAAACCCTGGCTCGCCCGCTACAGTACGTCACACTACGGCTTTTTAAGCCCTAAGGTACGTCTTCTGTCTCTAACCCTCCAAACTTTTTTATTTTTCTTTATTGCCCGAACTACGATTGGTCTGAATTTCCCTTGTGGAATACGTAGGCAGCCTCCCGGCCCGACCATAACAAAACCTTTTTCGAAAACCCCTTGGGATAGTGGTTGGACCAAATTGAGTTGCTTTTTACAGCTTTGACTCTTACTCAAACATGTCTCGCGATCCGTCTGAGTTCAGTCAAAGAGGGGCATCTGTAGACACCCCAATTTGGCCTAACGATTATTTCAAGTCCCACCTTGGGACCATCCCGATGATGAAATGGATATATTGATTGCTGATTGCTTCCTTGAGGACCTTAGGACTTTCGGTGAGAACTTTGAACCACTTAGAGGACCCAATTCAAAGCCATACAGCCTTTCAGACAGAAATACAGAAGCCTAGGAGAATCCATCTGACGGCCGTAACATCGATCTAACGGCCATAACATCAATCCCTCACCCGAGCAACCTGTTGCCAGCAAAATCTCCCTGAGAGATCAATTCCTCGGCCGCAAGATCTATCCTTCGGCCGAGACATCCATTCCACGGCCGCGAGATCCTTTGCTCGGCCGCCAGATCGACCTTTTTCCAGACTGTTCTGTCAGACGTTTGGTTTGATCCAACTACACTACCTTTCCGATGCGTTCGGGCTACGCTTAGAGATCACGACGTAGAGTTAGAGATGCATTGCAATTGCAATTGCCATCTCGTGATTTGATTGGCCGGAGTGAGTCATCCCTATGCCTATATAAAGGAGCCTTTGGGCTCCGAAATAAACACAGAAATTGAGATACCTACACACTCAATCAAGCCACGAAACTCTGTCAAAATACTCTCTCAACCCCATACTCCAAAAGCCCTAACCTTCCGAAGGTAGCTGTCAATCCGGCGATCAAACCCCGAAGTTCAAACCCTAACTCTAGGGTTTTCAATCAAGCGATCAGTCAATCACAATCAAATCCGAAGCAATCAAGCAACTGAGGGATCAAGGTGGTGAGGCCCAACGGCCTCTGGTTTGCCTTATTTATTGTCCCTTTTTACTAATCGTAGTATTTTGATCAACTGTTAATCTTTCTGTCTGGTGTGAGGAAGAACACCGACCGGGGCTTCGATCCCTCGGCCGGTATATCAAACCAGGAGGATCCCTCGGCCGTGAAATCTATTCATCGGCCGCGAGATCCATCTCCCTGGGACATTTTGTTTGTTTTATCTGTTTTCTGATGCATGCTTCAACTATCGCACTGGCTCACTTTGCTTACTGTTTAAAGGAATAACTAAACAGACTATGTGTTAGAATTAGACAAAGCATCTATATGTCTTATGTTGAACGATTATGGGCCAGTCTCACGACTGGGCAGAGAGGGGTGCCTAACACCTTCCCTTTACCGTACTTTTGGCTCCCGTATCCAGAATCTCTATCTGTTTTCCCAGTTTTAATAAACTGGGTGGCGACTCTATTTGATGATAACCGTTATCATGTGGCGATGTTCCTAGCCATGGGAATGTCCATGATTTTGGTTTATGAAATGAGCAACCAATCGAGCAAACACAACGTGATCAATCTGTATGGCGATGCCCCACTTGGGAGGTGTCTATAGATCCCCGAATGGTTCAAGTGGGCTCCACACTTTCACCAGAGGAGCATCGCGACTTCAAAGAGCTGCTCACCGAGTTCAGTGACGTTTTTGCATGGTCTCATCGAGATATGCCCGGAATTGATCCCGAGATCGTGGAGCATCGCATTCCTTTGTTTCCGGATGCCAAGCCTGTGAAGCAGAAACTCCGACGGATGAGGCCGGATTGGGTTCAGAAGATTAAGGAGGAGGTTACTAAACAGATTGATGCTGGCTTTCTCATGGTCTCTCAATATCCCACATGGGTCGCCAACATTGTCCCTGTTCCTAAGAAGAATGGCCAAATTCGAGTTTGTGTCGATTTTCGGGACTTGAACAAAGCGAGCCCCAAAGATGATTTTCCCTTGCCACACATCGATGTGCTTGTGGACAACACTGCGGGGCACGCTTTGCTCTCGTTCATGGATGGCTTCTCTGGCTACAACCAAATTCTCATGGCGCCCGAGGACCGCGAGAAAACCACGTTCATCACTGAATTGGGGACTTATTGCTACCTGGTCATGCCTTTTGGATTGAAGAATGCTGGGCCCACGTATCAGCGAGCTGCTACCACTATCCTACACGATATGATGCACAAAGAAGTCGAGGTCTACGTCGATGACATGATCGCCAAGTCCAAAACTCGAGAAGGTCATGTTCTTGTGCTTAGGAAATTCTTCGAGAGGTTACGAAAGTTTTGCATGCGTCTAAACCCTCAGAAATGCACCTTTGGGGTTACAGCTGGTAAAATGCTCGGTTTCATGATCACTTCTCGTGGAATTGAGGTCGACCCGTCTAAAATCAAAGCAGTCCTTGAGATGAAGCCACCAGATTCTGAAAAGGGGGTGCGAAGCTTTTTGGGAAAGGTGCAGTTCATCAGCAGATTCATCGCCAAGTTGACATTAACTTGCGAGCCGATGTTTCGTCTATTGAAGAAGAATACTCCATTCGTTTGGACAGACAAGTGCCAGGCGGCTTTCACCTCCATTCAAACCTATCTGCAGAACCCTCCGGTTTTAATGCCACCAGTGCCGGGGAAACCTTTGATACTTTACTTGTCTGTAAATCCTTCGTCTATGGGGTGTTTGCTGGCTCAAGAGGGAGAAAAGGGAGTCGAAAAGGCTATTTACTATCTGAGTAAGAAGATGGTTGGTGCTGAAGAACGCTACACCGCCCTCGAGAAGACGTGTTGGGCTCTTGTTTGGGCATCCAAGAAATTAAGACACTACATGCTGGCTTACCCAGTGAAGTTGATTTCTCGAATGGATCCTCTCAAGTATCTGTTTGAGAAACTTGCGCTTACTGGTAAGCTAGCACGTTGGTTGCTGTTGCTCACAGAGTTTGACCTCGAACATGTCACTAGGAAATCTGTCAAAGGGCGTGCGGTCGCCGAATTTCTGGCTGATCATCCTGTCGATGGGCCAGAGGACTCGGATTTTGCATTTCCAGACGAAGGAGTGATGGCGGTTGTCGAAGACACCTGGACTCTTTATTTTGATGGGGCAGCCAATCAGAAGGGATATGGGATTGGGGTTTTGCTTATAACCCCTGATGGTGCTCATATTCCGCTCGCGTTCAAACTCAATTTCGATGTCACGAACAACCAAGCTGAATATGAGGCCTGCATTGTTGGCATGGAAGCTGCTCTTACACTCGGTGTTGAAAAGGTCGAGTTTATTGGTGACTCCAACCTTGTCGTTTCTCAGGCTAACAGGGACTGGAAAGTTCGGGAGGACAGATTAAAGCCTTATCACCAAGACCTGGAGGACCTCATTCCTCGTTTCAACAAGGTCACCTTCACGCACATCCCTCAGATGAAGAACCAGTTCGTTGATGCCCTAGCAACTCTGGCTTCCATGATCGAGCTTCCGATTGGTATCAAGCTTCGTCCTATTCTAATTGAACAGCGGGACTTGCCTGCTTATCAGTATGTCAATGCCGTCGATGATGTTGACGATGGCCTACCCTGGTATCATGATATCTGGAACTTCGTCGAAAGTGGTCAGTTTCCGGCCGACGCCACTAAGAAGGATCGAGCGGCACTACGAAGAATGGCCGCTCAATACATTATCTGTGGCGGGAGACTGTATCGGAGATCTCACTGCGGAATGCATAAGCTCTGCGTCAACGGCGCTGAGGCCATCAAAATCATGGAGAAAATTCACGAGGGAGTTTGTGGCCCTCACATGAGCGGAGTCATGCTCGCCAGGAAAATCTTACGACAAGGATACTTTTGGTCTACCATGGAATCCCAGTGTGTGGATTATGTACGCCGCTGCCATAGGTGCTAAATCCATGCCAATCTCATGCATGTCCCTCCTTCTAAACTGTTTGGCATGACATCGCCTTGGCCCTTTTCTGTTTGGGGTATCGACGTTATCGGCATGATCAAGCCTTCTGCTTCGAACGGGCATCGGTTCATTTTGGTGGCAATAGATTACTTCACCAAATGGGTCGAGGCCGAATCTTACAAGACCCTGACGGCGGTTCAGGTTGCTCAGTTTATCCGAAAGAACATCATCTATCGATACGGGGTTCCGCAGGCGTTTGTTTCTGACAATGGGGTCCATTTCAAAGGCAGGGTGCTGGAGCTTTTCGAAGAATTCCAGATCCAGGTTCATCACTCAACGGTCTATCGCCCTCAGACGAATGGGGCGGTTGAAGCAGCCAACAAGAACATCGAGACTATCATTAAAAAGTCCACAGAGTCCGCCAGGGACTGGCACGAACAGCTGCCTCTGGCTCTTTGGGGGTACCGCACGTCGATTCCAACATCAACAGGGGCAACCCCTTTTTCTTTGGTCTATGGGATGGAAGCTGTCCTTCCCATCGAGCTTGAAGTACCAACTTTGAGGATCATGGCTGAATGTGAACTCGCGGAGTCCGAATGGCTTAGCAGGAGGTTTGTCGAACTCATGCTCTTTGATGAGAGAAGGCTCCGTGCCTTGTATCACTTTCAGGGGTATCAGCGCAGGATTGCTCGGGCATTCAACAAGAAAGTGAAGTCTCGTGACTTAGCTGAAAGGGACATGGTCACAAAGGAAATCCAGGCTCCCATCTTCGATCTACGTGGCAAGTTCCGCCCAAAGCGCGCGGGACCTTACATTATCAAGACCATCCTCTTGGGTGGGGCAGCTCAGCTCATTGATCTGGACGGCAACGAGTTCAACACTCTGGTCAACCTGGATCAACTTAAACGTTACTACCCTTGAGAGAAACTCGTTGGGCCGAAAACCACAAGGGTGGGCGGTCCCAAGCAAAAATTAGAGCAAGCCTGCTAGACTGAAAACCCAAGGGGGCAGTTTAGGCAAAAATAAATAGGCATTCAATCAAAGCTCGCTAGGCTGGAAACCTGCAAGGGCAGCCCTAGGCAAAATTTAGAGCGCAAAAGGAGAGCCAAAACACACGAGCGAACCTTAGCCTGAACTACGTTTTGACCTGATTCCCTAGCTTGGGATACGTAGGCAGTCTCTTTGGGACTCGGTCATGCTCCGTCGAACCGTAGCCTGAACTACGTTTTGACCTGATTCCCTAGCTTGGGATACGTAGGCAATCTCTCTGTGAGATTCGGTCACAGTCAATCAACTCGATCCAGGGTTTTTATCCCAGAGTGTACTTCAACATTCAAATGACGTGGTGTTCAACACTTGGACCAAAAAGGGGAAAATTCTTGATCTTTCATCTTTATTCAAAACTATTATTTCTATTACATAGGCTGAGCAGAGCCCTAAGAAAAACAGTAAAGCATCAAAAACAGAACGAAATGCTAAGAGGCCCTCACGGGCTCACAATTTATTCTAGATCATTGGAGTTGAGTCAGGAGTCAATCTGCATTTTGTCTGCTTTCGTCCTCCTCTCTTAACCATGCTACATAGCGGTGTTTGAGTCTTGTGCTGAAGTCGTCTTCCGCTCCTCCGAGTTCTCTTAAACCCCAGTTGTGCTCATACCCTGCTAGATGTTGGGCTGTGAATGCTGGAATCTGGAAGTCTTCTATCCCAGCTCGGTGAAAGCCTTGGCTCATGCCTAGTTGCCGCAGGATGCGACCTGGAATGTAGAACGTGAAACTGGACAGCCCAGCAATCACCATTCTCTCGAAACCTGCAGAGAGCAGAGCCATATCCGGGATGTTCAGGGCTCTATGCCGCCAGACGATCTCGCGCGGAGACATCTCACTCATGAAGGTGTACCACTCCTCCTCAGACATTTCTGGGTACAGCATTCCCCTTTGGTGCATCCGCCTGGGCAGACGAGGCCAGTCCGCTCCAGGAGCCGAGATTAATCCAAGTTTGTCACATAACCACAGCTGCATGAGCGAAAAAGACAAGTAAGGACTCACATAAGCCCGAGCGAAAGAAAACAAGTAAGAAACTACCATACATATTTAACCGAGAGTCGAGGTAAAAGCAGACTGTGTGAAAGCCAGAAAAAGGTGAGCTGAGTGAGATTTTACCTATAACAGGATTGGACTGCCACCAAATGTGTTCGTCTGACCTGTGGCTACCAAATCCAAACCAATGAGTGTCTCAGTAAGTACTAGGGGGACTACGTTCTTCCGAGCACCCATCTCTGTAGCCACATGAACCAACGAGGGGTCGGGCCGTCCATACGGAGACACCAGCAGGTACGCGGCCAATATGCCAACTGACATGGCAAATCGACGGCGAGCCTGCAGAACCATATCCGCTGGGTCGCCGTCGGGTCCATACCATTCCATTAGGCGCGCAATGTTTATTTGTCCGCCAATCAACAGGCCTTCCGCTGCACCCCTGGAAATGTTCAGACACGTCTTCAACAGCTTTGACATGCTTTGCCGGTAAGGTGGCACGACAATCACGCTTGAAGCAAAGCCTTGGAGATACACTTGGAATTCTTCAATGGTCGTGTGGGCTACCAGCCCGAAAAACACAAGTGTTTATATTTTTTCGCCGCTTTGAAGAAAAAAATGCCGTTTGAAGAGTCGCCACCCGGATTTGCGGTAAATCACCCGAGAAACCGTTTTGTTTTGAAAATGGTTGATTTGAAATTGAAAACCAGAGATCAGTGTCAAGGGTCCGAAAGCCATGTTACGAGGGGGGAAGGGTTTTACAGCACCCCCCTCGCCCGATTCGAAATCGGTCTCTACTAAACGTTTGTGGGATTTTTCAAAGGGATTTTGTTTCATTAGAGCATTTAGCAAGTATCCACAGTTATAACAGGTAAGAATTGCATGCAGGTGCAGGTGTGCAGTGGATGATTAAATGAAAGTGAGCAAAATGCATGATCACAGAAACTGAGGATCTGTCACTGACTTCACTCTCGAGCGCTCGAGAGCAGTCCCGAGCGCTTGAGAGTTCTGATACTCAACCTGCAGATTTTGTTAGAACAGGCGGAATACAATGCAAAGCTGGAAACTGAAATGACATTAAGTACCCTACTGGCTCAGCAGAGGATTTGAAAGACTGAGCTAAGCCTTCAATCTTTCAAATCATGCATCCCTGCCTTAACAAGGATAAATCTACAAATTTAAAAGGGCAACAGGCTACACTTATGCATGCAGAGACCAGATAACACAGCAGACTGGAAAATGGGAAGCAATGACATGCATACACTCCCGAGCGCTCGGGAAAGGTTCAGGGCGCTTGGGAGTGAGCTGCATGTCAGTTGGCTCACAAACAGGAAATAGTACTGATTTGACATGCAAACACCCTTGTTTTGATGTTTCTCTGAAATGAATGCTTCTTCTGACTTTAAACAAAAGGAGTCTTGTTCACACATGAAAACTTTGTGAGAAAATGGTTCTGTTTTAGTGGAAAACGATTTCCTGGTGCATGCATGCCAAAATGAAACCATTTCTTTTAAGAGTGCACTTCATTTCCAACCTGCCATATGACAATGGACCATGCATGAAACCTGTAACAGTCCCGAGCGCTCCGGAGTACTCTCGAGCGCTCCAGAGTACTCTCGAGCGCTTGGGAGTGTTTCCAGTAAGGGTTTTATAAAAACGTTTTTTTTTTGTACCCCATTGCTCTTGTTTTTACACTAGGGTCCCCCAACCATGCACCCAGTATTGAAGACTGGGTCAGGCTGAGAGACCCCCCTCAGAAGGGATGAACAGCCCTTTAGTTGTGATCAAAGGTAAAGGTTTCTACCTTTTCCTTGAACCTTGCTCCTTGGGATAGCTTTGAAATGTGGATGAAGAGAGGAGAGTGCAAGAGATCAGAAGAGTATTCTGGATTTCTTGCCCTTTTCCTTGGTGATGTCTAAAACCTTTTGAAGTTTTGAAGGTGAGTTTTTGGGAGTTTTTGGTTTCAAGCAAGAGAGAAAGAGAGCAGAGGATGGAGTTCTTAGAGAGAGAAAATTTTGTAGCCCCCCCCTCCTCTGCTGAAAACTAGTCATATTTATAGGCAAAATGACCTATGGTTTTGAAAATCAAATGGGCTTAATAAAACATTTTTTTAATAGGAAAATCTTTGGCCTGAATCTCTGCCACCAGAGGTTGAGTGTGGACCGAGCCATCGGCGGGCTCAAGGTGGTGATAATGATGAGTTGCAAGGGTAGTGGGTGATACTGCCACCCATTGGGCAACAGAATAGTCTCGAGCGCTCGAGAGGGAGCCAGGCCAGAGGTTTTGGAAAATGGTTTTGAGCGCTCGGGACTTCTCCCAAGCGCTTGAAAATGCTTTTGACCATTTTTAATCCCTTTCCAAATCTTTCAAGGAGCAATGTTCCGATCGATACTAGGCTTGTTTCAATCCAAAGTCATCATCGGGGAGCCTCCGGGCCACAAATCAAGGAATTTTGAAAAGTCCAAATTGGGGTGTCTACAGTTGCCCCTTTTTGGGCGACGCTCAGCATCACATCTAGATACGAGTGTCGTCCAAAGATTGAGACAGCCCAATTCGAGCCAAATCAAATCCTCAATTCAAAATCAAATGCAAGTAAAGACACAAACATTTGATGCATGCGGTCGCGTCTTTTCAGACTGCCTACGTACCCTTTTCTGCAAGGATCAGACCAGCGTAGTTCTTTGGGGCAAATGCAAACATGCAGACATGCAGACATGCGAGCAAATGATAAAAAGGTGTCCCTCAGGACAGCACCAAATCTATGGCAGCGGAAGAGGGGTGCCAAATCTATGGCGGCGGATGAAGGGTGCCAAATCTATGGCAGACAAGTGGGGTGCCAAATCTATGGCAGACAAGTGGGGTGCCAAATCTATGGCGGCGGATGAAGGAGAAAATCGGGGATGAAGGGTGCCAAATCTATGGCGGCGGAAGAGGGGTGCCAAATCTATGGCAGACAAGATGGGTGCCAAATCTATGGCGGCGGAAGGAGAAAACCGGGGATGAAGGGTGGTGAAGGAAGCTTGAATCTGAAAAGCTTGAATTTTTGGAAGAAGCTTGAATTTTGAAGGAAGCTTGATTCTGAAAAGCTTGAATTTTTAAAGAAGCTTGAATTTTGAAGGAAGCTTGAATCTGAAATTAAAGGGTGTCTCTCAGGACAGCGCCAAATCTATGGCAGAATATGAAAGGTGCCAAATCTATGGCAGAAGATGAAAAGGTGCCAAATCTATGGCAGAATATGAAAGAGTGTCCCTCAGGTCGGTGCCAAATCTATGGCAGAAGATGAAAGGGTGTCCCTTAGGACAGTGCCAAATCTATGGCAGCAGATGAGCAGTCATGTTGACGAATATGAAGGAAGAAGGCGACCGTGGGGGGTCGAGGTTAGAAAGTGAGACCCGCGTTTCGACTTTTGACAACACTGATGATTTTTAGTTTTGAAAAACAACAATGGACATGTCCGAGTACCCTTTCTGCTTTACTGTTTTTGGCCAGCGGACCGGTATTGTCAGGATTTTGGGATTTGGGATGGAGTTTGTCTTTGGATGGAAATTTGGTTCGAGTTGGATCCAGGGCTTGAACGGGGGTTGGCTTGAGTTTGGCCTTGATCAGGGCTTGAGTTTTGAGCATTCATGCCCCAGTCTTGAGATCGGCTGTACGCTTGCAGTGATTGATGGCATTGGGCCGACATGCCCCAGTGAGTGACAATCCTTAGTTCTGATCCTTTTCCTTTGAACCCACTGATAGCTTCGGCGACCAGTTTTGTCATGAGCATAAGTGCAGGTTGTTCCATGTATTGGAGCTTCTCTCACGAGTGGGGACTTTAATGACCTCGTGTGAATTTGGACAAGGCCCAGACGACTTCAAAGGACAAGAAAGACCCTATACCCGAGGACTGATTCTTAACCGTGAACTAGACTGGACGAGGAATTTTGATGTGACCGGACGAGGAGCTCGATTATTTGAGGATGATTTTCCCATTTGGGGTTTTGAAATTGTTTTGGCAAAACACGAGGATTTTTATTAGGAATCCTGCCCCAGGTTGAAATTTTGCAAGATTCATGAAATGCCTTGGCGCTCCTTCTTGTTTTCTCTTATTGTCCAGGATTTTTGTTATCAAGTTGTGTTTTTCAATCTGATAGGACTTTATTCGGGTTGTAACGTGGCCAAGGTTTTGGCTTAACAAAGAAAGGATAATAGGCTCAAAATTTTCATTTTCTTTAGGTTCCGAGAGCTAGCAGCCATCTTACACATTTTTGTGCCTTCTCTGCTTTTGACAGGCGCCTTCTTTCATTTGCTTTGCTTCGCCTTTTGTTGTGCCAATGTGTTTGGTACTTTCGTTGATTCTGAGCTCTTTCTGATTTTTCAACGTTTTGCATCCCAATATGCGTATGCATTTGGCACTTTTGCGCTTTGAATTTCGACGCGCCGATGATGGTCAGGTGTTTGGCACTTTTGTCTTCTTCATTTCACCCTGGTGTGGGGGATAGCTGCCTAGCTGGGTTCTTTCAAAGAAATTGATTTAGGCTCAAGGGGGTTATCAATGGATATATATCTTCAAGCGTGTGATAAAAGAAAAGAATGCCTTTCTTCATTTTGAATTGCACAACTTGATAACTGGATCCTAGATGCAGGTTAAGAGATTTGTGTGCTCTAACTTTTGCCTAGATCATGTTTTGAGGTTTTGATCTAGCGAGCTTTTTCTTGGGCCAAGGTGTTGCTTCTTCACGGTGTCAGGGAATGGTCCCATGAAATTCTTCTTCTTCAGAGGGCAAAGTATCTCGTGTCTTGATTTCTCAATTGATGGTGAAAAACAATTCCAAGTTAAGGGATTATCACAAAACGTAAGTTTATTATCACAATTTCGACTCAAGAGGTTTGACATCAAGAGACGGGACGGACCGACAAAGGATTGACTCGAAAGATTGTGACCGAATCTTGGGATCGACTCGAATGAACATGACCGGGCCTCGGGATAAGGCTGCCTACGTATCCTTCTTGCAAAGGAATCAGGTCATAACGTAGTTCAGGACTACGAAACTGACTCTCTTTTTGGTTTTTCCCTTTTTTTTTTTGACTACAAACTTGAATTTGAAAACATACAGACACGAAAGCATGAAAGACCCAAAGTACAAACTGACTCGAAATCGAAAGACAAAGACTTGCCTCGAAATTCAAAAGCTTTCCAAACTCGTGAGAAATTCCATTCATGCTTTGCTGCACTCAAAATCCTCCTCCCGATCTGAAGTCTGGCACTGGGATGGTTCCATTGTCGATTAAGTCTTGGATCTTGTGACGGAGACGGTGACAGTCATTGGTAGCGTGACCGGGCATTTGATGGAAGGCGCAGAAGGCATTTGGGTTGTGGTAGGCTGGGAGCTTTTGAGGTAGGGGAGTTGGAAGGAGTGGCTTGATGGTTCTGCTTTTGACCAGTCTTTCGAATACCATGGATAGTGGTACAAGAAACTCGGAAAAGACACGAGGTTGTTTAGGCTT
The DNA here is from genome assembly GCA_018127125.1 of Rhododendron griersonianum. Taxonomy (NCBI): domain Eukaryota; kingdom Viridiplantae; phylum Streptophyta; class Magnoliopsida; order Ericales; family Ericaceae; genus Rhododendron; species Rhododendron griersonianum. The sequence goes on along the minus strand of CM030798.1, from coordinate 12,944,250 downwards.
GGTGGCTTGAGCAACGATCTGGCTGACGGGCTCGGTCCGGACATGGTCGGTATGTGTAGGGTCAGATGGCAAGTCGGTGTAACCATACAACATGTTGCTGCTGTCGGGGTCTACATTTTCCGTCTCTGGGAAGGAATCAGCATTTTTGAGGATGCCCAACTGAACAGCTTCTTCGACGGCCAGGCCTGTTTCGAAGAATGTCTTGAAGTTGGAAGAGGCTTGAGCTAGGATCATGTTCCTGGCAAGTGCGGGCTAGAGGTTTCGGACAATCATCCGAATTTGATCTTTCTCTGAGGGTTTGTCCTTCATCTGAACAGCCTTTGCTCTCCACCTTCGAATAAAATCCATAAAAGACTCCCTCGGTTCCATCTTTATTGATTCCAACTCTCGAGTGGTGACCTCAAGCTGGATGTTATAGTCAAATTGGGCCACGAAAGCCTCACAGATGTCTTCCCAAGATTTCTTCTTTGTTACTTCCAAGGCAGTGAACCAGCGCAAGGCATGTCCAACCAGTGTTTGAGAAAACATTTGGGCCATGGCGTCTTTCTCCAAGCCCCACATGGAAAGTGCCCCAATGTAACTGGTCAAGTGTGCTTTTGGATCACCGGTTCCGTCAAACTTAGCGAAGTCGATTGGCTTGAATTTCCTGGGTAGTCTGGCATTTGGGAAAAGGCAGAGTTCGTCGAAGTCGAAACCATTTGAGGTGATTCTTTTGCTTCTGGCTAAGGACAGCTCAAGTTGGGATAATTTGGCTTCGATGGTGGCCATTTCTGGGCTTTGGGAGTTTGGTGGTTCATGATTATTTTCGAGGGGTGTTTCTGGGTTTTGTGGAGGTGGAAGTCGTCTAGCAACCCCGATTATCATAAGCATCAACTTGGTAATCTGGTTGTCTGTTCGTTCACCCATCTGTCGGATAGAGGTTCGAATTTGATCCAACTCGTTCAGAATCCCTGCTGACTGTTCCCCGTTCAGATGTTCCTCATTCAAATTTTCCACCGGCTGCTCCATATCTTCCCACAAATTCTGAGTTTATGAGGGTATGGTTTCGTTGTAGGATGGGTGGCCCAGTGCTGACAGTAAAGCAGAAAGCGAACTCAGAATGTGCCCCTGTTATGATTTATTGAAAAATGCATGCTGAATAAAAGAATTGTTGTTGACGTGTTGTCATTGTCGACTCAAGGGATCAAACTTTACGGATAGTTCCAACAGTCACGGGTAGGTCGGTGTCAGGCTGGTTAAATTCGGCACGTTGGGAATCAGAGCCAATCTCCTTATCTAAGACCATCCGAGACAGAGCAATAAGACTGCTGGAAGATGCACTTAAGGCTAAACTAGAGGGAGCCATTCGGGCACGGCGAACACCGGAGTTATCCCAAACTCCATGGATTTATGGTCTCCTAGACCCTGACTCAAGAAATGACATCCTATGAAGGATTGCCTTAGTCCTCAGAGATTCTTTTAGGGTGTATCCTTTGATTAGGAATGGCAAGATTTGAGAGATATCAAGACAAATTAAGCCTCCAACATTTTTCACCCAAAATTTCTGTTTTGGTTTCAAAAATCGTTTAGCGTAAATGACATGATACCATAACCGAGGCGGCGTAAGTGGCATGGCGCCATTAGCCTAAGCAGTGCAAAGTGACTTCGCACTATAACCTGGGTGGTGTGGGTATCACGACATTGTAGCCTAATTGTTTTGTTAATTTTCATTGAATCCATGATTAAAAATTGTATTGAAGACTTAATGAACTTTGATGTCCCCGAAACCTCGTCATTCCCAGGAATAATTAATTTCAACAACGTGCCTTTAAAAAGCACGACTCATCATCGGTCCAGGCAATCCTAAACAAGCTGCGCAAGCAAGCGTAAGAGTTCTATATGCGACACGAAAGCAAGCGTAAGATGTAAGGTGCGATGTGCAAGCGGGATAAAATCACGATTTTTCGAAGGTTGCCTAATTCCTCAGAATTTCTTTTAGGGTGTATCCTTTGTTCAGAACGACAAATTCTAAGAGATGTCAAAATGAACTAAGTATTCAACTAGTCCTCGTTCGAAGTTTCAATTTTGAACTTGGAATAACTTAGTATAGACGGCGTGATACCCCAACCATCATGGTGTCAGTGACTTGGTGCCATTAGCCAGAATGGTGTAAGTAAAGTGGCACCACGGTGTCGTTTTCCTTGTTATTCCTTATTCTCCATTGAAATTTCGATTAGGCATTAGTCAAGGACTTAGTATATTCTGATTTCCAAAGTCTCCTTGTTCTAAGGACTCATGCAGTTTAGACAACGTACACCGGGGTGCACGACTCATCATCGGGCCTCGGCAACCTTCTACAGACTGTGCGAGCGAGATTAAGAGCACATGATCCAAAATTGAATAGACAGCATGATGACGTGACATGAATGAGATGCAGAAAGCAGTAACATGTAGACAGGATATAGCACATAGTCCTACCCTGCGGGTCCCTATCCTAGTTTGAAAGGTTCTATCGCTTTCTACACACGTATAGAGGCCGATTTTGGCTTGAAAAGGGTTCCCCGGACTAGAGTCAAAGTATACCTCCCACTATTGAGCGTACACCCAATAATGGTACAAACGGTAGGGATGACTCATCACGGTCGAGGGTTGCTGAGCATTCCGGGATTCCCCATCACCGGCAAGCCGGGTAGGATTGCCGAAACACAACAGCGAGGTTACACAAGACATATACGAGAAATGGACAATGAAACAAAATCCCTTTGAAAATCCCACAAACGTTTTTCAAGCTTGGCTCACAAGTTTAATTGACATTCAAGAAAAGCGGGCCATTTTATCAACAACCTACTTTTTCTCAAGTATTAATTAAACGTCCCCAGCAGAGTCGCCACTGTGGGCTACCAGCCCGAAAAACACAAGTGTATATTTTTCCGCCGCTTTGAAGAAAAAAATGCCGTTTGAAGAGTCGCCACCCGGATTTGCGGTAAATCACCCGAGAAACCGTTTTGTTTTGAAAATGGTTGATTTGAAATTGAAAACCAGAGATCAGTTTCAAGGGTCCGGAAGCCATGTTACGAGGGGGGAAGGGTTTTACGGCACCCCCCTCGCTCGATTCGAAATCGGTCTCTACTAAACATTTGTGGGATTTTTCAAAGGGATTTTGTTTCATTAGAGCATTTAGCAAGTATCCACAGTTATAACAGGTAAGAATTGCATGCAGGTGCAGGTGTGCAGTGGATGATTAAATGAAAGTGAGCAAAATGCATGATCACAGAAACTGAGGATCTGTCACTGACTTCACTCTCGAGCGCTCGAGAGCAGTCCCGAGCGCTTGAGAGTTCTGATACTCAACCTGCAGATTTTGTTAGAACAGGCGGAATACAATGCAAAGCTGGAAACTGAAATGACATTAAGTACCCTACTGGCTCAGCAGAGGATTTGAAAGACTGAGCTAAGCCTTCAATCTTTCAAATCATGCATCCCTGCCTTAACAAGGATAAATCTACAAATTTAAAAGGGCAACAGGCTACACTTATGCATGCAGAGACCAGATAACACAGCAGACTGGAAAATGGGAAGCAATGACATGCATACACTCCCGAGCGCTCGGGAAAGGTTCGGGGCGCTTGGGAGTGAGCTGCATGTCAGTTGGCTCTTAAACAGGAAATAGTACTGATTTGACATGCAAACACCCTTGTTTTGATGTTTCTCTGAAATGAATGCTTCTTCTGACTTTAAACAAAATGAGTCTTATTCACACATGAAAACTTTGTGAGAAAATGGTTCTGTTTTAGTGGAAAACGACTTCCTGGTGCATGCATGCCAAAATGAAACCATTTCTTTTAAGAGTGCACTTCATTTCCAACCTGCCATATGACAATGGACCATGCATGAAACCTGTAACAGTCCCGAGCGCTCCGGAGTACTCTCGAGCGCTTGGGAGTGTTTCCAGTAAGGGTTTTATGAAAACGTTTTTTTTTGTACCCCATTGCTCTTGTTTTTACACTAGGGTCCCCCAACCATGCACCCAGTATTGAAGACTGGGTCAGGCTGAGAGACCCCCCTCAGAAGGGATGAACAACCCTTTAGTTGTGATCAAAGGTAAAAGTTTCTACCTTTTCCTTGAACCTTGCTCCTTGGGATAGCTTTGAAATGTGGATGAAGAGAGGAGAGTGCAAGAGATCAGAAGAGTATTCTGGATTTCTTGCCCTTTTCCTTGGTGATGTCTAAAACCTTTTGAAGTTTTGAAGGTGAGTTTTTGGGAGTTTTTGGTTTCAAGCAAGAGAGAAAGAGAGCAGAGGATGGAGTTCTTAGAGAGAGAAAATTTTGTAGCCCCCCCTCCTCTGCTGAAAACCAGTCATATTTATAGGCAAAATGATCTATGGTTTTGAAAATCAAATGGGCTTAATAAAATATTTTTTTAATAGGAAAATCTTTGGCCTGAATCTCTGCCACCAGAGGTTGAATGTGGACCGAGCCATCGGCGGGCTCAAGGTGGTGATAATGATGAGTTGCAAGGGTAGTGGGTGATACTGCCACCCATTGGGCAACAGAATAGTCTCGAACCCATTGGGCAACAGAATAGTCTCGAGCGCTCGAGAGGGAGCCAGGCCAGAGGTTTTGGAAAATGGTTTTGAGCGCTCGGGACTTCTCCCAAGCGCTTGAAAATGCTTTTGACCATTTTTAATCCCTTTCCAAATCTTTCAAGGAGCAATGTTCCGATCGATACTAGGCTTGTTTCAATCCAAAGTCATCATCGGGGAGCCTCCGGCCCACAAATCAAGGAATTTTGAAAAGTCCAAATTGGGGTGTCTACAGGTCGGACACAACTCGTTGTCCCCAAATCGGAACACATGGACGTCCCGGTCCCAAAACTGCAGGGCTGCTCTTAGAATTTCGGGGCGGAGCCTTACACTTTTTAGGAAGCGAAAGGCCGCCAACCCGTGAGAACAAAAGCATAGCCAATCGCTCGCGACAAATTCTTCGAGCCACGGGCAGATTAAGGTGGGGAGATGATTTGCCATTTGGGGAACAGTGCTAGAGATTTCCCACGGAGGCACACCCTTCATTCAGGGACTCACTCCTCTTTATAAGCCAAGAAAGGAGGTAATGCCTTTCCTTTGGGTGATGTGGCCTTGCAAGGTGTCCCTCCACTTGCTAAAGATCAAGGGAACACCTCTGGGGGAAGCCAGGAGCCCCTGCACGCCCAGACCTACTGACAAGGCCTGCCACCCCTTTTTGTCCGAATGAGTCAAGGCTGGCCACTGTAACAGGAATTCTCCATCGCGCGATGGTCATGAAGTGTCCCGCGACTGTTGATGCTCGCGCGACAGTTTTGTTTGCTCGCGCGAGAGTTCAGTTTGATTCGGCACAGTAGGGCAGGCTACTGCCTTTTTGAGGTTATTTTCCGGATTTTGACTCGGACCGGATTTTGAAATTCCAATACTTCCAGTAGGTCATTATGAGTGTTTATGACTACGTCGAAGCGTTGTTTGTTCAAATTACACGTTCAATGACAAGTTCGGTCCCTCGAAGGAATGACGACCGGAAAATTCAAAGTTGTTATTTAGCCGGTCAAGCCGGGCAAAGCGGCATGCAGTTTACAAAGCGAGTACTGAAAAGCGGAGCTAGAAACTTAGCCTAATGGTCTTACTAATTACAACTCGTTTTCACACGGGATTCAGAAGTATCCCCTCAGTCTTGCTTCAACTTCGACACGGAGCCACCTTATGTAACGATTTTCCAAGCACGTCCTGAACTCTGGAATTGATTCCTTCAACGTCCTATCACCCCAGTTGTCTCTATAGCAGCGCAAATCCCAGGAAGTGAACGCGGGGAGATCGAAGTCTTCCGCTCCGTATCGCTTGTATCCTTGGATTCTTCCGAGCTGTCGGAGCGTACGCCCAGGGACGTAAAATGTGAAGCTTGACAGGCCGGCGATTATCACTCTTTTGTATCCCGCTGATTTGAGCGTCATTGCCGGAAGGTTTAACCAGAGGCACCTCCAGACTATGTCCTCAGATTGCAGATCGTTCAGGAATGCAAACCATATGTCCACCGGCAAGTCGGGAAATATCATCGGTCTTGCGACCAACAATCTGGGAAACTCTTCAAAGCCAGCCTGTGGCTCTTCCAAAACCCCCACTTTGTCTGCCAGCCAGAGCTGCACGAGAACAGAGGACAGGTCAGAAATCAAATACAGCCTAAGCATCTGAGGTGAAGCTGAAAATGCGAGGAAGTATGTCGAATGGGAATTTACCTGGAGCAGGATAGGGCATCCGCTGAAAGAGTCGGCTTGCTCAAGTTTCAGCATGTCCAAACCCAGGAGCGTCTCCGCTAAAACCACGGGCATGATATTTTTCCCGTTATCCATCTGCGAGGCAATGCTCACCAATTTGGGATTTACCCCTCCATCAATGGGAACCAGCATGTACGCGGCCAGTGCGCATATAGACAGAACGAAGCGTCTGTGAGCTTCCCCAACATAGTCTCCCAGGCCACCCTCGGGGCCATACAGTTCGATTAGGCGAAGGATGTTGAGCTCGCCGTTTCGAATGATGCTGGCTGTCACCGCCTCCGGAATGTTGAGTTTTGCCCGTAGAATTTGTTCCATGTCTTCATGGACGGGCGGCACAGCAAGAACATCTAGATTGGCGAACCCTGGCGCGTATGCCTGGAACTCTTCTATTGTGGGGCACATCTCGTCTTGACGGAACTGGAAGACGTGCACAATGGGGTCCCAGAAAGGCAATGCGGCTTGGATGATTTCGACGCACGGTCGAGCAAATCGGAGATCCCGAATCGAGGATAAACAGCGAGACCGGGGACTCGCCCAATTTATGGTTTCGTCTCTCATTAGCCAAGGATCGAGGGCTTCCATTAGTGAATCTCCCATTTTAGACAAGATGGAGGGGTGTACACTTCATTAAGCCTTAAAACCCTTCTTCAAATAGCCAAGGAGTTGGTGAGATCAAGGCTTAGGTGTCCTACCACCTTGCATGGAAGAGCAGCCTTCCTTCTGCAGACCCAGAATAACTTTCAGGACGTGGAAACAATGAACAGGTCCATGGCAATAATTTGGTCAAACAAAGGCAGCTTAGCAGGGATTGACTCTCGCGCGATACTCTCAAAGCATCGCGCGACAGATGTTTCTCGCGCGACAGTTCCAAACCATCGCGCGACGGTTGGTCTGCAATTTTGACAGATTCCAACAGCTACTGTCCAAATTGGTCGTTTTTCATTCCAAAGGTCATTTGGCACTTTTGATGGTTCCAGAAAGTCATTATGGACATATGTGACTGTATCCGAGCATCGGATTCGAAATGCCATGGTCGATGAGGATTTTGGACCCTCGGAGGCCCGTTTCAAGTTCAAATCAAGGTTTCGGGAGTTCGAAACTTGTTCCGGAGACTCTAGCCCAGTTTGGTCATGCCGTACAGGTCACTTGGACCTTGAGTAACTGTATGGAGGTGTCGGTTTCAGTCCGGGACATAATCGAGTCGTCTTTCAACGTTTTATGCCATTCTTGTGTTATTTTGAGCATTCTTCGGTATAAGTCCATTCTCGGGGCGTTTTGTTCAATTCCGTCAATTGGCGCAGGTCATGTCGACCACCATCGATCTTTTAAGAGCGTCGTTTTCATCTTTTTCAGGGTATTGTGAGTTTTGGTGCGTTAATATCCAAAATTTCATTATTTCCCATATCCTCGTATCCTGATTGTGTCTTAGGGTATATTGCCTTTTTCTTTCAGAGCTAGGCTGATTTATACACTCATATGTGTCTGTGTGTGGTCTCGATGTGTTGTCAATGCAAGTTTGGTATTAGTGGCGGGTTTTACTGATTCTTATGCACAATGAGAAGCAATAAACTTCAAAATGCAACTCTTATATACTAAACCATGATCTATCCATGTCAAAAGCGAAAGAACTACTGTATCTATGGCCCTCGGTCGATCAAAAGCTACCAAGTCAAATCAGGGCACATGCGCCCGCCAATCAAAAAAGGCACGCAAGCCCTCAAAACGTCTGTCAAGCTATCTACTTGGGCACGCAGGCCCGAAGTCAAAAGTAATGTGCAAAAAAGGGGGAACGGAGGCCTCGTCAGCGCCCCTCAGGTCCGTCATTGCTATCTGAAGTGTCCTGTAGCTCCTGGGGATCGTCTCTATACCTCGGGTCATCAATGGAGTCGTAAGAGCCACTGCTGGTGGACGAGTGCTCCTCGCCCTCTTCTTCTGCCTCTTCTTCTTCTCCCTTTTCTTCCTCATCCTCGGAGTTTGGACTCATGATCAGTTTCGGCCTGCGAGCCGGGCCCGGCTTCTCCAATGTCGGCTTCTCGCACTTCTTGAGCTGGTACCGAAGCTCAGCTTGCCTCGCGGCTTGCTTGGCTTCCTCCTCGCGTGTGCGCGCCGTCTATGAGCCCCTCGTCTGTCGCCGTGTGGTGATGGCCGGAGGCGTGGATTTCTGTGCCACCACCTTCGTCGGTGGCGGATCTCGCGCGCTCTTCCTCCTAGGATTCATCTTCCCCTGCACCTGCATTGTCATTTCATTTCAAAGCATGAGTATCTATTGCACATATTGTATTTCGGTATTGAAAACATGTACAGTCTATCAAGCTATCAAAACAGGAATGTATTGAAAGCTGGAATGTATCGTTTTCGTACCTAGGTCCTCTGAACAATGGCTGGTTGAGTCGGCTGTAGTGTCGGCACCTGGTACTGCAACTCCAATGGTGTGCCGCTCGCCGCCTTTCTCACCACGTTCTCTAACGCCAACATGCGTCGAACGGCCTCGTTCACCCACTCAATTGGCACCTACATGCAATTCAAGTTCATCAGGCTATTCAGCAGATAATTCAAGCATTTGAAATTCAAAAGCAATATTGGAAGCTAGGTCTTACCGAAACAGTCACAGGAGCAGGCTCCGCTCTCGCAGGCACTAGCTGTAACTCTGTAGGATTCCCCTGGCTGTCAACCACAGGGATCCTCCAAAGCAGCGCAGGAAGTCCACCAACGGCCGGCCCGCTCGGGGCTCGCCTAGCCCGGCTCTCACCGCCTCTCCTTCCCTCTCCGGCTGCTCTCCTCTCCTCAGCGGCCTCTGCGACCTGGCCTCGCGCCTCTCTCAGACCACGGATCCCCAGTGGACCCGCCAGGAAGCCTCTCTGGTAGACTGCATAGTCCCTACCAAGACGCAGGTAGCGTTCAAGCTCGGTATCTGGCCTCGTGTACCTCTCCAGCTCAGCCCGCGTGTACTCTCCCGTGTGTGAAGCTCGAGGTGGGAGCGGCCCTGGCACCCAGAACTCAGGGTAACCAAGCGACTGGCGCGTCACTCGATCCCCCAGGTACCACTGCCAACCGAAGGCAGACTCCAACAACACCCTGCTGGCCGTGACAGCCCTACTCCGGGCCAAGTACTCAGGCTCTGGCCCCGCTCTCCTCCAGGGATCCCAATTGACCTGCGATTCAAAGTAAACGGGCAATGCAAGCAATTGATCAGCGACAGCATTAAAGCAAGGAAATGAATGCATATCTAAAGCTTACAGTTACGTGTTCATACCTGTGAGGCCCTAAGCTCGTCTAGGTACAGCCTGAAGGCGTTGAGCTCGCCTCTCCCTTCCTTCTTCCCGGTGCTCGCCCTGCTCCACTTCAGCGCGCGAGGGAGAGTGCTCAGGTCTGGATGTTTGCACTCCGGCGGATACATCCGCAAAACCTCGTAGGTCCAAAGCTGCACGATGTTTAGACAAGTTCAAGCATTAGTCAAGGCATACGGTATTCGAAATCGAAACAGTCAAACAGACTAAACAATGGACAAGCATAATCAAATTGTGCTTAAAAGGGTTAGAATCGTACCTCCCAGACCCTCCAGTAACCAGCTGTGCTATTACCCGTCATCGACGAGTGGCCAAAGAAGTGATAGGCCGTTCCAAGAGCAGCTCCACCCCAGTCAAAGCGCGAGGCCGTCCTCAAATCCCTCAATGCCGGCAAGTAAGAAAGGTGGACGTTGCTTCGCCTGTTTGGGTACAGAGTGGCACCAAACAAGTATAGCAGAAACGCCTGGGCCATCTGCTCCGCCTCCCGGTCACTCGTCACCTCCTTCTTCAGGTAGCCTTTGAATTGGTCGTACCTCGCCATTCCCCCCTCTATCCTGGGCACTTTGCCCAGAAACCACTCCAGAGCAACCCGATCCTCCTGGATCCCCGAGTCAAACGGGATGGGCTCACCTCCAACCCTCAGCCCTGTGATCGCTGCGAAGTTAGCAGGCGTCACTGTCATCTCCCCAGGAGGTAGGTGGAAGGTATTGGTGGTATCCCTCCACCTCTCAGCAAGTGCAACAAGGACGGCATGGTCAATCCTCGCCGGGGTCAAAGTCCACACAAACTCCCCGAAGCCCGCCTCGTCCACCAACCGCCTCACTCTCTCCGGCAGCCCCTTATACAGCTGCAAGGACATGCACGCGCCCCCGAAGCCGCGGATGTCCCTCTGTTCAGCTCCAGCCTGTTTCAGATACAAAGACAAGCAGCGAATGGTTCGTCAATATACGGGAAGTTCATTCTCAAGTTCTAGGTAATCAATGAAGCCTAGGGCATATACTCGGCCTCAGTTCTATGCCATGGCTCAACTTGGGAGTTTGGTGTGCTGTTCTAGATTCCCGTGCATACGGAGTTTTCATTTTCAAGTTCTAGGTAATCAATGAAGCCTACAGCGGATGGTTGGTTCAAGTTATTACATATTGGGCCTACGTTGCAAAAGTACGTGGCTTTAGCATGCTTTGGCTCGCGAGTTATCCATGCAAATTCTAAGTTCAAGCGCATTGTAAGCAAGTATCGAATGTGGACTATCAAAACAAGAATATCGAAATCAAGTTACGAAGGGTGTTTTCTGGGAATATACCTCTGTCCATGTCGCTGCAATGTGGGCCCGGGGATCTCTCAACACCAACTCGTCATCATAGTCCCTCTGCAATGGTACGCGGGCCGCAATGCCCGACGGCACAAAGAGGTGCGGCGTGGGAAGCACGTATGCCTCCGCTGAAAAGCCCGGCCGACTCGTATTCTTCGCCTCCTCCACGGCCGTAACCCTAGGCCCCTGTGCCTCTGCTCTGGCCCGCTCCTCGGCCTCTGCGTCTCTCAAGAGCTCCTCTCTCCCCTGTCTTTCTCTCTCGGCCTTCTCCACGGCCTCCGACGCCTCAATGGCCCGGGCGCGGTCCTCTCTAGCCTTTAGGACCAACTCCCCAACCAGGGGATTGTCCTCAAGGAGCCTCGCCAGCGCCTCGTCGATCAAGTACTCGGCGACGTCGTGTCTAGTGATCGGCCTATGACTCGACGACATCGCCGCAGGCCGAAACAAGATGTCCTCCTCTCGGACCTCAGCTGGAGTCTCTGTGACCTCCGCCTCTGCATCTACAACGCCCTTGCCCTTCGCCGAATCCCTCGGCGGGGACCCGGACGGCTCAACGGCATCATCTCCTCCCCCACTACTACTGACTCCTCCAGCATCAACCCTCGCGCGAGACTCCTCCTCTGTCGCGCGAGGGTGCTCTCCAGCACCAGTCTCTCCCGTGTCCACAGGACTCACTCCGGTCACCACCGACCCTTCAACAACCATACTCGGGTCCAGTCGCTCAACACTGTGGCCCACGGCCCCCGTATCAACCATCGCGCGAGCCTCTCGCTCCGTCGCGCGATGGATCTCGCCATCACCAGGTGTCTGCTCACGGCTCTGTTCTTCGTCGTCGCCGCCCTCCACCGCTGCACCGACGTCTGTACCAACCTCCGCCGCCGTCTGATCGACCGTTTCGAGACCCGTTGACCCTCCTCGGTCCTCCGGTTGATGAAAAACATCGCCTCCGCCGCCATCACCACCGTGATCTGCCATGGCTGTAATGGGCAGGCGTGGGGGTTTTGGTTTCGTGGATGATTCGAGTTTCGAGAGGGCTTGAGAGAGATCTTGGAGGAGAGACGAGAGAGGGAAGGAGTTCTGGGATTTTGAAACTGCCAGGTTACTGTTTCTGAAACGTCCCCACGACGTTTAAACGAATGGAACGGGTTTGGGCCGGGTCTGGGCCTGTCCAGATTTAAGCCCTAACCTAGGACCCTCGCGCGACGGTTCGTGAGTGTCGCGCGACACTTCTTTTGGGCCTCAGGCCCAATCTAGATTCTGAGTCTGGCCCGATCTCAATTACACTCTTTTTGGGGTCCATGACCTTTCGATATGTTGTACAATAAATTTGAGGGTCATTTTGAAGGTTTTGTCTTCAAAACCCAAAGATTTTTGTATCCCCAGCAGTGGTCCGCCCGCAATCAGCGACGATCTATCCGTCCGGTCAATCAGATCAGCGACGATCTATCCGTCCGATCAACAAATCAGCGACGATCTATCCGTCCGGTCAATCAGATCAGCGACGATCTATCCATCCAATCAACAAATCAACGACGATCTATCCGTCCGGTCAATCTATCAGCGACGATCTATCCGTCCGACCGATCAACAAATCAGCGACGATCTATCCGTCCGATCAACAAATCAGCGACGATCTATCCGTCCAGTCAATCTATCAGCGACGATCTATTCGTCCGATCAGCAAATCAGCGACGATCTATCCGTCCGATCAATCTATCAGCGACGATCTATCCGTCCGATCAATCAGATCAGCGACGATCTATCCGTCCGATCATCAAAACAGCGACGATCTATCCGTCCAATCAATCAACAAACGACGATCCATCCGTCCGATCAACCAGCGGTGATCTATCCGTCCGGTCTTCAATTCCCCCTTGGTGCACGGTATTTTTATATACTTGTCTGCATTTTCCATTTAATCGGCTTTTGGGCGGATTCGGTGGGTGTCTAGAAATCTTTGACGTTACCCGTACCGGTCAATGGTGCTCCGCGTGCCGTCAAAGAGGGACTACTGTAGACACCCCAATCTGGGTCTCCCAATCGTTTTACTTTATTTTACGATTTTCTTGTTTCCCCGATGATGAAATCGGATCAAACGGAGCTTGGATTGGGAATGGATTAGGCTTGAAATGCTTAGAACCCCACTTGAACCTTTTGAACCCCCTTGAACCTTCAGTCAAACCCTAGAGACAGAGTTGACCCTCGCGCGAGCCTTTGTGTCCCTCGTGCGACACTTAGCTTGCCAGGTGTAGTCAAAGTCAAACTGTTGACTGTTGACCCTCGCGCGACACTTCCGAACCCTCGCGCGATGGTTCCCTCTTGTCCCTGTCACAGAATCCAGCTGGACTTGTGATGATTGTTTGGCACATGGGTCCCCATGGGCTGGAACCCCGTTTTCCTCAGCTAAACAGAGTTCTGGCAGTTTGTAGCCCATACAATCCTCCCAACCAACCACCCACCTTGTTGGCTAGCCTCACAACCAAGTTGTGACCAGCCTTGTTGGCTGGTCCCAAGGCCTTGTTTGGCCCCTAACTAGCCCTTACACTCCCCCTATAAATACCCCTCTTCATCTTCCATGTTAAGGGTTCCAAGAATTAATTAAGAAGTTCTTTGGTTATTTTCTAAGGCAAGCACTAGCTAGCACAAAGTTGTTAACCCCAAACCACCTCCTAATCTTCTGAACTTAGTGTGTTCATACACACTTGGTAGCAAGGCCACACCAATCAATCCAATCTATTCCCAAACCCTTTCCAAGCAAAGGTATAATGTTTAACCTATTTCTGTTTTGATCCCTGAGGGGGGCTGAGAGGACCAAGGCTGGTAATCAATACCATGTCTTGGTCCTAAAGCCAGCAAAGTTACAAGAATTCATGGCAGCTATACCCTCGCGCGACGGTCCCCTATACTCGCGCGACACTTGTGTCAGCAAAGAGAATGGACCTCGTGGGGAAGGGAGACTAGCCCTTTTCTATTTTGCAATATGTTCATGCCTGTTGTATTTCATTTTGATTTTTAGATCACTCTTATGCATGCAAAAACAAAATACAGTAGCTAGTTTATTTGCTCTAAATAGTTTGGAATGCCCTTGGGATCCCCTGAATCTGTCTCAGGACCCCAAGCATGCAAAGCAATTCCTGGAAGTCCAGTCAGGAATGTCGCGCGAGACTCAGTCTCTGTCGCGCGGCAGTCCTGTGGTTTCCATGAATAGCCCTTGCATGGGCAACTAGGCCCTTGGCCTCTGTTTTGATACCCCCACTGTTTAGGGGTTGTGTTTCAATTTATTTGGCTCCTACTTGGAGTATTGTGTAATAATTAGTATTTTACAGTCTTTCAATAAACTGCTTGGTTTGCTTCCTGGGTGTGCACTGGTCCTTCCAGAGCCCAGAAGGGGATGATTTTGGGACTGTGGTGAGGTGACAACACTCGCGCAAGAGTCAGTTTGTCTCGCGCGATGGTTGACTTGCATGCAGATCTGTTCATGCATGCAAGTTGGTCATCGTGCAGGGCAAATCTACCCCGAGTCTGGTTTTGGCATCTGACTGCTGTTTCAAGTTCATTCCATTTATTATTCATCATGCTATCCATCCATGCTATCATTTGATCACATCCTGCAAACTGTTACAATTTTTAATCCCCGATTAACTGTTCCCCCGCCCTAATTGGCTAAAATTAATTAAAAGAAGAAAAATCACAAAGGTTTTCATAAAAATGCCTAAGTAGAGACCGATCTCCGAATTGGGCGAGAGGGGTGCCTTAAAACCCTTCCCCTCTCGTAACCTGGCTCCCGAACCTAGATATGGTTATGACGGACTGGTTTCCTTCACTTTTTCAAATCAAATAAAGCGCGGCAGGTGCTTTGAAATACGGTTTCTTGAGTGTCGGACCCTCAAAACTCAAGTGGCGACTCTGTATTTTTGAGCGCTTGCCACCGGCGCTCGTGCTCCCTCGATTTTTGAGAAAAAGGGCCGCAAACGGCGGGAAGGAACGAAATCCTTTTCCCTCCGAAGGGCATGCTGCCCACAAACGTCTTGACCGAAGCGTTGGGATCTGGTGTAACCGCGGGGGCTGCACCGTCTCCGAATTCCTCTGTGATTTCATAGCAAGAGACCATGTAGGCCCATGCTTCCTCATCTTCTCCTTCCATGTAGTAATTGTTGTCGGTGTCGTCTTCGTCGTCGTACATGAACAGGTAACATTCCGCCATGTTGACTTCTCCATTGTTATTCCCGTGGGCCAGATAGGGCTCGATGCGGATATCGCGTTGTCCTATCCTCAGCTCATTTGCATTCTGATTTCTCTTGAACAATCTCTTCAGTGACTAACAATCACTTGTCGGGTGCTTGGTATGCCTGTGGTACATGCAGTACCGCGGATGCTCGCGGTCCTCCTGCGTCGGTTCATACTCCACTGGAGGAAATTCCAGTTCTCCGTCTTGCACCCACGCATTCACTAAGGCTCGTACTTCATCCATGGTGCAGGGAAAATCCGGTGCTGGCCCCATCTCGCGCTCTCTCCGCTTTCTTCCTCCCAGGGCCTGCTGGGCCCGCGGCGTCTCTGCCACAACTACGGTGGCGCCCGTGGCTTTGCCCTTCCAGGTATCTTTCCTGGCTGGTTTAACCACGTGGCGGATGTTGTACGCGGATGTAGACACCTCCCAAACGAGGCATCGCCATACAGATTGATCATGTTTGTTTGCTCGATTGGTTGCTTGCTTCATAAACCAAAATCATGGACATTCCCATGGCTAGGAACATCACCACATGATAGCAGTTATCATCAAAACAGAGTCGCCACCCAGTTTGTTAAAACTGGGAAAATAGATAGAGATTCTGGACACGGGAGCCAAAAGTACAATAAGGGGAAGGTGTTAGGCACCCCTCTTTGCCCAGTCGTGAGACTGGCCCATAATCGTTCAACATAAGACATGTAGATGCTTTATTTAATTCTAACACATAGTCTGTTTAATTAATCCCATAAATAGTAAGTAAAGTGAGCCAATGTGATAAGTAAAGAATGCATCAGAAAGCAAATCAAACAAAGATGTCCCAGGGTAATGAATCCCGCGGCCGGTGAATGGATGTTACGGCCGAGGGATCCTCCTGGTTTGATGTATCAGCCGAGGGATCGAAGCCCCGGTCGATGTTCTTCCTCACACCAGACGGAAACGTTAGTAAATAATCAGAACGCTACGATTATGATTATTGGCAGAAAATAAGACAAACCAAGAGGCCGTTGGGCCTCACCACCTTGATCCCTCAGTTGCTTGATTGCTTCGGATTTGATTGTGATTGACTGATTGCTTGATTGAAAACCCTAGGTTTAGGGTTTGAACTTCGGGGTTTGATCACTGGATTGATGGCTACCTTCGGGGGGTTAGGGCTTTTGAAGAGGGGGATTGAGAGAGTATTTTGACAGAGTTTCGTGGCTTGAGAGAGTGTATTCTCTAATGAATTTTTTTGTGTATATTTTCGGAGCCCAAAGGCCCTTTATATAGGCAATTGGTGACTCACTCCGGCCAATCAAATGGCACGATTGCAATTGCAATGCACCTCTAACTCTACGTCGTTATCTCTGAACGTGGCCCGAACGCATCGGAGAGGTAGTGTAGTTGGATCAAACAATCGACAGAACGTTCGAGAGTCTGGAAAAAGGTCAATCTGGCGGCCGAGTAATAGATCACATAGCCAAAGAATGGATGTCTCGGCCGAAGGATAGATCTTGCGGCCGAGGGATTGATCTCTCAGGGAGATTTTGCCAGCAACAGGTTGCTCGGGTGAGGAAATGATGTTAAGGCCGTGAGATCGATGTTACGGCCGACAGATGGATTCTCCTAGGCTTCTGTATTTTCTGTCTGAAAGGCTGTATGGCTCTGAATGGGTCCTCTAAGTGGCTCAAAGCTCTTACCGAAAGTCCTAAGGTTCTCAAGGAGGCAATCAGCAATCACTGTATCCATTTCATCATCGGGATGGTCCCAAGGTGGGACTTGAAATAATCGTTAGGCCAAATTGGGGTGTCTACAGATGCCCCTCTTTGACTGAGCTCAGACGGATCGCGAGACATGTTTTAGTAAGAGTCAAAGCTGTAAAAAGCAACTCACTTTGGTCCAACCACTATTCCAAGGGTTTTTTGAAAAAGGTTTTGTTATGGTCGGGCCGGGAGGCTGCCTACGTATTTCGCAAGGGAAATTCAGACCAATCGTAGTTCGGGCAAAAAAGGTTTTGTTATGGTCGGGCCGGGAGGCTGCCTACGTATTCCGCAAGGGAAATTCAGACCAATCGTAGTTCGGGCAATAAAGAAAAATAAAAAGTTCAGAGGGTTAGAGACAGAAGACATACCTTTGGGCTCAAAAAGCCGTAGTGTGACGTACCTAGACTGAGCCAGGGTTTTGGCGGAAGATAGTTGAAGGAGCGCGGGGCTGCCGGGGGAGTTTTTGCGGAGAGCTTCCTTAGTATTTTGGGGTAGATCAGTACACGGCAGGTGCGTTTGCTTTTCTTGATCATCCTTACTTTGACTGAGAGGAGCTCGGTAGAGTAGCCTATCCTTGCGAATGAGCTGGAAGGAATTGATGTAATGGGGTGGAATCCAAACCATCTGCTGGGGATGAGTTGGACGCCGTTTGTTTTTGAGATATGGGGGGCGCAGGGCTAGTAACTGGAGCACGGAGCTTTGGGGACGAGGGAACCGAGGGACGGAGCCGGTTGTAGTCATGAGGCGAGAGCCTGAAGAGTGATGGTTTTTGACGTGGTGGAACCGAGGCGCGGAGCCGGTTGTAGTCATAAGGCGAGAGCCTGAGGTGTCGGAGCTTAGAGCTTTGATGGAACTGAAGCGCAGAGCTGGTATTTTTCTGATGGTCTGTGCACGGAGCTTTCTCATCATAAGTGTTGGCGTAGAGCCAAAGGATCGAGGTGCTGGACCGATCAATAAAACCGAGGCGTAGAGCCGGTTGATTGTAGGGTTGACCTGTTTCATGAGAGATATGCAGAGTGTATATGTGTGATGGTTGTTAGATGTGAATAGATATGATTGTGCAGACTCGATGTGATAATGGTGATGCAATATGTGCACGGGCCCGTGCGTGTGTGTTTATTTTTAAGCTTAGAGCTTCTATCAAGTTCCGGACTTGAGCATTCAGAGCGTAGAGCTCGAGCATTCGGACGGCAGAATCCGAGCATTCAAAGTACAGGCTTTGAGCGTCCAGTACGCAGTGGTTGGGCATCCAAGCATAGAGCTTGAGCATTCAAGTGTATAACTTGAGCATCCAGTACACAGTGGTTGGGCATCCAAGCGTAGAGCTTGAGCATTCAAAATGTTAGATTTTGAGCATTCAGGTGTAGAGCCTGAGAATAGAGGTCTTGATTGTTGGGGCGGCGTAGAGCCTGTTGAGATTTGCTTGTTTACGGCTTTGAACCAGTTGAGATAGTGGGCTTGGAGCCGTTGGTTTGTAATAGCAAGCATAGAGCTGCTGAGTGAATGAGTACAGGCGTAGAGCCTGTTGTTGTGATAGCGAGCATAGAGCCTGTTGAGGTAATGGGCTTCGAGCCGTTGAGATAGCAAGCGTAGAGCTGCTGATGGTGATCTGGGCTTGGAGCCGCTGAGATAGTTGCTATGGCTTTGAGCCAGTTAAGATGGTAGATATAGGCTTCGAGCCTGTCAGGATAGTGGGCTTGGAGCTGCTGAGTTGAGGGGTGAAGGCGTAGAGCCTATTACTGTGATAGCGAGCGTAGAGCTGCTGGGATGGTTGTTACGGCTTAGAGCCAACTGAGATTGCTTGAGTATGATTTGTAGGCGTAGAGCCTGCTGTTGAGATGGCGAGCATAAAGCTGCTGATGGTGATTGGCGAGTGGGTGAACACGGTGACGGGCCTCGAGCCACTGAGTGAGTATAGGCATAGAGCCGCTGAGTGAGTTGATATGAGTGAATATGGGCACGGAGCCTGTTGATAATGGGCTTCGAGCCGCTGAGATTGGTTGTTATGGCTTTGAGCCGGTTGAGTGATTTTGGCGAATTCGGTAATGGGCTTCGAGCCGCTGAATGATGGGCGCAGAGCCGCTGGGTGATAGTGAGTAGAGGCGCAGAACCGTTATGTGAGTTTGATGGTGGGCGTAGAGCCTGTTGCTGTGATAGCGAGCGTAGAGCTACTGTATGAGTTGACGTGAGTGAACATGGTGTTGTTGAGCGACTTGTGCACAAGGCTATCGAGCGTAAAGCTGCTGGGATAATGAACTCAGGACTGCTGAATGTCTTGTCTTGCTTCGGCCAGCAGTTTGTGGAGAGAGGATTTCCTTATGCTCGGACATGCCCCCGAGACTAGTTATGATTATATTAGCTCGGGATGCCCCCAAGGCTGACTTGATTTTGCTTCTGTTGGTCACGGACCCAGACTTCATGATGGCTTGAATTGGTGCACTGAGCATGGTCTGTTGTTGTCGAAGGAAATTGATTGAAGGGCCGGGAGATCGATCTCTCAGCCGAAGGATTGATGTCTCGGCCGAGGAATCGATGTCTCGGCCGTGAGAAAGCCAAAGGTCAGAAAATTGATTTAAGTTCGGTTTAATCGATCTCACGGCCCATTTAATCTTTTCTCCTCCCTCTACTTTTCTCCTTCGTTCTTCTCCTTCGACGTCCATTCCCATTCGCCGTCGTCCTTCTCCTCCCTCGCCGCCGGCTGCCATTATCTCCGGCCGCTGTTGCCGTCGCCGTTGCTGCCAGCTTTGGTTGTTTGAAACCGTTGGTTTTCTTCCCTTCTTGGTTCGGACGTGATGGCCACGCCATCTTCAGATGTTGTGGGTTCATCCTCGCATCCTCCATGTAGGTGCGAGTATCCGTCTTCTGATGAGGAGGCGATTGAGGAGCCCGGTTTGTTCGATGCCGCCACCTACGTTCTTCCTTCGCGTAGGTTGGGTTTTGGCGGTTTCTTGCAGTACCACCCTCCTGTGGGTGGCCCAGAGGCCGAGGTAGTTCGCAGAGAGCCTGAGCAGCATTTGAGATTTCTAAATGTGCCGGTGAGTTTCTTGAAAAGTAAAAAGTTTACTTTAGTTCGGAGTTTGAAAACTTGTGCATGATTTTAAGGGCGAATCTCTTACTTGTGGGATGAAAAATCCCTTTTAGCCAAGGGCATGAATGAAGGGAACCCGTGTTTGGGTTGAACTTGTTTTTGTTTAAGGAAACTAAAATAACCGTGCCCCCTGTCTAGGCAATGCATGTTTTTAAATGTTAATTTGATGCCCCTTAGCGTTTCCTTTGTTTATGCAATCATGAGATTAACTCCCTTTTGTCTTTGGCAGAGAAACAGGAGGCTGGAGGCTCGCGGCGGAGGCAAGGAGGTGCATAGATGGTTCTTGAGGCTGCCAGAGCCAGCTCGGGAACTGGTACGTGCTGCGGGTTTCGAGGCATTTGTTCTGGGCCTCGATCTTCCGAAGATGGATTGGTCATTGATGACCTCACCAGTTGAGAGGTGGTGGGATACCACCAATACCTTCCACTTTCCTTCTGTTGGTGAGATGACTATCACTCCGGGTGACTTCTCTTTGCTGACTGGCCTGCGGGTAGGCGGAGTTGCTCTTCGAGTTGACCCCCGGCTTTGGGAGCGAGAGGGTGCTTTGAGGTGGTTTCTGGGCAAGGTGCCCCCTGTTCGTTCCCGGGGTCATATCGATCTTGCTTGGTTAAGCAAGTCTTTCATAGTGGCTGACATCTTGACCCAGGTGAGTGTTGAGCAATTGACGCGGGCCTTTCTTCTTTACCTCCTTGGGCAAACGTTATTTGCCAACAAGGATGGTTCGGTACACACGCAGTTTTTGGCTCATCTGCAGCACTTGGGAGCTATTCGGGAGTTTGATTGGGGCTCATCTGCTTTGGCCACTCTGTACGGCAACCTTGGGGCTTGCTCACGGGACAAGAGTCCCATTCTTGGTGGTCACTTTCAAGTACTTGAGGTATGTATCGTTCCTTTGTACCTCTGTTCTCACTTTGGCTTTTTCTAGTTCTGAACTTGCTTTGGTTAACCTGCTTTTCAGCTCTGGGCTTTCGAGCACCTTCTCCAGTTTCCCCCTGAAACTAGGCATGGAGATGCGAACTGCATACCTCGTTACGAGCGATGGTTGGTGGGGCAACGGAGGCCACGGTCACCAGTTTTGAGCCTTCCCGAGTGGCGGCGAGTTTTGGACCGCCTGACGGTCGATCAGGTACCTTTTTCTTTGTACCTCTTGTCCTTTAGACTTCCATATTCTTGTGTTGGGGCTGATTTGTCCTCGCTTTGTAGGTACGGTTTGACCCTTGGGGTGGTGTACCAGAGGATGCCCCTCTTGCACGTTGTAGAGTCCTGGACCGGACCCGTAGCTTGCTCGAGGGTCCATTTTGCCGAGCCTGGTACTTAGGCGATCGAGTGGCTAGTCAGTGGCGATCACGTGTTGAGGCTCTTCAGCTTGTTCCTCCTCCTCCTCCAGTGTCTATGAGGTCCACTTCCTTGATGTCGAAGGAAGATCTGAAGAATGCTCGGATCAGAAATTGGGCGGGTTTACTCCTCCAGGCAGGTGACTATACGGAGTACTGCCATCTTTTCTTGGCCTCCCGTATTGCGGCTCCTCCCGTTGCTCCCGTTTGGCCACGGGCTCCTTCGTTTGTCTCCTTCCACACAGATGATGGGGAGGAGGAGCGTCTGGCGCTAACTCCTTGCACGACCCCGCTTTACACCCTGCCAGCCGGGGCTTCACAGGTATCTTTAGCTTTCCAATTCTAGCTTTCATCACTTCGCATTGTATCCCTTGCTTAGATGTTTATAATGTTTGATTGTTCCACAGGTACCTGCCGAGATAGTGCAGGAATGGCTTCACGCCTATCAGAGTACAGAGATTTTGGTTCGGAGACAGCGCCGTAGGATCCTCGAGGTACGACTCTCTTCATGAATTTCATCTGCTGTGTATTATCCCTTGAGTCTGAATGTTTGTATCCCTCTTTGGCTGCAGCTTGAGGCTGAAAGAGTACCGGCTGCTGGTGGGGGGAATGTGGGGACCAGTGAGCAGCCCTTGCCTTCTTCTCAGAGATCACCTAGCTTTTAGGGCTTTTCTTTTTCCTGTTCATAGTTAGTGGCAGAAACTATATTTGTATAGTGAAAGCAACCACAACAATGGTTTTGTAAACAAGTTTTTGTCTATGAAATGAGAAATGCTTTTTGTGCCCCCAGATGCTTTGAGATATGCATGTGAAAGTCAAAACATGGCTTTGAAACACGTATTTACTGATAAATAGCAATTTATGAAAACACTTGGCCGAAGAATCGATTACTCGGCCGAAGAGTCATTGTTGCGGCCGAGGTATTGATTATTCTATTTTCCCAAGGGAGCTAGGTTTTGCTTTAGCCAAGTGGCATCCTGTTTCACATTCCTTCCTATGCTTAGTCTTTGATTTCCTGTCTTCTGCTTTTGCCATGCTTTATAGTCTGATTGCCAAACTCAAGAGTTTTGATGTATCATACTCATTGCATTGATGACTTTTAGGTTAGAGGGGATGAACTATAATTCTTGTGTCTATCGCTTGTTGCCAATTCTTCGAGAAAAGCATACTCATCTTTTGCGAGCTCAATACGCAGGGTTAGCTATGCCTATCATTGAGTACAAACCTGTTGATGTTTTCCTTTCTCCAAATGTTTGAGCCGCATCTCAATGCGAGATTGCCTACGTATCCCAATCAGGGAATCAGGCCTTTTACGTAGTTCCAAGATCACCACCTTTGGGGGTTGGGTTTCCACTCTTGGTTTTTCTTTTCTCATGCTCTAAGTTTTGCCTAGGTTACCTGATAGAGGTTGAGTCCCTAGCGAGCTTTTTGAGTGCCTTGTCTTTTGCCTAGGTTGCGTTTTTTGCATTTTCTTGTCCTAGCAGACTCTGCTCTTTACTTTTGCTTGGGTGTTTAGGTTACCCAACGAGCATTTTTTTCTCAAGAGGGTTTTAGTGTTTTGGAGGAGAATTTGATGGAGATGTTCTTATGAGTCTCCTGTTGCATTTGTACCTTCACAATGGGTAAGCTAACCCTAAGTGTTCTCACGAAGATAGTGTCTTTCTCTAAGTTTTGACAAAAACCTAGTTTCTTAAGCAATTAGAGTTCATCATTTCCTTCCCTTTTGTCGGGGACACAAAGATCTTGATCCCTTCGAATTTTCCCTTGTTTTGGCAATGAGAATATAGCGCATGGCAATTGCAATTTAGGAATTTAGATTTAGATAAGCATAATCTGAAAGATGAAAGAGAAATTCTCTTAGCGGAAATAAAATGCCCAAACAGGGGCCCAAAACTCATTCTAGTTTGATTTAGAAAGCAAATGTTTTAACGTTCTTTGCCATGTTGTGACTTCTCAGCTACCGCAGCATGTCGGGGTCATTTCTCTTACCTTTTTGCAATTTTATACTCTTTTCCACCTTCTTCTTTGCCAAACAGAGCCTTTGAATTAGGTTCATTTTTGAAGTTCGTATGATCGCTACTTCTTTGAGCCATGAGCAATCCCTAGATGGATGTGTCAGTCTGAATCTCCCTTTCTCCTTCCTCATTGATTGTGTGGTCATCAACTATTTCCTCCTGATTGAATAGTGATGCTAAGGAGGTTTTGTCGAGCGGATCATTGCACTCTTCTTCCATTTCATCAAGGTCGCTTTCCCCTATTTTATAGGGTTCTGTGTATATGAAATCTAGATCTTCTCTTTCCTCTATCCATTGACTATAGTCGCACTCGTCGTAAGGGTTGACCCATGGTTGCATTTGAAACTCCTCTAACTTCTCTATGAGATTGATTGTTTCCCAAACAATAGGCGGTGTTGGAATTTTGGGACGGTTGATGTGTACCACTATTTGGGCAGGCTCGAAGCGAGCGTGTCTTCTCATGATGACCCTTTCTTTTTCCTTCTTCTTATTCTCAAACCAGATACGAAGCCATTCGTCACCTTCTACAAATGGAATGTCTGGATCTTCCAAATTGTGCTTTGCCTAAGAATGTTCTTTCCATTTCCTTAGCTTTTCTGCTTGATCTTTGCTACTTATGTCGGACATGTCAACGTCGATTACTTCTGACTGATCAGAGTTATTATCCTCCTCCTCCTCCATCATAAAACATTCGTCCTCCTCGGGGAAGGTTAAGATTGGTTTGGTTTGGTTGTCTTGGACAATGTATTGGCTGGGATTGTGAGATAGATTTATGAGATTGATATTTCGAGGTGGCGGCTCAGCATTATGAGTAGGGAGTGGGTTGGCTTGCCCATCGGGTTTTGGAGGTTTTATGGTTCGACTATCAATAAGGTCTTGAATGTCGTGACGAAGACGCATGCAATTGTCTGTTTCATGCCCAGGGTGTTGGTGGTAGGCGCAATGTTTGTTTGGATCGTGATTTGGACCGTAGGCCGGCTGAGGAAGTGGTTTGTTTAAAGATTTGAGATGCCCTTGACGGCTGAGAATGGTCTAGGCTTGGGACAAGGTCATGTAAAGAGGATCAAAGTTGCGGCGGGGTCGATTTGAGCTTCGGGATGGGCTAGTTTGGAAAGGGTCTTGAGACAAGGATGTGCCAATGGCATTCATGGAGGCGTGAGATGTACGGCTAGAGAAGGTTTTCTTAGGCGGAGGAGTGGCCTCTTCTTTCCCAATGAGTCCTAGTTTGATTCCATCTTCGATTTGCAACCCAGTGGCATGCAAGCGCTTGAAATCGGTGATAGCCTGTGTGTAGATGTGCCTGAGATATTTGGGTTGCAAATTTTTGACAACTATCCTCACTTGGTCTTCCTCGGAGGGGCGGTTCTTCATCTTGGCTGCCTTTTCCCTCCATCTTGCCACAAAGGTAGCAAAGTCCTCATTGGAATCTTGTTTGGTCATTTCCAAGTCTCGAGTTGTTAGCTCAATTTGGACGTTATACGCATATTGCTTGACGAAAGCATTGGCAATTTCTGGCCAAGTTTGATAGTGCACAAACTCCAAAGTGAGGAACCAGTCGAGAGCGCTTCCAGTGATAGTTCGCTGGAACAACTGGGCGATGAGCTCATCGTTCAAGCCCATTGGCTTCAGGGTGTTGATAACGTGGCGAACATGACTGGTAGGGTTGCCAGTTCCATTGAATTTCTCGATGTTGGGCATTTTGAAATTCTCGGGCAGCTTAGACTCTGGGAAGAGGCAAAGTCCCTCGAAATCCAGAATTTGGTCCCCTTGTGAACGAGCCAAGGCTTGTTTGATTTCCTTGACTTGCTTGGTCAACTCGGGACTTTCTGCCAATACCACTTTATGGGGGTTCTCGTCTTCCATTGATCTTTCCTCATCCTCGGCATCTCTAGCTGTCTTTTCTGCTAGTAGTGTAGTGATTTGAGCTTGGAGGTCGGCAATAGTGGCGTCGTTGTCTGCCATGAAGGTAGAAGGATTGCTTGACGAAGCTTGGGGTTTAGTAAATGACGGGGTCCGTTGAGGGGATGACCGGGAAGTTTCTGAAAGCAGTTGGGATCGCTGTGGTGAGGGTGTTTTGTCAAATGAGGACGATAGACGGGAGGGTTGCAGAGACCTCTATTTGGCGTAGCCTCGGGTGTTATAAGAGTACAAAGTTGGCTGTGGTTGCTTCTTTGATTTACCTATTGTGCCTGCTTGAGAAAGTAGAATACCTGGAAGTCAGTATTCGGCCTGCGTAGGGTTAGGATTTGGGCTGAAAATCCCAACTCTTCTGCACAGAAAGAGTTAATTACAACAGACGGTACAAGGTGTGAGGAAGAACTTTTGCAAGTAAAATGCAAATAGGTTCCTAGCCTGTAGGTTCCTATCTTAGTTTGATAAGTTCTATGGCTTTTTAAAACATGCAAGGTTTTGGTAGTCTCAGGGTGCTCCGTTGTCAAAGGGCACCAATCCTTTCACCAGCCCATCATAGGCGGCGATTGGGTGATTCCCTTTTTGATATACCACTAGGTACGAGTGACTGTGGAGTTTGCTGGAACCCCCAACATAGCCCGTGTCATGCCGGGATATCAGGCGAACTCAACGGGTTGCCCGCTCGATGCATATGATAAATGAATTAGACAAGGCATGTATTAGTCTTATGTTGAACTTTTTGGTTATGGCTCTCATGTCCCCAGCGGAGTCGCCAAAAACTGTAGACACCTCCCAAACGGGGCATCGCCATACAGATTGATCATGTTTGTTTGCTCGATTGGTTGCTTGCTTCGTAAACCAAAATCATGGACATTCCCATGGCTAGGAACATCACCACATGATCGCGGTTATCATCGAAACAGAGTCGCCACCCAGTTTGTTAAAACTGGGAAAATAGATAGAGATTTTGGACACGGGAGCCAAAAGTACAATAAGGGGAAGGTATTAGGCACCCCTCTTTGCCCAGTCGTGAGACTGGCCCATAATCGTTCAACATAAGACATGTAGATGCTTTATTTAATTCTAACACATAGTCTGTTTAATTAATCCCATAAATAGTAAGTAAAGTGAGCCAATGCGATAAGTAAAGCATGCATCAGAAAGCAAATCAAACAAAGATGTCCCAGGGTAATGGATCCCGCGGCCGGTGAATGGATGTCACGGCTGAGGGATCCTCCTGGTTTGATGTATCGACCGAGGGATCGAAGCCCCGGTCGATGTTCTTCCTCACACCAGACGGAAACGTTAGTAAATAATCAGAACGCTACGATTATGATTATTGGCAGAAAATAAGACAAACCAAGAGGCCGTTGGGCCTCACCACCTTGATCCCTCAGTTGCTTGATTGCTTCGGATTTGATTGTGATTGACTGATTGCTTGATTGAAAACCCTAGGTTTAGGGTTTGAATTTCGGGGTTTGATCACTGGATTGATGGCTACCTTCGGGGGGTTGGGGCTTTTGAAGAGGGGGATTGAGAGAGTATTTTGACAGAGTTTCGTGGCTTGAGAGAGTGTATTCTCTAATGAATTTTTTTGTGTATATTTTCGGAGTCCAAAGGCCCTTTATATATGCAATTGGTGACTCACTCCGGCCAATCAAATGGCACGATTGCAATTGCAATTGCAATACACCTCTAACTCTACGTCGTAATCTCTGAACGTGGCCCGAACGCATCGGAGAGGTAGTGTAGTTGGATCAAACAATCGACAGAACGTTCGAGAGTCTGGAAAAAGGTCGATCTGGCAGCCGAGTAATAGATCACACAGCCGAGGAATGGATGTCTCGGCCGAAGGATAGAACTTGCGACCGAGGGATTGATCTCTCAGGGAGATTTTGCCAGCAACAGGTTGCTCGGGTGAGGAAATGATGTTAAGGCCGTGAGATCGATGTTAT
Organism: Rhododendron griersonianum; assembly: GCA_018127125.1. NCBI lineage: Eukaryota > Viridiplantae > Streptophyta > Magnoliopsida > Ericales > Ericaceae > Rhododendron > Rhododendron griersonianum. The sequence continues at coordinate 12,917,107 of CM030798.1, read as the reverse complement.
GGCCGACAGATGGATTCTCCTAGGCTTCTGTATTTTCTGTCTGAAAGGCTGTATGGCTCTGAATGGGTCCTCTAAGTGGCTCAAAGCTCTTACCGAAAGTCCTAAGGTTCTCAAGGAGGCAATCAGCAATCACTGTATCCATTTCATCATCGGGATGGTCCCAAGGTGGGACTTGAAATAATCGTTAGGCCAAATTGGGGTGTCTACAGCGGATTCCAGTAGGGCGGAGAATGTTCCCAACTTCAGGTTGATGAGCAACATCTTGAATTCATCCATCATTCCGTCAATGCAGATTTCCACCAGTTGGACTTCCTTCGCCGACTCAGTGCAGTCGACTGCACGATCTTGGAACCTCCTGATGTAATCTACCACGTCTTCCCCGCTAGCTTGTGTTTCCTTTGTCAGGCTAATCACCGTTACCTTCTCGCGGATCTGGAAGAATTTAGCGTAGAAGCTATTCACCATCTCTTCCCAAATGGTGATCGAGTAAGGCTCCAAGTTGACATACCACGTATACGCGCGGGAAGTGAGAGACTTCGAAAACTCGCGGAGACGCAAGTTGGAGTCGGACGTGTGAGCCCCAAGAGATTCTATAAAACGGACCACGTGCTCCTGGGCACTGCCCTCTTTCCCATCAAATTTGACGAACTTTGGTGGGGTGTACCCTTCCGGGTAAGGCAGTGATAAGATCGTCGTAGGGTAGGGCGGACAGATATCTGGGCTAGGAAGGGAGGGTAAAACTGTCTTCGTCTTTTCCTTAGTGAGGAGGGCTTGCACATCTGCCAGAGTAATGAACTGTCCAGCGGACGGGGCCCCAACTTTGGTAACAGCTGGCTCCTTTCTGTTTGCCTCACTTGCGTTTTGCTGCGCCAGCAGGGCCTGGACTTCTGCCATGGTGATGTAGGGTCCCGCGGAGGGCGTGCTGGCACCATCGGCGACAACCTCCTTCTGGCGGTCTCCAGCGTGATTTCTCGCGATGCCTCCTACAAGCACAGGGTGCAAATGGGGAGGCACCGTCGGGGGAACCTGAGGCTGCACCGTCTGGCTAGTGCTGCCCCCGGCCTGGTTCTGTGGTGGTTCGTCACTTTGGCCGACCGCGGCCTTTGGGACCGCCGCTGAGATGAGCTCAGTGAGACCAGTAAAGGCCGCGAGCAGCTGTCTCTGTGTCTCGAGGAACTGTCGCTAGCCATCCTGGAGGGCCCGCAGCGTCTGCGCTACCGTACCGGCACTGTTGGTTTCTTCGACTTCCTCGATGACTGGCGCGCCGTCGTTTGGTGCCGTCATTGCTCTACGGCGTGGTAGTGGATGTTCGATGTATTCTTTGAAACGGGTACTAACCATAAACCAAAAGACACCTCCCTAGCAGAGTCGCCTAAATGTGGGTGAGTTGGGTTCCGCTGGAGATGCTTACGTGTAGAAATGTGAGCTGGAGAGGTGCGATTGGCTGATGATTAGTATTGAGGGGAAAAGGGGAATGATCTTGTGGGGTGAGGGAAGGAGCAAGAGGTACGGAAAGGACAAAGGCAACGTGTCTCCTTTGTTCTCCACGGGGGATGACGTCTGCCTTCTCTGGAATCAAACGAGTGAGGTCACCTTCTCTCCGGGGAAGAATGTTCTCCTTCCTCAGAATCAGTGCTCACACTCTCATTTTCCAGAAAAGTCAGTATCTGCTAATCATTGGGAATGTCAGGGGTATTTATAGGGCACCTGGGCCTAGGTCAGGCCCAGAACGATGCTCCTATAAGACCCCAACACGTGTCCCTCCCGTACCTCCAGGTCCCGGATAGACTCGCCCTCCCGCGGAGGTCTTTCCGCGAGAGGACTCGCGCTTCCGCAACGCTACCTCCATCCCAAGTCACCAAGCCACAAGAGCTTCCCCAATTCCCACAAGAGCAAGGTCGCGACCCACGGCGATCGTTTGCTTCCCGCGAGGTCCCTTCCGGGTCCTACCTTTTAGGCCCGAATAGGACCCTGGGGTCTTCCTGTGATCCTCTGTACCCATCTCGGTATGTCTTAAGTTCCCCCCGCGGAGCTAGCGAGGGTCCCGCGGGGTCTTCCCTTCCGCGGGTCATTTCCGCGGGCTTTATTCTTTCGTGCCACACGTGCTTCCCTTCTATTGGGCAGTCAACCGCCTTCTTAGAATAGAATCTTGACTAAGACTGACTTCCCGCAGGGTCCTAATCACCATGTGTCCGCGGCCAATTGGTTGGTCAAAAGTCTTCCCTGATGGCATGTCAATAATTCTGACCGCGCCTACAGCGGTTATCATCAAAACAGAGTCGCCACCTAGTTTATTTCGCCACCTAGTTTATTAAAACTAGGAAAACAGATAGAGATTCTGGGTACGGGAGCCAAGAGTACAGTAAGGGGAAGGTGTTAGGCACCCCTCTCTGCCCAGCCGTGAGACTGGCCCATAGTTATTCAACATAAGACATGTAGATGCTTTGTTTAATTCCAACACATAGTCTGTTTAATTATGCCTTTAAACAGTAAGTAAGGTGAGCCAATGCGATAAGTAAAGCATGCATCAGAAAGTAGAAAAGCAAAACAAGCTGTCACAGGGAAATGGATCCCGCGGCCGGTGAATGGATGTCACGGCCGAGGGATCCTCCTGGTTTGATATATCGGCCGAGGGATCGAAGCCCCGGTCGATGTTCTTCCTCACACCAGACAGAAAAGTTAGTGGATAATCAAAACGCTATGATTAGGCATAAATACAGTAAATAAAACAAACCAGAGGCCGTTGGGCCTCACCACCTTGATCCCTCAGTTGCTTGATTGCTTCGGATTTGGTTGTGATTGACTGATTGCTTTTCTGAAAACCCTAGGGTTAGGGTTTGAACTTCGGGGTTTGATCGTCGGATTGACGGCTACCTTCGGGAGGTTAGGGTTTTTGAAGAGGGAATTTGAGAGAGTATTTTTGCAGAGTATCTTGACTGATGGGGGTGTCTTGTGTTCTATTTCGTGTCTTTTATTTTGGAACCCAAAGGCCTTTTATATAGGCAATTGGTGACTCACTTCGTCCAATTAAAACGCACGATTGCAATTGCAATTGCAATTGCAATGCAATTCAAACTCTTCATCGCGATCTCTGAACGTAGCCCGAACGCGTCGGGAAGGTAGTGTAGGTGGATCAAACAATCGACAGAACGTTTTAGAGTCTGGAAAAAGGACGATCTGGCGGCCGGGCAATGGATCTAGCGACCGAGGAATGGATGTTGTGGCCGAAGGATAGATCTTGCAGTCGAGGGATTGATCTCTCCGGGAGATTTTCATGCAACAGGTTGCTCGGGTGAAGAAATGATGTTGAGGCCGTGAGATCGATGTTACGGCCGACAGATGGATTCTCCTAGGCTTCTGTAGTTTCTGTCTGAAAGGCTATATGGCTCTGGATTGGGTCCTCTAAGTGGCTCAAAGTTCTTATCGAAAGTCCTAAGGTTCTCGAGAAAGCAATCAGCAATCACTGTATCCATTTCATCGTTAGGATGGTTCCCAAGGTGGGACTTGAAATAATCGTTAGGCCAAATTGGGGTGTCTACACCCACAGCAAACACCAGGCTGACACCAGCGACAAAAAAAATCAAAAGAGACAACACAACCCACCCTACCCCAGTCAGGCCAACCCAAACCCAAAGACCAAAAAGGAGACGGACCACTCACCACAAACCACCCCAAGAAACGACAAAAAAAAGGAGAAACAACCAAAGAAAACAAGAAAAAGAAAGGAAAAAAACCATGGAAAAATAACCCCCCCCCCCCCCCCCAAAAAAAATCCCCCAACACACACAAAGACAAAAGGCCCCTCAGACCTTAACCATTCTAATTCCATCTAAGCATCTTTTGAGCTAGAGATGTGAAAGTTGTAAGTTCACGCAATCTCTATAACTCTCCTAATCGAGCTAGAGATGCTATTTACATTTGGCCCAAGCCAGAGATGTAGCACCAAGGGCAAAGAGAACAAATGGACTATCTATAAAGGAAGCAATTTCATAAAAACATCAAATTCGGGACAAAATTATGGAGTACAATATCAGGGGAATTCATCAACGTATGACATTATCGGCATATTAGCACCAACCTAATCCCGAAATATTGACTTGATCAAATCCATTTGTTAGTGTAAAATGCTTTTTTATAACCAACAATCCTGGAAGAAAAGAGTAAAAAAATAGAACCGGAAATGGTCTCTCTCTCGTACTATGCCAAACATCTTGAAGGAAACATATTTCTTCTCCGTTTTCTTGTTAATTCCCTCCAATACAGTTTTTTTTTTTTTTTTTACAATTCATTTACACAATTGACTGCTTCTATAACAAAACCCCTTTTCTGCAGCAGCAGTTTATAGATGGAAAGAGCTCTGAACATTGATGCAGCCACAAGTGACAAGAGAAGACTTCACATACCCTGCTACCATATAGGGTCAGATAGCCATGTCATTGAAGCAAGCAGTGATTTTTCAATTGCTAATTCGGAAAATTCGAAGATAAAGGCTACATCTATGTTCACAGTTCAAATGAAGGGAAGGATGAAGTACCTTAGATGGGGATGCAGCTCCAATTAATATAGCTCAAAATACGTGACCAAATTCTTGACCATAAACGCCTACCATCCTGATAACTTCGAAGAATAGTGTCAAGAAAAGCCAAGAGTGCAACAAGGAAAAGAAAAATGAACAGCTTCCCACAGCAATATAACTCACTTTGTCATCTTCACAGAGAATCACACTTGGCAGCAAAAGAGCAACACCATCTCAACCTCTAAAGAAGATCACAGCAATCCCGCATTACCATATCCCTTATCATGTTCTACTTCTAATAGGAAGGAGGGCTGATGGCCTGAAAGAATACACCCTAACCCGATGCATCCACAATGTTAGAAAAAGAAAAAGTTGAAGTTAAAATGCAACCTGCTGGCTAAGGAGCATACCCTCCAAGCACTTCCCTTTGGGCTTTCTCTCATGACTCTCATCCCTCTAATCCTTCTACCTCAATCAAATCACCGTCTTGGACTAATTCATTCTAAATATCTCAACAGTTGGACAATATGAGAAGCATAGTGTGACTACATTGTAGCAACTAATAGAACCAATAATCAGATACGACAACAAAACATAACATGTATTGTTTCGAAAAGGATCCAATGCTCAAAGGAACCCCCTACTTACTGTTATCATGTACTGTTTGCACATAAGAACAGCCCATTAAGATCCTCTCAAATTCCTTCTTTTGACTACCTAAACACTGTTGTTTGATTAGACGCTGTCATTTGATTAGACCATCAAAATCCTAAAAACTTAAGTACTTTACAATATAGCATAAGTAAAGGCTAGAGCATTTTATACTACAATATGCTCTAAATTCTATCCGGAAGGAGAATTCCTGCTCTTGTGTTATATCACGGTCCTCTTATCTCTATACAAAGTCAATCCAGATAAAATTCAGAAAACACCCACACTGAACTTTTAGAATCATTTTAATCAAAAAGGATCCAGTGCTCAAGAAAACACTCAACAAGCAGAAGTTTGCCCACATGTGCTCTTCATCTCCACTGATCTTTATACTATATGATGTGGGGAGGTGAAAGGATTATTAACAGTGATGCGACTGAAAGCACCCAACGGAGATTCAAAAACTTGCTAATCAAAATATAGCAGTTGTAGCTAATGGAGTAAAGTTTTGTTGTCATAGTGAAATAAATCCTTTTAGAATTATACAAGCTATCCTATGCTTCCATAATTATATTGAATTATAAAGCACTGCAGAAGCAATCATTGTGTCCTGCTTCCTCTAGCTAGTTGAAATACCCAAGTACATGGTTTTAAAAAATCACTTCAAAACCACAGAGTACAAATTCAATCTTACATTTGTGCCGCCTGACGCCTTTCTTCTCGATCTCCCTCAGATCTATTCATTTCATCATCATTTTCGGGGTTTGATTCCACACTTTCTATGTAATTGCCACGACTCACTGTCATGGGAAGCTGATCCAGTCCAATAGCATTCCTCTTGTAGTTCCAAACAAGCATTGAGACGTAACCCTGAGGCGAAACCAGACCTTGTTCTCTCAAGCCACTCCGGTGCTCCTCTAGAATTTTTGGATCATCTAGCCTTGTGTACTCAAGCAATGCTTTCTCATGTTCAGGTCTCCAACCATTAGGGAAAGGAGAGTAATCAGTCTCTGGTACCAGAGACATTCTGGTATACATAAGCCCATCAATTGACTCAACAAGACCCGTTCTCAGCAAATTATGGTACTCTGGGGACTGGCCTTTTTTCTCCTTCAAAGGTCGAGCTAGATTCTGCGCACCAATCTTGTACACCTTAGCTCACGATCTGAGCTTGTATTTGGCAGCATAGAGCTTTGCGAGTGATCCCCTAATGATGTAAGAACAAAAATTTACAATCTTCTTCCGATTGTCCGCATATCTGTACCACTCAATCATTGTAGACAACAACTTGTTCATTTGTTGATTTGTGTGAGCTTGGGTGGCGTGAAACATTCTAAAACAAGGTTGTGGGTCTGGATCCCTATCACCCTTTAGAAAATTCAACTTCCTAAATTGCTTAATGCACTGTTTCAAACTTGCTGTAACTGACAACAGGGTCCCCACACCCTTTTCACTAATGATCTTCCCACCGGTTGCAGTATACTGAAGAGTTGGATACACAACTTGCCGACAGAGTACATGGTCAAGAAACATTATACCTTTAGTAATGTGCTCAATAGGGAGGCTTTCATTGTCAAGCTTCAGGAGATATTTCTGATCACAAAACTCAATCAACTGTTTTCTCAGGGTTGTTGCATCTGCCCTCGGTCCTCTAATTCCAATCAAAATGTGGCCCCCAAAACGGACATAGTCAATCTTTCTGGTCTTATCTGGACCACTTGTCGGAACAAATTCCGGCCAAGATGTATTTCCTTGTTCTGCTTCCCCATCTAGATTATTCCAAATGACATCGCTCTTTGAAGGACGATAGAGCTCCTTGATCTTATCCTCCATCCAACGGTCTAACTCATCAATACATACATTAGCCAGAAGGGGACTAAGAATCCCACAATGTCCCCAAGAAGGAAGCTTTTCAGCCTCCTCAGGCGCAGACCCAAAAAAGGTATCCAACCAATACGGATCAGGCTTCGGTTCATCTTCTATTAAAACCCTCTTCTTTTGATACTTTCTCTTTGTTTTCTTCTTCTTCCCACCTTCACCTTGTGGAGTGGTGATAACAGGCGTAACCAAAGCCGATTTTATCAAATCAATCACCTTCTTATCCCTAACATCCCTCATTAGAGCACTTATCACCATTCCGACCTTCATGCCATCCAGAATTGTACTCAAATCTCCCTTTATGTACCACAAGTACCCCGCAAAACTCCTCCTAACGACTCTCAACACGGTGTGGGCATTCCTCCCAGGCCTAAACGCAAACGACTTCTGAGAAAACCTAACCTCATAAATCGGCTCCAAAATCATGAACAAAACCTCTTGAACAATCCGATCCAGAAACGGGCTTGGCTGCGTAGTAGTCAAAATGGCCCTGATTTTCCTCTTTGACAACGATTCATACTCCGTCTTATCCTTCGGAGACTTGATAAAGAACTCTAACCTAGCTCCCCACTTAAACCTACTGTAGGGAAGGGGGGTTCCGCTAGAGGTGCTTACGTGTGAATATTCGTGAGCTGGAGAGGTGCGATTGGTCGATGATTAGCAAGGGGGAAAGGGTAGACATCTTGTGGGGTGAGAGAAGGAGCAAGAGGTACAGAAGGAACAAAGGCAACGTGTTCCTTGTTGTCTTCCACAGGAGGGGCGTCTGCCTCTTTCCGGATTTAGACGGGCGAGGTCACTCTCTCTGGGGAAGAATGTTCTCCTTCCTCAAATTCAGTGCTCACGCCCTTTCTTTCCAGAAAAAGTCAGCTCTGTCAAATTAGTGAGAATGTCAGGGGTATTTATAGGGCACCTGGGCCTAGGTCAGGCCCAGGACGGCGCTCCAATAGGATCCCAACACGTGTCCCCTCTGTACCTCTAGGCCTTGGAGAAATTCGCCTTCCCGCGGGAACTTTTCCATGGGAGTGCTCGTTTCTCCGCAGCGCGTCCTCCTTCCCAAGCCACCAAGCCACAAGAGATTCCCCAATTCCCGCTGGAGCAAGGTCGCAACCCGCGGCGATCGTGCATTTTTCCGTGGAGTCCTCACCGAGCCCTGCCTTCAGGCCCAGATGGAACCCTGGAGACTTTTTGATATAGCTTCTTTAGACTAATTAACATCCAGCAGTCCGCGGGGCCTTTCTATGGTCCTCTGCTGCTGAGGCCACCTCGGGATACATTTGATTTTCCTGTGGGGCCAGCGGGGGTCCCGCGGTACCTTCTCTTATGCGGACCGCTTCCGCGGGAGTCACCCTTCTATGCTTTGCATGCGTCCTTTCCCCATTGGGTAGTCAACTATTTCTCTTAAAATGAAACTTTGACCAAGGCTTCCTTTCCGCGCGGGCCCCGTTGCCACGTGTCCGCGGGCAATTGAAGGGTCAAATAGTCTCGCTGGTCGTAGGTTAATGATTTTGACCGCACCTACATATGCCCCCCACGCGCGTACGACGGGTGCATGTCGTCCACGTGCGTACTCTTTTCTTTTGTGAGTTTCCGCGGTTGTCCTCGAGCCGATTTGCGGAACAGCGGGTTCTTCAACTGTTGATGGCGTCTCTTCATGTACCGTCATGACTCTTCGTGTACGGTTGCCATAAATGCTCCATTAACCGACCTACTATATAAACCTCACGTCCTTTATTTCCTTTTCACCTACCGTTCAACTCAAGTCAAAACTCTGTCGCTCTCTCCTCTCTCTCTGCAAGCACAGCCTTTTACCTTTCTTTTCTGTTCCCCGGAAACTCCTTCTCCTTTCACATCAAAAGATCGAATGGCAGTGTGTAACCCAATCGTTGAAACGCCCGTTCCCTCCGCAAACCAATAGAAGAGGGCCCCGTACCTGATAGGCGCGTAATATCATAGATATGAGCGCCTAAGTAGGGCGAGTTAGCACGTTAGAGGCGCGTATTATCTCATTTTTCACTTGATGCCGTGCTTTGTTTGGTTTTTGTATTTTTGTTAGTTTTGCAAGAATAAGGAGGATTTTGCGCCAAGATTGGATTACGAGGCCTTAAGGCCGGTTTGGACATCGCCGTGAGAAGCCAAAGCGGAGTCGTGAACGTCGGGTGGCCAAATCCCATGCAAGGCTCGGGGGATGCCGTTAGCGTGTGCGGAATTTTGGAGAATAGATTGGAATGTATTCCAGGTCATGGCTAGAGCTACAAGAATTGGGCCTTAAAAATGTTCCAACTGTGCACGTGAATTTGAAGGTGTAATTGGCAGCAGAAGAATAGAAGTTATACATGTTGGTTTGGTGGGCCCAAAGAGCTACCATTCTTAATTTACTCCTAATTTTGACTTAGTCTTGGACTAAGAAAAGAAAAGGAAAATAATTAGGAAGCCCAAGCCAGTTTCTCTCGGCAGTGGGCATGGCCCACCATATATGGAGTTAGCCTTGGAGCCCACTCAAAAGAAAAATTAAAATAGGTCGGCTGGGAGTAAAAAAAGAGGAATCAAAATATAGGGCTGCCAAGGGATCACGAGGGGGCATCACTTTTTACACCGAGAGCTGCAGAGGAAAAACGGGAGCGACGACAGAAGCTCCGAAAATTAATTTGCAGTTCAGATTTACGTTCTTTCATTCAAAGTCTTTTTCCTTCAAGTTCCTGAAGTTTTGTACAATTACTCGCATTCCGGTAACTCGTTTTATTTTCTGTTTTTAATAAAAGTTGTTCGTTTATTTTTGTTTGGTTTGGATCTCTTGTTTATTTTCTTTGTCCAGTATTAGAAGCATGATTAATTCTAGGGTTTTATTCCTTTTATTTTTAATAATGAGTGAGTAGTTTTTCTGAGGTTTGGTCCACTACTACAATAAAGCATAACAATCACAGCTATTGGCAGTGATAGTTAGTCTTCTATCACACTCCTCCTACCGTGATAGATGTGAGTGTGATTGTAAGTCACTCTCTTTTATCACGATTATAAACCGTGATTGAAAGATAGAAACAATCACACCCAAAAAGCGTGATCGTTTCTAGGAAAAACCGTGATAGAAACTCATTTCCGTGTTCTTTCCATGGTTTTGATCACACTCTTCCAGAAAAACCGTGATTATATGTAGTAAATGATCACCACCAAACACTGTGATCTTTCATGTCTAAAAATTGAGATGGAAAATAGTTAGGTGTGATCTTTTCTGGTTTTTCGATCACGGTTTTCATCTAAAACTGTGATTAAATGTTCTTATGATCACAGTCTAGAAATGTGATTGAAAGATGCATCTTTTTTTTTTTTTTGCATTTAAAAAATGCCCGAATCTCTAACCAATAATAAATACACGTAAAATATGTATTCAGCCCGTAGCTATCTTCTCCAAAACAAAAGACATAGCAATACGAAATATGCATAACTGATATTGCATCTTGCACAAAACATGTCATAGATAGAAACATCGTGCCGGAAAGCCTACTTTGAAATAATCTAACATCAATCAAATTTCTAAAAATGCATAAAAAATGCAGAACAAAAGCTTCAACAATAAAAAGGACAAAGAAAACTAATTGAACCACAAGCCTGGAGTTATGTCCTAAGCTACAACGAATTCTTCATTCTTTGAAGCCAATTTCAAGCACTTCGTCATTCTCTGAAGCCAATTTCAAGCACTCGTCATTTTCTAAAGCCAATTTCAAGCACTTCGTCATTCTCAGAGCATGCCTAAATCCATCAAAAAACAAAAAGTAGCAACATCAAGAACTCCAATGCCTAAATCCAGCAGAAAACAAAAAGTAGCAGCATCAAGAACTCCAAGAAAAAGTAGCAGAAAACATATCTTTAACTGACTAGTGCACAAATTCACATACAAGAGTCAAGGTTTGTATACTTCCTTTAACTGACTACTAAGATGTTAACCGGGTTTGTAATTTTGAGACCAAAAACCTATGGGCACAGAACCTTGTGCATTGTTTTGGTCCATTGGAAAGGAATAAACATTCCAAGCAAATCATTCTGATGTTTGATTCGCTTAAAAAATGCCTGGCTGTGCATTTCGTGTGGAAGCATCATTCACCAGTTTAGATCAATGGCCATGCCCTTTAGACGCTAAGAGAACCTTCCCTTCCTTCCCTATTCCCCATATACCAAATACTACCTTATGCTACCCAATTGACATACTACCGTGCTGGATTTGAACTATATAATTTTGCATGCAGAATATTTACGTGCAGTTAACAAACAGAAATGGCTCAACGAGAAATCCTCCGGTTACGGTTCAGGCAGCTGTTATGTCCAATTTTGGGAGCCTTTTGCCCCAGAGATTAAAGCAATTGGCTCAACAGGAATCTAAGACTAGCATACGCATGGACATGGACATGGAACAGTAGCAGCAGCCATAACAAGAAATGCAGCGCAACAAAACCATTGCTGGTCAGCAGGTTGCCATAACAGAAAATGCAGTAGCATACGAGTAGTAGTAGCAGTAGAATCCATATCTCTGGAGAATAAAGTAGCAGCAACAACAGAACTGACCAACAGTTGCTGGACTAAACTCAAAGCATCAGCGTATAGCAGAACTTGAAGTACTTAAAACATAAAGCCAGATGCTCTAAGAGATGGACCTTCTTAAATATGGTCACAGTTAGAAAGGAAAATAACCACACTGATCAAATAATCATACAACCACAAAGTTGTCATCCCCATGGAAGTGAAACAATGTCGTATGTTTTCAAACACATGTCTCCGGTTAACTATTTTCAGACAATCTACGCAAGTCCTAACGGCATCAACTAACTAAAACATACATCCAATTAAACACAAGGAAACACACGGAAGAAGTAGGTGACAAGAGAAAGCAAAAAAAAATGATCAAAGTAGTGTTTACCCTCAGTAAATTAGTTTCCAGTTATCTCCTGTATGCTTGTTGAATTGTGTCTATGTCAATCTCACCACAGATTCCACGTGACGTTTCAGAGTGTATAGTTCTCTCAACCTGCAACACAACACGCAACAGAAAAGAATAGCACTACATTAGACACCGAATACAAGGCGTAAAAGAAAACAGAATATGTATGATGTCTATCCTAGAGTGTTGCATGTCATAGATTAATTGTAAATTCACAAACCAACCACATCCCCAACATGTTAATTATCAGTCCTTATCGATGGTTATAATATGCCTATAATGACACAAAGAAACTAGGTTTTAGTTGGTTCACTGTGACACCTATCAGTTTCCAATTTCCATCATTACCAAATCCAAAAATGCACTCATTAGCATTTTCAATCCAATTATCAAACTAATCCTTGCATACAGAAAATAGAAAACACAAATTATACATAGGCCAAATTATTTTGTTTACATTTTAGCCAGGACCAAATAGGAGCACCCAATTAAGTAAAAATGAGAATGGTGAAAACACCAAAAAAATGAGGGAGTGAATGAGCACAACTTTCCCATTGGTGAAATCTCACTTCAGATTTTCCAAATGAATTGTAGAAAAATTTGACATTAGTACCATGAGGGTAACTAGAAAAAATCTACACAGAGACTTGTAGCAGAGAATTTAAGCAATTCACATAGTCACCTCTTCCGAAATACTTGAGGCCAGGGGATCACACAAAAAAAGGGGATCATTGAGGTTTTACCAACATATCTTAGTTGCATCATTCATGCCGGCATCCGGGAGCAACCTGCCAGAGAAGGGGAAAAATGATAGAAAGAAAAAGAAGACATGATACACGAAACTAATTGCTAAAATTGATTCTAAAAAACTAAGTTGAGGTGGCTCAATTTGAGTCTGATATTTGGTTTTCCAACCTTGGGACTCCAATAAATCCCAGTAGAATTTGAGAGAGGTTATATGATGAAGTTAGAGAACTTGCAAGTGAAAAAGCTCAAGTTCAAGCATCAAAATTCAGCTCAATATAAGAAGTTACCCCTTAAAAAACCCACGGAGAACCTAGTTGTAAGCCTGGTGGTGAAGGGTACTACTCTTTGAGATCATAAAAGAACAGTACGCACCCAAAAAAATGTCTACTACAATGGCTAAAGATAGTATCTGGTCACTACCAGAACATTTCCGTACCAGAACCAGGACGTAGGACAGCATACTTGATGTATACGCGCCTCATGTATGAAACAGTAGTCGCTACAACCCTGAAAGGTTGATCAACATATTAGAAACCACATCAGTAGCTAGAAGTTGATTAAAAAATTGTGTTTAAATGCAATATGCAGTCATGACCAATGCATTTAATGTTAAGAGGTCCCCGAATACTCACACCTGCATAAAGAAATTATAGCTATGAAGGATGCTAACAACATTGCACATCCAAATCAATTACAGTGCAGGAATTACAGATACAATAGTGTTTGAAGACCTAAATACCACTACATGTCCACACACATACATGAAGCTCAAATCGTGTTAAGCATTGCCCATTGAAAAGCTGCATGTTAGCAGTATATATTATCTACTATGTATGTGTGTGGACATGTATTGTTTATCTCTGTTAACTCGCCAATGGCATAACATAGAAAATTACAATTCTGCAACTTACTGAAGCTCTAGTCTCAGGGGACTTCCTTCGAACAATTTGAAGGCACTACCCTTTGCTTCCTTTATTGAATACCAACTAACCAGTCATATACAATTGTAGCCATCTACACTTCCAATAACAAACTCCAAAACACAAACAGAGGGTAGAACAGGACATATCAATTTCCAATTCAAATACAATGTTCTCTTTGGACCGAGATCTGTAATCTCCAGCCAGTTCCAAAACAGAAATGAAAAGGTGAAAATCTACAAGTAAAGAAAGGCAATTCCTGCAAAATGAGAATAAGGATTTTTGTTGTTGTAGGAGTATCATTTTTCACCCCACAACCGATCGACGGGGTTAGGGCCACACGCGCGCGCGCACACACACACATGCACAAAAGAGATCAAACTGATCTGAGGGCGGTAATGGTTGTTCGATCCATTTATAGGTCCCTAAAACATTAGGTTTTAAAAATTGTGACGAGGAATACTAGAGAGTGAAAACAACTTACCGATGTTGATGTGACGGAATGGAGGTCGAACTGCGGCGCCGATGTTGCTCGGTTGGCGGCGCCATTGGCAATTTCGGTAGGAACGGTTCTTGGTGCTTGTATGTAGTATGTACGTATGAGAGAGAGAGAGAGAGAGAGAGGCGAGATCTAACAGATCTAGTGTGAGAGAATGAAAGTTTGGTTTGGGTTACCAATCGGGGAAGTCGTGACTCGTGAGAGAGTGGAATTGAAATGAGGTAAGTGAACTGAGCGATAATGGAAGAGGGGCCAGCTAGCAGGTGGAGGGATTTTTCCTAGAGGGAGAGAGTGTACTCGATTCTTATCCGCCGATTGAGATACGGTACCGCCCCATGTGCATTTAGTACTATTACCGGGGTTTTTTTCTTTCTTGTAGTGGTTTCTTCCTTCACGGTGGTGGTGGAGAGAGATAAGGCAGCGGCAGCGTATGAGGATGGGGGCGAAGAGGCGGCGGCGGGTGAGGATCGGGATGGAGAGGCGGGTGAGGATGAGGATGAGTACTGAGCTTCAATAGGTGAGTGGATAGTGTAACTAGGGCTTATTTTGGGCTAACGCGAAACGACGTCGTTTTGAGCACATAACTTTCCAATTCGTGCCTAAATGCGAGAAGCAGTGCTCACGCAAAAATTCAGAATTTCCCGGTTTTTATCACAGTCTTTTATCTCGCCGCAAGAGCGTGATCTTTTATCTCACTCTTTTTCGTGCCAAAGTTTTTTATCACGCCGCAGGGGTGAGATCTTTTTTTTTAATCTCACCGCACGAGCGAGGTCTTAAAGTCTTCTATCACACTGTAAGAGTGTGGTCTTTTATCTTTTATCTCATCGCAAGAGTGAGATCTATTATCTTGCTCTTTTTCGTGGCTAAGCACCACTTTTTATCTCAGCTTTTGATTTAAACTGAGATTAAAAAGTTAGCCTACAATTTTTTATCACGCTTTCACTGAAAACCGTGATCTTTGTGAATCTCCTTAGTGTGGTATTTATCTATTATTGTAGTAGTGGTCGCTGGGTAAAGGCGTCTCGCGACCCAATTAGGATTCGTCTCGCAATTTATTCTGTTCATTGATTTAATTAAATAATCTTAGTTGGTGAAAACTACGTTCGTTGGACGAATCCGAGGCATTGTCGGGATTCATGTGAGCGGGAACGGGGGACCAAAACCTGTTCGCCGCTGTGTACGGGACCGGCAACCTTAGGATTCGCATCCTTCGGAGTTTCCAATTCTCCCTAAATTTAACCGTTTTTAAAACTTTGAAAAGCGAGCGGATTCTGATTGGGTAGCGAGCGCCGGATTCCCTATGACCGTGCCTCTCTTTTTAATTATTTGAGCAAGTTATTTGTTAGTATTAGTTAATTAATCAACTAAAAGACAAGGGGTGGCTACCTAAGAGCTAATTCTAATACTACAACCCGAGGTTCCACAGCACACACTTCACCGTCCTTAGTGGATTCGACTCCGGTCTTACCGGATATTATGCTGCGTCGATCTCCGCCCTACGCTTGGGGCAACCCATTAATTTAGGTCTAGGAAATCGTCAAGCATTTTTGGTGTCATTGCCGGGGACGGCGTTGTGTGTTGAGAATCCGGGTAATTTTTAGGTTCTTTTCTTTTTCTTTTTCCTTTTTTTTTGTTGTTTTTAGTTTTTAGGATGAGATAGAAAAACTGTTCTTTTCTTTTTCTTTTTCTTTTTCTTTTTCTTTTTCTTTGTAGTCTTTAGTTTTTAGTTTCAAAAAACAAAACAAAAAAAAAAGTTAGGTAAGGAATACAGTCATGATAAAGCCGAAAACGATGCGCGATCACCTTTTTGGGCGTGATATGTGGGACTCCAATTCACATGAAAGAAGTCATAATCCTCCCCAATTACCCCAATTCCATGGCTTAGGTTCCGAGAATCCATATTGGCATATTGCAGAACTTGAGGAGCTTTTCACGAATGATAAGGTGCGTTTGCGTAAGTTTTTTTCATCATCTTTGCAAGACTATGCTTTGAGTTGGTTTCATTCTTTGAATCTCAGCTCGATATTTACATGGCAAGATGTGGAAGAAGAGTTCTACAGGAAGTTTTCTCCCATATATGCAACTCATAATCTTCTACAAGAACTTGAAATTTTTTATCAATTCGATAATGAGTCTTTTGCATGTTGTTGGTGGAGGTTTAGAGAACACACTTTACTCAATTGACGGGATCATAATTGTGAAACGATGCACCTTGTTACCATTTTCTATAACGGTTTAAATTTTACAACGCGTAAGCTTGTAAATGATATGTTTGATGGTGTATTTTTAGATACAACCGCTACTAACAATTTGGAGTACTTTGATGAGTTGGCCAAAAGTTCATAATGGTGGGATCATGATTTACATGTTAAAGAAAAGGAAGTTGAGCCACTTATCATTGAGGGTGGGGTTGATGATTGTTTGGAGGAACCCTCTAAGTTGGGAGGGAATGAGGGGCTAACTGCCCAATGTTCCCCCCTTGAGTCTAATGTAAAGGTCGAACCCCCTCTCATGTATCTCCCACTGTTGATCCGCGCTGCCTACGTTTTCCTTTTGCGCTCCTATGAGTCTAGAGAACGAGGAGCTCACTGCCCTCCGTATGATGGTCCGATCGAAAAATCTCCCACTGCTGAGGAGTGGGACGCTGAGATTGATTATTTGCAATCCTTAATGGACGAGCAAGATAGGAAGTATGGGTTTGAGAGTGAGTCTCTTATTTTTGGGGACCAAGACTTTGTTGAGGAGGAATTAGTTGAGAAACCAAACTTGGCGGAGGAGGTTTTGGAAGAAGAACCGAAGTCAGGGGTAGTGGAACGTATTGATTTTTTGGGTGTTGATGATGTTGATCTTGTTTACTATCCTTATATTGCAGATTTTGTCAACACCAAGAAACTTGATTTAGTTCCGCTTGTGCACTTTGAGGCTTTCAAATTTCTTAACAAAACTCGGCGATTGCTTTATTCGAAATATCTTTTCTTGTGGTCTGGCCGAATTCAATTTTTAGTGCAAAGCTTAGAATGGGGTGGTGCATTCTTGGGAGTTGCTTTTGTGCATTTGATTAAATTTCAGATTCTACGTTGGAAAGATCTCTCTCTCTCTCTCTTAAATTCAAAATATATATATATATATCAAAATCAAAAATCCAAAAAAAAAAAATTCCTTTTCGTTTTGGGCTTTCCACTTGTTGGTCTTGTATAGCCACCCGTTTCTCGCTCATCCGCTTGACACGGGGAGAAAAGTAAGACACGTGAGACTGCGTGAATGTCTGGTGGTGTTCTGTTATTTTTATTATTTCTTGTTTTGGTCCGGCTTCTACTAGCGAGCGGTACTAATGTCATTTGTTGTCTAGTAGGTAGTTGGTTCTTAAGTCTTTTGCAGGACGAGCAGTTCTGGTGACGAAACGCAACGGTGACAGCAAAATTCCCCATACAGCGGCCGGGGTCATGATGGTTGGCTGCTATCCGTCGGTCCATTTCTCTCCATTGATCTCATTTTCTTATTGCCTTCATGCTCTGAGGGCATAGCATGCTCTAAGTTGGGGGGAGGGTGTACTTCGTACTTGTTTTTATTCATTTTGCATAGTTAAAAAAAAATCAAAAAAAAAAATTGAATTAAGGATTTTGGATACTTGGGTGCAACTATTCTTGGTTGATGGCTTCTAATTAGCACTATAGTGGTTGTTGTGCGAGTCGAAGTCTCGATACAATTTTATGGATAGACTTAAGCTCGTGAACATAATGTTGAAGAAGCACTTGGTTAGCCGATATCATCTATAGTTGGATAGCATTTGGTCACTTGAAAACATGCTCTCACACACACACTGCCCCACATGAGTATTTACCGGTCTAGAGTTTGGTTCACATGTTTTTGGTATTTCGGTATAAGCTTGTTTGATGGAATTTTTGGAACTCCTTTCCCAATAAAAAGAAGAAGTAAGAGAATAAGTTATGAGTGCTATATTGTTAATGCTTATCCGGGCGTCCATTGAGTAATAGTCGGGCAATCGGGGTATGCTCCCACCGTGTTGTTCGCGACAAAAGATGAATAAACTTTGTGAAAGTATCGTTAAATATGGTTAGCTTGGATCTCAATATAAAGCCTTTTTGACTTGAGCAATTAAGTCCGTAGGGGTCTCTTAAAACTTGGTGCTCTAAAGCCGTTTGACTTGGGGATAGCCGACCCAAAACTCGCTAAAGAGTCAACTAGAAAGCCCGAGAGATCCGGGTATTGCACGACCATGAGAAAAAAAAAAACAAAAGGAAAAAAAAAATAGAAAGAGGAAAAATACAAAAAGGGAAGGAGTGCGCTCAAGAAATATTGGGCTATCAACGGTGTGTGAACTGTTCTCGAGGTTAGTAACTTTCTCTATGTGGTTTTCCATACACGCATGCCATTTGAAAATTCTCTATCCAATCGTAGGTGAGATGATTAATTTTTGTGCTAAGTTTGGTACGAAATTCACTTGTTTAACTCTATCCATGGATGAAATATCTTGCCTTTGACTTGTCTAATAGTCATTGTAGTGCTTTTAAAGGTTATTGATTGGGTTGAGTAGCATTCGAAGTGTCTGAATCTTTTTTGTTTTGTGGGTGATCACTGCTGAAAACCCTCACGAGACTTCACTCGTCCTACCAAGGCCGCCTGGGGGTCTAAAAGAACTATCAGTTTTAATTTGTTTTCTTCTGTTGCATTTTATTTTCTTTGCTCGGGACTAGCAAAGTGTAAGTTTGGGGGTGTGATAGGCGCGTAAATGTTCACATTAGCGCCCCTTAATTTATCTTTGTTAAGTCCCATTTATATTATTACTTGGAGTGTTATGCGTTTATTTTGTGTTGTAGGTATTTGGACAATTAAATACAAAAAGAGCGCAAAATTGAAATATTAAACTGTGTTCGAAGTTGCTTCGTTTGGATTCAATCATGTGAAGTGTCCGAATTGCAAGTCGAGAGATTAACACTGAAATTAACGGGCATGAGTACCAATTACATGGAGCCAAAGAGTTAAGACTCTTGCTGTAGGAAGCAATTAAGAATTGGACTTGGACGTGTGTTTAAATGGTGGGCCCAATGGTTGGTAGTTATTTGGTCTAAATGGTGGGCCTAGATTAAAAGGTGAGTCGGCTGGGAATAAAAGGAAAAAGAAAACCGAGGGTTTTTGGGGAGGATATCAGCAGCTTATAAAAGCTGCATCGCTTCCACGGACGAAGAAGAACTGGACGGGGGCTGCCGCTGCCGAGACTTTTGTTCTGTTTAGGTTTCTTCTGAGTTTTTCTTTCATTCTAGTTTTTTGAAAGCTTTGTTCAATTACTTGCACTCCGGTAATTCGTATTGATTTTCGTTCTTTAATAAAGTTGTTCTTTGGTATTTGTTTGATTCGTATCTTTTGTTTATTTCGTATTTAAAAGCATGATTAATTCTAGGGTTTTATTCATTTTATTTTTAATAAATGAGTGAGTAGTTTTTTTGAGGTTTGGTCGTTGGGTAAGGCGCGTCGTGACCCAATTATGATTCGTCTCGCAATTTTTCCGTTCATTGATTTAATTAAATAATCTTAGTTGGTGAAAACTACGTTCGTTGGACGAATCCGAGGCATTGCCGGGACTCATGTGAGCGGGAACGGGGGACCAAAACCTGTTCGCCGCTGTGTACGGGACCGACAACCTTAGGATTCGCATCCTTCGGAGTTTCCAATTCTCCCTAATTTTAACCTTTTATAGAACTTTGAAAAGCGAGCGGATTCTGATTGGGTAGCGAGCGCCGGATTCCCGATGACCGCGCCTCACTTTTTAATCATTTGAGCAAGTTATCTGTTAGTATTAGTTAATTAATCAACTAAAAGACAATGGGTGGCTACCTAAGAGCCCGTTAAATTAGTAAAACCCGAATTTTTAGTCAGCACACATCACCGTCTCTGTGGATTCGACTCCGGACTTACCGGATATTATGCTACGTCGGACTTACCGGACAAAAATGCTTGACGATTTCCTAGTCCTAAAATAATGGGTTGCCCCAAGCGTAGGGCGGAGACCGACGTAACATAATATCCGGTAAGTCTGGAGTCGAATCCACTAAGGACGGTGAAGTGTGTGCTGTGGAACCTCGGGTTGTAGTATTAGAATTAGCTCTTAGGTAGCCACCCCTTGTCTTTTAGTTGATTAATTAACTAATACTAACAAATAACTTGCTCAAATAATTAAAAAGAGAGGCACGGTCATAGGGAATCCGGCGCTCGCTACCCAATCAGAATCCGCTCACTTTTCAAAGTTCTAAAAACGGTTAAAATTAGGGAGAATTGGAAACTCCGAAGGATGCGAATCCTAAGGTTGCCGGTTCCGTACACAGCGGCGAACAGATTTTGGTCCCCCGTTTCCGCTCACATGAGTCCCGACAATGCCTCGGATTCGTCCAACGAACGTAGTTTTTCACCAACTAAGATTAATTATTTAATTAAATCAATGAACGGAAAAATTGCGAGACGAATCCTAATTGGGTCGCGACACGCCTTTACCCAGCGACCAAATCTCAGAAAAACTACTCACTCATTATTAAAAATAAAAGGAATAAAACCCTAGAATTAATCATGCTTCTAATACTGGATAAAGAAAATAAACAAGAGATCCAAACCAAACAAAAATAAACGAACAACTTTTATTAAAAACAGAAATTAAAACGAGTTACCGGAATGCGAGTAATTGAACAAAACTTCAAGAACTTGAAGGAAAAAGACTTTGAATGAAAGAACGTAAATCTGAACTGCAAATTAATTTTCGGAGCTTCTGTCGTCGCTCCCGTTTTTCCTCTGCAGCTCTCGGTGTAAAAAGTGATGCCCCCTCGTGATCCCTTGGCAGCCCTATATTTTGATTCCTCTTTTTTTACTCCCAGCCGACCTATTTTAATTTTTCTTCTGAGTGGGCTTCAAGGCTAACTCCATATATGGTGTGCCATGCCCACTGCCGAGAGAAACTGGCTTGGGCTTCCTAATTATTTTCCTTTTCTTTTCTTAGTCCAAGACTAAGTCAAAATTAGGAGTAAATTAAGAATGGTAGCTCTTTGGGCCCACCAAACCAACATGTATAACTTCTATTCTTCTGCTGCCAATTACACCTTCAAATTCACGTGCACAGTTGGAACATTTTTAAGGCCCAATTCTTGTAGCTCTAGCCATGACCTGGAATACATTCCAATCTATTCTCCAAAATTCCGCACACGCTAACGGCATCCCCCGAGCCTTGCATGGGATCTGGCCACCCGACGTTCACGACTCCGCTTTGGCTTCTCACGGCGACGTCCAAACCGGCCTTAAGGCCTCGTAATCCAATCTTGGCGCAAAATCCGCCTTATTCTTGCAAAACTAACAAAAATACAAAAACCAAACAAAGCACGGCATCAAGTGAAAAATGAGATAATACGCGCCTCTAACGCGTTAACTCGCCCTACTTAGGCGCTCATATCTATGATATCACGCGTCTATCACACCCCCCCAACTTGAGCGTTGCTAGTCCCTAGTAACGAACGAACAGAAAAATAACAAAAGAAATACTAACAAGACACAAACGGGGATACGGAGGTTATGCAAGCTGTACAATAACTAGGCGGGCTGAAAGATTTTCGCCTCCTCACTTACCTGCAACTCAAATACATGCATGCCTTGGCAATATGAACACAATTAGCACCGAAACAAAAATAGAGATAAAATGCCCCACGAAGGCAACGATGCTACACTCGCTCACCGGAACTCTCAAACATCCCATGAAAAAGTGTTTGGCAAACTACGTGGAACCGAAACAAAGGCCACCACGCGCCAATTAAAGACAACGCTTACAAAGAATAAAAGCACAATATATACAATCACGATTCCACAAAATGAGTAATATTAATATTAAACATGCATGAGCGAGAGTTAAACAACGTGCGCAGGATCCACTAAGGACTCAAATAAGCTTGTATTTACCGTGGTTCCAACGAAAGGGAAACTGCAAAATTAGGCGACGGCCTATAGTAACGCAAGGTAAACTACCCAGACTGGCCGCCACCTTCCCTTTAACTACCCGATATGCACCCATTGGTGCCAACCAAACCTTATTCAAACGATATAACAAAATAACAATCACAAAGCTTATTACAGACCCACATGAAATAACAGAAAATAAAAATATTCCACTGACACTAACGACTCAAAATATCACATAAAATAACACCACCACCACACTAGCCTCATGCATCACGGGAGTCCAATGATCATTCCGAACTGCTCTCGGCAAAGTCGTCACTGACCTCTAAGTCTGGAAACTGAACCGGCTGATACGGAGCCGAGGATTGCCCTTAACATGATCATACAATCACTAATTCTGATGTGCCATCAGGTGCTAATTCATCCCAACTAGCCTCAACTCCCTTTTATATTCCACGTTTTTTTTTTCTTTCTTTCTTTCTTTTTTTTTTCTCCTTTTTTTTTTTTTTGGACTTAGCTTTAAGGCTTGAAGGTTGGGTTTGGTTCCAAAACATGACACCCATCAAGACTTCTTCACTTTCACTTCCGACAACAACGATACTCCAAATCCGATGCAACAAGACACCCATGATTCACAAAGCTAGACCCCCCAACTACAATCCAACCCATACACCGGTTTCCTAGGCTAGACTCAGGAACTGACTCAAACTGGTTTAAGATTGGTCAACGAGACTCGTATGTGGTCTAATCATTCAAAAATGCCTTGTCTTATCCCCTATGCACGTTACCAACTCTCACAAATGCATGCAAAATATCTAGCTACTCAATTGTGAAACAAAAGCCTACTATTTTCTGCAAATGCGAGAAAAAGAAAACAAAGAACATGGGAATGTTTATCAGGATGCACTATTAACTACGTGGGGACACATACTCAACGTCATCTACGGCACAAACATGTTCACATAGGGCGCCAAATATATGCATGAATTTGAATTAACAGGCATAATAATTCAGCAAATTCTAACATGCTCGCCTAATCATACAATCAAGCATAACAAACGTATCCCCGAAAAATATAAAAATATAAAAATTACCCTACCAACGCACAAAAATATGTACAAAGTACACCCTCCCCCCAACTAGAAACATGCTATGTCCCTAGAGCATGGAGACACAGCAAAATAAAACACAAGGGAGAAGAAATGGACCTACGGGTGGCAGCCAACCACCATGACCTCGGCCGATGTTCGAGGAATTTTCTGTCACCGCTCCTGCCGCCGTGTGTAGTGTCGCACCCTGCAAAAGAATTAGGCACCAACTACCGAAAAGCACGAATGACATTAGTATCGCCCGGCTCGTGTTATCCGGGCTCCCAAAACAAAAAGAAAAAGAAAAATACTCCACAAAATCTTCATGCGATCAACATGTCATACTTTTCTCCCCATCCCGCGCCAGTCGGCAAGGAACGGGTGGCTATACAAGACCATTATGCTAATTTTTTTGTTTTTTTGGAATTTCCTATTTTTTTTCTTTTTTTTTAAAGATGAGAGAAACAAAAATAACTAACCAGAAGACAAGAAATGAGAGAACAATGAAATAAAAGATAATACATAGATTGTGCCAAAAACAATAGAACTTAGTAAAATCCAATGTCACCAACACAAAATTGCCCTTACTAACCGGAGCTTGGCACACGATCCTTATTTTAATAGCGGCGTGCGAAGCTATAAAACCCAAGTCAATGATGGGTACCCCTATCGCTAGGGGCCGGGTCCACTTCTCAATGAAGAGAGTGGTACACAAAAGCTACCCGTCGGAACGTAGCCACAACGGCTACACAACAGGGTCGTTCGAATAAACAGGATCGACCAACACCTCTACCGGTTCACCTACTTCATCCAGGATCGACCAACACCTCCACAGGATCAACTAACACCTCAACAGGGTCATCCGGCTGGACCGGCGATGGGAGAGCTATAGACAATGGGGCGCCCAGCGGCTCAAGAACTGGGTCCCAAGCGACGCCACACATATCCTCTATTGCAAACACCTCCTTCAAACTCCCTAATTCTGGAGAATCTAAGAATGACGCCTCCTTGGCTATCTCCAGAAGATCCTTATACAAAATATTATCAACATGCTCTTGCACCAGCGCGTCGATCAAACTCACCGCATACACTTCCTCATCATCCTTGACTCGGTTATCCGCATTTAACACTTTCACCTCCATTTTCAAGTCCCCAAAAGACAATTAGACTTGTCCAGTTTTGCAATTCATGACAGCACTGGAGGTGGCTAGAAAAGGACGGCCAAGGATGATAGGAGTCTTCTCAAAGACCTCCGAAATCGGGCAAGTATCCAAGACAATAAAGTCTACTGGAAACAGAAACTCGCCCACCTGAATTAAAACATCTTCCACCACTCCCTTTGGAATTCTCACACTCCGGTCAGCCAAGTGTAGCGTGACCGATGTGGCTCTCAAATCGCCTAAACCCAACTTCAAATATACCGAATAAGGGAGCAAATTGACACTCGCTCCTAAATCTAGTAAGGCCTTATCAAATTGCTGGCCCGCGATAGCTATAGGGATGGTGGGACAACCAGGGTCCTTGCACTTGGTGGGGATCTCAGCCTGGAGAATGGAGCTCACTTGCTCCGTCAGAAGCACTTTGTCCTGACTCTTGGTTCTCCGCTTTGACGTGCATAGATCCTTCAAAACCTTTGCAAACTGAGGGATTGCATCAATGGCTTCTATCAAAGAGATAGGAAACTGAACTTTCGTGAATAACTCAAGCATTTGAAAGTTCACATTAACCTTAGGCTTCGCCACCAAGCGATTTGGATATGGAGCAACGGGTGGCGACGGAGTCGTGGTGGCTGCAGGTGCAGACACCACCACTTCAGGAGACTCCGCCTCTTTCTCTCCCTCAGGGACACTTCCTAAGTCTGGAATGACTACTGGTGCAGCTACTGGCACCGGGGGTGGCACCAATTTTTGCTTGGAAGGTAAATCCTTGTTGATCACCTTCCCACTTCTGAGAGTGGTGATAGCCTTAGCCTTTTCCAGACTGGGATTCAAACTACTTGGGCCAAAAGAATTGCCCATATAATGCGTACTGGTGGCATTGATTAGAGGTTGAGAATGAAACTTTCCCTTCTCCTGCTGGACTTGTCCAACTGCCACCGTTAACTGGGTCAATTGGGTTCTAATGTCACCAATCGCCTGCTTAGTCTGCTCAGTGAAGCTTATCTGAGACTGCATGAGAGCCTTCATCATCTCATCAGTCTGCTTATCCCGCGGGGGATGGTTAATGCCTGAGGGTGGTCCAAAAGATGAAGGACCAAACCCATGCTGCTGCTGAGGTGGGTAACAGAACTGGGTCATTTGGCCTTGAGGAGGCCGGAATTGCTGGACGGACTGCTGCTGAGGTGGTGCATGGGGTTGCACCGGGGCTTTTTGATCCCTCCAACCCAGAAGTGGGTTTTGGGCCCACCCAGGATTGTAGGTATTAGAATATGGATCCCAACACTGGTTAAGTACGTTCACCTCAGCCTGATTACTATGGTAGGCCTGATTGTTTTGGTAGGCCTGATTGCTTTGGTAGGCCTCTTTCACTATAGGAAAAGCAGGGCAAGAAGTGACTAGATGCCCCGGACACTCACACAAAGCGCACTCCTCCTCAACTCTCATCTCATTCACCTGATGGACTTGCTTCAACTTCAAGTCCTCTAATTATTTAGCCATCTTGTCCAGCTGAGACTGGACATTGTGCTCTCTCACACTCTAAGGAAACATGCCGGACCCACTGGGTCCCTGTGCAGCCATGGCCCTATCACCGAGGTCGGAAGGTTCCCAACTCCGATATTTCTCGGCCAACTCATCGAGAAAGTCCCATTCTTCATCCAGGGACTTGTCTAAGAAGTCCTTCTCCTTACAGAGGTACTCTATTTGTTGGGTCGTCGTAATATTCAAACCCAAATAGAAAAATGACACCAACTGGTGTTTCACGAACCCATGATGCGGCAAGGACAACAGCAAGTCCTTGAAACGCTCCCAGCACCTTAAAAATGACTCACCCTCTTTCTGCTTATATGACTGAACTTGGCGAGTCAGGTACTTCGATTTACTCTCCGAGAAATATTTCTTGTAAAATAGATCTCGGACAGCAGCCCACGTCGTGAGAGACTGTGGCTTCTGCATCCGTAGCCACTTATCCGCATTGTCTTTGAGCGAGGATGAGAAAAGTTTAAGGCAAGCATTCTCCCACTGAGCAGTGGTGGCTAGGGTGCACACCAACCGCTCGAAGTAACGGATATGGTCATACGGATCCTCATTCTCCTTCCCGTAGAAGAGGAGAAGGGCATTATGCGTACCAGGCTTTATGGTGAAAGCATTGCGTGCTTCCACTGTCTCGATTGGTAGAACTATTGGACCGAGAGGAGTGGTTCTCTCAGGATGCATGTGCTCACGCATCGACCTTGGTGGCTCTGCCATTGGTGGCTCGATTATTAAATCAACAAATAGGCCACCGATATCGAATGACTCACCACCAAAATACTCTTCCTCCACGGTTACTCTCGGTACTCTCTCAATGGCTAAAGCCTATATTGACTCGAAACAACTAAAAGAAATAAAAGAAAAATAAAATTTAACGACCCGAATCCTTAACACACGTTATCGTCCCCGGCAACGGCGCCAAAAATGCTTGACCGATTCTTAGACCTAAAATAATGGGTTGCCCCAAGCGTAGGGCGGAGACCGACGTAGCATAATATCCGGTAAGTCCGGAGTCGAATCCACAGAGACGGTGATGTGTGCTGACTAAAAATTCGGGTTTTACTAATTTAACGGGCTCTTAGGTAGCCACCCCTTGTCTTTTAGTTGATTAATTAACTAATACTAACAGATAACTTGCTCAAATGATTAAAAAGTGAGGCACGGTCATCGGGAATCCGGCGCTCGCTACCCAATCAGAATCCGCTCGCTTTTCAAAGTTCTAAAAACGGTTAAAATTAGGGAGAATTGGAAACTCCGAAGGATGCGAATCCTAAGGTTGTCGGTCCCGTACACAGCAGCGAACAGGTTTTGGTCCCCCGTTCCCGCTCACATGAGTCCCGGCAATGCCTCGGATTCGTCCAACGAACGAAGTTTTCACCAACTAAGATTATTTAATTAAATCAATGAACGGAAAAATTGCGAGACGAATCATAATTGGGTCGCGACGCGCCTTTACCCAGCGACCAAACCTCA
Source organism: Rhododendron griersonianum (assembly GCA_018127125.1). Lineage (NCBI taxonomy): Eukaryota > Viridiplantae > Streptophyta > Magnoliopsida > Ericales > Ericaceae > Rhododendron > Rhododendron griersonianum. The sequence goes on along the minus strand of CM030798.1, from coordinate 12,889,768 downwards.
GAAAAACTACTCACTCATTATTAAAAATAAAATGAATAAAACCCTAGAATTAATCATGCTTTTAAATACGAAATAAACAGAAGATACGAATCAAACAAATACCAAAGAACAACTTTATTAAAGAACGAAAATCAATACGAATTACCGGAGTGCAAGTAATTGAACAAAGCTTTCTAAAAACTAGAAGGAAAGAAAAACTCAGAAGAAACCTAAACAGAACAAAAGTCTCGGCAGCGGCAGCCCCCGTCCAGTTCTTCTTCGTCTGTGGAAGCGATGCAGCTTTTATAAGCTGCTAATATCCTCACCGAAAACCCTCGGTTTTCTTTTTCCTTTTATTCCCAGCCGACTCACCTTTTAATCTAGGCCCACAATTTAGACCAAATAACTACCAACCATTGGGCCCACCATTTAAACACAAGTCCAAGTCCAATTCTTATTACTTCCTACAGCGAGAGTCTTAACTCTTTGGCTCCATGTAATTGGTACTCATGCCCGTTAATTTCAGTGCTAATCTCTCGACTCGCAATTCGGACACTTCACATGATTGAATCCAAACGAAGCAACTTCGAACACAGTTTAATATTTCAACTTTGTGCTCTTTTTGTATTTAATTGTCCAAATACCTACAACACAAAATAAACGCATAAAACTCCAAGTAATAATATAAATGGGACTTAACAAAGATAAATTAAGGGGCGCTAATGTGAACATTTACGCGCCTATCAGTACCTTCAGAAGATTGGGGGCCCGTTCTGGGCTCTTGCAGAGGCCTACCCTGTTGAGGGCGCGCCAGTGGCCAATCCTACATTCTTCACAGCCCCTGCTGACTTAGGGCAGGCGGAGTTGGTCAACCCCTCCTCCGTTCTTCGTTTTCGCATCGAACGCGGAGACTTTCCCTACGTGGAGTGCCGCTTCGGGGCCCAAGCCTCTCCACCCATTGACTGGGCGGAGTGGGTGGACGAGGTCATCCATGACATCCCTTTTAAGCAGACACTGATGGCTACTGGTACCTACGACGCCGTCCTACTGTCGCGACACCTGAGCATTCCTCGGCAAGGGGCGGCTATCAAGAACTTTGAGCATGCATGCTCGCAATGGAGCATCGATACCCACTCGTTTGCATGGGTCTGGGGGGAAAGCGGGCACTCACTAGAGGACGTGTTCATTCTTACCCGTCTGTCTCTCCGTGGGGCCAGCATTCTGGATTTGGCCAACCTTTCCCGCGAAGACCGAGAGAATGTCGCGGGGCTGAAGAGGCTGTACAATTTGACCCAGAATGGCCCCATCTTTACTGCTCAAGGTGTCCGCAAGGCTGCAGCGGCGAACGCCAAGAAAACTTCTTTTGCGAGCTGGATTCGCTATTTCTTCAAGGATCTCCAGCCCGCGAAAATAGTCATCCCGGGTGTCGAGCAGGACTTCGTTGCGGGTCCCCATTACGGGCAGCGGCTTTACATGGCGGGGTTTTTTTGTCTTCTTTCTCTCTTATTACGTCCTGCTTGACTGCCCCATCGACAGCCCATCCTTAGCGGTCTTTCCACTTGCCGTGCTTCTAGCCAGCGGCCAGCCCGTCGCGTTGGCACCTTTCTTTCTGGGGTCGCTCTACTGCCAGCTGGACTTGGTACACGCCGACCTTGCCAGGTCTCTCGGGAGGTGTGACCATCTTTCAATGGTTCACACTAATTTCCTGCTCGCGTAGTTCTTTGAGCACTTCCATGCTGTCGCCCCCGTCCCACGAACTTTTCAGTCATCAGCACAGCGGTCCTGCACGGAACAGTGGTATGGTACCAGCAGCAACGTCTCTTGGTACGAGGCGTGTGATATCGAAGCCAACTTCACTACGCGGCCCTACAACGTCACTTCCCCAGGGGTCATGGTGTCGGTCAATGCCTTCTTCCTGTCTGCTCCTCTCTCAATGCCGCGAGTGGGGGTGACTCTGTGGCGCGGGCGGTCATCAACTCCACCCTCATAGCTGCCTCGACATTGGCTGCCATTTTCTCATTTCGAGCCTCGTATTCGCCGGACAGTTGGTTCACCACAAGTTGTGAATCACAATAAACCCTGATCTTTTTTACCTTCAGAGTTTTTGCACTGTTCAGGCCGACCAGGAGAACCTCGTACTCCGCCACATTGTTTGATGCACTAAAGCCAAGCCGAACATATTGCTCCAGCATCACCCCTCCGGGAGGGAACAAAACAATACCAATACCTGAACCAGTGTTGCAGGCAGAACCGTCAACGAATAGTTTCCATTCCAAGGGGTCCTGTTCGGCAGGCGTCTTACCTTTCTTGTTTGACAGTTCAACTTCCTGCTCCTTTCTCGTAGGAGGCTGAGGTGCTACCGTTGGTGAGAATTCTGCCACGAACTCTGCCAACACTTGGCCCTTTATCGCAATGCGCGGCTGGAAGTCAATATCATATTGACTCAACTCAACAGACCAAGTTGAGATCCATCCAGAGAAATCTGCTTTTCGTAGCAGGCATCTTAACGGAAATTTAGTATAGACCACGACCTTATGGCTCTGGAAGTAATGAGGCAACTTTCTCGTTGTTGTCCTTAATGCAAGGACCAGTTTTTCGAGGGGCAGATACCTCGTCTCTGCGTCCAGTAGTGTTTTACTCACGTAATAAACTGGGACTTGCTCAAATCCATTATCCTTTAACAGAACTGCACTCACGGCATGCTCAGAAACTGCTAAATATAAAACCAAAGGCTCACCTGGATCTGGAGTTGACAGAAGTGGGGCTTGAGCCAAATACTTTTTCAAATCTTGGAACACCTGCTCACACTCTGCTCCCCATTCGAATCCTTCTCTTTTCTTTAACAACTGGAAGAAGGGCCTACACTTATCACTTGAACGGCTGATGAACCTATTGAGGGCCGCAGCCATTCCAGTTAGCCTCTGGACCTCCTTTGTTGTCTTTGGACTTTGTAGCCTTTGCAATGCCGTTATTTGATCAGGATTTGCCTCGATTCCCCTTAAAGTCACAAGGTGGCCTAGGAACTTTCCAGAACCAACCCCAAATGCACATTTCGAGGCGTTTAGTTTCAACTTGTATTTCCTCAGGATTTCAAAGGCTTCTTTCAAATCCAGTATATGCCCTTGTCGGGTCTTGCTCTTGACCACCATATCGTCTATGTATACCTCCATAGTTTTGCCAAGAAGCTTTTTGAACATGATCGTTGCCAGCCTCTGGTAAGTTGCCCCTGCATTCCTCAGCCCAAAAGGCATAACACTGTAATAGTACAACCCTCGTGGTGTAATAAAAGAAGTCTTTTCTTGATCAGGGCCAAACATGGCAATCTGATGATACCCCCGATATGCGTCGAGGAAGCTCATCCGTTCATATCCAGTAGTGGCGTCAGCCAATTGATCAATCCTTGGGAGAGGGAAGCTATCCTTAGGACATGCTTTATTCAAGTCTGTGAAATCCACGCAGACACGCCATTTCCCATTCTTCTTCTTTACAACCACAGTGTTGGATAGCCACTCTGGGTAGTAAACTTCTCGTATTGCTTTTGCTTCTAACAAACGATCCACTTCCTCAATGACAGCGTCAACATGCTGTATAGCTGCCCTTCTTTTCTTCTGAATAACAGGCTTATGCTGTGGGTCAACATTTAGGTGGTGGCAGATCACATTTGCATCTACCCCAGGCATTTCTTCCGGTACCCAAGCAAATACATCGACATGTTCTTTCAAGAAACCCACCAGTTCGGATTCTTCCTTGTCCGGCAGTGATTCCCCAATCAGAAAATACCTCTCAGGATCAGTCTCGTTGATCTGTATTTTCTTTAGGCCTTCTACTACTTTCTCTGCTGGATCTCTTCCGACATCTTCGACAGTCGGTTGATCTGGTACTTCTACCGTATGAACCTGATGGGCCTTTGGAACTTTCTTGATGATAGAAATTAAGCACTGTTGTGCCACCTTCTGATTACCCCTGATCTTCTCCACCCCGTTAGACCCTGGGAATTTCACCATCTGGTGATATGTAGAGGAAACAGCCTTCATCTTATGCAACCAAGTACTTCCTATAATCGCGTTATAGGAGGATGGGACATCTACAACCAAAAAATCAGTTCTTAAGACCACTGATCCAGCCCAAACAGGCAGGGTTACCTTTCCAAGGGGCCAAACCGCTCCTGCACCAAACCCAACCAAGGGTGTTATTGATTGTTCCAAATCTGTCCCAGATAATCCCAACTTCTTGAAAGCATCGTAGTACAAGACTTCTGTACAACTCCCTGAGTCCACCAGGATTCTCTCAATGTCATATTCCTCTATTCGTAGGGTTATGACCAAAGCGTCATTGTGGGGCATCTGGACTTCTCCAAGATCCTCATCTGTAAAGACTATGCCTTCACTGCATACGTCGTTTTCTCGTCCTCTCTTGTTTCCCAACCTCATAACGTGCTGGTCATGTTTGACTTGTCTTTGGAGCAACCTAATCTCATTCCTCGTATAAGGTGTGGCCAACCCATGTATCATATGGATCACCCCTTTAGGATTCTATTCGTAATTCATCTCCATGGCTTTCCTTTTATCTTTGGGGTCCTCCTGGATAAATTCTTTCAGGTAGCCTCGAGAGACTAAATCATCAAGATGCCTTTTGTACATCTCGCAATCCTCAGTCATGTGGCCCCAATCCTTGTGGTAACTGCAGTGCTGATTCGTAGCACGTTTTGCATCTTTATCTCCTCCTTGGGTTGGGGGCCACTTAAAGTATGGTTGATTCTTTATTTGATAAAGAATCCTATAGATGGGCTCCTTCCAAACAGTGGTAATTGAAAAGAAAGACTTGGGATCAGGTACCTGCTTTTCTCTGTATGGCTCTTTCTTAGCCTGCCCGTATTCTTTCCTGTCCCTATAGGTCTTGGGCTCCTGCTTATCTACCTTCTTTGCTGGTGTTTTTGGCTGTTCGGCCACGACCTTACCATCCTCTCGGAGTATGTCATCTTCCATTCTGGCGTGCTGCTCTATTCGCTCCATCAATCTTGCCAAAGTCTGCACAGGATGCATATTTAGTGACCTGCGTAGCTCCCCCCGAACAGGTAGGCCTGTTTTGAACGTAGCTATTGCATATTCCTCACTGCAACTGTCGATCTCATTGAAAGTTTCCCAATACTTCTTAGCGTAGTCTCTGATCGGCTCGCTTTCCCCCTGTTTCATCGTAGAGAGGCTTTCGAACGTTTTAGGGGCCCTCCTACTTGTCAAAAACCGAGTAGTGAACTCTTCTGCCAATTGTGTCCAACCACGTATGGAACGTGGATCCAACTTATGAAACCAGGATAGAGCAACTTTTCCCAAACTAGACGGGAACATCTTGCACATGATGGCATCATCCCCATCATGCATAAACATGGCTTGTTGGTAATGCTGTATGTGAGCAACGGGATCCGCATCTGTCTCGTACAGAATGAAAGTACTGTGCTTCACTCTGCTCGGTAGTCGTGCATCCCGCAACCTCCTCACAAATGAAGAAGCTGCTATATTACTTAGGGCTTCCCTTGCTGCTTCACGTGCAGACATGGCCCCTTCTCCGTTCTCTTTGGTCTTTCGAGACCCAGACTTATTCCATTGGGAATCAGGTCTCTCGTACCTATCCTTGTGGTGTTTGCGAGTGTTTTCTTCGGGTGAGGAGCTTCGGCTCCTACTTCTCCTTTTTCTTGGAGAAGTTCTTCTCCTGCCAGGACTCTTGCTTGGGCTTCCGCTTCCTTTTCTTCGTGAAGAAGCTCTTTTCTTCCTTGGAGTAGGACTTCTGCTTCTTCCTCGCGAGGGAGCTGCCTTATACGCAACTATAGCCCCTCCGTTCCCTTTGGAATGCCCTCGTGAAAGCCCAGAGTCCTCAGGATGTTCTCAGATCCGTTCTAACTCCCGGATCTCGTGTTCCCGTTTCCGAATTAATCGAGCGTATTCCTCGACCTCCTGCCTCTTTTTATCAAGGATGTCCTCGTTGTTATGCACACTTCTCGAATGTGCAACTGACTCTCCCCTTTGATGGGGCTCCTTCGCGTGGAGGCTGTGGCCGTTCTGCCCTCCTTATTCTTGGAGTCATCTTGGATGGTAAGAGGATCTCTGCTTGTCGTCCTCTTGCCATGCCCGATAGTAGGTTTTTTCGGAGCACCTGGTGGGGATTTATCTCCTCCCCCACCAGTCTGGTTCTTTTCAGTGAGTGGTGTGACTGGATCTACTTCCACCATGGTCGTATTTCAAAAGGGAACTCCTTCGTTTCCCACAGATGGCACCAATTGTAGGTGGAGAAAAACAAACAGTACCTAGAACAGCACTGAATCTCGTCTCCTCACGTGCTGTCCAATCGGAACCCTAATGCCCTCGCGTGAACCCTAATCTGTAAAACAGACAAGGGGTGAGCGCACCTTTGCCTCTCGTGGCAAAGGCCCTCCGATGCCTAAGTTAGTATCTCGTACTATATCAAACCCTAATTATTAGTAGGAAAGTATGGAACGAATGCAACTTATTGCGTACCTTTCACCTCTAGGCTTACCTTGTATTTATATCATACATTTGCTTTCTCTCCAAGCATCCTTATTGCCCCAAGTCTCCTGCCTCGTACAGGAATCCTGGCTTTCGTGGGAGTTCCCCTGCCCAATTAATCGAGACCCCTCACTCATAGGGACTCTGTCCTTCGTGGGACTCGTTCCATCATAGGACTGTCTTTTTACTTATCTTTACTGAATATCGAGTTCTCTCTCTGGAATATACCCACCGCCTTTATCTCTTAAAGTTACGTTCTTCCAGATGACTCCATCTGTTCGGCACATACTTCAACCGAACAGACTGCACAAACTAATGACTTCTCATGTCTTTGGCCCAGCTTAGCCGAACAGACTGCACCAACTAATGACTCCTCATGTCGTTGGTCCCTTTCTGCCGACAGACTATCTGATCCAATGACTCCTCGTATCACCGGATCTTATCGCCGTCGTCCATCTTGTATGGAGTCCTATATCACTTTCCTCATTACACGGATCTGGTTTATCACGTGTTCGGCCACTAATTGTATCTGTTCGGGAATACCTCCCTACAGCAAGTGAGGTCTTACTCATTTAAGAGTGGTAGACAAGACCTTTCTGCACCCAACGCGCATAAAGCAAGGTGGCGTGATAAGCCCTCTAAATGGTTAGCGAACTTCAAGTTGAATGAAACAGATCGTATGGAGTTGGGCCTTCCTCACATCATATGCGAATACGAGGACATGTTCCCTGAGAAATTGCCAGGATTACCACCATCAAGAGAAATGGATTTCACCATCGAGCTCCAGGCCAGTATGGCACCAATTTCCATGACCCCGTATCGAATGGCTCCGACAAAACTACGAAAGTTGAAAACGCAACTGCAGGAACTTTTAGAAAAGGGTTTTATCCGACCCTGTACTTCACCCTGGGTAGCCCCTACCTTATTTGTCAAGAAGGCACACTCCGATTTTGTATCAACTACCGCCAACTCAACAGAGTCACAAATCAAGAACCGATACTCTCTTCCAAGAACAGATGACTTGTTCGACCAATAGAAAGGGTCGACTTATTTATCGAAGATTGATCTAAGATCCGGATACCATCAATTACGAATCAGAGATTGTGACATATCTAAAGACGACATTCTGCACACACTACGAGTTTGTAGTTATGCTTTTCAGACTAACCAATGCCCCATCCTTTTTCATGTGTTTGATGAACAAGATTTTCGCACCGTACTAGGACAAGTCTGTGGTAGTGTTCATTGATGACATTCTTGTATACTCTCCAACGGAGAAAGCACACGAAGACCACTTGAGAATTGTCCTACAAGTACTCCGAGACAATCATTTGTATGCAAAAGCTAGCAAGTGCGAATTTTGGATGAAAGAAGTCAAATTCCAGGACACGTAGTGTCAGAAAAAGGAATCTCAGTAGATGGCAGTAATGTAGAAGCGGTCATGGAATGGAAAAGATCTTCAACAGTGTTCGAGATTAGAAGTTTCTTGGGATTAGCTGACTACTACAGGAAGTTCATCCAAGATTTCTCCATCTTGGTTAAACCATTAACTCGACTGACCCAAAGGGGGTTAAGTTTGAATGGAACGAAGCCTATGAGAAATCATTCCAAAAACTTAAGAAAAGATTAACCAGTGCCCCTATATTAATCATTCTCGAACGATACGTGGAATATATACAATGTACTGCGACGCATCCAAAGATGGATTGGAAGCTGTAATCATGCAAAAATGGAAAGGTCATCGCTTACGGATCCCGACAATTGAGGCCGCATGAAAGGAACTATTCAACTCACGATTTGAAGCTGGCAGCAATAGTGTTCGCCCTAAAGTGTTGGCAGCATTATCTATACGGAGAGCAGTTCGAGGAAAGGCAAACGAGGTCGCTGATGCGCTGAGTCACAAGAACCGAGGACAAGTGGCTAATTTAGCTATAAAAGAATGGAAGCCAACAGCGGATTCAAGCTGCAGCCAACCGCAGAAGGTACAGACGCTTGTCTCTTCGCCTTGGTCGCAACCCCTGCCTTGCACCGAAAAATTCTTCTAGCACAAACCTTTGACCATGAATGTGATTTCATCAGATATCAACTATCAACCGGAAAAGCAGCAACCGGATGAGCAATCCACATTGATAAGAGCCTTCGCTTCCAAGAAAGAATTTTTGTACCAAACATCGGTACCCCTCAGGAAGCAGTACTTGAGGAGTTTCACCATTCCAGCTTCGCCATCCACCAGAAAGCACAAAGATATATCAAAACCTCCACCGACAATACTGATGGAGTGGAATCAAGAAGGATGTGGCTGTGAACACGTCTACATGCCTTACCTACCAACAAGTCAAAGCCAAACACCAAAAACCTGGTAGGACCTTCCAACCGTTACCCATACCTGGGTAGAAGCTAGGAACGACATCTGTCATTAGTCAAGTTGGCCTACAATAATAACTATCAGTACAGCATACGAAGCTTATTATGGGCGACCCTGTCGATTGCCAGTTTGGTGGACTAAAGTGAAAAAAAAAAGAGGGGCCTACTAAGACAAAAGTTAATTCAAGGAACAACAGAAAAGGGTCAAAACCATTTGCCAATGACTTCTAGCTATATAGAGCCGACAAAAAGAGCTGTTGTAGACACCCCAATTTGGCCTAACGATTATTTCAAGTCCCACCTTGGGGACCATCCCGATGATGAAATGGATACAGTGATTGCTGATTGCTTTCTTGTGAGCCTTAGGACTTATGGTAAGAACTTTGAGCCACTTAGAGGACCCTATCCAGAGCCATACAGCCTTTCAGACAGAAAATACAGAAGTCTAGGAGAATCCATTGTCGGCCGTAACATCGATCTCACAGCCTTAACATCTTTTCCTCACCCGAGCAACCTGTTGCTAGAAAATCTCCCTGAGAGATCAATCCCTCGGCCGCAGGATCTATCCTTCGGCCGCAACATCCATTCCTCGGCCGCGTGATCTATTATTCGACCGCCAGATCATCCTTTTTCCAAACTCTGGAACGTTCTGTCGATTGTTTGATCCAACTACACTACCTCTCCGATGCGTTCGGGCCACGTTCAGAGATTGCAACGAAGAGTTCGAATTGCATTGCAATTGCAATTGCAATCGTGCCATTTGATTGACCGGAGTGAGTCATCCCTATGCCTATATAAAGGAGCCTTTGGGCTCCGAAATTAACAGGTGAAATTACTCACCCAAGCTCCAAAACTCTGCAAAAATACTCTCTCAAACCCTCTCTTCAAAAGCCCTAACCTCCTGAAGGCAGCCATCAATCCGACGATCAAACCCCCTAATTCAAACCCTAACCCTAGGGTTTTCAAAAAAAGCAATCAGTCCATCGCAATCAAATCCAAAGCAATCAAGCAACTGAGGGATCAAGGTGGTGAGGCCCAACGGCCTCTGGTTTGTTTTACTTATCGTATTTACAATTAATCGTAGCATTTAGTCATCTGTTAATTTTTCTGTCTGGTGTGAGGAAGAACATCAACCGGGGCTTCGATCCCTCGGTCGATACATCAAACCAGGAGGATCCCTCGGCCGTGACATCCATTCACCGGCCGCAGGATCCATTACCATGGGACAGCTTGTTTTGCTTCTCTGCTTTCTGATGCATGCTTCAATTACAGTCTTGGCTCACCCTTTACTGCTTAAAGGTTAAAAACAAACTACGTGTTAGAATTAACTAAAGCATGTATATGTCTTATGTTGAATGATTATGGGCCAGTCTCATGGCTGAGCAAAGAGGGGTGCCTAACACCTTCCCCTTATTGTACTTTTGGCTCCCGTACCCAGAATCTCTGTCTATTTTCCTAGTTTTAATAAACTGGGTGGCGACTCTGTTTTGATGATAACCGCTGTCGTGTGGCGATGTTCCTAGCCATGGGAATGTCCACGATTTTGGTTTATGAAGCAAACAACCAATCGAGCAAACAAACGTGATCAATCTGTATGGCGATGCCCCGCTTGGGAGGTGTCTATAGTTTTTGGCGACTCCGCTGGGGACTTGAGAGCCATAACCAAAAAGTTCAACATAAGACTAATACATGCCTTGTTTAATTCATCTATCATATGCATCGAGCGGGCAACCTGTTGAGTTCACCTGATATCCCGGCATGACATGGGCTATGTTGGGGGTTCCAGCAAACTCCACAGTCACTCGTACCTAGTGGTATATCAAAAAGGGAATCACCCAATCACCGCCTATGATGGGCTGGTGAGAGGATTGGTGCCCTTTGACAACGGAGCACCCTGAGACTACCAAAACCTTGCATGTATTAGAAAGCCATAGAACTTATCAAACTAAGACAGGAACCTACAGGCTAGGAACCTACTTGCATTTTACTTGCAAAAGTTCTTCCTCACACCCTGTACCATTTGTTATTGTAAATAACTCTTTCTGTGCAGAAGGGTTGGGATTTTCAACCCAAATCCCAACCCTACACGAGCCAAATACTGATTTTCAGGTACTCTACTTTTCAAGCAGGCACAATAGGTAAATCAAAGAAGCAATCACAGCCAACTTTATACTCTTATAACACCCGAAGCTACGCCAGAAAGAGGTCTCTGCAACCATCCCGTCTGTCGTCCTCGTCTGCTAAAACACCCTCACCACAACGATCCCAACCGCTTCCGGAAACTTCCCGGTCATCCCCTCAACAGACCCCGTCATTTACTAAATCCCAAGCTTCGTCAAGCAAACCTTCTACCTTCATGGCAGACAACGACACCACTATTGCCGACCTCCAAGCTCAAATCACTGCTCTGCTAGCAGAAAAGGCAGTTAGGGATGCTGAGGATGAGGAAAGATCGATGGAAGACGAGAATCCCCATAAGGTGATATTGGCAGAAAGTCTTGAATTGACCAAGCAAGTCAAGGAAATCAAACAAGCCTTGGCCTGATCACAAGGGGACCAAATTCTGGACTTCGAAGGACTTTGCCTCTTCCCAGAATCCAAACTGCCTGAGAATTTCAAAATGCCAAACATCGAGAAGTTCAATGGAACTGGCAATCCTACCAGTCATGTTCGCCACCTTATCAACACCCTGAAGCCGATGGGCTTGAATGATGAGCTCATCGCTCAATTGTTCCAAAGGACTCTCATTGGAAGCGCTCTCGACTGGTTCCTCACTTTGGAATTCGTGCATTATCAGACTTGGCCAGAATTGCCAACGCTTTTGTCAAGCAATATGCATATAATGTCCAAATCGAGCTGACAACTCGAGACTGGGAAATGACCAAACAATAATCCAATGAGGACTTTGCTACCTTTGTGGCAAGATGGAGGGAAAAGGCTGCCAAAATGAAGAACCGCCCCTCCGAGGAAGATCAAGTGAGGATAGTTGTCAAGAACTTGCAGCCCAAATACCTCAGGCATATTTATACCCAGGCCATCACCGATTTCAAACGCATGCATGCCACTGGGTTGCAAATCGAAGATGGAATCAAGCTAGGGCTCATTGGGAAAGAAGAAGCTCCCCATCCACCAAAGAAAACCTTTTCCAGCCGTACATCTCACGCCTCCGTAAATACCCTTGGCACATCCCTGCTTCAGGATCCTTTCCAAGCTGGCTCATCCCGGAATCCAAATCGACCCCGCCGCAATTTTGATCCTCTCTACATGACATTATCCCAAGCCTTGACCATTCTCAGCCGCCAGGGGCACCTCAAACCTTTAAACAAACCACTTCCTCAGCCACCTTACGGCCCAAATCATGATCCTAACAAACAATGCACTTACCACCAACACCCTGGGCATGAAACGGACAACTGTATACGTCTCCGCCATGAGATTCAAGACCTTATTGATAGCCGAACTATAAAACCTCCAAAACCTGATGGGCAAGCCAATCCACTCCCCACTCATAATGCTGAACCACCACCTCGAAATATCAATCTCATAAGTCTATCCCACAACCACGCATACAATCCTAGCCAATACATTGTCCAAGACAACCAAACCAAACCAACCTTAACCTTCCCCGAGGAAGACAAATGTTTTATGATGGAATAGGAGGAAAACAATGAGTCCGATCAATCAGAAGTGATCGATCCCGACATGTCTGACGTAAGTAGCAAAAATCAATCAGAGGAAGAAAAGCTAAGGAAATGGAAAGAACATTCCTGGGCAAAACACAATTTGGAAGATCCAGACATTCCATTTGTAGAAGATGACGAATGGCTTCGTATCTGGTTTGAGAATAGGAAGAAGGAAAAAGAAAGGGTCATCATGATGAGGAGGCACGCTCGCTTCGAGCCTGCCCAAAAAGTGGTACGCATCAACCGTCCCAAAATTCCAACACCGCCCATTGTTTGGGAGACAATCAATCTCATAGAGAAGGTAGAGGAGTTTCAAATGTAGCCATGGGTCAACCCTTACGATGAGTGCGACTATAGTCAATGGATAGAGGAGAGGGAAGATCTAGATCTCATATACGCAGAGCCATACAAGACAGGGGAAAGCGACTTTGATGAAATGGAAGAAGAACGCGATGATCCACTCGATGAAATCTCCTTAGCATCACTATTCGACCAAGTGGAAATAGCTGACAACTACATAATCAATAAGGAGAAAGAAAGGGTAATGAAAACCCAGGCCGACACTTCCATTTGGGGATTGCTCATGTCTCAAGGAGGTAACCTAGGCAAAACTTAAAGCATGTGAGAAGAAAAACCAAGAGCGGAAACCCGACCTCAAAGGTGGAGATCTCGGAACTACGTAAAAAGGCCTGATTCCCTGATTGGGATACATAGGCAATCTCACATCGAGATGCGGCCCAAACATTGGGAGAGAAGAAAACAACATCAGCAAATTTGTACTCAGTGATAGGTATAGCTAAACCTGCGTATTGAGCTCGCAAAAGATGAGTACGCTTTTCTCGAGGAATTGACAACAGCCATAGACACGAGAATTATAGTTCATCCCCTCTAACCTAAAAGTCATTAACACAATGAGCATGATATCTCAAAAGCTCTTAAGTTTGGCAATCAAACTATGGAACATGGCAAAAGCAAATCAAAACCAAGCATAAGAAGGAAGAGGAAAGAGAATGCCACTTGGCCGAAGCAAAATCTTCTTTTGGAAAATAATCGAAGAATTGATACATCGATCGATCGATTCTTCGGCCAATACTCCGTTTCACAAAGACTACTGTCTATCAGTAAACGCTTATTCAAAAAAGCCATGTTCTGATTATCACATGCATTTAGGGGCACGAAAAGCTCTTTTCATTTCATGAACAAAAGTTTAGTTACAAAATTCTCGTCGTGGTTGCTTTCACTATACAATTTATGTTTGTCTCTTTTACTAACTATGGACAGGAAAAGAGAAAATCCTAAAAGCTAGTCATGGCGGCGTCTCTGAGACGGTCTCTGAGATGGGGACTGCTCGTTGGTTCCCACATCCTCCCCACCAGCAGCCGACGCTCCCTCAGCCTCGAGCTGCAACCAAAGAGGATACAAACATTCAGATTCAAGGGATAATACAAAGCAAATAAAACACATGAAGAGAGTCGTACCTCGAGGATCCTACGGCGCTGTCTCCGAACCAAAGCCTCTGCACTCTGATAGGCGTGAAGCCATTCCTGCACTATCTCAGCAGGCACCTACAAAAATAGACCAGGCATCTCAAATACAGGAGTGACAGATACAATGATAAAGCAAGGAAAGTAAAAGTTCAGAAAATAAGGTAATACTTGGGAAACCCCGGCTGGCAGCACATAAAGCTGGCTCGCGCAAGGAGTAAGGGCCAGGCGCTCCTCCTCCCCATCGTCAGAATGGAAGGAAACAAAAGGAGGGGCTCGCGGCCAAACAGGAGCAACAGGAGGAGCCACAACCATTGAAGCTAGGTGAAGACGGCAGTACTCCATGTAGTCTCCTGCCTGAAGAAGCAAACCTGCCCAGTCTCTGATCCGAGCATTCTTCAAGTCTTCCAAAGACATCGAAGAAGTAGACCTCATCGATGTTGGAGGAAGAGGAGGGACAAACTGAAGCGCCTCAGCACGCGGGCGCCACTGACTAGCCACCCGATCGCCTAAGTACCAGGCTCGGCAAAATGGACCCTCGAGTAGGCTACGAGTACGATCCAGAACCCTGGAACATGCAAGATGGGCGTCCTCTGGTACACCACCCCAAGGGTCAAACCGTACCTACAAAGCAAGGTCAAATCAGCCCCAACACAAGAATATGGAAGTCTAAAGGACAAGAAGTACAAAAAGAAAAGTACCTGATCGACCGTCAGTCGGTCCAAAACTCGCCGCCACTCGGGAAGGCTCAAAACTGGTGACCGTGGCCTCCGTTGCCCCACCAACCATCGCTCGTAGCGAGGTATACAGTTTGCATCTCCGTGTCTAGTCTCAGGGGGAAACTGGAGAAGGTGCTCGAAAGCCCAGAGCTGAAAAGCAGATTAACCAAAACAAGTTCAATACTAGGAGAAGTCAAAACAGGAGAGAAAGATACATACCTCAAGCACTCGAAAGTGACCACCAAGAATGGGACTCTTGTCCCGCGAGCAAGCTCCAAGATTACCATACAAGGTGGCCAAAGCAGACGAGCCCCAGTCAAACTCCCGAATAGCTCCCAAGTGCTGCAGAGGAGCCAGAAACTGCGTGTGCCATCCGAATGCTCGGATTCTGTACTTTGAATTGCTCGGATTCTGCCATCCGAATGCTCGAGCTCTACGCTCGGATTCTGCCATACAAGGTGGCCAAAGCCTGTACTTTGAATTGCTCGGATTCTGCCATCCGAATGCTCGAGCTCTACGCTCTGAATGCTCAAGTCCGGAACTTGAAAGAAGCTCTAAGCTTAAATCAACACACACGCACGGACCCGTGCACATTTGCATCAATTGCATCAACACTCACATCGAGTCTGCATCATCATATCTGTTCACATCTAACAACCACCATCACACATATACACTCTGCATATCTCTCTTGAAACAGGTCAACCCTACAATCAACCGGCTCTACGCCTCGGTTTTATTGATCGGTCCAGTACCTCGATTCTTTGGCTCTACGCCGAAATTTATGATGAGAAAGCTCCGTGCACAGACCATCAGAATGCAACCAGCTCTACGCTTCAGTTCAAACACGTCAAGCTCTAAGCTCCGACACCTTAGGCTCTCGCCTAATGATCAAAACCAGCTCCGCGCTTCGGTTCCATCAAGCTCTAAGCTCACCTCAGGCCCTCGCCTCATGACCACAGCGGGCTCCGCGCCTCGATTCCATCACCTTAGGCTCATTAAAGTAGGCTCCATGCCTCAAAAACCATCACTCTCCAGGCTCTCGCCTCATGACTACAACCGGCTCCGTGCCTCGGTTTCCTCATCCCCAAAGCTCCGTGCTCAAGTTACTGGCCTTGCGCCCCCCATATCTCAAAACAAACCGGCATCCAATTCATCCCCAGCAGATGGCTTGGATTCCACCTCGACTATATCAATTCCTTCCAGCTCATTCGCAAGGATAGGCTACTCTACCGAGCTCCTCTCAGTCAAAGTAAGGATGATCAAGAAAAGCAAACACACCTGCCGTGTACTGATCTACCCCAAAATACTAAGGAAGCTCTCCGCAAAAACTCCCACGGCAGCCCCGCGCTCCTTCAACTACTATTCGCCAAAACCCTGGCTCAGTCTAGGTACGTCACATTACGGCTTTTTAAGCCCTAAGGTACGTCTTCTGTCTCTAACCCTCCAAACTTTTTCTTTTTCTTTATTGCCCGAACTACAGTTGGTTTGAATTTCCCTTGTGGAATACATAGGCAACCTCCCGGCCCGACCATAACAAAAACCTTTTTCAAAAACCCATTGGAATAGTGGTTGGACCAAATTGAGTTGCTTTTTACAGCTTTGACTCTTACTCAAACATGTCTCGCGATCCGTCTGAGCTCAGTCAAAGAGGGGCATCTGTAGACACCCTAATTTGGCCTAACGATTATTTCAAGTCCCACCTTGGGGACCATCCCGATGATGAAATGGATACAGTGATTGCTGATTGCTTTCTTGTGAGCCTTAGGACTTATGGTAAGAACTTTGAGCCACTTAGAGGACCCTATCCAGAGCCATACAGCCTTTCAGACAGAAAATATAGAAGCCTAGGAGAATCCTTCTGTCGGCCGTAACATCGATCTCACGGCCTTAACATCTTTTCCTCACCCGAGCAACCTGTTGCTAGAAAATCTCCCTGAGAGATCAATCCCTCAGCCGCAGGATCTATCCTTCGGCCGCAACATCCATTCCTCGGCCGCCAGATCGTCCTTTTTCCAGACTCTGGAACGTTCTGTCGATTGTTTGATCCAACTACACTACCTCTCCAATGCGTTCGGGCAACGTTCAGAGATGGCAATGAAGAGTTCGAATTGCATTGCAATTGCAATCGTGCCATTTGATTGACCAGAGTGAGTCATCCCTATGCCTATATAAAGGAGCCTTTGGGCTCCGAAATTAACAGGTGAAATTACTCACCCAAGCTCCGAAACTCTGCAAAAATACTCTCTCAAACCCTCTCTTCAAAAGCCCTAACCTCCTGAAGGCAGCCATCAATCCGACGATCAAACCCCAAAGTTCAAACCCTAACCCTAGGGTTTTCAAAAAAAGCAATCAGCCCATCGCAATCAAATCCAAAGCAATCAAGCAACTGAGGGATCAAGGTGGTGAGGCCCAACGGCCTCTGGTTTGTTTTACTTATCGTATTTACAATTAATCGTAGCATTTAGTCATCTGCTAATTTTTCTGTCTGGTGTGAGGAAGAACATCGACCGGGGCTTCGATCCCTCGGCCGATACATCAAACCAGGAGGATCCCTCGGCCGTGACATCCATTCACCGGCCGCGGGATCCATTACCCTAGGACAGCTTGTTTTGCTTCTCTGCTTTCTGATGTATGCTTCAATTACAGTCTTGGCTCACCCTTTACTGCTTAAAGGTTAAAAACAAACTACGTGTTAGAATTAACTAAAGCATGTATATGTCTTATGTTGAATGATTATGGGCCAGTCTCATGGCTGGGCAAAGAGGGGTGCCTAACACCTTCCCCTTATTGTACTTTTGGCTCCCGTACCCAGAATCTCTGTCTATTTAACTAGTTTTAATAAACTGGGTGGCGACTCTATTTTGATGATAACCGCCGTCGTGTGGCGATGTTCCTAGCCATGGGAATGTCCACGATTTTGGTTTATGAAGCAAACAACCAATCGAGCAAACAAACGTGATCAATCTGTATGGCGATGCCCCGCTTGAGAGGTGTCTACAGCTGCACCGACAAAAAGACGAGACTACTGACCTTTTAGACTTAAGAGCATGTGATTCTAAAAATCTGGCCACGACAGAAATTTGTTCAATTTGGAAAGGAAAAGAAACTATCACCGTGCTACATTGGACATTTTTAAAATTATAGAGAAGATTGGGAAAGTAGCATATTGTCTAGCATTGCCGCCACAACTGGAGCGACTCCACAACGTATTCCACGTGTCTATGCTCCAAAAATACATGTCACGCCTTTTCTACAGCATTAATTGGGAACATCTCCTTCGAGGAACAACCAATGGAGATCAAGGATTATAGCGAGAAGTGTGTCCAAGGGCAAAATCATCCAACCTGTCTGAATTCTTTGGTGACATTGAGGAATCGAGGAATCAACCTGGGAACGGACCGATACTATGCGCACCAACTACTGTATTTGGTACGCGCTAATTTCGAGGATGAAATTGTTTTAAGGGGGGTAGGTTGTAACAACCCGGATTTTTGACCCTATTTTTTTTAATAATAATAATATTATTAATTCTTATTTTTGCATGCAAATACTATATAATTTTATACATATATATTTTCATACACACATGCATGCATCTCCCGTACCTCTCCCTCCCTCCTGCAACCTCTCTCTCTCTCTCTCCCACAGCTCCCTTTCTCTCCAGCCATTACTCCCTTCCTTTCCTTCCCCTCCAAGCAAAACCAAATTCGCCCCCCTCGCACAAACCGAAAAATTCCCTTTATACCCAAAAAAATCTGAATTCAATTCATTCCTATCCACTTCCTACTTCCACCCTGACTCTAAAACTGAGCCCAATTCGTCCATTCCAAATCCAAAGAACCCAACCTCCATTAAATTCGATCTTATCATCTTCTTCAAAATTTCCCTATAAATACCCTACTCCTTCGGCTCACGAGCACACCACTACACCCTCCACACTCCACTAAGTAAGAATCGAGAGTAAACCGTGGCCAATTGAAGCTCCAATTCATGGAGTTTTTAGAGAGAGAAAGTATGAGAGAGAAAAATGGGCTTGTGTCCTAGACCTAACCGAAATCCAATACAACACTTCCAATCATTCCCCTTAACTTCTAGCATCACCAAACAACTATCAATTCGATCCCAAGGTCCCCCAATCAAAGAACCCGAAGTCATCTTCACCAAATTCAAAGTTTCAATTTTTGAATCAATTCGATCAAACCAAGGTATTATAATCCTATCCGACTCCCTTCTAAGTATATTAAAGTGTTTTTAAGCCTAACCATGGTTCTCTCGTAGCCCCATGCATCAAAACCGAAGCAAACAAAAAAAAAAAAATTAGTTTGAACCTCGCGGCTGCAAGGTCCAGAGAAAAAGTAGCGGTGGCAGCTTCTACCGCAAGGTTGACCGGGTCAGACCTTGCGGCCAGGACCCCAGCCACAAACTCCATTCGGGTTTATTAAAAAATGTTCAAAACGACTTTGCGACCTCCCGAACAACATTTTTGACACCTAAACTATTTTTTCTAGACTCCTCGCACCTCAAAGATGATATCTTGTTAATTTCAAAAAAAATTTATTTACTTATCTATTTATTATTTATTTTACGAAGTTTTCAATCAAAACCACTTTGCGATCTCACGAACAATGTATTTAACGCCCGAATAATTTTTTTTAGACTCCTTATACTCCTAAAATAAAACCTTGATAACCTCAACATATTTTATTTATTAGATTATTTATTACCTAATTATTTTACTTTTGGTAATTTTCGGTAATATCTTTATCTAAAATAACCTTGCAACCCTCCAGACCCAATTTTTGATACTCAAACACGCTGCGTAGGACCGTTAGGACTTTTATTAATGTCATGTTAATTATTCTAATATTTTTACCTATTCAGTGTATTTATTAATCAATCTAATTTCATAAATAGACTACTTTAAGCCTAGACTTACTAATAATTGAACAAAATTATTATTATTTTTTCTAAAGATTCTTACATTAATATTAACTTCTTGGCCATCCAAGATAAAGGGCAACGGCCCATTCATAAAAAGTTACGTGATTTTTATGCTTATTATTTGTTTCAATTATCATTGTGATTATTTGTATATTACTCCGACTCTTGGTTTATATGCTAGATTGGATCCTAGAGACATGGGGTGGCATGCGAAATTCACCTAGACGGTGCTAGGTAATGGATAAATTGGAGTGTTGAGATGTCAGAGATTGCCTGCAGGCGGATTGTGTGAAGAGATTTGAAACTGGCAGGTAGTCCAATGATGTGATTTGAAATTGGCAGGTTGTCCAGTGATGATTAAAACCTAGCGGGTGGTCCAGTGATGTTTTGTGATGATAAAACCTGGCGGGTGGTTGTTACCAAATTTTCTGGTTTCTTTCGAATCAACAGAGAAATGCCAATCAACAAAGTAATATATAGTTACTACTGGAATGTGGGTGATTTATGATGTGCTGTTTGGTTCCTTGCCGTATTTCAGGACTTCTTTGGAAGCAAACGCAGTAATATGGAATGAATGGGGATGGAATTGAAGACTAATAAAAGAGACTTTTATTGATCTCCAAGTAGAAGCACAAAATCGACCACTATTATCTAGGGTTTTGTGAAGTTGACCACCACAATCAACCACTATTATCTACAATCAATTGCAATCTAAGCAATCAATCTCTGAGGGATCAAGGTGGTTAGGCCCAGGGGCCTATGATTTGATTTAATTTCCGTCTCTCGCTTTTAATTAGTTATTTCTATTAACTGTTCGTATTCTGGTGTGAGGAAGAACATCGGTTGGGGAATCAATCCTTCGGCCGATACATCGATCCAGTGGGATTCCATGGCCGTGACATCAATTCACCAGCCGAGGGATCTATTTGTTGGGACATATTTGTTTTCTGCTTATTCTAATGAATTCTTTCATTTATCGTACTGGCTCACCTTATCAACTGTTAAGTCTAAAAACCAGATTATGTGTTAGAATTAAATAAAGCAAATATACATTGTATGTCGAACGATTATGGGCTAGTCTTATGACTAGGCAAAGAAGGGTGCCTAACACCTTCCCCTTATTGTACTATTGGCTCCCATACCGGAATCTCTGTCCATTTTTCCTAGTTTTAATAAACTAGGTGGCGACTCTATTTTGATGATAACCGTTATCGTGTGGCGATGTTCCTAGCCATGGGGATATCCACGATCTCGGCTTATGAAGTGGAACCAAACAAGCATGATCAATCTGTATGGCGATGCCCCGTTTGGGTGGTGTCTACAATTGGAGTATCAAAGGTACGATTCGATCATGGCCTATTGTCTTTCCTTCTTGGGAAAAGTGGGTTAATCGAATGAATAAATTTTTGAACACCCAATGGCGAGAAATGAACCTTTATGAGGCTATTGATCTTTCCACACAAGCATAAGAATTAAAGCCTAACTTAATAGCTACTGCTGCATGTTTTTGGTCTGTATCATCTAATACCTTCGTATTCCCCAATGGACCAATGACCTCTAATGTCTTAGACATTATCCATTTAACTAGCTTGTCGAGTGTGGGCATAGAAGTCAATGCTGCCCTTGACCACCAACCCTATGATCCACCATTTAATATTTTCGAAGGCCCATGGAGTTATTCAAATTTCATAACCATGTACAGTACATCTGATGATCAAGAGCCTTCTTTGAATGAGAAAATTGCTTTTTACCTGTATTGGCTCAATAAGTATCTTCTTTGTATATCTGGTGTGAGGATTCTCAAAGAATACATCCGTTTGGCCATCTGTTTAGCTCAAGATACCAAACTTACCCTGGCTCCCTTTGTTTTGGGAACCTTATATAAGGGACTTTGGTCATTTGTGCAAAGCAAAATAACCAGTAATTGTGGTGGCCCATTCTGGATTCTTCAAGCATGGCTGTATGCTTATTTTCCAACCGTAAAGCCTCTTAGCTATTATCCCAAGAGAAAGGATGGGGGAAAATGTTTAAGTTATGCTGAGCATTTGTTGTCCCATGAGCCAAAACAAGAAAATGCTTCATTCAAGAGATATTTCAAGACTTTTTATATTCCTGGTATTGGAGATTCACCAAATTGGCTTCCTTTTAATGAATGCTCATATTCGGCTTCTGAAAGGATAAAACCAATTCTTCAGTTAATGGTTCCAGTGTCAATGGTGAACAATTTTTGGGCAAGCATCTTGATCCCAAGATTCATAACTGTTGGATTCTCCCCATTGACCACACATTTTTCAAACTGCAGCTTTGAGGTATATTTTCCTAACCAATGTACCAGGCAGTTTGGATTAGTCCAAGGAATCCCTGTTCCTTACACTCATCCCAGAATTAAAGATTCGGCCATAACTAGGCCAAATGTAATTGAAACCTCCCTTATCAAAGAACTAGTTGGACATTTTAAAGGAACCACAACAAGCTTTCAATTTAAGAGTTTTGTAGCTGAACCCTCATCTAGCTACACCAGCATTCAAATTATGGTGGGATTGTGTCCAAGCAACGATCTTTACTAAAGATTTGGATAATTGCCTTTTAAGGCTTGATTCAGAGAACACTAAATCAGGTATGACACTACCTCTATTCAGTTATTTAATTCAACACTCTTGTTTCAATTACTAATTTTATTTGGTTATTTCTATAGTGCCAACCCCCAAGAAGGTACTTGTTCCTCAACCTCAAGGTCAAAGAAAAGGCAAAAAAGCTATGTCTGCTGAAGATTTGATCATTTTGAAGAAAAGAACCAGAGGTTCTCAAGCCTTGGATACTACTCAAAATCCTCCAATGATGGCTGATGCTATAAAGAGCTACAATCCAGCCAGTGAACAAGAAGAAATAGCTTCTAAAGAAGAAGCTGAAGATTCACAAATCATAGGAATGTATAGAAGGGTATGAATCTTACCTCAAGTATTAATCTTCTATTTGGCTAATCTTCTATTTGGCCATTGGAATATATTGTTTCGGCCATTTATTAGCTTATCTAAATGTATTGAACTTTTCTATTTAGAGGACAAGAAGGAAACTCCAATTGCCAACAAGTTCAGATGATGACAATGGCCATGATAAAGTTTCATCTACAAACCTTTCAAGTTTGAAAGCAAGACCTCATATTTCTACAGTGTCTCCTCTCAAGCCCTAAACCTCAATAGATCAAGGGACCACAGAACCTGAAAAGGTTGATATTCCAGAAATGTCAAGGCTTACAGAAATGGCTATTGTTCCTGTACTTAATCCAATTCCACAATCGTCTACAATACTTCCCACTCTTGGTGATATACATCCTGATCAGCCATCAATGTCACCTGAAGTTGTGGAAAAAGTTGTAGAACCAAGTGCTGATGTCCCAATGACAAATATACCAGCTGATGATTCAATTCCTGAAACCCTTGTACAAGAAGAATTGCTTCAAGGAGGTGATGGAGCACCATTCAATCTTGACCATCAGGATCAAGATGTATCCATGTCATCCAAGGACAAAGGAACTACAGAATTAATGTCTCTCAAGGGAAAAGAAACCACTGATATGGGAAGCAAAGACTTTGATCCTCCTACTTCTCATATGTCAGAAATTGCAAAGGATATGGATGCACAGCAAATCACTACCCCCAATCCTGATATTGAACTTGCACCTTTCCTGTCGATTGAGGTAACAAAAGTTCAAGAGCATCCACAAACTACAGAAGTTCTACCTATTGCCAGTCAAGAGTTGGCAAATACAAAGACTCCCATGGCTTCACCTTCATCAGTGAATGAGGTCAACCCAGAATTGGTCAACACTCCTAACTTTGATCTGGACCTCATGCTTACAAAGCCAAGTCATACTCTGAGTCCTATTCAAGGTGTGTCTCTGAGTTTTCTGAGTCTCTTACTCCTCCTGCCTTTTATCAACTCAGTGAAGAGACCAAAGATGAAGTAAAATCCTTCTTTAGGATGTTGGAGCTTCCTTTGGCTGAAATTGCTACTGATCATTCCCCAGCTTTTACTAGTTGTGTAAGTCAATTGATAGCAAAGAAGGTTCTTCCAATGCCAGAGCATATCAGACTTGAAGAATTTTGGTCAAATCTGAGTGAAAGCTTAACTGTTGCAGCCTATTGTCAAAAAGAAATGAAGGAAAAGTATGACACCATGAATCAGTTTGACAATGTTTCTAAGAAACTGGATATAATGGGAAATAACATTCATCAGCTGAAGGATAAGCTGCACCAAATGGATGTAGAAGAAGCTGAACTTCTTGCCCGTTTGGGCAAACTTAGAGAAGAAAGAAGATCCTTGTTGGCACAGAAGGAATCAATCAACCATGAATTGGCCAACATCAATTATGATGGACAAGGGATCAAAGCAATTGTGTCTATGGCAAAAGCTAACTTTTTGAAGAATAAAGAAAGATACAATGTCATTGACAACAGATGGAGTTATTTCACAAGACTGTTCATGGAGTTTAAGTCTAAAATTCAATAATTATCTGTGAACAATATTAATTTTTTGCCTATTTGTTTCAGGCCTAGTAGAACATTTGGATTTTGCAAATTGTTAATCTTTGTTAATTTTGTAACTGTGTTTAGCCTATTCTTTTGAGGCTTTGTTAACATTTGCTCAATATAATTTATGTTAATCCTGTGACCCAAGGCTTAACTTCATTTACATTCAATTATTTTCTTGTTAATATGTTAATATTAACCCCTATCGACAGGGTTAATAATCCAAAATCTAAATGAACCGCCAAGTGACTCTTCCACTTCCTGATAATAGTGGAGATCGTGGGTAATAACTGCTTGGAAACTGTATCGATAGTTCTTTATTATGTCTATAAATCAGACTTAACCAGTTCGTTCTTCTTAAACCATTCCCAAGCATCAAATCAAACCCTATCATTTTCTTTTCTTTTACCATGGCAGCCTATAATCAAACCCTCGAAAACATGGAAATCGACGTGAAAACAACTCTTCCAACCTTTGAAGAAGGTAATTCATCTGTCGAGTGTCCACTTTCTCCCATCATAGCCGCTTCTGGTTGGGATGACCCTTTATCTTCCAACCCTCCTGCCACATGGGGCATCGAACTACCCACAGAAAGGGTTGTGGTAAAAATGGAGATACCACCTCTGTATCCAAACTCAAGTATTCGATGTTCTCACGTCAAAGTCAGTTATCAGTTTCCTTGGGTTAGGGAGGAACCAAGGGCCATGTTGGTAGATTCATTACTTTCCATGACCTACAGGCCAATGCCATTTCAATTGGCAGAAGCAGGTGGTAAACCAAACTTGGAGAACCATGAATCCCTCTTTGAAAGAGCCAAAAATCAGCAAAGTTATTGGAAAGAGGTAGTTCGAAAGCCCTGCTACCCTGCTGACTTTTCATATGATCAGCCAGACATAACTCATCTTCCTGAGAACCCTGATTGGTTCCAAGAATTGGGAAAATTGAGGTGTGATCCTCCACTCTCCCATGCCCATACAGGGTATTCTATTTATGCTGATTCTGATGAAAACAAAGCCAAAGAACTAATGGCTGCTTTTGCTTTCTTGGACATTCATATTCTGGAAGAACATGTCCCATATCTCAATTTTTTGTGGGCACGTGAAACTCTCCAGTTTTATGAGAGCAGTCTTATCACCACCCATCTACATGGGTTCAAATATGCTTTGCCTCTTATAACGCTCTGGATGAAGGCTAGCACTGCTGCACATTTTGGGTCGAATATGAAATGAATCATGACAAAGTAGTTAGCCTTCACAACAAGGTAATGGAACTTGAGAACTCCACTTGGGTTCTTCCTCCAAATCCTTCAAAAAGGCTTTTCAAGAAACACCAGAACTGACAAAAGACAAAAGCCCACAAAAGGGCTGAACTTCTAGCCAAAGCTGAAAAAAGAGTAATGGCTATGAGGCCATTAGTAGACAAGAAAATAAAAATGGATGCAGAAGAGATTGCCAGGGACAAGGAGCATGAATTCATGACTTATGCTTGGGAGAAATTCCATGTATTTGTGACTTGGAGTTTCCCCCACTACTTTGAGATCATTAAGATTGATGCTGAGGGCAATCCCATTGCATCTACTAAAGCCTAGATTTGTAGGTTTCTGTCTATTTTTCTTTTGTTCCACTTGTATATTTTTTTTTTACTTTGTCCTTATTGCCTTTTGGGTAGGCATTGTAACATATTTTGTTATGAATGAAATGTGAGCCTCAATCAATAGGCTATTATATTGACCACAGCTTCATTCGACAGAGTTTTATCCAATTTAAAACCCCTTAAGAAAAGAATAATGACCCTGACTTACACTTTTGGTCAGTTAAGAATCATTAAGGGCTTTATCATTTCTAATACGTGACTTTTCAGTTCCTCTTAAATTAAGCGTGCACAACTTTTAAAATTTATCTCTTAATTTCCCTTCATTAACTGATACTGGTTAAAGGGAACCTCTATGTAACTTCTAACTCAATGCAATATTGAAGAAACCCTATTTAAGGTCTTTTAAGTATTCCCTTGTATCCCTTACGAATGTAAAACTTACTTATGAATAACTTTAATCAGTATTTTCATAAATCGATTGCTTCCCAAAGGGATGGAAAATATGCTTTCAAATACTTTCCATTAATTGTCCTTTCATGAGCAACTCCAAGGACTGATTCCAATTGATATGCTCCACCTCTAAGAACTTTTAATACACGGAATGGTCCCTCCCAATTTGGAGACCATTTACCAAATCTTCCCTTTTTTTTTCTTGTCTAATGGTAAAATTGCTTTCCAAACTAAGTCACCCTCTACAAATGACTTTTCATGGACTCTTTTATTGTACACTCTTTGTAGCTTTTTCTTTTGCGCTTGTATATTATTTAAGGCATCAATTCTGGACTCTTCCAATCCATCAAGTTCTTCATACATTGCTTCCTCAAAATCAAAATTGCATGGATCATAATGTCTAGCAACTCTATGAGAAGTGACATTAATTTCGACAGGTAAAACTGCAGCTTGACCATATACCAATTCATATGGTGTTGCCTTTGTACTATCCCTTTTTGATGTTCTATAAGCCCCACAAGACCTTTGGCAATAGGTCGTGCCATTCCTTGGGATTATCAGTAATCATTTTAGATAAAGTATTTTTAATAATCTTATTGGTATACTCTACTTGCCCATTTGCATGAGCATAATAAGGAGAGGAGTTTAAAATTTTTACCCCATATGATCTAGCATAAGCCATTACCTCTTGATCATTAAACACAGATGTTTGGTCAACAGTAATTGTTTCAGGAATATCAAATCGACAGAAAATATATTCCTCAAGAAAATCAATTACTTGTTTTTGAGCCACACTTTTTAAAGGAATAGCTTCTGTCCATTTTGTAAAATAATCAGTAGCCACCATTACATATTCATGTTGTAAAGAAGAATGGAGCTTAATTTCACCAATCATATCAATAGCCCAACCACTAAAAGGCCAAGGTTTAACAATCGACTATAAAAGAAAAATAGGAACCCTTTGAATTGGTCCATATTGTTGGCATTTTTGGCAACCCTTTGCATACCCAATACAATTCTTTCTTATAGTTGGCCAAAAGTAACCATATCTTTTGATTAACCACTTCATTTTCTCTCCAGATTGATGGGATCCACAAATTCCTTCATGAACTTCTCCCAATACTGTCATTGTTTGAGGCTTTGCAATACATAATAACAAAACACCATTTGATGATTTTCTAAATAAATCATCCCCTAAAATAATGTAATTAATAGCCCTTTGTTTTATACTCCTATCTGTCTTTTAATTTGGATTTTCTAAAAATTTCTTTATTGGAACTCTCCAATCTTCAAATAAATTTATCTCCATAACATCCAAACCATTTCCTTATCTGTCGATAGAGAATGGTAAGAATCTCTTTGTACTTTTATTAATTTTTCATTTTGTCCTTCTGGAATCCTAACTCCAGAAGCAATTTGTGCCTTTTGATTGGCTTCACCATTTTCTAATCTATAAATATGCTGAAATTGCACATCATCAAAATGTGACACCAGAACTTTAACTTTATGTAGTTGTAACTCTAATAATGGATTATTGCATTTATATTGATCTGTTACCTATCGAATCACCAACTGTGAGCCTCCTGTGACATTTAAATGTCTTATATTCAGTTTTTTTGCAATTTCCAAACCAATAATAAGGGCTTCATATTCAGCCTAATTATTGGATAAAATTCTATTTTCATCTAATTGGAAAGAAAACTACAATAGTTCTCCTTTGGGAGATGTAAGAACTACTCCTCTTTCTGTTTTGGAACCATCAAATGATAATTTCCAAGGTTTTATTTCAACTAAATGAATCTCAAATTCATCCTTTTCCATTAACATGTTAGGATGATCTGCTAAAAAATCTGCCAATGCTTGACCTTTTACTGCCTTTTGAGGCACATATTGTAAACAATATTCTACTAAGACTAAAAGCCATTTACCTTGTTTACCTCTTAGTATAGGTCTTGTTAAAATATACTTAATGATATCCGTTTGTGCAATCACATGCACTGTTGCTGGCAGCATATAATATCTTAATTTAATTGTAGAGAAATATAATGTAAGGCACAACTTTTCAATCGGTTTATATTTTACCTCACATTCATTTAACCTTCTACTATGGTAGTATATGGCTTGTTCATGGCCATCTTCATTATCTTGAGCCAAAAGACTGCCAATCGACTGATGGCTAGCTGAAATATATAGTTTTAAAGGCTTGCCAAATATTGGTGGCATGAGAACATGAGGCTTAATCAATGACTGTTTTAAAAACTCAAAGGCCTTTTGATGTTCCTCACCCCATCTGAAATCTTTTTGAGATTTTAACTTCAAAAGTGGAGAGAAAGCAAGAGTCTTTCCAGATAAATTAGAAATAAACCTTCTAAGGAAGTTTACTTGCCCCAAAAACTACTGGAGTTCTTGTTTATTTGTTGGGGGCTGTGCTTCCATAATTGCTTTAGCTTTGTCTTTATCAATTTCCATTCCTTTCTTATGTACTAGGAATCCAATGAAATTTTCAGCAGTGACTCCAAAAGCACACTTTGTTGCATTCATTTTTAATTGATATTGTCTCATTCTCAACAAGACGTGCCTCAAATGATCAATATGCTCATCAAATGTATGAGACTTTACAACTATATCATCAATATAAACTTCCATGAATCTTCCAATTAAGTCATGGAAAATTGTATTCATGGTCCTCTGATAAGTTGCACCTGCATTTTTCATCCCAAATGTCATTACAATCCATTCAAACAACCCAATATATCATGGGCATCTAAATGCAGTCATATGTGTGTCTTCTTCAGCAATGAATATCGGGTTGTAGCTAGAATATCCATCCATAAAAGATAAAAATTGATGGCCTTCCGTTGCATCAACCAAATGGTCTGCAACAGACATATGATATTCATCTTTAGGTGATGATGTATTCAAATTTCTGAAATCAATACATATTCTTACCTTTCCATTCTTTTTTATTACAAGAACAATGTTGGAAATCCATTCCACATATCTAACAGGCCTAATAAATTTGGCTCTAAATAAACGTTCCATTTCTTTCTTTACTTCCCTTTGCACTTCAGGTGTCATTTGTCTTGGGGTCTTTTGATATGGTACAAAAAATTTCCTTAATAGGAATTTTGTGTTCAACTAATGATCTATCTAAACCAGGCATATCTGGATAATCCCAAGCAAAACAATCTTTAAACTCATACAACAAATACTTCAAACGAACCTTCATTTCATCAGGTAAAGTAGCACATACATAAAGAATTTTAGGATCCTCTTCTGTCCCTACATTGAAATCCTCTAAAGGATCATGAACTTCTACCTTAAGATCATCAAGTTTGGCAGGAGCAGCCTTAAGGTCTTCCATGGCTAACTCTTTAAAAGTTAAAGGACTATCATCCTCTACACAATCTGCCCAATTACAAGAAATAGGGTAATCAGCCTCTAATTTTCTAGACACAATAAAAGAAAACAAACTCTTAAAAGTGGCTTTTAAAGTAACCAACTCTTCATCTACGTAATTGAAAACACCAGTAGACATAAGGAACCTTTGACTCAAAACCACTAGACCTCAATATTATGTTAGGCCTAACAAAATCCTTACTTAGCTCCTGGAAACCATCTTTAATATATTTGAGAAACTGGCTGTAGACACCCCAATTTGGCCTAATGATTATTTCAAGTACCACCTTGGGACCATCCCGATGATGAAATGGATACAGTGATTGCTGATTGCTTCCTTGAGAACCTTAGGACTTTTGGTAAGAACTTTGAGCCACTTAGAGGACCCAATTCAGATACAGCCTTTCAGACAGAAATACAGAAGCCTAGGAGAATACATCTGTTGGCCGTGACATCGATCACACTGCCCTAACATCATTTCCTCACCCGAGCAACCTGTTGCTAGCAAAATCTCCCTGAGAGATCAATCCCTCGGCCGCAAGATCTATCCTTCGACCGAGACATCCATTCCTCGGCCGTGATATCCTTTACTCAGCCGCCAGATCGACCTTTTCCCAGACTCTGGAACGTGTTCTGTCAGACGTTTGATCCAACTACACTACCTTCCCGATGCGTTCGGGCTACGCTAAGAGATTGCGACGTAGAGTTAGAGGTGCATTGCAATTGCAATTGCAATCGTGCCATTTGATTGGCCAGAGTGAGTCACCAATTGCCTATATAAAGGGCCTTTGGACTCCGAAAATAGACACACAAAATTCATTAGAGAATACACTCTCTCAAGCCACGAAACTCTTCCAAAATACTCTCAATATCCCACTCCTCAAAAGCCCTAACCTCCCGAAGGCAGCCGTCAATCTGGCGATCAAACCCCAAAGTTCAAACCCTAACCCTAGGATTTTTAATCAAGCAATCAGTCAATCACACCCAATCCGAGGCAATCAAGCAACTGAGGGATCAAGGTGGTGAGGCCCAACAGCCTCTGGTTTGTTTTATTTATCGTTCTTACGCTTAATCATAACTTTCTGATTATCTGTTAATCATATATTCTGGTGTGAGGAAGAACACCAACCAGGGCTTCGATCCCTCGGCCGATACATTAAACCAGTGTGATTATTCGGCCGTGATATCTATTCATCGGCCGAGTAATTGATTTCCTTGGACAGTTTTGTTCTGCTTTCCTGATGCATGTTTCAATTACAGTCCTGGCTCACTTTACTTACTGTTTAAAGGCATAATTAAACAGACTATGTGTTGGAATTAAATGAAGCATCTATATGTCTTATGTTGAACGATTATGGTGTAGACACCTCCCAAACGGGGCATCGCCATACAGATTGGTCACATTGTGTTTGCTCGATTGGTTGCTCGCTTCGTAAATCAAAATCATGGACATTCCCATGGCTAGGAACATCGCCACATGATAGCGGTTATCATCAAATAGAGTCGCCACCCAGTTTATTAAAACTGGGAAAACAGATAGAGATTCTGGATACGGGAGCCAAAAGTACAATAAGGGGAAGGTGTTAGGCACCCCTCTTTGCCCAGTCGTGAGACTGGCCCATAATCATTCAACATAAGACGTGTAAATGCTTTGTTTAATTCCAACATGTAGTCTGTTTATTTATTCCTTTAAACAGTAAGCAAAGTGAGCCAGTACGATAAATAAAGCATGCATCAGAAAGCAGAAAAGTAAACAAAATGTCCCAGGGAGATGGATCCCGCGGCCGGTGAATGGATGTCACGGCCGAGGGATCCTCCTGGTTTGATGTACCGGCCGAGGGATCGAAGCCCCGGTCGGTGTTCTTCCTCACACCAGACAGAAAGATTAACGGGTAATCAGAACGCTACGGTTAGTAAAAAATACAGTAAATTAAGACAAACCAGAGGCCGTTGGGCCTCACCACCTTGATCCCTCAGTTGCTTGATTGCTTTGGATTGAGCGTGATTGATTGATTGCTTGATCGAGAACCCTAGGGTTAGGGTTTGAACTTCGGGGTTTGATCGCCGGATTGACAGCTGCCTTCAGGAGGTTAGGGCTTTTGAAGAGTGGGTTTGAGAGAGTATTTTGACAGAGCTTCGTGGCTTGATTGAGTGTGTAGGTATATCAATTTCGTGTGTTTATTTTCGAAGCCCAAAGGTCCTTTATATAGGCAATTGGTGACTCACTCCGGCCAATCAAATCACGAGATGACAATTGCAATTGCAATGCATCTCTAACTCTACGTCGTAATCTCTGAGCGTAGCCCGAACGCATCGGAAAGGTAGTGTAATCGGATCAAACGTCTGACAGAACACGTTCCAGAGTCTGGAAAAAAGGTCGATCTGGCGGCCGAGTAAAGGATATCACGGCCGAGGAATGGATGTCTCGGCCGAAGGATAGATCTTGCGGCCGAGGGATTGATCTCTCAGGGAGATTTTGCTAGCAACAGGTTGCTCGGGTGAGGAAATGATGTAAGGGCCGTGGGATCGATGTCACGGCCGACAGATGGATTCTCTTAGGCTTCTGTATTTCTGTCTGAAAGGCTGTATGGCTTTGAATTGGGTCCTCTAAGTGGCTCAAAGTTCTTACCGAAAGTCCTAAGGTTCTCAAGGAAGCAATCAGCAATCACTGTATTCGTTTCATCATCGGGATGGTCCCAAGGTGGGACTTGAAATAATCGTTAGGCCAAATTGGGGTGTCTACAGATGCCCCTCTTTGACTGAACTCAGACGGATCGCGAGACATGTTTGAGTAAGAGTCAAAGCTGTAAAAAAAAAGCAACTCAATTTGGTCCAACCACTATTCCAAGGGGTTTTTGAAAAAGGTTTTGTTATGGTCGGGCCGGGAGGCTGCCTACGTATTTCACAAGGGAAATTCAGACCAACCGTAGTTCGGGCAATAAAGAAAAGCAAAAAGCTTGGAGGGTTAGAGACAGAAGACGTACCTTAGGGCTTAAAAAGCCGTAGTGTGACGTACCTAGACTGAGCCAGGGTTTTGGCGGAGAGTAGTTGAAGGAGCGCGGGGATACCTGGGGAATTTTTGCGGAGAGCTTCCTTAGTTATTTTGGTGTAGATCAGTACACTGCAGGTGCGTTTGCTTTTCTTGATCATCCTTACTTTGACTGAAAGGAGCTCGGTAGAGTAGCCTATCCTTGCGAATGAGCTGGAAGGGATTGATGTAATGGGGTGGAATCCAAACCATCTACTGGGATAAGTTGGACGCCGGTTTGTTTTTGAGATGTAGGGGAGGCGCAGGGCCAGTAACTGGAGCACGGAGCTTTGGAGATGAGGGAACCGAGGCACGGAGCCGGTTGTAGTCTTGAAGCGAGAGCCTGAGGTGTTTGAGCTTTGATAGGACCGAAGCGCGGAGCTGGTATTGATCATAAGGTGAGAGCCTAAGGTGATTGATAGGACCGAAGCGCGGAGCTGGTGTTGATCATAAGGCGAGAGCCTGAGGTGATTGATAGGACCGAAGCGCGGAGCTGGTGTTGATCATAAGGCGAGAGCCTGAGGTGACTAGATTGAGGCGTGGAGCCTGCTGTGGTTTATGAGACGGAGGCCTGAGGTGAGCTTAGAGCTTGATGGGACCGAAGCGCGGAGCTGGCATAAGGCAAAGGCCTGAGGTGAAGGAACTGAGGCATGGAGCCTGAAGTGATTGAGGCGTGGAGCCTACGTGCAGTCTTAAGGCGAGGGCCTGAGTTGTCGGAGCTTAGAGCTTGACGTGATATGAACCGAAGCGTAGAGCTGGTTGTATTCTGATGGTCTGCACACGGAGCTTTTCTCATCATAAGTGTCGGCGTGGAGCCAAAGGATCGAGGCGCTGAACCGATCAATAAAACCGAGGCATAGTGCCAGGTGATTGCAGGGTTGACCTGTTTCATGGGAGATATGCAGAGTGTATATGTGTGATGATGGTTGTTAGATGTGAACAGACTCGATGTGATAATGTTGATGCAATATGTGCACGGGCCCGTGCGTGTGTGTTTGTTTTTAAGCTTAGAGCTTCTATCAAGTTCCGGACTTGAGCATTCAGAGCGTAGAGCTCAAGCATTCGGACGGCAGAATCCGAGCATTCAAAGTACAGGCTTTGAGCGTCCAGTACGCAGTGGTTGGGCATCCAAGCGTAGAGCTTGAGCATTCAAGTGTATAACCTGAGCATCCAGTACACAGTGGTTGGGCATCCAAGCGTAGAGCTTGAGCATTCAAAAATGTTAGATTTTTTAGCATTCAGGCGTAGAGCCTGAGAATAGATGTCTTGATTGTTGGGGCAGCTTAGAGCCTGTTGCTTGTTTACGGCCTCGAGCCAATTGAGATGTTGGGCTTTGAGCCGCTGAGTTGTTTGTTATGGCTTCGAGCCATTTCAGATGATAGGTACAGGCTTCGAGCCTGCTGGAATAATGGGCTTCGAGCCGCTGAGATTGTGATAACAGGCGTAGAGTCTGTTGCTGTGATGGTGAGCATAGAGCTGCTGAGATAGTAAACATAGGCTTCGAGCCTGTTGAGGTGATGGCTTGGAGCCATTTGAGATAAGGGGCTTTGAGCCGCTGAGATTGCTTGTTTACGGCTTCGAGCCAGTTGAGATAGCGGTCTTGGAGCCGCTGAGTTGTGTAGAGACGATGAGCACAGGGCCGCTGAATTGATACGGGCGTAGAGCCGCTATGATAAAGGGCTTCGAGCCGCTGGGTGATAGTAGACGTAGGCTTCAAGCCTGTTGAGGTAATGGGGTTAGAGCCGCTGAGTTGAAGGCGTAGAGCCGCTTTGAGTGAGTTGATATGGGCGTAGAGCCTGTCAATAATGGGCTTGGAGCCGCTGAAGTTTTGAGCTCAGGGCTGCTGAATGTCTTATTTTGCTGGCCAGCAGTTTATGGAGAGGGACTTTCCTCATGCTCGGGTATGCCCCCAAGGCTGGTTTTGATCACGTTGCATTGGCTTGGGGATGCCCCCAAGGCTGATTTGATTTGTGCTCCTGTTGGTCATGGACCCAGAATTCCATAATGGCTCGAGTAGTGTACTGAGCAAAATCTGCTGTTTATTGAGGGAACTTGGCCAGGAGATAGATCTCTCGGCCGAAGAATTGATATCTCGGCCGAGGAATTGATGTCTCGGCCGTGAGAACGCCAAAAGTCAGGAAATCGATTTAAGTTCAGTTAAATCGATCTTACGGCCCATTTAATCCCTTCTTCTTCTCCTCTCTCATTCTCCTCCGTTCCTCTCGCCCGACGACCACCGTATGCCGCCGCCCTCCTCCACTACCGTCGACCACCATCATCTCCGGCGATCATCCCCAACGCCGCCGTTTGCCATTGCTGCTGGCTTTGGTTGTTTTGAAACCGTTGGTTTTCCTCCCATTTTGGTTCAGATGTGATGGCCACGTCATCTTCAGGTGTCGCGGGTTCGTCCTCGCATCCTCCATACAGGTGCGAGCATCCATCTTCTGATGAGGAGACGATTGAGGAGCCCGGTTTGTTTGATGCTACTACCTACGTTCTTCCTTCGCGTAGGCTAGGTTATGGCGGTTTCCTGCAGTACCACCCTCCTGTTGGTGGCCCAGAGGCCGAGATAGTTCGCAGAGAGCCTGAGCATCACTTGAGCGTTCTGAACGTGCTGGTGAGTTTTCCTGAAAAAGTAAAAAGTTTACTTTTAGTTTGGAGTTTTGGAAATCTTTATATTTTAAGAATAAAAAATTTTGCTTGTGGGATGAAAATCCCTTTTAGCTAGGAGCGTAAATGTGAAGAACCCATGTTTGGGTTAAACTTATTTTTGTTTAAGGAAACTAAAAATAATTGTGCCCTCTGTCTAGGCAATGCATGCTTTTTAGATGTTAATTTGACGCCCCTTAGCATTTCTTTTGTTTATGCAATCATGAGATTAACTCCCTTTTGTCTTTGGCAGAGGAATAGGAGGCTGGAAGCTCGCGGTGGAGGCAAGGAGGTGCACAGATGGTTCTTGAAGCTGCCAGAGCAGGCTCAGGAATTAGTACGTGCTGCAGGCTTCGAGACATTCGTTATGGGCCTCGATCTTCCGAAGATGGATTGGTCACTGATGACCTCGCTGGTTGAGAGGTGGTGGGATACCACCAATACCTTCCACTTTCCTGCTGCTGGTGAGATGACCGTCACTCCGGGTGACTTTTCTTTGTTGACTGGCCTGCGGATAGGTGAAGTTGCTCTTCGAGTTGACCCCCGGCTTTGGGAGCGAGATGGTGCTTTGAGGTGGTTCCTGGGCAAGGCGCCCCCTGTTCGTTCTCAGGGTCACATTGATCTTGCTTGGCTAAGCAAGACTTTCATGGTGGCTGATATTCTGACCCAGGTGAGTGCCGAGCAGTTGACGAGGGCCTTCCTTCTTTACCTCCTTGGGCAAACTTTGTTTGCCAACAAGGATGGTTCGGTACACACACAGTTTTTGGCCCCTCTGCAGCACTTGGGAGCTATTCGAGAGCTTGACTGGGGCTCGTCTGCTTTGGCCACTTTGTATGGCAGTCTTGGAGCTTGCTCGCGGGACAAGAGTCCCATTCTTTGTGGTCACTTTCGAGTGCTTAAGGTATGCATCGTTCCTTTGTTCTTCTGTTTCCACTCTGGCTTTTTCTAGTTCTGAACTTTCTTTGGTTAACCTGCTTTTCAGCTCTGGGCTTTTGAGCACCTTCTCCAGTTTCCTCCTGAGACTAGGCATGATGATGCGAACTGCATACCTCGTTACGAGCGATGGTTGATGGGGCAACGGAGGCCACGTTCACCAGTTTTGAGCCTTCCAGAGTGGCGGCGAGTTTTGGACCGACTGACGATCGATCAGGTACCTTTTTTCTTTGTACCTCTTATCCTTTAGACTTCCATATTCTTGTGTTGGGGCTGATTTGTCCTTGGTTTGTAGGTACGGTTTGACCCTTGGGGTGGTGTACCAGAGGATGTCCCTCTTGCACGTTGTAGAGTTCTGGACCGGACTCGTAGCTTGCTTGAGGGTCCATTTTGCCGAGCCTGGTACTTAGGCGATCGAGTGGCCAGTTAGTGGCGGCCACGCGTTGAGGCTCTTCGGTTTGTTCCCCCTTCTCCTCCAGTATCTATGAGGTCCACTTCCTTGATGTCGAAGGAAGATCTGAAGAATGCCCGGATTAGAGATTGGGCAGGTTTACTCCTCCAGGCAGGTGACTATACGGAGTACTGCCGTCTTTTCTTGAGCCCCTCTGTTGCGGCTCCTCCTGCTGCTCCTGTTTGGCCACGGGCTCCTTCGTTTGTCTCTTTCCACTCAGATGATGGGGAAGAGGAGCACCTGACGCTGACTCCTTGCACAACCCCGCTCTATACTTTGCCAGTTGGGGCTTCACAAGTATTTTTAGCTTCCTATGTTAGCTTTCATCACTTCGCATTGTATCCTTGCTTTAGATGTTTGTAATGCTTGACCGTTCCACAAGTGCCTGCCGAGATAGTGCAGGAATGGCTTCGCGCCTATCAGAGTACAGAGGTTTTGGTTTGGAGACAGTGCCGTAGGATCCTTGAGGTATGACTTTCTTCATGAGCTTTATCTGCTGTATATTATCCCTTGAGTCTGAATGTTTATATCTTCCTTGGCTGCAGCTTGAGGCTGAGAGAGCACCGGCTGCTGGCGGGGGGAATGTGAGGACCAGTGAGCAGCCTTCGCCTTCTTCTCAGAGATCGCCTAGCTTTTAGGGCTTTTTCTTTTTCCTGTTCATAGTTAGTGGGAGATAGGCAGAAACTATATTTATATAGTGAAAACAACCACAACGATGGTTTTGTAAACAAGTTTTTGTTTTGAGAAATGAGAAATGCCCCTAAATGTCTTTGAGTTTGCATGCGATAGTCAGAACATGGCTTTTTGAACAAGTTTTTGCTGATAGACAGTTAATTTGTGTGAAAAATATTTGGCCGAAGAATCGATCACTCGGCCGAAGGATCATTGTTGCGGCCGAGGTATTGATTGTCCAGCCGTTACGTCTATTTTCCCAAGGAAGATAGGTTTTGCTTTAACCAAGCGGCATCCTGTTTCACATCCTTTCCTATGCTTAGTCTTTGATTTCCTATCTCTTACCTTTGCCATGCTCTACAGCCTGATTGTCAAACTTAAGAGTCTTTTGAAGGATCATACCCATTGTGTTGACGACTTTTGGGTTAGAGGGGATGAACTATAATTCTTACGTGT
Organism: Rhododendron griersonianum; assembly: GCA_018127125.1. Lineage (NCBI taxonomy): Eukaryota > Viridiplantae > Streptophyta > Magnoliopsida > Ericales > Ericaceae > Rhododendron > Rhododendron griersonianum. The sequence continues at coordinate 12,851,917 of CM030798.1, read as the reverse complement.
CTTTGCTTTTGCCAATTCCTTGGAAAATGACTAACTCATCTTTTGTGAGCTCAATACGCAGGGTTAGCTATGCCTATCATTGAGTACAAACATGTTGATGTTTTCCTCTCTCCAAATGTTTGGGCCGTATCTCGACGCGAGATTGCCTACGTATCCCAATCAGGGAATCAGGCCTTTTACGTAGTTCCAAGATGACCTTTGGGGTTGGGTTTTCACTCTTGGTTTTTCTTTCTCTCATGCTCTAAGTTTTGCCTAGGTTACCTGATAGAGGTTGAGTCCCTAGCGAGCTTTCCTTCAAATGCCTTAACTTTTGCCTAGGTCGCGTTTTTCGCTTTTTCTTTTCCTAGCAGGCTCTGCTCTTACTTTTGCTTGGGTGTATAGGTTGCCCAACGAGCATTTTTCTCTCAAGAGGATTTTAGTGTTTTGGAGAGGAATCTGATGGAGATGTTCTTATGAATCTACTGTTGCGTTTGTACTTTCACAATGGGCAAGCTAACCCTAAGTGTTCTCACGGAGATAGCATCTTCTTCCTAAGTTTTGATAAAAACCTAGTTTTAAGTAATTTAGAGTTTATCCTTTCCTTCCCTTTTGTCGGAGACACGAAGATTTTGATCCTTTCAAATTCTTCCCTTGTTTTGGCAATGAGAGCATAGTGCATGGCAATTTGGAATTTTGGATTTAGATAAGCATAATCTGAAAGATGAAAAAGAAATTCTCTTAGCAGAAATAAAATGCCCAAATAGGGGCCCAAAACTCGTTCTAGTTTGTTTAAAGCAAAAACAATGTTTTAACGTTTCTTATTTGCCATGTTGTGACTTCTCAGCTACTGCAGCATGTCGGGGTCATTTCCCTTGTCTTTTGCAACTTTGTACTCTTTCCCACCCTCTTCCTTGCCAAACAGAGCCTTTGAACCGGGTTCATCTTTTGCACGATGGCTACCTCCTTGAGCCATGAGTAATCCCCAGATGGATGTGTCGACGGGAAACACCCTTTCTCTTTCCTCATTGATTGCGTGGTCATCAGCTATTTCCTCCTGATTGAATAGTGATACTAAGGAGGTTTCATCGAGCGGATCATTGCACTCTTCTTCCATTTCATCAAAGTCGCTTTCCCCTGTTTTATAGGGTTCTGTGCACATGAAATCTAGATCTTCTCTTTCCTCTATCCATTGACTATAATCGCACTCGTCGTAAGGGTTGACCCATGGTTGCATTTGAAACTCCTCCGCTTTCTCAATGAGATTGATTGTCTCCCAAACAATGGGCGGTGTTGGAATTTTGGGACGGTTGATGCGTACCACTATTTGGGCAGGCTCGAAGCGAGCGTGCCTTCTCATCATGATGACCCTTTCTTTTTCCTTCTTCCTATTCTCAAACCAGATACGAAGCCATTCGTCATCTTCTACAAATGGAATGTCTGGATCCTCCAAATTATGTTTCGCCCAAGAGTGTTCCTTCCACTTCCTTAGCTTTTCCTCCTCTGCCTGATCTTTGCTGCTTATGTCGGACATATCAATGTCGATTACTTCTGACTGATTAGAATCATTGTCCTCCTCCTCCTCTATCATGAAACATTCGTCCTCCTCGGGAAAGGTTAAGGTAGGTTTGGTTTGGTTGTCTTGGACAATGTATTGGCTGGGGTTGTATGTGGGGTTGTGAGATAGATTTACGAGATTGATATTTCGAGGTAGCAGTTCAGCATTATGAGTAGGGAGTGGGTTGGCTTGCCCATCAGGTTTTGGTGGTTTTATGGTTCGACTATCAATAAGGTCTTGAATGTCGTGACGAAGACGCATGCAATTGTCTGTTTCGTGCCCAGGGTGTTGGTGGTAGGAGCATTGTTTGTTTGGATCATGGTTTGGACCGTAGGGCAGCAGAGGAAGTGGCTTGTTTAGAGGTTTAAGATGCCCTTGACGGCTAAGGATGGTCAAGGCTTGGGATAAGGTCATATAGAGAGGATCAAAGTTGCGACGAGGTCGATTTGAGCTTCGGGATGGGCTAGTTTGGAAAGGGTCTTGAGACAAGGAGCCAAAGGCATTTACGGAGGCGTGAGATGTACGGCTAGAAAAGGTTTTCTTAGGTGGAGGAGTGGCCTCTTCTTTCCCAATGAGTCCTAGCTTGATTCCATCTTCGATTTGCAACCCAGTGGCATGCAAGCGCTTGAAATCGGTGATAGCCTGTGTGTAAATATGCCTGAGATATTTGGGTTGCAAATTTTTGACAACTATCCTCACTTGGTCCTCCTCGGAGGGACGGTTCTTCATCTTGGCGGCCTTTTCCCTACATCTTGCCACAAAGGTAGCAAAGTCCTCATTGGAATCTTGTTTGGTCATTTCCAAGTCTCGAGTAGTTAATTCAATTTGGACGTTGTATGCATATTGCTTGACGAAAGCATTGGCAATTTCTGGCCAAGTTTGATAATGTACAAACTCCAAAGTGAGGAACCAGTCGAGAGCACTTCCGGTGAGGGTTCGCTGGAACAACTGGGCGATGAGCTCGTCGTTCAAGCCCATCGGCTTCAGGGTGTTGATAACATGACGAACATGACTAGTAGGGTTGCCAGTTCTATTGAACTTCTCAATGTTGGGCATCTTGAAATTCTCAGGCAGCTTGGATTCTGGGAAGAGGCAAAGTCCCTCGAAATCCAGAATTTGATCCCCTTGCGAACGAGCCAAGGCTTGTTTGATTTTCTTGACTTGTTTGGTCAACTCAGGACTTTCTGCCAATATCACTTTATGGGGATTCTCGTCTTCCATTGATTTTTCCTCATCTTCAGCATCTCTAGCTGCCTTTTCTGCTAGTAGTGCAGCGATTTGAGCTTGGAGGTCTGCAATAGTGGTGTCGTTGTCTGCCATGAAGGTAGAATGGTTCCTTGACGAAGCTTGAGATTTAGTGAATGACGGGGTCCGTTGAGGGGATGACCGGGAAGTTTCTGAAAGCGGTTGGAATTGTTGTGGTGAGGGTGTCTTGTCAGATGAAGACGATAGACGGGAGGGTTGTAGAGACCTTTGTTTGGCGTAGCTTCGGGTGTTATAAGAGTACAAAGTTGGCTGTGGTTGCTTCTTTGATTTACCTATTGTGCCTGCTTGAAAAGTAGAATACCTGGAAGTCAGTATTTCGCCTGTGTAGGGTTAGGATTTGGGCTGAAAATCCCAACCCTTCTGCAGAGAAAGAGTTAATTACAACAACAGATGGTACAAGGTGTGAGGAAGAACTTTTGCAAGTAGAATGCAAGTAGGTTCCTAGCCTGTAGGTTCCTGTCTTAGTTTGATAAGTTCTATGGCTTTCTAAAGCATGCAAGGTTTTGGTAGTTTCAGGGTGCTCCGTTGTCAAAGGGCACCAATTCTCTCACCAGCCCATCATAGGCGGTGATTGGGTGATTTCCTTTTTGATATACCACTAGGTACGAGTGACTGTAGAGTTTGCTGGAACCCCCAACATAGTCCGTGTCATACCGGGATATCAGGTGAACTCAACGGGTTGCCCGCTCGATGCATATGACAGATGAATTAAACAAGGCATGTATTAGTCTTATGTTGAACTTTTTGGTTATGGCTCTCATATTCCCCAGCAGAGTCGCCAAAAACTGTAGACACCTCCCAAACGGGGCATCGCCATACAGATTGGTCACATTGTGTTTGCTCGATTGGTTGCTCGCTTCGTAAACCAAAATCATGGACATTCCCATGGCTAGGAACATCGCCACATGATAGCGGTTATCATCAAATAGAGTCGCCACCCAGTTTATTAAAACTGGGAAAACAGATAGAGATTCTGGATATGGGAGCCAAAAGTACAATAAGGGGAAGGTGTTAGGCACCCATCTTTGCCCAGTCGTGAGACTGGCCCATAATCATTCAACATAAGACGTGTAAATGCTTTGTTTAATTCCAACATGTAGTCTGTTTATTTATTCCTTTAAACAGTAAGCAAAGTGAGCCAGTACGATAAATAAAGCATGCATCAGAAAGCAGAAAAGCAAACAAAATGTCCCAGGGAGATGGATCCCGCGGCCGGTAAATGGATGTCACGGCCGAGGGATCCTCCTGGTTTGATGTACCGGCCGAGGGATCGAAGCCCCGGTCGGTGTTCTTCCTCACACCAGACAGAAAGATTAACGGGTAATCAGAACGCTACGGTTAGTAAAAAATACAGTAAATTAAGACAAACCAGAGGCCGTTGGGCCTCACCACCTTGATCCCTCAGTTGCTTGATTGCTTTGGATTGAGCGTGATTGACTGATTGCTTAATCGAGAACCCTAGGGTTAGGGTTTGAACTTCGGGGTTTGATCGCCGGATTGACGGCTGCCTTCGGGAGGTTAGGGCTTTTGAAGAGTCGGTTTGAGAGAGTATTTTGACAGAGCTTCGTGGCTTGATTGAGTGTGTAGGTATATCAATTTCGTGTGTTCATTTTCGGAGCCCAAAGGTCCTTTATATAGGCAATTGGTGACTCACTCCGACCAATCAAATCACGAGATGACAATTGCAATTGCAATGCATCTCTAACTCTACGTCGTAATCTCTGAGCGTAGCCCGAACGCATCGGAAAGGTAGTGTAATCGGATCAAACGTCTGACAGAACACGTTCCAGAGTCTGGAAAAAGGTCGATCTGGCGGCCGAGTAAAGGATATCACGGCCGAGGAATGGATGTCTCAGCCGAAGGATAGATCTTGCGGCCGAGGGATTGATCTCTCAGGGAGATTTTGCTAGCAACAGGTTGCTCGGGTGAGGAAATGATGTAAGGGCCGTGGGATCGATGTCACGGCCGACAGATGGATTCTCTTAGGCTTCTGTATTTCTGTCTGAAAGGCTGTATGGCTTTGAATTGGGTCCTCTAAGTGGCTCAAAGTTCTTACCGAAAGTCCTAAGGTTCTCAAGGAAGCAATCAGCAATCACTGTATCCGTTTCATCATCGGGATGGTCCCAAGGTGGGACTTGAAATAATCGTTAGGCCAAATTGGGGTGTCTACATATGGGCTAGTCTCACGACTAGGCAAAGAGGGGTGCCTAACACCTTCCCCTTATTGTACTTTTGGCTCCCGTGCCCAGAATCTCTATCTATTTTCCCAATTTTAATAAACTGGGTGGCGACTCTGTTTTGATGATAACCGCTATCATGTGGCGATGTTCCTAGCCATGGGAATGTCCATGATTTTGGTTTACGAAGCAAGCAACCAATCGAGCAAACAAGTGTGATCAATCTGTATGGCGATACCTCGTTTGGGTGGTGTCTACAGTTTTTGGCGACTCTGCTGGGGAATATGAGAGCCATAACCAAAAAGTTCAACATAAGACTAATACATGCCTTATTTAATTTATCTATCATATGCATCGAGCGGGCAACCCGTTGAGTTCACCTGATATCCCGGCATGACACGGGCTATGTTGGGGGTTCCAGCAAACTCCACAGTCACTCGTACCTAGTGGTATATCAAAAAGGGAATCACCCAATCGCCGCCTATGATGGGCTGATGAAAGGATTTGTGCCTTTTGACAACGGAGCACCCTGAGACTACCAAAAACCTTGCATGTTTTAGAAAGCCATAGAACTTATCAAACTAAGACAGGAACCTACAGGCTAGGAACCTATTTGCATTTTACTTGCGAAAGTTCTTTTCCTCACACCTTGTATCATTTGTTGTTGAAAATAACTCTTTCTGTGCAGAAGGGTTGGGATTCTCAACCCAAATCCTAACCCTGTACAAGCCAAATACTGACTTTCAGGTACTCTACTTTTCAAGCAGGCACAATAAGTAAAACAAAGAAGCAACCACAGCCAATTTTATACTCTTACAACACCCGAAGTCACGCCAAACAGAGGTCTTTGTAGCCGTCCCGTCTGTCACCCTCACCGGCCAAAACACCTACACTGCTACGGTCCCAATCACTTTCATGGACTCCGCGGTCATCTCCTCAACAAACTCAATCATCTACCAAATCCTAAGCTTCATCAAGTAATCCTCCCACTCTCATGGCAGATAACGACGCCATCATTGCTAATCACCAAGCTCAAAGTCGCTACCTTACTAGAAGAGAAAGCAGCAAGAGATGCTGAGAACGAAGAGAAATCGGTGGGAGATGAGAATCCTCAAGAAGTGGTATTGGCAGAAAATCCTGAATTGGCCAAACAAGTCAAGGAGATCAAACGTACTCTGGCCCGTTCACAAGGGGACCAAATTCTAGATTTTGAAGGACTCTGCCTTTTTCCAGATTCTCGACTACCTGAGAAGTTCAATAGAACTGGCAATCCCACTAGCCATGTCCGCCATGTCATCAACACTCTGAAGCCAATGGGCTTGAATGATGAGCTCATTGTTTCAAAGGACTCTTATTGAAAGCGCTCTCAATTGGTTTCACACTTTGGAGTTTGTGCACTATCATACTTGGCCAGAAATTGCCAATGCTTTTGTTAAGCAATATGCATACAACGTTCAAATTGAGTTAACAACTCGAAATTTGGAAATGATTAAGCAAGAATCAAACAAAGACTTTGCAACCTTTGTGGCTAGATGGAGAGAAAAAGCCGCCAAGAACCGCCCCTCTGTGGAAGATCAAGTGAGAATAGTCGTCAAGAGTTTGCAGCCCAAGTACCTCACGCACATTTGCACTCAGACTATCACTAATTTCAAGCGCCTGCATGCTACTGGGCTGCAGATTGAAGAGGGGATCAAGCTAGGCCTCATTGGAAAAGAAGAAACTCCTCCACCCAAGAAAACCTTCCCACCCGTACATCTCCTGCCTCCGTCAACACCCTTAACTCAACCTTACCACAAGACCCTTTTCAAATTAACTCATCCCGAAGCTCAAATCGCCCCCGTCGCAACTTTGACCCTCTCCATATGACCTCATCTTAAGCCTTAGCCATTCTGAGCCGTTAAGGGCATCTCAAACCTTTAAACAAACCACTTCCTCAGCCACCCTATGGCCCAAACCATGATCCTAATAAACAGTGCGCCTACCACCAACACCCTAAGCATGAAACAGATAACTGCATGCGTCTCCGCCATGACATTCAAGATCTCATTGATAGCCGAACTATAAAACTTCCAAAACCTGATGTGCAAGCCAGTCCACTTCCTACTCACAATGCTGAACCACCACCTCGAAACATCGATCTCATAAACAACCCCACATACAATCCTGGCCAATACATTGTCCAAAACAACCAAGCCAAGCCAAGCCAACCTTTACCTTCCCAGAGGAGGATGAATGTTTCATGATGGAGGAGGAAGAAAACAATGAGTCCGATCAATCGGAAGTGATCGATCCCGACATGTCTGACAAAAGTAATGAAGAAGAACAAGCAAAAAGGAAAATGACTTTGACAAAATGGAAGGAGAATACAATGATCAACTCGATGGAATCTCCTTAGCATCACTATTCAATCAAGTGGAAATAGCTGACGACTACACAATCAATAAGGAGGAAGAAAGGGTGATGAAAACCTAGACCAACACTTCCATTTGGGGACTACTCATGTCTCAAAGAAGTAGCCATCAGTGAAGATGGATCCAGTTCAAAGGCCCTGTTTGGCAAAGAAGAGGGTGGAAAATAGTATAAAGTTGCGAAAGGCAAAGGTTTTGAAAACGACCTCGAAATGCTACAATAGCTAAGAAGTCACAACATGGCAAAGAACATTAAACATTGCTTTTATCAAGCTAAAACATGTTTTGAGCCACTGCTTGGGCATTTAATTTCTACCAAGTGAATTCCTATTTCATCCTCTAGACTATGCTTATTCAATGATTTACTTCCTAAATTACAATTGCCAAACACTATAGTCTCTTTGCCAAACAAATGAAATTTCAAGGAATCAAGTTCCTTGTGTCGCTGACAAAAGGGAAGGAAATGATGAACTCTAGTTGTTTAAGAAACTAAGTTTTTGTCAAAACTTAGAAAGAAGACACTATCTCCGTGAGAACACTTAGGGTTAGCTCGCCCATTATGAAGGTACAAACATAAGGGAGATTTAGAAAAATATCTCCATCAAATTCCTCTCCGAAACACAGAAACCCTCTTGAGAGAAGTGCTCGTTGGGTAACCTGAAAACCCAAGCAAAAATAAGAGCAAAACCTGCTAGGGCAAGAAAATGCAAAAACGCAGCCTAGGCAAAAGTTAAGGCATTCAAAGAAAAGCTCGCTAGGGACTCAACCTCCATTAGGTAACCTAGGCAAAATCAAGAGCATGTGAGAAGAAAAACCAAGAGTGAAAACTCAACCTCAAAGGTGATGATTTTGGAACTACGTAAAAGGCCTGATTCCCTGATTATGGATACGTAGGCAATCTCACATCGAGATGCGGCCCAAACATTTGGAGAGAAGGAAAAACATCAACAAATTTGTACTCAATGATAGGCATAGCTAACACTGCGTATTGAGCTCGCAAAAGATGAGTATGCTTTTCTCGAAAAATTGGCAACAGCAATAGACACAAGAATTATTGCTCATCCCCTCTAACCTGAAGGTCATTAACACAATGAGCAGGATACCTCGAAAACTCTCGAGTTTGGCAATCGGACTATGGAACATGGCAAAAGCAAAAGGCAAGAAAATCAAAACCAAGTATAAGAAGGAAGAGAAAAGAGGATGCCACTTGGCCAAAACAAAATCTACCTTTGGAAAATCAAAGTAACGGCCGAAGAATCTATACATCGGCCACAATATCGATTTTTCAGTCAAATAATCAATTCTTCGGCCAGTATTTCATTTTCACACAAATTACTGTCTATCAGCAAATACTTGTTCAAAAAGCCATGTTCTAACTATCGCATGCAAACTCAAGACATCTAAGGGCATAAAAAGCATTTCTCATTTCATGAACAAAAGCTTGCCAACAAAATCATCACTGTGGTTACTTTCACTATACAAATACAGTTTCTGCTTCTCACTTTGCTAACCATGAACAGGAAGGAAAAAGAAAATCCTAAAGCTGGTCGTGACGGCGTCTTCGAGTCGATCTCTGAGATAAAGAAGGGGATTGCTGGCTATCCTCCCCACTGACAGCTGGTGCTCACTCAACCTCAAGCTACAAGGAAAAGAATACAAAATAAGGGGCAAGCACCAAGCGCTCCTCTTCTCCGTCATCAGAGTGGAAAGAGACAAAGGAAAGGGCCCGTGGCCAAATAGGAGCAACTGAAGGAACAGCATGCAAAACCAAGGAAAAATGGTAGTACTCCATACAGTCACCTCCCTAAAAGAGCAAGCCCGCCCAGTCTCTAATCTGAGCATTCTCCAAGTCCACTTTAGACATCGAAGAAGTAGACCTCATCAACGCCGGAGGAGGAGGAGGAACAAACTGAAGAACCTCAGCACGCGGGCGCCACTGGCTGGCCACCCGATCATATAAGTACCAGGCTTAACAAAAGGGACCCTCGAACAGGCTACGAACGTGCAAGAGGGGTGTCCTCTGATACACCACTCCAAGGGTTGAACCTCGCCTACAAACAAAGTCTAAATCAGCCACAGCACAAAGGAATACAAGGGGTACCTGGTCAACCGTCAATCAGTCCAAAACTCGTCGCCAAGGCTCAAAATTGGCGACAGTGGCTTCCGTTGCCCCACCAACCATCGCTCGTAGCAAGGGAAAAATCACAACGAGAAAAGAAGAAGGATATACCTCAAGTACCCGGTAGTGACCGCCAAGAGTCCTGTCCCGTAAACAAGCCCTAAGGAGGCCATACAAGGTGACCAAGGCAGATGCTCCCCAATCAAGCTCCCAAACAGCCTCCAAATACTGCAAAGGGGCTAGAGGCTGCCTATGCACTGAACTATCCTTGTTGACAAACAACGAGGTAGAGAAGAAAGGCCCGTGTCAACTACTCAACACTCACCTGAGTCAAGATATCAACCTTCATAAAAGTCTTGATCAGCCAAGAGACGTCAACATGACCACGCGAGTGAAGAGGGGGTACCTTGCCCAAGAACCACTCCAAATCCCCTACTCGCTCCCAAGCCAAGGGTTAACCCAAAGAGGAGCTCCGCCTACTTATAGGCCAGTAAGCAAAGAAAAATCACCTGGCGTGATCGTCATCTCGCCAACAGAAGGAAAGTGGAACGTGTTGGGAGTATCCCCCCACCTTTCAACCAGCGAGGTCATCAACGACCAATCCATCTTTGGAAGATTGAGGCCCAAAACAAACGGCTCAAGACCAGCAGCGCGTACTAACTCCCGAGCCTGCTCCGACAACGTCACAAACCACTTGTGCACCTCTTTGCCTCCACCGCGAGCCTCCAGTCTCCTATTTCTCTACCAAGGACAAAAAGGGAGTTAATCTCACGATTGCATAAACAAATAAAAAGCTAGGGGCATCAAATCGACGTTTAAAAAGCATGCATTGCCTAAACAGGGGGGTACAATTATCTTAGCTTCTTTAAACAGAACAACTTCGACCCAACCACGGGTCCTTCTCATTCACGCCCCTGGCTGAGAGGGATCTCATCCCGCAAATCAAAACAAAAAAAACTCACTTTTGATCATGCAAATTAAAACTCCGAACTAAAGTAAACCTTTTATTTTTCAGGAAGCTTACCGAAACATTGAGGACGCTCGAGTGCTGCTCAGCGGCTCTACGCCCACACCTCAACAGCTCTATGCCACGCCATGTGCACAACCTCGCGCTTAGCAGGCCAGCAAAACAATCATGCGGCTTCCACTCAATGCACCCTCCAGAAGGCATTTATGTTGCTAACTTCCAAAAAGCGTTTATGTTGCCAGCTTGCAGAAAGCATTTAACCACCAGAAGACATTTGAGTCGCTAAGAGGCATTTGGCCTCCGGAAGGCACTCCCAGTAGTGGAGGTAATGGAAATTTAGCCTTGGGGACAATCCCGAGCATGTGGAATCTAGCCTTGGGGATGATCCCGAGCATACTCAAAAAACTAGCCTTGGGGACGATCCTAAGCATACTAAAAAAAAAAACTAGCCTTGGGGGCAATCCCGAGCATACTCAAGAACTAGCCTTGGGGGCAATCCCGAGCATACTCAGAACTAGCCTTGGGGACAGTCCCGAGCATGTGGAATCTAGCCTTGGGGGCAATCCCGAGCATACTCAAAATAGCCTTGGAAACATCCCAAGCATAAGGAACCAATCAAACCCCGTGGAAGATGGAATACTCAACAGCTCAGCGGCTCGAAGCCCACCATCTCAACTGGCTCAAAGCCGTAAACAATCAGTTCTCGACAGGCTCTACGCCCGCCGTTTCATCAACTCAGCGGCTCGAAGCCCACCATCTCAACTAGCTCGAAGCCGTAAACAATCATCTCAACACCCGTATTTATCATCTCATCATCTCTGCGGCTCGAAGCCCACCATCTCAACTGGCTCAAAGCCGTAAACAATCATCTCAACACCCGTATTTATCATCTCATCATCTCAGCGGCTCGAAGCCCACCGTTTCAATTGGCTCGAAGCCGTAAACAATCAAGTCCTTAACAGGCTCGAAGCCGATGTCTACCATCTCAGCGGCTCAAAGCCCACAATCTCAAACTGGCTCAAAGCCATAACAACCAATCCAATGGCTCTACGCCCGTATTCCATCACTCAGCGGCTGCAAGCCCACCATCTCAGCGGCTCCAAGCCCTTGACTCAGCAGCTCTACGCTCACTATCACAGCAACAGGCTCTACGCCCTCACCCCTCAACTCAGCGGCTCCAAGCCCACTATCCCAACAGGCTCGAAACCTATGTTCGCCATCTCAGTGGCTTAGAGTCCATCTCAAAACATCCAGTAGCTCATCAAGTCACTCAGGCTCGAAGCCTATATCTACCATCTCAACTGGCTCAAAGCCATAGCAACTATCTCAGCGGCTCCAAGCCCTCGACTCAGCAGCTCTATGCTCGCTATCACAGCAACAGGCTCTATGCCCGTTATCTCATCAAAGCGGCTCCAACCCCACTATCTCAACTGGCTCGAAGCCGTAAACAAGCAAATCTCAACAGGCTCTACGCCGCCCCAACAATCAAGCCATTCATTCTCAGGCTCTACGCCTGAATGCTCAAAATCTGACATTTTGAATGCTCAAGCTCTACGCTTGGATGCCCAACCACTGCGTACTGGATGCTCAAAACCTGTACTTTGAATGCTCGGATTCTGCCGTCCGAATGCTCGAGCTCTACGCTCTGAATGCTCAAGTCCGAAACTTGATAGAAGCTCTAAGCTTAAAAACAAACACACACGCACGGGCCCGTGCACGTCAATTGCATCAACATTTTCACATCGAGTCTGCATCATCATATCTAACAACCATCATACATATACACTCTGCATACTTCTCATGAAACAGGTCAACCCTGCAATCAACCGGCTCTATGCCTCGGTCTTATCTGATCGGTCCAGCACCTCGATCCTTTGGCTCTATGCCAACACTTATGATGGGAAAGCTCCGTGCACAGACCATCAGAATGCAACCAGCTCTACGCTTCGATTCAAATCATGTCAAGCTCTAAGCTCAGACACCTCAGGCTTTCGCCTTATGTTCAAATACCAGCTCCGCGCTTCGGTTCTATCAAGCTCAAAGCTCCGATCACCTCAGGCTCTTACCAACTCCGCGCTTCGGTTCCATCAAGTTCTAAGCTCACCTCAGGCCCTCGCCTCAAGACTGCAACAGACTCCACGCCTCAATCCAATCACCTCAGGCCCTCGCCTTGTAATTACAACCGGCTCCGCGCCTCGGTTCCACCACGTCAGAAGCTATCACTCTCCAGGCCCTCGCCTCATGACTACAACCGGCTCCGTGCCTCGGTTCCCTCATCCCGTAAAGATCCGTGCTCTAGTTGCTGGCCCTGCACCCTCCATATCTCAAAAACAAACGGCGTCCAACTCATCCCAGCAGATGGTTTGGATTCCACCCCATTACATCAATTCCTTCCAGCTCATTCGCAAGGATAGGCTACTCTACTGAGCTCCTTTCAGTCAAAGTAAGGATGATCAAGAAAAGCAAACGCACCTGCCGTGTACTGATCTACCCCAAAATACTAAGGAAGCTCTACGCAAAAACTCCCCAGGCAGCCCCGCGCTCCTTCAACTATCTTCGCCAAAACCCTGGCTCAGTCTAGGTACGTCACACTACGGCTTTTTAAGCCCAAAGTTACGTCTTCTGTCTCTAACCCTCCAAACTTTTTACTTTTCTTTATTGCCCGAACTACGGTTGTTCTGAATTTCCCTTGTGGAATACGTAGGCAGCCTCCCGGCCCGACCATAACAAAAACCTTTTTCAAAAACCCCTTGGAATAGTGGTTGGACCAAATTGAGTTGCTTTTTACAGCTTTGACTCTTACTCAAACATGTCTCGCGATCCGTCTGAGTTCAGTCAAAGAGGGGCATCTGTAGACACCCCAATTTGGCCTAACGATTATTTCAAGTCCCACCTTGGGACCATCCCGATGATGAAATGGATACAGTGATTGCTGATTGCTTCCTTGAGAACCTTAGGACTTTCGGTAAGAACTTTGAGCCACTTAGAGGACCTAATCCAGAGCCATACAGCCTTTCAGACAGAAATACAAAAGCCTAGGAGAATCCATCTGTCGGCCGTGACATCGATCCCACGGCCCTAACATCATTTCCTCACCCGAGCAACATGTTGCTAGCAAAATCTCCCTGAGAGATCAATCCCTCGACCGCAAGATCTATCCTTTGGCCGAGACATCCATTCCTCGGCCGTGATATCCTTTACTCGGCTGCCAGATCGACCTTTTCCCAGACTCTGGAACGTGTTCTGTCAGACGTTTGATCCAACTACACTACCTTCCCGATGCGTTCGGGCTACGCTAAGAGATTGCGACGTAGAGTTAGAGGTGCATTGCAATTGCAATTGCAATTGCAATCGTGCCATTTGATTGGCCGGAGTGAGTCACCAATTGCCTATATAAAGGGCCTTTGGACTCTGAAAATAGACACACGAAATTCATTAGAGAATACACTCTCTCAAGCCACAAAACTCTGCCAAAATACTCTCAATATCCCACTCCTCAAAAGCCCTAACCTCCCGAAGGTAGCCGTCAATCCGGCGATCAAACCCCGAAGTTCAAACCTTAACCCTAGGTTTTTTAATCAAGCAATCAGTCAATCACACCCAATCCGAGGCAATCAAGCAACTGAGGGATCAAGGTGGTGAGGCCCAACGGCCTCTGGTTTGTTTTATTTATCGTTCTTACGCTTAAACATAACTTTCTGATTATCTGTTAATCGTATATTCTGGTGTGAGGAAGAACACCGACCAGGGCTTCGATCCCTCGGCCAGTACATTAAACCAGTGTGATTTCTCGGCCGTGATATCTATTCACCGGCCGAGTAATCGATTTCTTGGGACAGTTTTGTTCTGCTTTCCTGATGCATGTTTCAATTACAGTCCTGGCTCATTTTACTTACTGTTTAAAGGCATAATTAAATAGACTATGTGTTGGAATTAAATGAAGCATCTATATGTCTTATGTTGAATGATTATGGGCCAGTCTCCCGACTGGGCAAAGAGGGGTGCCTAACACCTTCCCCTTATTGTACTTTTGGCTCCCGTGCCCAGAATCTCTATCTATTTTCCCAGTTTTAATAAACTGGGTGGCGACTCTATTTTGATGATAACCGCTATCATGTGGCGATGTTCCTAGCCATGGGAATGTCCATGATTTTGGTTTACGAAGCAAGCAACCAATCGAGCAAACAAGTGTGATCAATCTGTATGGCAATGCCCCGTTTGGGAGGTGTCTACACTGGCTTTCAGTGAGACTTGTCCCTATCGATTTTACCTCTGAATCTTCAATCTTAATTGGCCACAAGTCTTCGTTATATAAACCTGCTTCCACATAGTTGGTATCTGCTTTGAATGGATGCTTATCTGCCCATAAAATTTCCATTTCTGTAGCTTCCTTATTCTGCCCTTGCTTCAGAAATATCAATGCCTAGTATAAAGAAGAAGGAACACAACCATTTATGTGAATCCAATCTCTGCCTAACAAGGCATTGTAATTGGAGGAAGAATCAATAACAAAGAAAGTAGTGTTCATCTTCCTATTCCCAATCTGCAGTTGTAAAGAGATTACACCTTTAGTAGGTGAACATCCCCCTACAAAATTACTAACTGTTACCTCTGTTGGAATCAAGTCTGACTCATTTTTGTTCAAAACCTTCATCATTTTTTAGGGTAAGATATTCACTATGGCCCCATTATCAACTAAAACCTTGTTAATAGGTTGACCATTGATATGTAGCATAATATATAATGGTTTTAGATGCCTAACCAAGGCATCATCAGGAGACCTGGGTACAATAATATTCTTTCCTCTTGTATCCTTTTCAATTCTTATTGACTCCTATTGAAAATCTTTCTCTTGCTCATTTATTTTAACTATAGCATCTGTTTTATCCTCAACATTTCCCTCCAAACATGTTGGTTGATTAGGTTTTGCCTGAAAAGTTTTTGGCAAAACTAAAATCATATTACATGGAAGTTTAGTAGGAGAAACTGACCCAAATTGGATAGTAGCCAATGCTTGGCCAAAAGTAGCAGACTTTTGAGAGTCTACTTCATTCTTATCATCCTTGGGATCATCCTTCATGATATCTGAACTGTCGACAAACAACAAGTCATCATCTTCCATCAAGACCTATTGGAATTCTGCAATCTTCTTTTTCAAACTCTTCTTAAATTCTGCCTTTTGTTCCTTAATCGACATAGTAGAATTTTAGATGAACTTGGGCCTTGCCCCCCGAGTCTTTGAGCAAGAGTTGGTTTGTTTGTTTGCCCCCCAAGTTTCTCTGCTTCCTTTGCCTTCTGTTTAGGCACAGTTGGTTCCCTAGTCCAAACCA
The DNA here is from genome assembly GCA_018127125.1 of Rhododendron griersonianum. Lineage (NCBI taxonomy): Eukaryota > Viridiplantae > Streptophyta > Magnoliopsida > Ericales > Ericaceae > Rhododendron > Rhododendron griersonianum. The sequence goes on along the minus strand of CM030798.1, from coordinate 12,836,116 downwards.
TAGGAGCTGAATGATTTGGTACTACTTTGGCCTTCAATTCTGGCCACTGTGTTGGTTCTATCATCATATGTGAGTCTTTCATTTCCTTTTATGAAATCTTTCTTTGCAACCTCCTTTTTTGAGTGTTGGTAATAGGAACAAACTCCCCTGTACTTGGAAATTTAGGATGCCTCACTGTATCCCATATGTGATGTTCAATATTTGGTGGGGTAACCATTCTTCCTTGGTAACCACCCCTGGCATAAGGAACTCTTCCTCTTGATCTCATACCCCTTGGGTATAAACCTCTTCCTCTTCCGTTCGTGGAACAGAGGTGGATAAATTAGACTGGTATCTGGTTTTCCTGGCATTGCAGGGATCACAGGATATCCTTTGAATAGGAATGGTCCATCATCTTCCCCATACCACTTAATTGACTCAGATGGTACAAAAATTCCAGCATCTTCACCTTCAAATATCAACTTTGGACCAACATAAATCTGCAAGTCATTACCTCCCATAGTATTAAATCTTATGGAACCTTTGGCATAAGTTCCATTATACTCTTTCTCTGCAATTACTTCTTCTCCTGATTTGATCTCCCTATCACATCTCAAACAGAAGTAATTCTCAAACTTTTGTTTTACATGTGACTCCTCCTCAGTCTCCATGATATCTTCTTCTTCCTGAATCTTTTTTTCGACTTGGGGTGCCATTTTTCCTTTCTTTAATCTGGCAATCACCACATTAACCTCTGCTAATGGAAATGGCTCAATATCGATCCCCATAACTTCCTTGTTTCCCATAGCATATTGCAACAATCCCTTTTGAATTAGGTCCTGCACACAATTTTGAAATGTAACACAGTTGTTAGTATTGTGTCTAAAGAAATTATGCCATTTACAATAATCTTTTCCTTTCCTATCCTTTTCTGGAGGAATCACATGTCCTTGTGATAAAGTCAAGAACTTTTGGTTTATTAACTCACCAAACAACTGATCTTCTTTAGACAAATCAAACGAATATTGCCTAAAATTTGCTTGATTCCTTTTATTTGGATGAGATGAAGGCATATTCATAGGCTTTTCAGCCTTTGTTAAAGTATCACATACAATTGGAGCCTTGCCAACCACTTGGGCAACATCAATTTCCACATCACCTTCTGCATCTTGATAATAAGTACCAAGTGATTTGTTCTTTCTATGTTCACCTTCCATGAGTATAGCCTCATATCCTATGGCTTTTGATGTAAGGTTGTAGACACCTCCCAAACGGGGCATCGCCATACAGATTGATCACGTTTGTTTGCTCGATTGGTTGCTCACTTCATAAACCAAAATCATGGACATTCCCATGGCTAGGAACATCGCCACATGATAACGGTTATCATCAAATAGAGTCGCCACCCAGTTTATTAAAACTGGGAAAATAGATAGAGATTCTGGATACGGGAGCTAAAAGTACAATAAGGGGAAGGTGTTAAGCACCCCTCTTTGCCCAGTTGTGAGACTGGCCCATAATCATTCAACATAAGACGAATAGATGCTTTGTTTAATTCCAACACATAGTCTGTTTATTTATTCCTTTAAACAGTAAGCAAAGTGAGCCAGTGCGATAATTGAAGCATGCGTTCAGAAAGCAGAGAAGCAACAAAATTGTCCCAGAGAGATGGATCCCGCGGCCGGTGAATGGATGTCACGGTTGAGGGATCCTCCTGGTTTGATATACCGGTCGAGGGATCGAAGCCCCGGTCGGTGTTCTTCCTCACACCAGACAGGAAGATTAACAGAAAATCAAAACGTTACGATTAGTCAAAAAGACAGTAAATAAGACAAACCAGAGGCCGTTGGGCCTCACCACCTTGATCCCTCAGTTGCTTGATTGCTTTGGATTGGGCGTGATTGATTGATTGCTTGATTGAAAACCCTAGGGTTAGGGTTTGAACTTCGGGGTTTGATCGCCGGATTGACGGCTGCCTTCGGAAGGTTAGGGCTTTTGGAGAATGGGATTGAGAGAGTATTTGTGCAGAATTTCGGAGCTTGGGTGAGTAATTTCACTTGTTAATTTCGGAGCCCAAAGGCTCCTTTATATAGGCATAGGGATGACTCACTCCGGCCAATCAAATCACGAGATGGCAATTGCAATTGCAATGCATCTCTAACTCTACGTCGTAATCTCTGAGCGTAGCCCGAACGCATCGGGAAGGTAGTGTAGTTGGATCAAACCAAACGTCTGACAGAACGTTCCAGAGAAAGGTCGATCTGGCGGCCGAGTAAAGGATGTCGCGGCCGTGGAATGGATATCTCGGCCGAAGGATAGATCTTGCGGCCGAGGGATTGATCTCTCAGGGAGATTTTGCTGGCAACAGGTTGCTCGGGTGAGGGATTGATGTTATGGCCGTTAGATCGATGTTACGGCCGTCAGATGGATTCTCCTAGGCTTCTGTATTTCTGTCTGAAAGGCTGTATGGCTTTGAATTGGGTCCTCTAAGTGGTTCAAAGTTCTCACCGAAAGTCCTAAGGTCCTCAAGGAAGCAATCAGCAATCAATGTATCCATTTCATCATCGGGATGGTTCCCAAGGTGGGACTTGAAATAATCGTTAGGCCAAATTGGGGTGTCTACAGATGCCCCTCTTTGACTGAACTCAGACGGATCGCGAGACATGTTTGAGTAAGAGTCAAAGCTGTAAAAAGCAACTCAATTTGGTCCAACCACTATTCCAAGGGGTTTTTGAAAAAGGTTTTGTTATGGTCGGGCTGGGAGGCTGCCTACGTATTCCGCAAGGGAAATTCAGACCAATCGTAGTTCGGGCAATAAAGAAAAAGTAAAAAGTTTGGAGGGTTAGAGACAGAAGACGTACCTTAGGGCTTAAAAAGCCGTAGTGTGACGTACCTAGACTGAGCCAGGGTTTTGGCGAAGAGTAGTTGAAGGAGCGCGGGGCTACCTGGGGAGTTTTTGCGGAGAGCTTCCTTAGTATTTTGGGGTAGATCAGTACACTGCGGGTGCGTTTACTTTTCTTGATCATCCTTACTTTGACTGAAAGGAGCTCGGTAGAGTAGCCTATCCTTGCGAATGAGCTGGAAGGAATTGATGTAATGGGGTGGAATCCAAACCATCTGCTGGGATGAGTTGGACGCCGTTTGTTTTTGAGATAGGGGGCGCAGGGCCAGTAAATGGAGCGCGAAGCTTTGGTGATGAGGGAACCGAGGCACGGAGCCGGTTGTAGTCATGAGACGAGAGCCTGGAGAGTGATGGAATTGAGGCGTGGAGCCTGTTGCAATCTTGAGGCGAAGGCCTGAGGAGATTGGATAGGACCGAAGCACGGAGCTGGTATTGATCATAAGGCGAGAGCCTGAGGTGATTGATAGGACTGAAGCGCGGAGCTGGTGTTGATCATAAGGTGAGAGCCTGAGGTGACTAGATAGGACCAAAGCGCGGAGCTGGTGTGGATCATAAGGCGAGAGCCTGAGGTGTCAGAGCTTTTGAGCTTGGCGTGATGAACCGAAGCGCGGAGCTGGTATTGATCAGGATGAGAGCCTGTGGTGTCAGAGCTTTGAGCTTGACGTGATGAACCGAAGCGCGGAGCTGGTATAAGGCAAGGGCCTGAGGTGAAGGAACTGAGGCGTGGAGCCTGAGGTGATTAGATTGAGGCGTGGAGCCTGTTGCAGTCTTGAGGCGAGGGCCTGGGTTGTCGGAGCTTAGAGCTTGACGTGATTTGAACCAAAACGTAGAGCTGGTTGCATTCTGATGGTCTGTGCACGGAGCTTTCTCATCATAAGTATTGGCGTAGAGCCAAAGGATCGAGGCGCTGAACCGATCAATAAAATCGAGGCGTAGAGCCGGTTGATGGCAGGGTTGACCTGTTTCATGAGAGATATGCAGAGTGTATATGTGCGATGATGTTTTGTTAGATGTGAACAGATATGATAATGCAGACTCGATGTGATAATGCAATATGTGCACGGGCCCGTGCGTGTGTGTTTGTTTTAAGCTTAGAGCTTCTATCAAGTTCCGAACTTGAGCATTCAGAGCGTAGAGCTCGAGCATTCGGACGGCAGAATCCGAGCATTCAAAGTACAGGCTTTGAGCGTCCAGTGCGCAGTGGTTAGGCATCCAAGCGTAGAGCTTGAGCATTCAAAAATGTTAGATTTTTGAGCACTCAGGCGTAGAGCCTGAGAATAGATGTCTTGATTGTTGGGGGCGGCTCAGAGCCTGTTGCTTGTTTACGGCTTCGAGCCAGTTGAGATAATGGGCTTCGAGCCGCTTGAGTTTGTGATAACAGGCGTAGAGTTTGTTGCTGTGATAGCGAGCATAGAGCTGCTGAGATAGTAAACATAGGCTTGGAGCCTGTTGAGGTGATGGCTTGGAGCCATTTGAGATAATGGGCTTTGAGCCGCCGAGATTGCTTGTTTACGGCTTCGAGCCAGCTGAGACGATAGATACAGGCTTCGAGCCTGTTGAAGTAATGGGCTTCGAGCCGCCGAGATTGTGATAGCGAGCGTAGAGCTGCTGAATCAGTACAGGAGTAGAGCCTGTCGATAATGGGCCTCGAGCCGCTGAGTTGATCGTTATGGCTTCGAGCTAGTTGAAACGGTGGGCTTGGAGCCGCTGATTTGGTTGTTACAGCTTCGAGCCAGTTGAAATGGTGGGTGTAGAGCCGCTTTGGTGAGATAACGGGCGTAGAGCCTGTTGTTGTGATAGCGAGCGTAGAGCTGCTGAGTCGAGGGCTGCTGAGTGTCTCGTTTTGCTGGCCAGCAGTTTGTGGAGAGAGATTTTCCTCATGCTTGAGTATGCCCCCAAGGCTGGTTTTGATCATGTCGCATTGGCTTGGGGATGCCCCCAAGGCCACTTGATTGGTTAAGGACCTAGAATCCATGATGGCTTGAGTAGTGTACTGAGCAAAATCTGCTGTTTGTTGAGGGAACTTGGCCAGGAGATAGATCTCTCGGCCGAAGAATTGATGTCTCGGCCGTGAGAACGCCAAAAGTCAGGAAATCGATTTAAGTTCAGTTAAATCGATCTTACGGCCCATTTAATCTTTTCTTCTCCTCCTCTCTCATTCTCCTCCGTTCCTCTCGCCCGACGACCACCGTACGCCGCCGCCCTCCTCCACTACCGTCGACCACCATTATCTCCGGCGACCATCCCCACCGCCGCCGTTTGCCATTGCTGCTGACTTCGGTTGTTTTGAAACCATTGGTTTTCCTCCCATTTTGGTTCAGACGTGATAGCCACGCCATCTTCAGGTGTCGCGGGTTCGTCCTCGCATCCTCCATGTAGGTGCGAGCATCCATCTTCCGATGAGGAGGTGATTGAGGAGCCCGGTTTGTTTGATGCTGCTACCTACGTTCGTCCTTCGCGTAGGCTGGGTTATGGCGGTTTCCTGCAATACCGCCCTCCTGTTGGTGGCCCAGAGGCCGAGGTGGTTTGTCGAGAGCCTGAGTTTCACCTGAGCGTTCTGAATGTACCGGTGAGTCTCCTGAAAAACAAAAAGTTTTACTTTAGTTCGGAGTTTTGGAAATCCTTGCATTTAGAATAAAGATTTTTTTGCTTGCGGGACGAAAATCCCTTTTGGCTAGGAGCGTGAATGTGAGGAACCCATGTTTGGGTTGAATTTATTTTTGTTTAAGGAAACTAGAATAACTATGCCCCCTGCCTTAGGCAATGCATGCTTTTAGATGTTAATTTTGACGCCCCTTAGCATTTTCTTTTTTTATGCAATCATGAGATTAACTCCCTTTTGTCTTTGGCAGAGAAACAGGAGGCTGGAAGCTCGCGGTGGAGGCAAGAAGGTGCATAGATGGTTCTTGAAGTTGCCAAAGCAGGCTCGGGAACTAGTACGTGCTGCAGGCTTCGAGACATTCATTCTGGGCCTTGATCTTCCGAAGATGGATTGGTCATTGATGACCTCGCTGGTTGAGAGGTGGTGGGATACCACCAATACCTTCCACTTTCCTGCTGCTGGTGAGATGACCATCACTCCGGGTGACTTTTCTTTGTTGACTGGCCTGCGGATAGGCGAAGTTGCTCTTCGAGTTGACCCTCGGCTTTGGGAGCGAGAAGGTGCTTTGAGGTGGTTTCTAGGCAAGGTGCCCCCTGTTCGTTCCCGGGGTCATATCGATCTTGCTTGGTTAAGCAAGACTTTTATGGTGGCTGACATTCTGACCCAGGTGAGTGCCAAGCAGTTGACGCGGGCTTTCCTTCTTTACCTCCTTGGGCAAATGTTGTTTGCCAACAAGGATGGTTCGGTACATACGCAATTTTTGGCTCCTCTGCAGCACTTGGGAGCTATTCGGGAGTTTGACTGGGGCTCATCTGCTTTGGCCACTTTGTATGGCAGTCTTGGAGCTTGCTCGCGGGACAAGAGTCCCATTCTTTGTGGTTACTTTCGAGTGCTTGAGGTATGTATCATTCCTTTGTACTTCTGTTTTTACTTTTTGCTTTTTCCTAGTTCTGAACTTGCTTTGGTTAACCTGCTTTTCAGCTCTGGGCTTTTGAGCACCTTCTCCAGTTTCCCCCTGAGACCAGGCACGGTGATGCGAACTGCATGCCTCGTTACGAGCGATGGTTGATGGGGCAACGGAAGCCAAGGTCACCAGTTTTGAGCCTTTCCGAGTGGCGGCGAATTTTGGACCGGCTGACGGTCGATCAGGTACCTTTTTCTTTGTACCTCTTGTCCTTTAGACTTCCACATTCTTGTGTCGAGACTGATTTGTCCTTGCTTTGTAGGTACGGTTTGACCCTTGGGGTGGTGTACCAGAGGACGCCTCTCTTGCACGTTGTAGAGTCCTAGACCGAACCCGTAGCTTGCTTGAGGGTCCATTTTGCCGAGCTTGGTACCTAGGCGATCGAGTGGCCAGTCAGTGGCGGCCACGCGTTGAAGCTCTTCGGTTTGTTCCCCCTTCTCCTCCAGTATCTATGAGGTCCACTTCCTTGATGTCGAAGGAAGATCTAAAGAATGCCCGGATCAGAGATTGGGCAGGTTTACTCCTCCAGGCAGGTGACTATATGGAGTACTGTCGTCTTTTCTTGACCCCCTCTGTTGCGGCTCCTCCTGTTGCTCCTGTTTGGCCACAGGCTCCTTCGTTTGTCTCCTTCCACTCAGATGATGGGGAGGAGGAACGCCTGACGCTGACTCCTTGCACGACCCCGCTCTATACTTTGCCAGTCGGGGCTTCACAGGTATTTTTAGCTTCCTATGTTAGTTTTCATCACTTCGCATTGTATCCTTGCTTTAGATGTTTGTAATGCTTGATCGTTCCACAGGTGCCTGCCGAGATAGTGCAGGAATGGCTTCATGCCTATCAGAGTACAGAGGTTCTGGTTCGGAGACAGCGCCGTAGGATCCTTGAGGTATGACTTTCTTCATGAGCTTTATCTGCTATGTATTATCCCTTGAGTCTGAATGTTTATATCTTCCTTGGCTGCAGCTTGAGGCTGAGAGAGCACCGGCTGCTGAGGGGAATGTGGGGACCAGTGAGCAGCCTTTGCCTTCTTCTCAGAGATCGCCTAGCTTTTAGGGTTTTTCTTTTCCCTGTTCATAGTTAGTAGATGATAGGCAGAAACTATATTTTGTATAGTAAAAGCAATCACAGCAATGGTTTTGTAAACAAGTTTTTTGTTTGAGAAATGAGAAATGCCTTTCATGCCCCTAAATGTCTTGAGTTTACATGCGATAGTCAGAACATGGCTTTTTGAACGAGTTTTTGCTGATAGACAGTTATTTTGTGTGAAAAATATTTGGCCGAAGAATCGATCACTCGGCCGAAGGATCATTGTTGCGGCCGAGGTATTGATTGTACGGCCGTTACATCTATTTTCCCAAGGAAGATAGGTTTTGCTTTAGCCAAGTGGCATCTTGTTTCACATCCTTTCTTATGCTTAATCTTTGATTTTCTGTCTCCTGCCTTTGGCATGCTCTACAGCCTGACTGCCAAACTCAAGAGTCTTTTGAAGGATCATACCCATTGCGTTGACGACTTTTGGGTTAGAGGGGATGAACTATAATTCTTACATGTCTTTGCTTTTGCCAATTCCTTGGAAAATGACTAACTCATCTTTTGTGAGCTCAATACGCAGGGCTAGCTATGCCTATCATTGAGTACAAACATGTTGATGTTTTCCTCTCTCCAAATGTTTGGGCCGTATCTCGACGCGAGATTGCCTACGTATCCCAATCAGGGAATCAGGCCTTTTACGTAGTTCCAAGATCACCACCTTTGGGGGTTGGGTTTTCACTCTTGGTTTTTCTTTCTCTCATGCTCTAAGTTTTGCCTAGGTTACCTGATAGAGGTTGAGTCCCTAGCGAGCTTTCCTTCAAATGCCTTAACTTTTGCCTAGGCCGCGTTTTTCGCTTTTTCTTTTCCTAGCAGGCTCTGCTCTTACTTTTGCTTGGGTGTATAAGTTGCCCAACGAGCATTTTTCTCTCAAGAGGTTTTTAGTGTTTTTGGAGAGGAATCTGATGGAGATGTTCTCATGAATTTCCTATTGCGTTTGTACTATCACAATGGGCAAGCTAACCCTAAGTGTTCTCACGAAGATAGCGTCTTCTTCCTAAGTTTTGATAAAAACCTAGTTTTAAGTAATTTAGAGTTTATCCTTTCCTTCCCTTTTGTCGGAGACACGAAGATTTTGATCCTTTCAAATTCTTCCCTTGTTTTGGCAATGAGAGCATAGTGCATGGCAATTGCAATTTGGAAATTTGGATTTAGATAAGCATAATCTGAAAGATGAAAAATGAATTCTCTTAGCGGAAATAAAATGCCCAAACAGGGGCCCAAAACTCGTTCTAGTTTGTTTTAAAGCAAAAACAATATTTTAACGTTTCTTATTTGCCATGTTGTGACTTCTCAGCTACTGCAGCATGTCGGGGTCATTTCCCTTGTCTTTTGCAACTTTGTACTCTTTCCCACCCTCTTCCTTGCCAAACGGAGCCTTTGAACCGGGTTCATCTTTTGCACGATGGCTACCTCCTTGAGCCATGAGTAATCCCCAGATGGATGTGTTGGCAGGAAACTCCCTTTCTCTTTCCTCATTGATTGCGTGGTCATCAGCTATTTCCTCCTGATTGAATAGTGATGCTAAGGAGGTTTCATCGAGCGGATCATTGCACTCTTCTTCCATTTCATCAAAGTCGCTTTCCCTGTTTTATAGGGTTCTGTATACATGAAATCCAGATCTTCTCTTTCCTATATCCATTGACTATAGTCGCACTCATCATAAGGGTTGACCCATGGTTGCATTTGAAACTCCTCTACTTTCTCAATGAGATTGACTGTCTCCCAAACAATGGGCGGTGTTGGAATCTTGGGACGGTTGATGCGTACCACTATTTGGGCAGGCTCGAAGCGAGCGTGCCTTCTCATCATGATGACCCTTTCTTTTTCCTTCTTCCTATTCTCAAACCAGATACGAAGCCATTCGTCATCTTCTACAAATGGAATATCTGGATCCTCCAAATTGTGTTTCGCCCAAGAGTGTTCCTTCCACTTCCTTAGCTTTTCCTCCTCTGCCTGATCTTTGCTGCTTATGTCGGACATATCGATGTCGATTACTTCTGACTGATTAGAATCATTGTCCTCCTCCTCCTCTATCATGAAACATTCGTCCTCCTCGGGGAAGGTTAAGGTAGGTTTGGTTTGGTTGTCTTGGATAATGTATTGGCTGGGATTGTATGTAGGGTTGTGAGAGAGATTTATGAGATTGATGCTTCGAGGTGGTGGCTCGGTGTTATGAGTAGGGAGTGGGTTGGCTTGCCCATCAGGTTTTGGTGGTTTTATGGTTCGACTATCAATAAGATCTTGAATGTCGTGACGAAGACGCATGCAATTGTCTGTTTCATGCCCAGGGTGTTGGTGGTAGGCGCATTGTTTGTTTGGATCGTGGTTTGGACCGTAGGGCGGCGGAGGAAGTGGCTTGTTTAGAGGTTTGAGATGCCCTTGACGGCTGAGAATGGTTAAGGCTTGGGATAAGGTCATATAGAGAGGATCAAAGTTGCGACGAGGTCGATTTGAGCTTCGGGATGGGCTAGTTTGGAAAGGATCTTGAGACAAGGAGCCAAGGGCATTTACGGAGGCGTGAGATGTACGGCTAGAGAAGGTTTTCTTAGGTGGAGGAGTGGCCTCTTCTTTCCCAATGAGTCCTAGCTTGATTCCATCTTCGATTTGCAACCCAGTGGCATGTAAGCGCTTGAAATCAGTGATAGCCTGTGTGTAAATATGCCTGAGATATTTGGGTTGCAAATTTTTGACAACTATTCTCACTTGGTCTTCCTCGGAGGGACGGTTCTTCATCTTGGCGGCCTTTTCCCTCCATCTTGCCACAAAGGTAGCAAAGTCCTCATTGGAATCCTGTTTGGTCATTTCCAAGTCTCGAGTTGTTAGTTCAATTTGGACGTTGTATGCATATTGCTTGACGAAAGCATTGGCAATTTCTGGCCAAGTTTGATAATGTACAAACTCCAAAGTAAGGAACCAATCGAGAGCACTTCCAGTGAGGGTTCGCTGGAACAACTGGGCGATGATCTCGTCGTTCAAGCCCATCGGCTTCAGGGTGTTGATAACATGGCGAACATGACTGGTAGGGTTGCCGGTTCCATTGAACTTCTCAGTGTTGGGCATCTTGAAATTCTCAGGCAGCTTGGATTCTGGGAAGAGGCAAAGTCCCTCGAAATCCAGAATTTGATCCCCTTGCGAACGAGCCAAGGCTTGTTTGATTTCCTTGACTTGTTTGGTCAACTCAGGACTTTCTGCCAATATCACTTTATGGGGATTCTCGTCTTCCATTGATTTTTTCTCATCTTCGGCATCTCTAACTGCCTTTTCTGCCAGTAGTGTAGCGATTTGAGCTTGGAGGTCAACAATAGTGGCGTCGTTGTCTGCCATGAAGGTAGAAGGGTTGCTTGACGAAGCTTGAGATTTAGTAAATGACGGAGTCCGTTGGGGGGATGACCGGGAAGTTTCTGAAAATGGTTGGAATTGTTGTGGTGAGGGTGTTTTGTCAGATGAGGACGATAGACGGGAAGGTTGCAGAGACCTTTGTTTGGCGTAGCTTCGGGTGTTGTAAGAGTACAAAGTTGGCTGTGGTTGCTTCTTTGATTTACCTATTGTGCCTGCTTGAAAAGTAGAATACCTGGAAGTCAGTATTCGGCCTGTGTAGGGTTAGAATTTGGGCTGAAAATCCCAACCCTTCTGCACAGAAAGAGTTAATTACAACAACAGATGATACAAGGTGTGAGGAAGAACTTTTGCAAGTAGAATGCAAGTAGGTTCCTATCTTAGTTTGATAAGTTCTATGGCTTTCTAAAACATGCAAGGTTTTGGTAGTCTCAGGGTGCTCCGTTGTCAAAGGGCACCAATCCTCTCACCAGCCCATCATAGGCGGCGATTGGGTGATTTCCTTTTTGATATACCACTAGGTACGAGTGACTATGGAGTTTGCTGGAACCCCCAACATAGCCCGTGTCATGCCGGGATATCAGGTGAACTCAACGGGTTGCCCGCTCGATGCATATGATAAATGAATTTAGACAAGGCATGTATTAGTCTTATGTTGAACTTTTTGGTTATGGCTCTCACATCCCCAGCGGAGTTGCCAAAAACTGTAGACACCTCCCAAACAGGGCATCGCCATACAGATTGATCACGTTTGTTTGCTCGATTGGTTGCTCACTTCATAAACCAAAATCATGGACATTCCCATGGCTAGGAACATCGCCACATGATAACGGTTATCATCAAATAGAGTCGCCACCCAGTTTATTAAAACTGGGAAAATAGATAGAGATTCTGGATACGGGAGCCAAAAGTACAATAAGGGGAAGGTGTTAAGCACCCCTCTTTGCCCAGTTGTGAGACTGGCCCATAATCATTCAACATAAGACGAATAGATGCTTTGTTTAATTCCAACACATAGTCTGTTTATTTATTCCTTTAAACAGTAAGCAAAGTGAGCCAGTGCGATAATTGAAGCATGCGTTCAGAAAGCAGAGAAGCAACAAAATTGTCCCAGAGAGATGGATCCCGCGGCCGGTGAATGGATGTCACGGCCGAGGGATCCTCCTGGTTTGATATACCGGCCGAGGGATCGAAGCCCCGGTCGGTGTTCTTCCTCACACCAGACAGGAAGATTAACAGAAAATCAAAACGTTACGATTAGTCAAAAAGACAGTAAATAAGACAAACCAGAGGCCGTTGGGCCTCACCACCTTGATCCCTCAGTTGCTTGATTGCTTTGGATTGGGCGTGATTGATTGATTGCTTGATTGAAAACCCTAGGGTTAGGGTTTGAACTTCGGGGTTTGATCGCCGGATTGACGGCTGCCTTCGGAAGGTTAGGGCTTTTGGAGAATGGGATTGAGAGAGTATTTGTGCAGAGTTTTGAGGCTTGATTGAGTAATTTCACTTGTTAATTTCGGAGCCCAAAGGCTCCTTTATATAGGCATAGGGATGACTCACTCCGGCCAATCAAATCACGAGATGGCAATTGCAATTGCAATGCATCTCTAACTCTACGTCGTAATCTCTGAGCGTAGCCCGAACGCATCGGGAAGGTAGTGTAGTTGGATCAAACCAAACGTCTGACAGAACGTTCCAGAGTCTGGAAAAAGGTCGATCTGGCGGCCGAGTAAAGGATGTCGCGGCCGTGGAATGGATATCTCGGCCGAAGGATAGATCTTGCGGCCGAGGGATTGATCTCTCAGGGAGATTTTGCTGGCAACAGGTTGCTCGGGTGAGGGATTGATGTTATGGCCGTTAGATCGATGTTACGGCCGTCAGATGGATTCTCCTAGGCTTCTGTATTTATGTCTGAAAGGCTGTATGGCTTTGAATTGGGTCCTCTAAGTGGTTCAAAGTTCTCACCGAAAGTCCTAAGGTCCTCAAGGAAGCAATCAGCACTCAATGTATCCATTTCATCATCGGGATGGTTCCCAAGGTGGGACTTGAAATAATCGTTAGGCCAAATTGGGGTGTCTACAAAGGTCAAACAAATCTCTAAATTCAGTGCCATTAAAATGTTTCTTAAAATCATAATCAAGCCCTTCTTGGGCAAATCTAACTATCTCAGTTTTCTTGAACAAAGAAATGACATTGATTCCTAATCTTTTTGAATCTTGTCATGTACTGTTCGACAGACTCTGCAGGCCTTTGTTTAATTTTGGCCAAATCTGCCACCAAAATTTCTAGTTCATGCCTAAAGAATTGGGCATGGAATTATTCTTCCATCTCTCTCTAAGAGTGGACAGAATTTGGAGGTAAACTTATGAACCAGGAAAAAGCAGTCCTAGTAAGAGAATGAGGGAATAATTTTAACTTTAAAGTCTCATCCAAATCTGCTTCACCTATTTGTAGGCAAAACCTTCCTACATGTTCCATTATCGACTGGTTTTCTTCTCCATTAAAAAGAACCAAGTCTGGGATCCTAGGAAAAGGCACATTATCAACCCAATTTGGATATGGTTTCCTAAACATGGGCTTCTCAATCCTTCTTAATCTAGGACCATACATATCTTGCATAATGTTCATGAGTTGAGCCCTTAAGTAAGGTTCTTGCACTCTTCCTACTTGGTTAGGAACATCTGGTCTCATATCATACCCATAAAGGTAATCCCGCCTTCTTCCATTTTGATTAAATATGGGTGGTGGGGCATACCCATACATATTTGGGTCGACATTAGCCATATTTGGAACGTTTCTGTAATCATTCCTATTTAGATTTGCGTTAAGATTTTGCCCCCCAATCCCTATGTGGTACGGATTTGAGATGTTATTTCCATTATTTCCAACCCCTACACCCATAGGAATTGTGGTTGGTATGTTTTGATAAAAACTTTGATTTTGTCCAGAACTTTGATTTCCAAGTGGGATTCTATTAACCCCAGTAAAAATGGTTTCAAAAGTTGGATTGTCAAATACCTGAGAAGAAGGCATTTCTGTAACTGAATTTGGATGTCCACTACTTTGTCCAGAGTTGACATTTACATTAACTGGCACTTCCACTGTTGGTTGAGTTCGTGCCATAGCAGCCTTAAACATAGCCATCAATGCTTTGGTTGTTTCATTTTCTGGGCCATTTGATTGGCCTACCTCTGGAATCCTTTGATTTGGATTCACTGTATTTACTTCATTCACATCATTTCCACCATCAACATTGGCAGAATTGTTGTTGTCAGTGTTATCATCCGTTGGCGGTTGGCCATCTTTCCTGGTCTTTGGTGCCATTGCTAACTTCCAAGTTAGTAAGTGCCCTCCTTCTAGCGCCAAAATTGTTACCAAATTTTCTGGTTTCTATCGAATTGATTGAGAAATGCCAAACGACAGAGTAATATATAGTTGCTACTGGAATGTGGGTGATTTGTGAGGTGGTGTGTGGTTCCTTGTCGTATTTAAGGACTTCTTTGGAAGCAAACGTAGTAATATGGAATGAATGGGGATGGAGTTGAAGACTAATAAAAGAGACTTTTATTGATCTCCAAGTAGAAGCACAGAATTGACAGGGTATAACCTAATCGATAGAGTACAATTTGCTTAATAGTTATTCCTACTCCTAGAAAATAAAAGATAAAGGCCTATTGGCGTTATTGTGTCCTTGAAATTGCCACTAACTCCTCCATAAATAGACCTTTCTATTTCGAATTTGATTCTTTCCCTTTAAGGTGACGGTTTTCTTTCCTTTCATCTTTGTATGAAAATAACTTCCACATAGGAATAAAACAAATAACTTCCATGAAGGAACATGTAAACACGTATAACTGCTATTTTTATCGTGGGATGCTTGGATACACCTTCTTTCGCCACCTATAATTCAATAGACAAAGAAAACCTATCAAATATTAGTCATTCGACATGGAAAACAAATTACATGTTAATTGATCAACAGTTAATTAATTCGTAAAACCTTATTATGGCTTTATCATAATCAAAGAATTAATTAACTAACCGTAAATCCCTTCAATTTTCCAATAATACCCTTTAATTTATGCCACGTGTCACTCGATCGACAGGGAAAAGAAAAATCACAGATATGGAGCAAACAGTGGTCCAGTGATATTTTGTGATGATATAATCTGGCGGGTGGTCCAATGATATTTTGTGATAATAGAACTGTTGGGAGTCCAGTGGTGATTTTGATGTGGTGATTATGGTAGGCTAACTCTAGTTATGGTCCGGGCATGACGAGCTTTCCCTTGTTGTTAGGCTATTGGATAGTAATAAATTGGTTTATGCGTGCTATTTCTGTTTACTCTTTCGCATTAATATTATATTGTTTGCTTGCTAGCTGTAAAGTAAGAGGGGTAATTGGGTTGGATTATTCTACTGGGTGATTTATCACTCATAGATACGTCTATATCCTGGTAAATCAGTTGATTCGGCGATCAATTTGCCAAAGGGTGTAGGATTCAATGGAGGAGCAGTTGGACACAGAAAGAATACCAGGGGCAGAGATCAAGTATGGTTGGGATATGTATCAAGATTAGAGTTGCTCTGGAGTTATTTCAATAAAATTTTATTATTTTAATGCCTCTGGAATTTATTTGAAAAATCGGGGCATTATAACAACACTTACTATGTTATATGGCTACACTTACAGCATTGTATGGCTAAACTTGCTACTGAGATATTTTGACAATCAATGGTTGAGATCCACTCATACAATCCAACGGTTGGAAACAATTGAGAGCATCATGCTCCCAAACTACTTGATGCCCCCTCTGTTCAAATTTAATACTCCCTCCGTCCCAAATTGGATGACAATTTTTTATATTCGTGCCAATTTCAATTTCTTATATCTTTGAATATGAATCTTAAAAAATATGCAATATGAATCTTGTTCGAAAATTCTCGATTAGTATACAAAGTTTTCAAACTCATGAAAAACATTATAGATTGAAAGATATAAGTAATGAAAAATGACACAAATTACAAAAATTGTCATTTTTTTGGGACAGAGAAAGTAGTTTTTATTTGGAGTTTGTGTCACTTTTCAATTGATTATATCTTGTAATTTATAATGTTTCATGTGATTTATAAAATATTATATTACAGAATTAATCGAGATCTATTAAACAATATTCATATTAGATAGTATAAAAATTCATTACTAATTTAAAAATACAACTAATTTTTTATCAATTAAAATACGATGAATGACTATTAAATTGAGACAAAAGAAGGAGCAGTAGAATAGATAGATAGGAGCACAAACTACAAACAAGTCTTGTGCAAAATTTTGGCGCGAATACTTTTTTCAAGAAACCCAAATCAGTTCATTAAAAAGTTCCCGCTACCCAGCTGTATCTCTCAAGCAGGTGCGCATTTTAAGCAAACCGTGCGCACCTGGAGCAAGGTAGATCCAAGAGGAAGCGTCTCTACAAATGACCATAGGACCAGTTTGGCGCGCATCTCTAAATTTGTCCAATCGTTGATCAGTACTGAGGGTGGAGTCCAATGGAAGACGACGCAGCAGAGCGATCGAGCTTTGTAATCGGTTTGATTGAGAATAGAGCTAAGGAGGTACTGTCCCCTCTCTCTCTCTCTCTCTCTCTCTCTCTCTCTACACACACGCATATAGTATTTTTTTTGGCTGGGTCGTCAATCTTATGATGCGTGTATCTATATCGACATGAAACGTGGTAAATATTAGATTACCGGTCATGTGAGGAAGATGGAAGATCGTTTCGCAGAGCTTACACTATTCGTGATCTCGCTTCTCTGTTTTTTCACGTTCAGATGTATTGAATTTGGGAAACGATGTCATCTAAATATGCTTTTCTTAATTAATTTCTCTTCTATTTGATGTGTTCGGCAGTATCTAGGGTTAGATATAACGTCGTCCTTCTTCTTAAGTCATTTGTTGATTAAAGCATGGGTTAAGTATCAAATATTGTACGGAGAGATTTGTCAAGACAATTACTATTGATTTTCTGGACTAACGGTATATCTCATAAGTAGACAAAATCAACAAATACTCGTATGGCATTGGCTTTTGCGATGCCTAATTAACATTTCTTCTTATGTGGAGCATGCAGCCTAAGATGAATTCCAAACTTCGTATTGAATCTTTTTGTGTTCTTTCAACTATTGGTGGAAACTTTTTACCTTCTTCATCTAGATAACTAGAAATGCGTGCAGTTGGTCGAACAAACTGTGGAATGCATGTAAACTGTTTGTTGTAATGCAGCATTACTCAACAACAAGGAGTTTAAATCTAACATCCTTGGGTTTGGTGATGACCGATGAACTTCATCCTTCCTTACAAGAAATTTTACATGCAGGTTGGAGTGGCTGCCTTTGACTTGAGGTCAGCTTCGCTCCATCTGTCTCAATACATCGAAACTAGCAGTTCATATCAGAACACAAAGACATTACTGCAATTTTATGACCCAATGGTGATTGTTGTTCCACCTAATAAGTTTGCGCCTGATGGTATGGTTGGAGTCTCAATACTAGTGGACAGATTTTATTCATCGATTAAGAAGGTGAACTTTCTGGCATGGCACTGTAAGCTGTGTACAAATGCTATTTGCTATGAAATCTACAGATGTATGATATGGGGATATGTGCTGACCTGTGCAGGTCGTAATGGCTCGTGGTTGCTTTGACGACACCAAGGTAGGGCCAAACTTCCCACGTGTTTTGTTTCTTTATTCTGGTTCCGTCATTCTCACATATATGTCTTTCGCATGCCATTACGTCAACAATTAAAGGGAGCTGTGCTGGTTAAAAATATAGCAGCCAAGGAACCATCGGCACTCGGTTTGGATACTTACTACAAGCAATATTATCTCTGCTTGGCTGCAGCTTCTGCAACTATCAAGTGGTATGACAAATTTCTAGCCCTATGGGATTTAGGCATGAAATAAGCATCCGAGTGGAAGGATAAATTTATATTATTGCTCCCTAGTTGTGGGTTTCATGAAAATCAGTTTTTATGACACAAACATTACTGGTGGACTTGTAGTTCTTCTTTGGTAGCATTTAAGAAGTTGTGTTCGGAAATTTTTGATTGTCAGGGAAACAAAAACTTCAATCACTTACAAGTGTTGGTGTGGAGCTGTGGCTTGACATAAATGTCTCAAGAAAACACATAATACCAGTTTCGTTTAGGTGTCGGGAATGTTGGTTTACTTGGTCTTTTGTACTCCCTCCGTCCCAATTTAAATGTCCCCTACGGTTTTCCGTGCATTTTAAAACCCCCCCCCCCCCCCCCAAAAAAAAATATACTTCTACATATTATTGACATTTAAATTGGGACGGAGGGAGACTTTGTAGAATTTGAAGGCCAGTGCTGAATTGAGAGAGGGGACTTTTGTCTCCAACCTCTACATTCTGTGTCTTGGAACTGGGGATTTCTGGTTTCCTTGCTCTTGAATATTAGCAAATCTTGAAGCCTATTACAGACAGAGGAGGTTTGACATTAGCGGTATCAAGATATGGTACCCTCAGTAGTTTATCTCTTTGCATCAAGACCTGAAGTTTTTGATTTAAACTTCACTAAGTCCAAGAATTCATAACATGGTTATAATGACAACAAGCTACGAAGCACTGGCATGCCTAAGTGATCTCCGTATCCATTCCGGACACAGAAGGAACACACAGGGATTTGTATGGTAGTATGGGACATGCAAAGTACTGCGCCCAATTCTATTAAGAATGTACGCAGGGGACATGTGTGATGATACATTGTGGTGTCACTGTATTTCAAGGATTAAAGAACATAACAAGCTTGTCACTTGTGCCTCATATTTGTCTTTTTCATGGATCATCTCTCTTCTTTTCCCTGTTACTCCCTTGGCTTCTTAAGGTCAGTACAGAGGACGCGCCCACGTGCAACCCTCTTGTTTTAAATCATTGGCGACTAAGGAAGTCTCTTCAAGCTCTTTTGGAATTTCTTTGTACTTCAAGTCTGCAACATTGATTTTTTTTTTCAACTGGAGAACAAATTACCACCAAAATGTGTTTTGCTAGTTATTGTTTTGATCATCAAAGGTGAGTTTCTTGTTTATAGAGTTTCGCGGTATTTGGTTGTTCTCTAGTAAGTTGTTCAATCTTGAAACACCAGTTTCAACCGTATCTTGTACAGGACTGAAGCAGAGAAAGGCGTCATCATTACAAACCACTCGTTGTTGGTATGTGTTTGCTTTGCATTTTGTACTGTTTATTCAATTTTGGATTCTAAGACTTGAGGACAAATGCCATTCTGAAATATGTGATTTGTTCAACATTTCTTTTGTCATCTGTAATTTGTTAACAGTCAACACTGATATGTGTTTTACTTTTCATTATCTCATTTGGCTTCAGAAAGATTCTCTTAGGCTTTGCCTCTGCAATTCTTTAAAGGAAAGAAACTTGTTGTGTTGAAGTTCATGTTAGTGAGCGTTGAGGACATGTATGGGATGAGTGACTAAAAGGGTGCAGAGTAGGATTTCAAAGCCCTTTACCAGGCAATGACAGCTAGTCTATCAATCTAGAACCGTAATTCGATTTTTTAACATAGCTATGTCAGTGATTCTAATGGCCTTATTTCCTTGCAAAGAATGTCCTTGGAGTGCTGTACTGGGATTTATCCTTGGCAGGTATTGTTTTTGGTGGCTTTCTGCTACATCTCAGATAGAACTTACATGTTGCTTCTCTTAGTCTCTGTCTTCCTTTTCTCTGAATTCCTCTAGCCACATTATACTGTGTGGGCTTTCTTTGTTGTTACTTGTTAGACAAGGTTAGAAAGTGTAAGACTTTGTCTTGGCCTTCTTTTGTCCACGAAATCCCCTTGATGCCTTTTCTATAGATTTCGTGACTTATAATAACAAATTCATTAACAGAGTGTATACACGAGAAGTGTCATGTAATTTGAGGGTCATATCGCTTGAATTAAGGGAATCATGTCACATGCAAGCTCAGTGTTCTAAATGGCGGACTAGGCGGCGCCTAGGCGCTAGGCGGAGGGTCAGCGCCACGACTACCCCTTGGCGTTTTGTTTGGCGGCCAGGGAGGCTAGGCGGACCTTTGGCGGAGCTTGGTGGCCGCCTAGGCGGCTAGGCGGATCTTGGCGGCTAGGCGCTTTAGTGGAAGAAAGTCAAAAAAAAGGGGCAAAACGAAGTGGATGATCAGCGTGAGAGAGAGAGAGAGACGAGACGAGAGAGACATACCGGACGACAATCGGCGACCGGCGACGACGATTGGCATGAAGTTGTGACGACTATCGATCGGCATGGGTTTCTCGATCGTCTCTGGATCTGGAAATGTTATACGTATACTGTATATAGTAGTATATATGCGTGCTATGGTAAATTACACAACAAGTCCTTTTAGTATATATTAATACCATAATATACACTAAAAACATGAAAAATATCAAAAAAATACCATAAAAAAACGCCAAACTCCAAGGCGGCGCCTAGGCACTTGGCGGTGGGTCGCCGCCCGACTACCACTGAGCGCCATTTAGAACACTGTGCAAGCTGTAAGATGTGGATGATTCTTTCGTGCTTGGAGTGTTTCATCTTTTTGCCTAATTCGAACACTATTTTCTACGGGCCACTTGACTTTCTTCTAGGATTCCTGATCATTTGTCCAATAAATCAACTTGTAGATTCTATTTCAACAAAGAGTTTTCGTGTATCATGTTGATAAAGTGCAACGACGGCTGTTATGTTATCACACAAAAAATTGCAAATGTGATCACGATGTTGTCTTGTGAACTTTTTAACCTTTTCTCATCCTGTGTATTTTCTTTACCAGGTTACTTTTAACGGATCATTTGACCACATGAATATTGATGCCACTAGGTACCCTTCAGGCCTTTCTGAAAATCAACTAGTTCCTTTTCTTTGTCATTTTCTACATACAATCAAGTCCCATTTTCATATGTATCTAATGTCAGAAATATGTTGTGTGCGTTTCCACTTTCCATGGAAATTGTTTTACATTTTCTAATAAGTATGTAGATCTATAGGGGATGAATTTAATAATTGCCATTTGACAACAGCGTCCAGAACTTGGAAATTATTGATACGCTGCATTCTGCTCTATGGGGAACAAGCAACAAAAAGAGAAGTCTATTCCACATGCTGAAGACAACAAGAACTGTTGGAGGGTGTGTTGACAAGCCTATATTGAAATGATGCAGCAAATGAAGAATTGGTAGTAGAGAGAACAAGATCTTCAAGAGAAAATGAAAAGTAGAATTAAAAGAAAACTCGTATATCTTCATTTGTCCCCTGTTTCTATTTCTCTCTATTACTTTGGTTGGTAAGGAAGGACATGTTTGTGACCACCTCTTGTTTTAGAGTTTTGGCAGCATATTTTGGGTCGACATATTCATCAATCATGGAACACCATATTTTGTTTAAGCGCTGTTTGATCTCACATCTGATTTTGTAGGACTAGACTTCTCCGGACCAATCTTTTGCAGCCGCTAAAAGATATTGAAACTATCAATGCTCGACTTGATTGCCTGGTGAGTGTTGAATATTGTTGGTGTTGGTCAAAATGTGTATGGAATATCTGTAAAAGTCGTTTTAGAATAAAGATCAGAGCTATAATAAGAGTTGATTGAATTCTATTCTTCTTGCTGATCATATTTACTCTTGCCTGGTGGGATTTGTCTGTCTAGACATCTATGCAGTTCTGACTTATTAATCATATACTCACTATATTCATATTACCTTCGGTAGCATGTGAAACCCTAAAAGTTCATTGGTGGATTTTGTATTCTTTGGTCATGTGACGTACACTGGAGAAGAACATACCTAAGACACATCGAAGGGGAATATCCCCTTGATCTTTGCCTTTTGGTACATGAAGATGCATCTTCTATGATTCTGTTCTAAACATACATTAATGCTAGTCCAGTTATGAATTGAGATCAAGATGCATGAGCATACATCTTTTTTCAAAATTATACTCCAGGATGAATTGATGAGCAATGAGCAACTATTCTTCGGTCTCTCCCAGGTTCTTCGTAAGTTTCCGAAAGAAACTGGTAAGAAGAGGAAGAGTCATGGAGAATTGCATTGTGCATTTCTTGAGAGCCATGAAATTTATTGGGGGATTGAAAAATGGATTTATTCCTGGTTTCCATTCAGATAGGGTCCTTTGTCATTTTTGCTTCAAGCCAAAGAAAGTTACGAATGAGGTCTTGGGCATTGATAATGCTAGAAAGAGCCAAATTTTGATTTCAAGTGTTATTCTCCTTAAAACTGCTCTGGATGCATTGCCGCTACTGTCAAAGGTATATTTGGTTAATTTCCTTTACATTTTAAGCTTCTTTATTTCTCTGATATTTATGTAATTTAAGTAACATCAGTTTTTATTTATCTCAGGTGCTCAAGGACGCAAACAGTTTTCTTCTTGGAAATGTTTACATATCAGTATGCAAGAATGATAAATATGCTTCAATAAGAAAAAGGTACAGTTGCAATTTTTGTTCTGTTTCTTGGATATCGTTGGATGATTGTAAAAATTGGACCTTTGATTCCTCAAATAGCCTATGTGAGTTGTAAAATACCCTTGATTTTGCATGAGGAAGAGATCAATGAGAGTCATTGATACAATTTGGTGCAATCAGACTTCCATACGGCAGCTCTTTAGTGTAAGAATGATGCAGCGGAATTCACAAGAGACTAGTTAGCGTACTAGTCCAAACGAGATAAACAACTCGTCGCAACGAGCAAATCTTGCGCACAAGAAAGAAAGAGAGAATCTCTGCAATATTATTGATTAAAAGCTTTAAAAGATGAATAATCGAATAGGTTACAGCATTTTTTATAAGACCTCAACCCAAGAAATCCTATAACAAATAATAAATCATGCCAAAACAAGCGGCATTAAATAAAAAATATTTCCTAATTAATTAAAATAAAATCCTAATTCTTGTATACCAAGAATCCTAATAAATATAGAAATCAAAATCAAACCGAATACGGAAAGTTAATAATTCTAACCTAAACGAAAATATTCCTAGTCAAAATCTTATTCTAAAACAATAAAAATAAAATACAAAAACTCTCCATTTTTGTCCTACATCAGTCTCCTTTTCTTCAAAAGAACTCGCCCTCGAGTTCTCATTAGAAACTTGCCACCTTCCATTCCAAAGAAATAGATATTTGGAATACTTCAACCTCTCGTTCGTCTTCCAAAAATCATTCAAAGAAAAGTGTTTATGCAATGATTTATTTTCTTCATGCTTCAACTTGTTGATAGTATCCACCAAATGGGAATTGAAAATCAAATCAAACTTCTCAATACCAAGAAAATCAACAACATAAATTTTATGCTGACTTTGTGGGTTCCCTCGATGTTGTCCCATCTTAAAATTGGTTGGCACTCCTTTGTCAAAAAATCGATTTCCCACAACAAATATTTTTTTTTGTAGTTTTGTAGTCAACTCTGCTGTGGGTGATTCGTCAAGACCAAATACACAAATCTCCAATGCAATATTATTTTGGTCATCCGCAACCTCATCTGAAATAATTTCAATATTCTCTTGCACACAAGTATTGATGCCGATTTCATCTTGATCACGAACTTCAATTTTGCATTCCTCTTTTTCGCTAATATCAAGGTCAACTTTCTCTTTATCATCAGCTTCAATGTACCCATAATCAGGGGCGGACCCACGTTGAGGCACGTGGGGTCACGTGCCCCCACTCCTTTATAAAAAAAAATTAAAAAAATAAAAATTTGATATAAATGTATAAAAGTTTCCTACACTTGCACAAAGCATCAGTGTGGCTGAGTGGTTATGTATGCTGTGCAAAGCTCCAAAAGCCTTGGTTCAATTCCCAGGGGTGCCATTTTGTTTTTCTTTCTTTTTTTGTTCTATCTTTGCACAAGGCGCCTGGGTTCAATTCGGCGTGCCATTCTGCTTTTTCTTTTTCTCTCTTTTATTTATTTCTTCATTCTGTTTTTTCTTTTTTTTCTTTTTTTGTTCTCTCTTTCATTTATTTCTTCATATTTGTTCTACCTCTTTCCTTTATTTCTCTATTTTTGTTCTAACTCTTTCCTTTATTTCTCTATTTTGTCCTATTTCTTTGTGTTTTTCTCCCAATCCAAAATATTATGAAAAATCAAATTACTAAATTCTTTAATTTACTTTCTATTAATCTTACGGTTGCCACCGCGATAGTTGAAAGAGTATTTTCAGCCATGAAAATTGTCAAAAATCGATTGCGGAATAGAACGGGTGATCAATATTCAATGATTGAGCGATAATTTAGTGGTATATATATAGAGAGAAATATTTTTTAAGATTTTGAATAATAGGTGCCCCCAGTGTGCGGAAATCCTGGGTCCGCCACTGCCCATAATGACTGCATTCTACATCGACCTCCACTGTTTCTTCGATATTAGGTTCAACAATTATTATCTTCTCTAGTTCAACTCGATCTCCTTCCTCTTCGGCAATCTCATATCCATCAATACAATTAAGAAGTGTCGAACTTCAAGTTGAAAGAGCATGCCTAGTTTGTTGACTTTCAGAAATTGCTTGGTATTTACTCAAATAACTTGTAACTCTTTGTGAAAAATATTGCAAATCAAAAGTACCTCGGAACATTTGTTTTGACTCAAGTTTTCTCCGGTATTCTTGATACAACTCCTGGCCACGATTTGATTGAAGAAATCTATCACTCATCAATCGTCTCATCTTGGGCCATGTCCTAATGGGTTGTTTATATTGTCGCAATCTATTGGACTGCAATCGTTCCCACCACGTAGAAACATAGCCATATAATTAACGAGCCGCATATTTGACCTCCTTCTCTTCAGGAATATCCGTGTAGAACTCAAAGAATTTATCTACTTTACGAAACCAATAAATAAAATTCTAAGGATGGCGATACCCATGAAAAGTAGGAATTATTGGTTCTACCTGAAAAGTTGAAAAGTCGTCATCTGTGCAATAAAATCATCCAGACCTTGAATGTCGCTTCTTCGACTGATATCCATAATAATCCTTAGGTAACTCGTCTTCAGATTCATCCTCACTATCAAGTTGGTAATAAGAATATCCTCCAGAGACGTTTTGGTTAATAGGTTGGTTGTGGGCCCTCAACGCGGTTCCTATCAACTTTGTGTTTAACAGATTGACCATGGGCAAATCCCTTGGCGCGAGTTCTGTTAAATCCTTTCCCACGACTAACGTCAATGGGTGTGTCTTGAACCGTGTTTGGTGCCATTGAACCAGGAAAAGCGTGGCTCTGATACCACTTGACGCAGCGGAATTCACGAGAGACTAGTTAGCGTACTAGTCCAAACGAGATAAACAACTCATCGTAACGAGCAAATCTTGCGCACAAGAAAGAAAGAGAGAATCTCTGCAATATTATTGATTAAAAGCTTCAAAAGATGAATAATTGAATAAGTTACAGCCTTTTTTATAAGACCTCAACCCTAGAAATCCTACTGTAAAAGAAATAATAAATCATGCCAAAACAAGCGGCATTAAATAAAAAATATTTCCTAATTAATTAAAATAAAATCCTAATTCTTGTAGACCAAGAATCCTAATAAATGTAGAAATCAAAATCAAACCGAATACGGAAAGTTAATAATTCTAACCTAAACAAAAATATTCCTAATCAAAATCTTATTCTAAAACAATAAAAATAAAATACAAAAACTCTCCATTTTTGTCCTACATCAAAGAATTTGGAAATCTGGATAAGCAATTCTATAAATGCAAGAAGACATTGATTTTATCTGACAATCTTTGGAAGATTCTTTGCTATGATTCATGTTCATGCACGATTGGTGGTGCGCTATGTTATGCATACATGGTAGAAAAGGAGAAGTACTCGCCCATATGAAAATGAAGCAAAATGTTTTTCAACCCTGAAAATATTGAGAAGAGATATATGAGTTTTGCTGATTTCATTCACCATGAGAAAGAAATTGGCGCTACAGAAGAATTTTGTGTTGATGAAGCTATAGGAAAATCTTACTATGTTCAGGGCATTTGGTATAGGAACTGCAATTACTGCTATGCACTCTGCTATGATGCGTTCATATTGTTGATATAGTAAAGGTCTATGAAGTTTAGTTATTTGACGTTCTTACAAAGATGTTTTAAAGCAGAATTGGAGAAGTGATTGATGAAGATGTGCTTCATGCACGGGTTCCTTTTGTTGCCCAAACACAACAGTGTTTTGCTGTTAAGGCTGGAATAGATGGACTACTTGATATTGCAAGGAGGTCATTTTGTGACACCAGTGAAGGTTTTCTTCTATTTAATTAGTTCATCATTCCTCACCCCATTGTGTGGGTGCATATATTTTTATGCTTGCACCTTAATCACCATGACAACATGGAATTGGCAGCTATACACAACCTTGCAAACAAATATCGTGAAGATTTCAAGCTTCCAAATTTGAAAATCCCGTTTAACAAGAGGCAGGGATTTTACTTTAGCATTCCACATAAGGACATAAAAGGAAAGCTTCCAAGCAAGTTTATTCAGGTTGTACTGGAGAATGGAGATACTTTGCTTCCAGTTTTAGTAAATCTCGTAGTGACTTTTTGCTTGATTTTATGTGGTTGTGGGATGAAATCAGGTTATGAAACATGGGAACAATGTGCACTCTTCAACTCTGGAACTTGCTTCAGTGAGTTTTGCTACAACCAGTTATCATGTCCTTCATACACAGTTTTTAGTCTATGGCCTGCAAATGGAACTACTCAGAATCTGGGACTACAAAAATTCACAAGTAATCGGTCAATTATTTTGTGAGGACACTACACAATTCTGAGCTAGAATCCTATTGCTTTGCCCTTAATGGTGTTGTATGGTGGTTGCTGTTGCATGTGAATGAGGTTTGGAGTGTTATATGTTCATTCAGATGTATATATATGATTACTGCAGTTAAATGTGAGGAACAAGTCTGCTGCTGCTGAATGCTATATACGGACAGAACTTTGTATGGAAGGTCGGACTAAACTTTACTACTGTAATGTGTACTTTCTGTCATAGACTAATATTCTCTGCCATTCATATTTCCTTTGACTATTTTCTGTCATGGAGCCATTAAATTCTTTGACTCGACCTGCATGTCTACTTTTGAAACATCAACTTCATGGTGGATATTTTAGCTGCATACTATTAACTAGGTCATGGCAGTTGATAGGAAAATCTAGGTTGGCTGGCGTGCCATATGGCATGCAGTTAACTATTGTCATCTGACTGAAAATCTGCTAATTTTGGCATACATAAACTGGGAGAGATGTATTTTAGTTGCATGAGTTTCGAAGATAATCCTCATCATACTATTCCAGTGTCACATATGACAATTGACAGGTATCATCATATTTGGACAATTTTTGTAACAAAATATGAGTAGGTCTTCACGTGTACTTTCTTTCCTTGCCCTTCTTGCATATAAAGTGCATCCCTTTGCATCACATGAATTTGACAAGTCCTATTTATAGAACTTGGACTCATGTATTTGCGGAGTATGAGTCACTGTACTTCCCTTTTATTTTATCCTAAAAATTGTTTTCTGAATTGGCAGAATGATTTTGATGATTTAGCATTTCACATGTGTACCTATTAGTATAGTTGAAGGCTTGTGCTACTTTTATTTCAATGAATCACACTGTATTTGTTGGACATGAATTTCTGTTCATTTGCTTTTGTGCCTCCTACGAGCCAGAAGAATTTATTGATATTTGGTGCAGCCCTAGTGGATGCCATACGGGAGGATGTCTCTATGCTTACCCTGCTCGCTGAGGTCCTATGCCTTCTAGATATGATTGTGAACTCATTTGCTCATACCATATCCACTAAGGCTGTTGATCAATATATTAGGCCTCAATTTACAGGTTTGCTTTTGAAATATCTGCTTGTATATATGTGAGAGTAGCAGTGGAGAAGTGCTTGATCTTGTCATGTTTTTTTTTTTGATCTTGTCATGTTATTGCCAGATAATGGCCCATTGGCAATTGATGCTGGAAGACACCCTATCCTCGAAAGCATACACAATGACTTCATCGTAAGTTACATTTTTCTTTTGATCAGCGTAATTATTTCTCAACCACAAAATTTGCAACTTCTGAAATATTGACAAACACTTTTATGACTGCATTAAGAAGCTGATTCTTCTCTTTGGCAGCCCAACAATACCTTCCTTTCAGAAGCATCAAACATGATAATTGTCGTGGGCCCAAACATGTAAGAAAGGCTATGATTTTGGAATATACTTTTTGTTATTAGGTCAGGAGTTGAACTCCTGATCCAAGGTTTGTTCTGGCAGTCTACCCTACTTTCTGAGGCACATGTGCTTGGATAAATAAGGAATAGATCCTATTCTGTCAAATGTCAATTATTCCACTCTAAAGCTGTGCTGTGACCCAAATCCAATTCCCTTTGTATGACCTTGTTTCTTTGAGGTGGTCATTGATTCATTGATAATAAGCATATGGATCTTCTGAGCTGAAAAAATCTCACCTTCTACTGAAGATATGATTTCTTGAACAATTTCTGGTGTACAACTCCTATTTGCCCATGGCTCTTCCTTGTCAACTTTCCCCCTTCATCTATGGTTTCTTAACTTGTAGATGTGGATTCTAAGCAGTATTCAGATATGGTATCTTTGAACTTAGTGGTAATATACTAATATCACAATAAATTAGCAAAATCAGGGATATGGATTCTTGAAGACTGAAATCGAAAAGATTTTCTGTTAAAATGAAGGTGGTCTTACACAGAAGCCCAGGAGGTGAATACTGTTTTCCCTTTATTTGCCTTTATCTTTGAAACCTTTTGTCTGAGAATGTGTGAGGTTCGTAGGCAAAAAAACTCAAATTCGTTGTGGAAGATGTTCTCCAAGTTTATAACATTAAGACCCCTTACAGAGCCTCGAGCACCGATTGATCCTAAGTCCTAACTGACATGCTAACGAGATACTGCAGATGATCCTTTTTTCTGTCTACTGTTTTGTAGTTTATTTTTTTCTTCTTAACTCAAGAAAAACCACTTCTTCTTTCCTTCAGGTGTGGGAAAAGTACTTATCTTCAACAGGTGTGTCTGATAGTCATCCTTGCTCAGATTGGTTGTTATATTCCTGCCCGGTACGGGACTATAAGGGTAGTTGATCGTATATTTACAAGGATGGGAGCTGTGGACAATCTTGAGTCAAACTCTAGCACGGTAAATACTTAGTGTTTCAGAATATCATGTTAATGTATACATAAGAAACTCCGATTTGATCCGCACCCCAGCTTATATATATGTGTCTGCACTCTTCTTTAGCTTATAAAGTCAGTTTCAGACTGCAAAACTGATTTGTGTCTCAAATCCCATATGGGTCAAGATAATGTTGGTTTATGAGATAGTGCATGTTGTAGCTTGAGTTGAGTTATGTTCTTTCCAAGCCAAGTATTGAATATAGTTTAATTCACCAACTTTCTTAGCTCTATCTACTAGTTGACTGTTTCTAAAGAAAGAAAATGCGTTTCGGCCTTCTTACTGAACAGTAGCCATCGTCCATGGATGTAACAGAGTTTGAGTTGGTTTCTAGTGGGTTATCAGCTTCTTCAAATATCTCCTTATGTTTCTTGAATATTATGCGCCATGTTTAGGATTGACATGGGAGAAGCATCATGTTTTCTAAAAGGATGTTTGTTTTACAGTTTATGACAGAGATGAAAGAGACGGCCTTTATAATGCAGAATGTCTCTGAAAGGTACACTCTAGTGTAATTGCTCTCGGGGTGTTAGAACAAGCATTAGTCAACACACTCTACTATGTTACTGTGCTGGGCACAGGAGTCTGATCGTTATGGATGAACTGGGAAGGGCTACTTCTTCATCTGATGGATTTGCAATTGCATGGAGCTGCTGTGAGCATCTTTTACCACTCAAAGCGTAACTTCTTGACCTCTATCCTTCCACCATTCTTCACAGTTAAATAGTCAAAAGCTTCTCAAATAGTAGCTTTCCCCAAAGTTAAAACTCTATTGACAATATCGTTGAAGCCTGGTAATAGTTAGTGATACTTTTATGCATACAACAATAATTTCACTATAATGATGATAAGAGGAGAAGATGAGGACTTTGAACGCATACTATTTGTTTTAAAAACGCAATGAAGCCTGCAAATGAAACTGCAGACAATTAACTGTGTGTTTGAACTCTGTGGTCCCATTTTTTGTGCTCTACGTTATCCCTCTCTTCACCCTATGATGCTTGGAGTGACCCCTTCTCTTGTTTCAAATTGATCAAAATCAAACATCTAAAATCGACGGAAAAGACAAAGGAACTGCCAGATGCTTAAATTCCTTTTTTCATCTTCATAAATTACATTCTGGCAGATAACTAATCATACTGATATCTTGCTGTTTATTTATTTATTTATTTCACCTTTTCTTGTGGGGTTCTTTTCTAGTTTCGGTGTTCCCTCCCATTTAGAGCAGCATTATTTTCTACAATCTGCATCTTCATGTTCGTTTTTCAGGTATACCATATTTGCCACTCACATGGAAAACCTCTCAGAATTAGCTACCATCTACCCCAATGCCAAAATTCTTCACTTTCATGTTGATGTCAAAAGCAATCGGTTGGATTTCAAGGTGATACCTCTGAGTTTTCTTTTGATGGGAAAGTTCTCTTCGTAGATCAGCATCTTATGATCAAAATTATGAATTTAAATTGAATAGTTTCAACTCATGGATGGACCGCAACGTGTACCGCACTATGGTCTTCTGTTAGCAGGAGTGGCTGGTCTACCGAGCTCAGTAGTTGAAACAGCCAGAAGCATCACAGCAAGGATTACAGAAAAGGTGATATTTCAAATGACTAACAGACCTAGTGAGAGGACCATACACATTACACAGTTTGAATTTCATCTAGAATTTGTCTGTTGGTCATTTGAAAATTTCCCTTGGTGCGCTAGTACAAGTTCAATATGGTTAAAACATCTTTGAAAACCAAAACCCATACAAGTTGCTCCTCCAGAACATATGCGATAGAAACTCTTTGCTTCACATAATCCACCCTCAACTACAGAGAATCTCTTAAATATATTGCTAAAGAAATCTACTTGCGTATCTCATAATTCTTCGATTCTAAGATGTTCATGGTAGCTTGTGTAATCCCAGGCTGATCCATTATACAATTTTTAGCTCGAGCCCTGCCCACATGCTCTAGTTAGGACTTAGGCTTTCAGCTTTTTTTGTAGGATGCGGTTCATTATTCAGCTTGGCTTTCCCACTGCCTATTTTAAGTCCTACACAACTGGTCTTATTGCACAGGCACCACTTTTCAGAACTCTCTGTACTAGTTTTAACACAACTGGCTTTATTGCACAGGCACCACTTTTCAGAACTCTCTGTACTAGTTTTAACACGAACCACCTGTCCGAACTTCTGTACTAGTATTGGATTCATATCCAATGTTTGCAAGATGCTTCTGTTTCCAAGGACTTCCTGAGACGCGTGTCCCAGTTTCAAACTGGTGGATTCTATAGAATAGGCAGTCTACTTCCTTTATTTGTACATTTACTTTTTAAGCCTATTGAGATTTGTGTGAGCATAAGTGCGTAGCCCCCATCTATATGTTACTTGGTGTTTCCCTTTCCCGACTAGTTGGTCTAGCTCACGTTATATACGGAATTATGTGCGTATTTCACTATTTCAACTGTCAATTTATTTGTTTTCGGGAAGTCACTGGTTTAGTAGCATTTTCCCTCTATTGTTACTTTCGGGGAAATAGAAATAAAAAAAAATGTATTTATTGACGAATTTGCTAATGATGTTTATTTGCCATGTATAGGAAGTTAAGAGAATGGAAGTAAACTGCATGCAGTATCGTGATATCCAGATGGTCTACCGTGCTACTCAACGGCTGATATGCTTGAAATACTCCAGCCAAGACGAAGATTCAATCAGAGAAGCACTGCAGAATCTTAAAGAGAGCTATATAAATGGAAGCCTTTAAGAGGTCGGCAACAACCTATTACCAGTATCATCTTGTGCTAAATGTATAAAGCTTTGCGAATGACAATATGAATGTATTTCTAGAGTTGCCATTTGGAAGTGATTTCTGCGAGATGGTGTTGGCGTTTGCTGCCATCTTCTGCTAAAAAGGGCAAGGAGGAATTAAGAGAGAGACAGGATAAACATCGCATGCCAAAAAAGTTGTGTAAGAATGATACAAGCGCGGTATCGGTATTACGCACAAAAGTAAAGAGAAGATCTTGTTATGTTTAATGATATTTTACCCCTCATCGATTTTCGATTCAACATTAAATGTAGAATTTTAGTTAGAGATTGTTTGAAGGGAAAAATTCAAAAAAACCCCTGAACTTTGAACTCAATGTCAAATAGGCACCTGAACTTAAATAAACTTCAATTGAGCACCTGAACTTTCACTCCGTTATCAATTTACCCCCTGCCGTCTCAATCCGTTACTTGTCGTTAACGGCACAGTAAAAAAAAAAAAACTTACCACCAGTTTGCAATCCTATGAAGCAGAAACGTGATTATGAGAGCCTTAGAGACAAAATTTGATTATGTCTCTTTAGAATAATATGATCAGAATAATAAGATCTTCACACCCGTTCAAACGGATTAAAAATTGGAGCACTTAATTTTTTAACCATATTTTTTAATATATAAAGGGTCTCAAAAAATTAAGATTAAGAAGTGCTCAAATTTTCACTCCGTTCGAATCGGTGCAAAGATCTTTTTATTCTTATCATATTATTCTAAAGGGTCGTAATTCATTTTTATCTCTAAGGCTCTCATATTAAGTATGTGTTCTTTATTTAGGACCCTATGGAGCAGAAATGTGATTATGAGCACTTAATTTTCTGAGCACTTAATTTTTTATGAACACTTAAATATCTTTGTACTGATTCAAAACGGAGTGAAAATTTGAGCACTTAATTTTTTATGACCGTTTATATATTAAAAAATATGATTAAAAAATTAAGTGCTTCAATTTTTAATCCGTTTGAACGGGTGTGAAGATCTTATTATTCTGATCATATTATTCTAAAGAGACATAATCAAATTTTGTCTCTAAGGCTCTCATAATCACGTTTCTGCTTCATAGGATTGCAAACTGGTGGTAAGTTTTTTTTTTTTTACTGTGCCGTTAACGACAAGTAACGGATTGAGACGGCAGGGGGTAAATTGATAACGGAGTGAAAGTTCAGGTGCTCAATTGAAGTTTATTTAAGTTCAGGTGCCTATTTGACATTGAGTTCAAAGTTCAGGGGTTTTTTTGAATTTTTCCCTTGTTTGAAATGAGTGGAAGTTTGAAAGTTTTCTTCCCTGATTTTTTATATTTAACTTCGGTATTCCACAAGGTGTAGAAAAAATGAAAAAATAAACCTGATTGAGAACACACCAAGTAATAGAGTGAAGGAGAGTGCTTCTTTCTATATTTAATTTAGAAATACTTGTTTAGTATAAATAATTTGGTCCTAAATTATCATGAGATATGACAAGTCACTCTAATGGGTTCCATAGAAACTCATGTGTCAGCCATGGGTCGTTTTTACTAGGCAATATTGGGGACACAAATATCTTCTATATTATTCTTTCTAACGTCCTCTTGTACAAATTGATGGTTAGACTTATATTTGCTATTTTAGGGGCTTCATCACCACTTGTGAGAGCAAATGTAAGAAATAATGTAAATATGTACGGAATTGTGCTGCATTACACTTTCTATTTGACCAACGCAGGGAAGGTTCTGTGCTGCATTACCCTATACATTTACTTTTACTCTCATTCTTTTTTTTTTTTTTGATAATCAAAAAGAGAATCAGCAAATTATACTTTTACTCTCATTCATCAAGTAGATTGAATTTTCTGATAAAATTATTTTGACGAATTAATCTTAATTATTCGTCTTATAGAAGCATTATTTTCGAGATATGATGAATGAGCATTGGGTTCGTAATAATGAAAATCAAATCTACTACTCCATCCGTTCCTTTTTAAGTGTCCTACTTTGTTATTTCAACTTATTAAAAAGACATTATCATTGTACCTTTCACATCAACTTTTTCCTCCACTTTCCTTATTTATCCATCATCATTACACTTTTACTCACTAACTTTTCAAAATGGAATATGCTTTTAGGGATAAAATAGAC
This sequence comes from Rhododendron griersonianum, assembly GCA_018127125.1. NCBI lineage: Eukaryota > Viridiplantae > Streptophyta > Magnoliopsida > Ericales > Ericaceae > Rhododendron > Rhododendron griersonianum. The sequence goes on along the minus strand of CM030798.1, from coordinate 12,802,042 downwards.
AATTCACCAACTTTTATCCACTAACTTTACAAAATAGACACTTATTAAGGGACAGTTCAAAATGGAATACTAGACTATAAATAAGGGACAGAGGGAGTATGTTTTTAGATATCTATGGTGTTTTGGTTCTTAGTGTGAATATATTATATGCTTTTCGAAAATTTAAAATACAATTATATCATCTGGTTTTAAATTTGTCAGATGATGGGAAGCTTGAAACTTGAGTGGCTTTTTTCACTTGGCCTACTTTGTGATGATGTCCTTTTCCATGGTCAAATTGGGCGAGCCATCAATTTCCTTTTTGGTTGGGACGGATTGCCTCTTTGAGCTGCATTCTTTTTTAACAAAGGAAGAGTTTAAATACTGTCGGAGTCAGGAATCGAAATCAAAGGGATCGAACAGTCAAAAAAGGTATTCAAGCTAAAAAATTATGTGTTTACGCAAATAATTTTTCTAGCAATATAGATCTTGTTTGATAGATCTTATTGAGATCTTTTAAACGGTGCAAAAAAATAAAAAATTATTTTTCATTTACATTATTTTTTAGTTTGAAAATGTGAAATAAGCTACTTAGTATTTTTAAGAAGGTTTGGGCCTGAAATTTTCAAGATTAAATTGTAGAGACCCGTTCTTAATTTTAATTTATTTTATTTAATAATGTGGATGTGTAACTGTATTAATAATTAAGTTAGCAATGGATTTCTTTTTTTATATGTATTTATGTGAATGTAAGTGTCAGTATGCATGATTGATCGGATTCAATTTTGTGCGCCAAGGACGAGTTGTTGGGATCCACATGGTATGGACTTTTCTGGAAAAAAAAAAAAAAAGAACTTTAGAGTTGCTAATTATTATCGATTTGTCAGCTTTAGGGGCTTTAGTGTATTGACTTAAAACATTTTAGAGTTGGAGCAATAGATTGATTCTTGGAGGGGCTATAGTGCAATTATGCACTTAAAAGGGGAAAGAACAAGGAATACGGTTTCTTTTATTTTTTGGGGGCGACTATTCGCAATCCTCAAATTTTCTCCCGTAGCCCGTTAAAATTTTTTGAAAATTATATTTCAGTAACTACATGTCGAAAATATATTCAACCTTCGGTAAACAACTGCCGAACATACATTTCGGTAAATAGCTGTTGAAAATAAGATTATATTTCGGTAACTACATGTCGGAAATGCACAAGAAACATATATTTCGGTAATTGGATGCTGAAAATGTATCTCAATTTCGGTAACTAACTGTCGAAAATGTATCTCAATTTCGGTAACTAACTGTCGAAACATATGGAAATTTTTAACGGGCTACGGGAGAAAATTGAGGGGTGCGAATAGCAGCGCCCTATTTTTTTCCTTTTCTGCGTTCTTCTTCCTTTATCCGTGTCTCTCTCTCTCCTACTCAACTCTACCCAAATCCTAGACTTCAATCCCAAAATTGGACGTCAAGATTCGAGAATCTCGCAAAAAGGTAAGAAGAGAACATAATCTACGGACAGAGGGCTACGCATCTATTCCAACAATGTCGCATTTGGCCAACTTTGTTGTTCCTAGCATTTTGGGATTCGGCTCTTTTGAGGTAGGAATCATGCTAAATGCTTAGATATGGGAAAGTATAGTGAGATACACCTAAAAATCTGTGATTATAGTGTTTTTCTTTTCAATTTTAAGTTAACCCTAATATGTTCCAAGTAGAGGTGATTTATGCGTAGTATGTCTTGTTCAAAGTATATGTGGACTACGTGTAGCATGTGTTATTCAGGAGTTTTGAATTTTCACGATTGATTAAAGACCTTGATGATTATTTACAAGATTATGTAAATTTTAGTATGTTGGACTTGTTTGAGGATCATATGGTTTGAGTAAAGGATGATCTGATATGTGATTATTTGATACATTCCTATAAGGTGTTTGATAAAATGACAGAGAGAAAAGTTAAACCAATTCTTGTAATTAGACACCACACCTGATAATGACTCTACTTATATATTGAGTTGATGATAATTTTACTACCGTGCAACTGGGTTCTAGATTTTGACTTTGTTGAGACTATGACTAGATTGGGTTCTAGATTTTGACTTTGTTGAGACTATGACTAGATTGTACGATCTTTCTCGTAGTTTTGGATGATTTGGAATTGGTACTTGTTATTTGGGCTAGTGAGCCACGTATTGGAGGTTGACTTGACCATTTTTATAAATGTTGTGTAGTCGGAAGCATATGGATAACGAGTTTATCCGTCGGTGAAAGTCCGTAAACTTACTTGGGTCAATTGTGACGCTATTGGTGAAAGTCCGTAAACCTACTTGGGTCAATTATGACGCCGTCGGTGAAAGTCCGTAAACCCGCGCAGGGTAGGTTGCTTTGTCCTTCGGGTTAGTAGCCCATAAATTTGGATGATTAGGACCTGATCAGTTGCCTAGGATTGGTACACAACTTGTTAATTTGGACCATCGGTCTCATGTGCTCTTATTTTCTCCTACTTGACTTATAATTTGATGTGTTGTATGTTTGAAGGATTTTGGATATATGAGATGAGATGAGCTTACATGGTTTGGTTATAACTTGGTATTTGGAGATTTGGATTATTATTTGATCGGATTATTTTTATCATTATTTCGGTTGGATGCTTGAGAAGTAAAAGTTATTATGTATTCATTTGTTCTAAGTTACGATATATCCAATGGTTATCTTTTGAGGCTTAATAAAATACAAGTTTTCTTACAATATTGCATATACTCACAAATTGATGTATTAAAAAAGAAGTAGACAAGAACAAATTATTTTGTGTATTGTGCATTTTGCTTGCGTTCTCTTATCTTCGCCTTTAGCACGTTTCCTATTGAGTGTCGACTCACGTTGTATAATCCAACATTTTTCAGGCAAGGCGGTGGATCCGAAGGCATGATAGTGTTGGATTTGTTTTTTTTTTTTTTTGAGCTTAGTTGATATACTTGTATTCCATTATTTTGATAGTAAGGTTTTGGAAGTCCAGTGACTTGGTATCCTTTTGGGTTTGTAATAAATTTAATCACATATTTTGACTCTCTCAACAACTTGAAACGTGAATACGCTTATAGGTAATTTTTCTATTGTTGGAGAGGTGGGAAGCCTCATTGGTCTTCATGGTAAAACTTCCAGGTTTTTTTTTTCTTTTTTTTTTTATTGGTGTTGACCATTTTGAAAAAGCCTTTGAAACAAACATTCCCTTCCAAATTTTTTTTATAAAAATCATGTCACCTTTAGGCGCGATCTGATGTGGTATTATGGCATTTGATTTGGACTGTTCCATAAAGATATTCTTTTATCGTTCTATGGAGCTTTTTTTTTAGAACTCACGTGCTCGGGTCATGCGAGATCGGGGCGTGACATAAATCCTCTTTCTTCAGACTAAGAAAGTGTTTGAATTGGAGGTTTGGTATGATACATGAAAATGTATCCATGAATTTGTGCTTTTGGATATTACGTGAGACAATTGGTCACCTCATTTCCCTTCAATATCTGTTACTCCATAATTGAGTTCCAATTGAGTCGGTGTTTGTGTAATTCCGGCTTAAACAAGTCAAAGAAGCCGATTTTTTCGAGACAGAGGAGGGCTTTAGTGCAGAAAACAGGAGTATTTAAATCTTCTGATTCAGAAACTGGAAAGAACCATTCCAAAGATTTCCTAGGAGGAATTTATCAGTTTCTGAAGCATAATGGAGTCGGCTCGAGAACTCCAACTCCAAACTAGAGGTTTGTCACTAAAACTAATTTCCATGCTTTTTATGGGTCGGTTAATTTCAGGAGAGGTAGGATTTCGGTTTGAGGAGGCCGAACAAGGAGATAAGTCTTAATTCGAAACAAATTAGTCTTTTATGTCATAGGAGTGTATCTTTTGTGGCATAATATAACACACTATATATCAAGATGATTTTAGCCCAAGTATGTGATTTTTTTTGAAGTAACTAAATTGTAGTAGTACTTATTAATTGGGTGACTTAAAGAATGATCCTCAGAACCCTTCTAACTTAGAAATCCATCCTGATCATTTTTTGTACCAAAATTGCCCTTACCCTTTATATATATAGGGCAAAGTACGGATTACCTCCTTGAGGTTTGTCCGTTTGGCAAATGACCTCCCTGAGATTTGTTAATGACCACATCGCCTCCTCATGGTTTGGGACTAATGTGCTTCCATTACTTTTTCCGTCCAAATTGACAGTTTTTGTGTTGCACGCGCTTGTACCTCGTCTATGCCTACTTTTTCTTCAAAATTTGCATGGTAAAAGACAACAATGCTCTCATTGTTGATCTTCTCCCCAAAACCCCCAAATCCCTAGTCACCACGCACAAGCACCCACGCCACGCACCAGCACCCATCAACTGCCGACCACCGGAGACGCAACCAACCGCCCCCGAGAACCGGAAACAAATTGCAGCAACACCTGTCTAAAATCCTCCAACTCTATCATTTCTCGCTCTTACTCATCATCTTCTCCATCCCAATTCAAAGGACCTTGTGAGCCACCGCCACTGTAATCCCCAAATATTCGCCGGCACCGACACTGGAGAAAGAAAGAAGACTGCCGTTAAATCCGGCACCCATCTAATTTATCTTTTCTACTCGCATCTTCCTCCATTCTGAATCCAGGATAAAAAGAACTAGTAACAAACCCACCTTTTGATTCCAAAAAACTTAAAAGATCTGCTGAAGTGGTCACATTTTCCCTCCAATTCATATAGAAATTTGAACTTTGCTTAAATTAATTTCTCCATAGACCTGATTCTCTTAGCTTTCACAAAATTAAGGTCTCATAGTCACTTGATTTGGTAAACAATCAAACAAATTACTTCGTATTTAGGATGATAACACTCGAAACAGAGACAACAGAAAATGTCGAGATCAACATTGATTGTACTTGGTATATTTTTCTGGTGGGGGTGTGGACGTAGAATTCAGCGACGCTCCGTCTTCTCCATCCGAGCATGAACTTCACCGTGCCGATGGGATTCTAGAAGGAGATTACGAGGAGGACGACGCGGTAGCAGAGGTTGATGAGGAGGAGGAGAAAGAGACGTGACGCTGTATGATATTTGAAGGGGGAGGGATTGCAGTAGCGGCAAAGGTGAGGGCCGGGAGGGATTGCAGTGGCGGTGTGTTGTGTGTGAGGGTTCATGGAGTTGTGATGGAAAAAGAAGAGAATTGGTGGGTTTGGACAAGTGTCATATATTAAGTGGAAAGGATACCAAATAGGCAAATATACTTGTTGCATAAAATAGTTTCTCTGGTTTGAGGGTACAAACTCAAAATAAAGTGCTTTATTTAACAAAAGGGTAACGACGTCTTTTTGCTACTTGTCGTTAACAGAGTTACGGTTGCACTTTACTCCAAAACCATAGGTGGACAATGTGGTCATTAGCAAACCCTAAGGGGGTTATCTGCCAAATGGACAAACCTCAGGGAGGTAATCCGTACTTTGCCCATATATATATAGGAACCGAATTTTGGGATGAAATCTTAATAGTTAACGGTCCAATCCCAAAAATTTCTCCCTCAATCCCGAAAATTCCTCCCCTAATCCTTCCCCCTTAAATTCCCTCCTCCATCATCTTGTTCCACCAAAAACCCCTCTCCCTGCCGCACCCAGATCTGTTCCTTCCAGACGATCGCTTTGCCAGCGTTCCTCTTCCTCGGCATCCGATCATGTCCGTCCCTTAGCACTAGACTGTCATCTTCATCCTCTCCGACGGTCCCGGCGCTATCACCGGCGTTCCTCTTCCTTGGCATCTTCAGAAGTCATGAATAGCAGCAACCACATAAGCCAAGAACCATCCAGAAAATATGGCAGCATCAACAAAGCGTGGCATTGAAAACTTATTTGATGGAGGCGAGGTCTGGAGTTTTGGGAAATCTGCAAACCAGTAACGCTTTTGATGGGGGATTTTGATAGTTGGAGCATTGGCGGCGCGGTGAGGACGAAAACAGTGTACGCCGGAATGAGAACTATGGTTTTGTTGGCGGGTCGGCGCCTCGGCGGAGTTTTCGATCCAAAACCTGCCAAATGAAAATGGAAAATGGGGGGGTGGGGTGGGGTTTTTTTTTTTCTGGCCGAGATTTGATCCAAACGCAGTTATGGTGGATTAAAAACATGGGGTATTCATGTTTTTCATTTTTTTTAATTAATTAGTCATGTTTTCATGGTTTATCAATTAATTTAACCATGTGTTTTCATGAATAAAAAATGGTGTATTCATGAAAAATTTGATTGATTAATGTTGTCATGTTTTTTATGGTTGATTAAACCCGAGGTTAACCTAATGGCCACAGGTGCAATCGAGGTCTTCACTGCCGACACCTGGTTTGACAGTAAAGAGGAGCCTGCAAAGGGGGAATTCAAGAGGAAGCTTAATCAATCAAAAGAGAAAACGGACTGGCTGAGATCCTTCAATCATGAGAACTTGGGGCTGTTGTTCGAGGGGTTCTCTCAAGTGGGTTTGGCCAAGGAAGCTGAAGAAGCCGAGGTGTTGTTGCTCGGGCGTAACATCCTCTAGATCCCACCTTTCTGTGAGGAAGCCAAGGGTAACTCTAAAAGTTGCATTTTCAAGTCACGTCTATTTGCATTGACACTTTTGAATCTGAGTCTGACACAGTATCTGTCAAGTCGTCTAAAGTCTAGCTCTGAGTCGGAGTTCGTGCCTCTTGGCCCTCCATGTCGTAGCTTCAATTCTCAATTTGAGTCTTTTGCTGTACTTGGCAACCTCGAGGGGGGCTTTCTTCTTATGATATGCATTATCCTGCTTTTAAGAGCAAGTACACCAATGGTTAGGAAAACTAACCATTAAACAGTGCCAAATTGTATTTTTGCTAGCTCCTTTTAACTTTCATGCTACACCAATACTCTCCATAATCTTCTCCATTCCATTAAAATATTATAAATTACCCTATATGACTGAAGAGAGAGAAAAAGCAGAAGAGTGGGAGAGAGAGAATTGCTAGGAAAATAATAAAAAAGTGTGTAGATGGTGAATAGTGCTTAGCTATTTATAGACAAGAACTGTAGATAAATGTAGAATAACTACCTCAGTAGCTAAGCTGCTACACCATGGTTTTTGAGGTTTCATTAGGTAAAATACCTAAAAAATCTTGTATTGCTAAGCTGATGTTGATGCTCTAAGTATTTTGCTGGCTTTTGAATAAACTGTGTTGACCCTGACAACGAAGGTATAGATTTCGATAGGAATCTCCTCAAGGAAATGTGTTCCCTCGTCGAAAGGAAAGACAAAAGGCATGCTCAGCCTGTAATTGAAATAGTAGTTTCAAATAAACTTGAAAGATGAGGTAGACCCTCGAATGGTTCAAACTGGTTTGACGCAGTCCCCAGAGGAGCATGCGCTCAATCAGACATGCTCGAAGAATTCATCAATGTTTTGGCATGGTTTCACATAGACATACCCGGCGTTGATCCTGAGGTAAAGAAGCATCGAATCCCCTGCTACCAGATGCCAAGCCAGAAAGCAGAAGCTCAAAAGGCTCCAGCCCTTGCACCATGTTCAAAACAGCAACAGTGGTGTTCCATCAAGTGCACATTAGAAATGTGCAAAAATGGCCTGGAGCGAGGCATTTTTCAACCGAAGCAGTCAGGACCTTGCGTTATCAAAGCCATCAGGGGCTGCAGCCAAAGATCATCAACCTCAACGACAACAAATTTTGTGCCTTGGTCAAACTGGATCAAATTCAAGAGCTACTTTTCCTTGAGAGAAGCTCGTTGGGCTGAAAACCCCAAGGGAGGGCAGTTCCAAGCAAAAGTTAGAGCAGCCAGCTAGACCGAAAACCTAAGAAGGCGGTTTAGGCAAAAGTAAATAGGCAATAATCAAAAAAAAAGAAGAAGCTCGCTAGACCGAAAACCTGAAAAGGCGGTTCTAGGCAAAAGTTAGAGCGTAAAAGGAGAGGTAAAACACACGAGTGAACCTTAGCCCGAACTACGTTTTGACCTGATTCCCCAAAATGGGATACGTAGGCAGTCTCTCATTAAGACTCGATCATATTCTATCAATTGGATCAATGGTTGACGTTTTGGTACACATCAAGGGTCAAGAACAAGACAAGCTTCATCAGAAACAGAAGGGGGGAATCCTTTCATCTTTCAATCTTATTTCAAACTACTATTTCAATTTCAAAGCTGAGCAAAAGCCTTTAAAAAAAAAAGAAGGTTTAAAGCATCAAAAGCAGAACGAAATGCTAGAGGCCCCAACGGACTCATAGTTTATTCTAAGTTCAGCGAAGTCTAGTTTGAGCAGCTGCAGCAGCTTTTCAGTCGCGCACGCTAGTTTGAGGCTCACGCGCGCTTGTTCAAAGTGATACGCATTGGTCTCAAACCTGCGCGCTCTTTTTTTTTTCAATTCCTACAGCAGACAGCAGTGGGCAGCCATCGCCTAGCAAAGATTTTGGCCTCTCGAAGGCACATTCCAAGTTCAAGGCACCTCAAATGTCATTCAAAGGGCTTTTGCCAAGTTCTTCTATACCGTGCAGGTCATATGGACCTAATGTGACTGTGCGGGGGTGTCGGTTTTAGTCCGGGACTTATATGAGTCATCCCTTTGCGTCTTTTGTCCATCTTTGCGACATATTTCTAGTTTTTCGGTCTATTGTCCATTCCGAGGCTTTCTTCTCCGTTTCGTTTGTCCGTGCAGGTCTTTGTACATCTAGTTGACCTTATGTAAATGTCAGTTTAACCTGTCAAGGAATATTTTGAGTTGTGGTTCACTAATGCCCAAATTTTCATTATATTCCGTGTGTCTAGAAGTCCGTGTCGCATCCTGGGACTCTTCTTTCTTTCGAGCTAGGCAGTATATACTTGTACATATACGTGTGTCTATTTGTCGACTCAGTTCGCTTGTCAATGCACATTAGATATTAGTGATGGGTTTATGCGCTCTTTCTCAAAAGAGAGTCAATGAACTGAAAAATGCAATTTTTACATTGCTACCCTAGCATCTCTAATCCAAGTAGTGGAATCTCGTGAACAGCAAGAACATGTTAGCCCAAGGCCAAGCAAATCATATCTATGGGGCACGTCTGTCCAAGCATCAAAGGAAGGGCACGCAGGCCCAATGCCGCTACTACATGTCACCTGGGGGCACAGCCGGCCCGTTCAACGCCCCTCCATTTTGGCACGCAAAACCGAAACTCAAAAGCAGAAGACAGTAAAGTAAGGAAGCTCAGTGGTAGTCCTTAAGCAATGTTGTCCTCCTAGGAGCCGCCCTTAGCTTGTGTCTGCATTTTCAATTTGTGCATTCAATACATATCGTTGCATATTGTATATCAACTGTTGGAAACAAGAAAAGTCTATCAAATGCCAAAGCATGCTCATCCAGCATCGAAAGCAGCAAGTAGCTTGGATTTTGGGGGTGCATGCCTGGAATCTAGTCACTACTGGAACTGGAGATGGAGTCGCTGCTCTAGGATAGTGCAATTGCAAATGGGGGGTGCCACATGCCGTTCTCCCTATCCATTTCTTCATGGCAGATGGCAAGCACACAACCTCTTTGTCCCACTCCAAGCAGTCTCTAACGACGGTTCGCCCGTCCCGGATGGCTGCCTCTATTTCAGTCCAGCTTTCAGTGCATCTTTCCAGCAGTCTTATTGCACTGTCTCGGATGGTCCCTGATAAGGAGATTGGCTCTGATTCCCGACAGATGGAATTTAACCTCCCTGACGCGACCTACCCGTGATTGTTGGATTTCTTTGTGCCGAGGATAGTTTGATCCCCAGCGGCGATGGTCTATCGATCCATGGCCGTAATTATTTCCCCAACAACAGTCCATCTTGTCAATATCCATGCTATCTTCAAATCAAATCAACGATGATCAGCCATGTCATCGCCGACGATTAGCCATGTCGTCCCTTCAAATCAAATCAACGATGATCAGCCATGTCGTCTGTAAGGACCTGTAATTTCAAAAGTTATTAAAAAGTTTATTCGATATTATAATTGAAGGAAAAGATGGAATTTGTCAAGTTTATTTGATTTGGGGTTAATGTGTTAGAGTTTTATGCTTGAGAGGTAAATGTGTGATGAGTGTGTAGTGTGTATATAGCATGTGTGTGAGAGGTAGGGAATAGATTTCCCCTTTTTCTTTTCTTCCTCTCTCCCGTTCTCCTCTCTTCTCCCGGCTCTCTCTCGGCTCCCTCACTCTCTCTTGTGCTCTCACTCAAATCACCCAAGAACCCACACAAACCAACCTCCATTCCACCTTCCTAACGCGTTATTGAGCTTGAATCTCGTGGGTCTTGACCGGAGGAGGAGTATTTTCGGTTGAGATTGAAGATTTCGGAGTCAAGGGCTTGCGTGGCCCGATCTCCTTTCGTGTTTGCTCTCCAACCTCGAGGTAGGGATTTCTTGCTCTTTTTATATGTCTATGAGTTGAATTTGTGCCTTGATCGTGCTTGAAATCATTGGTTTGGTTGTTAGGAGTAGTTTCAAAAATTTGCAGAAAATCCCTCGAACTGAACTGTTATCGATACCTTTGGCTTACAAACCCAGAAAATCACTTGTTATCGATACCCTATGCCTTTGTTATCGATACCCTTGCGTCTGGAGCCATTTTGACCCAGAGGTATCGATACCTTTGTCTTAGGTATCGATACCTGTTGCTTATCTCCAGCTTTTGCTGTTTTGTTACGTACTTCATCGTTTTGGTTTCCAATCACTTCCAACCTATTCTAATACTTCCCGAATGATTCTCTAAGCTTGGTTGCTCGTTCTTTAATGTCTTGTTACTCGATTCCCTTCCTTAGATACTTGATAACCGAAATTCTAATAACGTTGTAGACGGAGAACGTACAGCGGGTTGCTTAGGAGTGTCGTAGGTTATGTGGGGCATTGTGGTGAGTCCGGATGAGTAGATGGGTGTCCGTCTAGTGAATCGAAGGGTAAGATTGAAATTCGTATTCATATGTTCCGTCTCGTTATCCCTTGTTCCTTTGATGCTTGTTTCATGAGGTCTAGGTGTTAATACTAGCGAGAGGTATGCTGTAAGGCGGCAATGGGTTGGTACGTTACGTGAGGTATGCTTAAGGCATGGGCATGTATTAATTTATTAGACATAGTTATGATATAATTGACAGTTTGGGAATCTTTTGAAATGTAATTCGTGTGGCGGATGGTTAGATCGTTTGGAATGCTTGAAGTGGAATCGATGTTGAGCTAGAATCGTTGGGATGATTAAATTGTGATTGTTTGTTTGACACGTACGGATATGATGAGATTTGACACTACGGGTATCAACATTCGGTGAGATGACCGGGCATAAAACGAATGATCGGTTATGCGATGTGCGTTTCCGCTAACCAGCGATTTATGATAAAACGAATGATCGGTTAAGCGATGTGCGTTTCCGCTAACCAGCGATTTATGATAAAGCGAATGATCGGTTATGCGATGTGCGTTTCCGCTAACCAGCGATTTAAGATATGACGAATGGTCGGTTAAGCGATGTGCGTTTCCGCTAACCAGCGATTTATGATACAAGGGTTGATGTTTGTTTATCGATAAAGGGACGAATGATTGATTTTATCAAAAGTTTGTTTAAGGATGGATTTTGGTTTTGGAAGGAGGGTTTTTATTAAAAATCCTCCGGTATTCTTGAGCGAATCAATGGTCTCTGATATTCGTGCACAGAATTAACGGACTCCGGCTATTCAAGCTCGAATCAACGGGGTGAAACCGTATTGGTCTTGTTTTTCATAAATCATTTTGCAATCAAACAAAAGGAAAAGAAAGTTTTGTGGGAAAGAGATTTGGTATTTGAGAATGTGAAGTCGAGAATGATTGTCGAATCCTCACATGAAGTGATGGAGAATCCGTTGTAGGTTGTTCAGTTTGAGGTGAGTTTAGTGCGGCTTCTAGTTTGAATGGTGTATCGATAGAAATCCTGATAAGACGTATAGGCTTTGAAGTCGATGTCCTCTTGTTTATTTGGTAAGCCTTCGTTGCCGTGTTTATTCGTTAAGACTCATTCATTCCCGGAGTATATTTCATCACATTTTCATATAGTTGGAGCATAGAACTCTCTACTGGGCACATGTTTTGCTCAACCCTATCTTTCTTTCAGGTGCACCCGAAGATGGTGACATGAAGTGCTTGGCATGCATTTTGACTTCGTCCCTTTTGAAAGCTATTTCGGGAAATCGCTTGGGCATCATTTTGTAAAACTCTTTCGGGTTGTAATATTAATTTCTATTATGACTACCATATGATTATGAAGGACTGTAAACTTTAAACCTTGTTTCCTATTATGTTGTTTAGATTATCAAGCTTGACTAGAAACGATGAAATTTTGGTTTGCAATTATGGGAGTGAATCATGTTTTGGGGTAATATCTGTATTATTGCGAGGTATTGTTTATCAAAAATCTTTATACTTTATGTTGAAAATCGAGAGCGTGACATCGTCCCTTCAAATCAAATCAACGATGATCAGCCATGTCATCGCCGACGATCAGCCATGTCGTCCCTTCAAATCAAATCAACGATGATCAGCCATGTCATCGCCGACGATAAGCCATGTCGTCCCTTCAAATCAAATCAACGATGATCAGCCATGTCATCGCCGACGATCAGCCATGTCGTCCCTTCAAATCAAATCAACGATGATCAGCCATGTCATTGCCGACGATCAGCCATGTTGTCCAATTTCAACCGATGATCAGCCATGTCATCACCGACGATCAGCCATGTCGTCCAATTTCAACCGATGATCAGCCATGTCGTCCTTTTCAATCCATCAACGACGATCAGCCATGTCGTCCTCTTCAAATCCATCAACGACGATCAGCCATGTCGTCCTCTTCAATCCATCAACAACAATCAGCCATGTTGTCCTCTTCAATCCATCAACGACGATTAAAATATCGACCATTCATTCCCTCAACGGCGATCAGAACATCGTCCGGCTCAATCCATTACGACAATCATAATATCGTCCGATGGTCCGTCCGTCTGCATTTAATTATTCCCCAGGAGAGTATGCCTTAGCCCGCCCCCAACGGCTACCTCAGTCTAGTCTCAAGTGCATTTTCCAGCAGTCTTATTACTCTGTCTCGGATGGTCCCTGATAAGGAGATTGGCTTTGATTCCCAACAAATGGAATTTAACCTACGTGATGCGACCTACCCGCGACTGTTGGAATTCCTTGTGCTGAAAAAGGTTTGGTCCCCAACAGCGTTCATCATTACGCGACTAAACCATTTCCCCAAGCAGAGTCAAATCAACGGCGGTCCGCCCGTCCACTTTCAAATCAACGATGGTTCGCTCGTCCAATTTCAAATCAACGACAGTTCGCCCGTCCAATTTCAATTCAACGACGGTTCGCCCATCCACTTTCAATTCAACGACGGTTCGCCTGTCCAATCTCAAATCAACGACGGTTCGCCCGTCCACTTTCAAATCAACGACGGTTCGCCCGTCCACTTTCAAATCAATGACGGTTCGCCCGTCCAATCACGAATCAACGACGGTTCGCCCGTCCAATTTCAAATCAACGACGGTTCGCCCGTCCAGTTTCAAATCAACGATGGTTCGCCCGTCCAGTTTCAAATCAACGACGGTTCGCCCGTCCACTTTCAATTCAACGACGGTTTGCCCGTCCACTTTCAAATCAACGACGGTTCGCCCGTCCAATCTCGAATCAACGACGGTTCGCCCGTCCAATTTCAAATCAAGGACGGTTCGCCCGTCCAATCTCGAATCAACGACGGTTCGCCCGTTCAATTTCAAATCAACGACGGTTCGCCCGTCCACTTTCTAATCAACGACGGTTCGCCCGTCCACTTTCAATTCAACGACGGTTCGCCCGTCCAATTTCAAATCAACGACGGTTCGCCCGTCCACTTTCAATTCAACGACGGTTCGCCCGTCCACTTTCAAATCAACGACGGTTTGCTCGTCCAATCTCAAATCAACGACGGTTCGCCCATCCACTTTCAAATCAGCGACGGTTCGCCCGTCCACTTTCAAATCAGTGACGGTTCTCCCGTCCACTTTCGGATCAACGACGGTTCGCCCGTCCAATCAGTCCACGACAACCGCCCGCCTGTTCTGGTCCACTCCGGTCTAACTATTAGTGCATCTTCCAACAGCCTTATTGCTCTGCCTCGGATGGTCCTTGATAAGGAGATTGGCTCTGATTCCCAACAGATGGAATTTAACCTCCCTGACGCAACCTACCCATGACTGTTGGAATTCTTTGTTTGCCGAAGAAGATTTGGTCCCTAAGCAGTGACGATTCGCACGTAACTTATCATTCTCCAGGGGAATCCACCTCAAAGTCAGCCTGTTCTGTCCAAATTCAACAAGCGGCGATCCTCCCGTCCACTCAACTTATCCCCAGCAAGCGGCGGCCTTCTCGTCCACTCAACGACAAAGCGGTAGCCCTCCCGTCCATTCGAATCAACAAAGCAACGGTCTTCCCGTCCTTTCAAATCGGCAAGCGGTAGCCTATTCTGTCCATTTCAACAAGCAGCGGCCTACCCCGTCTATTCAAATCAAAGCGGCGATCCATTTGTCAAGTTCAACCAATCAGGTTCTTTAAGTATACATGTCTACTTTACTAGTATGTTCTATTCTGGATAGCCTTATAGGGTGTCTAGAAACCTTTGACGTTACTTGTACCAAGACAATGGTGCTCCAAGTGCCGTCAAAGGGGGGCTACTATAGACACCCTATTTTGGACTTTCCAAATTAGCTTACTTACGGTATTTTTTTCCCCGATGATGAAACGGGTCAAGAACATCTCGAGATTGTTAGCATGTTTGAGCTTTGAGCATTCCAAAACCCTTACAGATCCCTTTCAAACCCTTTAAGCCAAAGCCAAAAAGCCTCAACAAAACCCTACTTGCATACGCTGGTACCAAACTGGCGTGCGCTAGTCCTCTGCCACGTGTCAGTCATCGGTCAACTTTGACCGTTGACCAGGCTTCGACTGAAGTACTTCAGTCATTTACTGGCGTACGCCAGTCAAACCTTCGGTCAAACTTGTGTTTTTAAGCATCCAGAAGCCATGGGTGGTCTACAGCACATGAAAACCTTCCAATCCATCGAAAAATCAGTTTTCGCTAGGGGACATCTCCTACACACCCCTCCCATCACCTTTTTCTCTCATCCAATGAGAGGCAAGTCTTAAGGGCTAAGGAACCAGCCCCAACCAGCCTGGCCTTAACCCCTCTCTCTCCCTCTCCTTCTATATATACCCCCACTCTTCATCCTTACAAGGGGTTACAAAAAAGAGTTCCAAAGTCTCTTTCTCTATCTCTCTCCTTTGGTTTCTTGCTTTCTCTTCTTCCACCATTTGAAAGAGTAAGCAAGCAGCCCCTTTTCATACATCATCCACGCCCGAACACTCATCATCCATCCCTCAATCCTCAAGCTCGAGCTCAAAACACACCATCAAGCCTAAAAAACCAAAGGTATAACACCTTTGTACTGTCTTTCTGTTCTGATCCCTGAGGGGGGCTGGCAGGGTCAAGGCTGGTAATCAATACCAGTCCTGGCCCTAAAGCTAGCAAGGTTGCAAAAAAAATGTTTTCTAACTAGAATCGGCGTGCGCCGGTCATAAGCATGCGTACGCCGGTCCTTGACAGTACGTACAATTTTTAATTTTGGTCTGTCTGGAATCTGTCAACGACTGGCGTACTTCAGTTAACGACTGGCGTACTCCAGTTGTGAACCCTTCAGAACTGGCGTACTCCAGTTAACGACTGGCGTACTCCAGTTGTGAACTAGGGTCAGATCCTTGTTTATGTTTTATTTCTTGTCTATTCATCACTGTGAGCATGCCTAATAACAAGTTTACTGTTTTCCAAGTTAAATTTTGCTAGTTTCACTTTCTTAAATACTCATTTCTGTTGCTTTGGAATGCCTCTGGGGTCTTTCTGGTCATGTTCCAGAACCCAGAAAATGCAAAGCCAAGCACTGGACAAAAGGTGTCACTAGCGTACGGCTTCCTTTGACTGGCGTACGGCAGTGAGATCAAACCCAGTGGCTGGCCCTTGCATGGCAGTTAGGTTTTGGTCTCTATTTACTTCCCCTCACTGTTTATGGGGTGTTTTGTTTATTTTCTGGCTCTAAAGCCATTTCAGCTGTCTGTAACTGTATATATTCTGCCTTATAAACTGCGTGGTTTGTCCTGGGTGTGCACTGGTCCTTTCCAGAGCCCAGAGGGTTGAGAGCAGAAGTTGTGGGTTTAGACCTACCGGCGCACGCCAGTAGTGGGGTGGAGTACGCAGGTCATCTCTGTATGCAGTGGCGTGCCAGTGCATACAGGTTTGTTCCTGCATGCCTTATTTCACATCAGTGTGCTCCAGTTTGTTTAAATACTCACAGGTGCTTGCTCTCAATATATTATATTCATTTAAATCAAACATCCATCACATTCTATCACACTGCAAACTTGTTACAGTTTTAATCCCCTTTAACTGTTCCCCCACCCTAATTGGCTAAAAAATGATCAAAGAGAGAAAATGCAAATGTTTTATAAAAGTGCCCGAGTAGAGACCGATCTCCGGATTGGGCGAGAGGGGTGCCATAAAGCCCTTCCCCTCTCGTAACCTGGCTCCCGAACCTCAGATATCGAAGGTGACGACGGTCCAGTCTACAAGCCTTTTCAAAAAATCAAACAACATAGCAAACGTTTTTCATAGCCTGGTTCCTTGGGTACTTTTCGCAAAACCCGAGTGGCGACTCTGAATTGCAAAGCGTTTTGCCGCACTTTCCAAAAAGGGCCCGCCCGGTTTTCATAAACCTAAAATCGCAGAATTTTGGGGCGTGTGCCCACAAGTCTAGGTGTCAAGGTTAGCGAGAGGTAAGTCTTCAGGTGGCGGCGGGTTGGTACTTTGCGTGTGATATTGTGGTGTACTTAGAGGGAAGGACGTGTATTAAATTATTAGACGAAATCATGATATGATTAATAGTTTGGAACGTTTGAAATGTAAATCATGTGGTGTATTGTTAGGTCGTTTAGAATGCTTGAAGTGAAATCGATGCTGTGATAGCACTGTTTGAGATGATATAGTGACTTGTGTCCTCTCGACTCGTCGAACCTTTCAATCCTTTGGTACTAGTCTTATGAGGTTCAAGCGTAGAAACAAATGGATAGAGTAATGTAGAATTATATATATAGGCTTGATACGCTACGTAGGATGCAAATTGGTAAACTAATGAGAAGGCATGAACATGTATAGTTGGAAAGTTATGCAATGGTTGATTGAAGTTTTGTGGTACAATCGATAGATTGATGATGAAGTTGGTAAGTTATGCAATGGTAGATTGAAGTTTTGTGGTACAATCGATAGATTGATGATGAAGTTGGTTATGAAACGATGATGATTATGAAAGGTGTAAGAGGTGACCCTAGTGGTCGTTATTGAGGGAAAAGACTCGGGGTGACCCTACGCTCGAAGGAAGTAGACCCGAGGTGACCCAAGTGATTATTATTATTGAGGAAAAAGACTCGGGGTGACCCTACGCTCGAGGGAACTAGACCCGAGGTGACCCAAGTGATGATTATTATTGAAGGAATAGACTCGGGGTGACCCTACGCTCGAGGGAACTAGACCCGAGGTGACCCAAGTGATTGCTAATGGGGAATGCCTAATTAAAAGAAAGGAAAGGTTTTGTCATAACGGGATATGATGAATATTAAGATGATTTAGGACTGGTTATAGACCAATGTGGATTGATGTGAGTCTTTTGATATATCTAGTCTGAAAAGTAAACGGTTAGCGACACTTATGTGAAGTCTAGAACCCTTTGACTGTAACGTGCTGCTCGTTGGCAATCATTCGTACTTTGGGCGTATCTGTCAATATTCACTCTCTTATGGTGCATGATTCATTTCATTTTCATATAGTTTGAGCATAGAACTCTCTACTGGGCACGTGTTTTGCTCAACCCTATCCTTCTTTCAGGTACACTTGGAGATAGTGACATGGAGTGCTTGGCGTGCATTTTTGACATCATCCCTTTGAAAGCTGATGTGGAAATTACTTTGGCATCTTTTGTAAGACTCTTTGGCAGTGTAATATTGATTTCTATTATGACTATCGTTTAATCATGGGGGACTATAAACCCTAAAACTTCTTTCCTATTATGTTATTTGGATCGTCAAGCTTGACAAGAAACTTTGAACTTAAATTGCAAATATGGGAATGAATCATGATTTGGGGTATTATCTGTATTATCGCGAGGTATCGTTTATAAAAAATTATTATATTTTATGTTGGAAATCGAGGGCGTGACATGCTTTCTGGGATAGAAAAAAATATATTGTTTCTCTCCCTTATGAGAAGGATTTTGATGAAAGAAAGATTCCTACAAAGGCAAGACCTTCTCAAATGAAACAAGAATATTTGAAAATATGTCAATGAAATTGACAGTTTATTGAATAAACAATTAATCAGAAAAAGCTACTCTCCATGGAGTTGCACAGCTTTTTATGTCAATAAGAATGCAGAAAAGGAACGAGGTGTTCCTAGATTGGTTATCAATTACAAACCTCTCAATGAAGTTTTAATGTGGATAAGATATCCCATTCCTAATAAAAAAAGATTTGTTAGACAGACTGAATAAAGCAGTCATCTTTTCTAAATTTGATTTAAAATCAGGATATTGGCAAATTCAAATTAAAGAATCGGATTGTTATAAAACAACATTCACTGTTCCTTTTGGCCATTTTGAGTGGAGTTCCTAAAATCAATTCTTGTTGGAGATTTCTTATGCAAAGAAAAGTTGTCTCCAAACAAATTCCTTTATTATAAATGTAAACATTATTCAGTTTATATTTAATCATCATTTTAGACCCACTTGCATTAGTGAGACTTTGAGAAAACTTCTCAAAGTTTACCCTTACATTTGGGTTGGAACTATTCCTTCTTGGATACAATTCATATCCGCTCCACTATCAACTAGAGCAATAATATTGTTGATAGTGTATTCCTTTTGTATTACTAAGTTTACCCTTACATACCATTTTTGGTAAACCACATTATTGATTAGATTCAAATAATTAGAATCATCCTTCTGTTCTATGCTATCTTTCTTTTCCAAAGAAATTATCCTTTGATTCATCTCATTTATTTCTTGGGTAGTCTTATTTTGAAATGATTTTAACATTTTTATTTCTATTTTTAAAGTGTTTATTTCACCCTTTAGATCAGGAATCGTAACAGGCTTATAATTATCGACCTGTTCCAGTCTATCTAAAACATTTTTTAGACTATAAGTCTCATTAGGAATTTGAGGTTTAGTTTCTTCTTCATCTTCTTTAGTAGAAGATATACATGTTTCTATGATTTTTATTTTTAATTGAGGATCATCAATTTGATCTATAATATCTAATAAACCTTGTTGTTTATCAGATATAACATTAATACTGAGACCATTCATCTCAACTATTGCTTTCTAGTAATTATTGGAAGTTGAACATTCAAGATTATTACAATTGCAATTATTAGGGACTTCTTCTTCTTCTGAATCGGAAGAAGTGTCTTATTCTTGATCAGATATATAATTCACCTGATTTTTTGGTTCTTCATCTAAAGAGTCCGATTCACTTGAATCAAGAAGTAATTTGAAGAGATGTTGTTTTAACCCTTCATCTATTTGGAGCTCATTAAGCTTTTTCTTAGTTTTACACTTATTGGCATAATGTCCTATTTTTCCACACTTGAAACATTTGGCCGTAGTCTTCTTTTTAGACTTATTATTCTGCTTCTTGGAGGTAGATTCTTTTGAGCTTGATTGCTCAGTTCTATTTCTCTTATTGTTATAAGATTTCCTTTTGGAATTTTTTCTAGTAGTTTTATTACTACTAGTTTTTCTATTAGCAGGTTTTGGATATTTAGTCATATCATAACCAAATTGGTCACAGAATTGACCCAATTCTTGTTTACCAGTTAAGTGTTGCTTTTTCAACTGGTTGTGTAATTTTATGTCATTACACAGGGTTAATCCTTCTTGGATTATTATGGATACCAATTGTCCATAAGTGTAATTATCATAAATAATTGTTGTACCATTATTTTGGTCTCTTAATTTTTTCCTTATTTTTTCTGCAAAGAAATGGGGTAAACCGTCAATAAATTTCGATTTCCAATGCTCACTATTAGCATCAATTCTTTGCATTACTTTGGCTAGGAAAACATCTTTGTACCAACGAAAATGGGTTAATGTTGGACATTTTAGATTCTGGAGTAATTCTCTACTCCTTTCACGTTGGTTATCCCAGTGACCTACAAAGTGAAGAATTATTGACTGTACTAGAATGTACACAGCGTCTGGCTTTTGTTCATTATTTTCTGTTTTGACTGCATTTAATATTTCTGCTCTTTGGGCTGCATTAAGAATATTATCCCACCAACCCTTAATCATACTAGTAAAACCAGCAGTAATCCAGCTAGCAATTTCTCTATCACTATTTCTATTTTGAGCACAAATGGTGTTGTACATCATCATTTGATGTACAATTCCAAAGATTTGATATTCAGTCATTCCATCTATATTCCATTCATAAATGGTTCTACCATTATAAGACATTTGTCTTTGGAATCCAGCTTCCTCATATAACATATCCTGAGGACTGGGCCTGGGGTAGTAATACCTGTCAGTTCCAGCATAAGGAAGCTTTTGAGAGGGATATTGTATTTTGTTTATAGTATCATTCTGAAGAAAAGTATTTTCTAATTTTAGAATTTCTTGGTTGTTCATATCCTCCATTTCTTCAGTAATTACATTTATAGAAAGACCTTTTAGTCTTTTCTGTAATTCTTTTACCAAGTCAGAATTTTTACTTGGATTAGTTAAATTAAATCCTGCTATTGGAACAGGTGGACGAATATTAGAAGGAGAAATTTTCTCTTCATCCTTTTCTTTAGATTGAGAACTCTTAATATCTTCCCTTAATTGGGTTACTTGTTCCTCTATTCGAACCAATTGGTCACCAATAGTATTTAGGTGAAGATTAGTATGGTTAATTTGCTTACGCAATTTTTCATTTAAATCTGCGTTTGTTGGTTTAATAAACGTTGCAGTTTCTAGAGAAGGTTCAGATTCTGAACTTCCTTCTAGAGATAAAGGAATAGTAGGAGGATGAACTGCCCTTATTACAGTTCCGGCCATAGAGCTTTTCCAATTTCTATGATAATCTTGTATAACATTTATGGATCTATCAAACTCAGTGAAGTATTTTCCATAAAACCATTGGGTAAAGGGATTATTTTCTTGGAATAATCAAGCCACTCATAGAATTCCCTTTTAAAATTTTGTAATTGATTCTCACTATATTTTGAGAAATACCAATCCCTAAATTCCTTGTATTTAGGTTGGCAAAATTCTTTATTTATTTCTTGCCTAATCTCTGGACCTATTATTGTCATTAATGGAAAAATTCATTTCACTGGCAGTAGGTGATTCTACTGTATGAGGAACATTATAGACTCCATGAGGAATTTGATTCTGAGATAGCCTTATTCCTGCTAGATTTACGTCCTCAATTGGACATGGGTTTATTATTTCTGGAATTTCAGATGTTGAGTGTCTACTGGTTGGAGGAACACTTACTCTATAAGGTATTTGAGTAGTAGAAAAACTACTTCTAGAACTATTACTTCGTAGAAATCTCCCTGATTGAGAATTTCTAAAATTTAGGGAAACAGTCTCCTCACTATCTTGAACTATTTGTTCAATTTGGTTAATTATTGGTCTAGGAGGGACAACATTAGTAATAGTCCAATTCTCAGGGAATGTAATTTCTTCCCAATTGATCAATCTATTGGTTGCAATATTCGATGTTAACATATTGGTTTCTATTAAGACCGTTTGATCCGGGGACGATAAATTGTGTACCCTTGGATTAACAGTATTCATAACTTTATAGTAGATTCTGTAGATTACAGCTATTACTTCAGATCCTGGTAAATAGTCATATCCTCTAGTTTGAATCCTACAATTTAGGACTTCACCAATATTCCTATCTGTCAAAGATAGTGTTAAATTAGGATAAGCATGAAAGTAAATAGGACCATGACATAAACTGGTCTCTATTGCCCCCATTATTGAGGATCTCCGGTTATTACACCTGCCATCTCTCAAAGTAACTTGAAGACATGTATCCATTCCTAACAAAGTTAATGGTTTAAGAGCAATTTGCACTAAACCAATATGGATGTAATTGTAATTTCGCATATGAGCTAAGAGATCACTTCTATCTAGAAGATTAATTATCTTATCATTAAACTCTATGCTTTCTGTTTTTTCCTTGGTTTTAATTGCCAAGGTACTTCTAAATTCAAAAGTTCATCGTCCATAAATTGTTGATGGACGTACTGGAGGGATCGTCTAGTGATTCAATTGTTCTTGCACATTGGCATATTCCACTAATTCGGAATTTTTAATTCTATCATTATCAGATCTAAATAATCTTCTCATTTTGAGATGATAGTGTTAGTGCTCATATAAATTATTTTCTCATGATTTTGCCTTTTTTTTTTTAAAACGGAAGATAACATTATGAATAGCACATCTGTCAACGGTTTACCGGAGCAAGGCCAGATTACCCTAACTGGGTCCTCATGGCCGGACAAATCCGAACGCGACTTTAGTGACGTCCCACTACCCATAATGATATCTTACATTTAAATTTTTCTTGTTAAATTTTATTTTTAAAAGGCTCCATCATAAGTAATAACTTATATTTGCACTAACAATATATTTACGCCATTACTGGCTCTGATACCAAATAAGTATAACAATATATTTATATTTATTAAATATAAAGTTATTACAAACTAAATTTTCCTTAAATTCAAATTTACATTTAATAAACATGATAGGAAGGGTTCTAAGGTAATCTACTTTTCTTCCTCCTCGTTAAGTCTCTGATCAGCACCGTACTTTTCCGATGGATAGTACTACACCTATACATTTCTAAACTCTGGCATAAGATGCCAGGGCCACAAAAAAGTAGCACCAATTAAGCCCAATAGCTAACTCCTACCAGTGGCGGCTCCAGGATTTTTTGTAAGGGTGTTCAAAAAAAATTTACAATATACTACACAGTATTCTAAATGGCCTTCGGCTCGGCGCTAGTTGGGCGACAATCCACCGCCAAGCGCCATGCCCGCCTAGGCGCCGCCGAACAATTCGGGTTCTTAAAAAAAAATCAAAAGATTATTTTTAAAGCAATATAGATTGCAATAAAGGAGTAACAAATAGACTAACACTGTTTATATATTAAAAATATGATTAAAAAATTAAGTGCTTCAATTTTTAATCCGTTTGAACTTGTGCAAATATGTTATTTTTATGATTATTTTATCCTAAAGAGTCATAATTAATATTTGTCTCTAGGGCTCTCATAATTAAGTATTTGCTCTTCATTTGGTTCTACGACTCTCATAAGAGAGCCCTAGAGGCAAAAATTAATTAACTCACTTTAGAATAAAATGATCATAAGAGTAAGATCTTAGCACCGGTACAAACGGAGTAAAACTTAGATCATTTAATTTTTTTAGACTATTTATATATTAAAAATATGGTTAAAAAATAGGGATACCGCTCTGCCACTAATCAGTGGTCATTGATGTATGAACTAGGTATTCAAAATTTTGTGAGTGGGTGTTCATTGATGTATGGACTAGGTGTTCAAACTACTTCAAAACATGGGCTATCCTAAAAATTCTATATGTATTATAACAAAAAAAAATTCTTTGGGGTGGTCAAGTGACCATGGTAGACTACATGTGGCGCTGCCACTGACTCTTACCCATATGTCCCATACTTTAACAAAAAAATAATATATAACTTTGCAAAGTAAAACACAGAGATTTAACAATTCTACATATAAATAACAATTCCACAAAAAGTGTCAATATCTTTTCAGAGTCAACGCAGCGTATCGTAATTCGTGTCATCATTTTATCAGTATCGATTTCACTTTTCATTTTATTTTCTCGAGCATTGGTTCCGCTAACCATCTTTCAGATTCTATCGGGCTCCCAGGCTAAACTTAGATTTTTCCATACATTGATTCCGCTAACCATTCTTTCAGATTCCATTGGGCTCTCATGCTCTGACACGCACACTTGAGCCATGATTCCGCTAACCATCTTTCAGATTTCATCGGGCTCTCATGCTCACATATACACACACCCAAGCCATGATTCCGCTAACCATCTTTCAGATTCCATCGGGCTCTCATGCTCACACCATTATTAATTCTTTTCACATTTCAATTTCTCATTTCTTCTCGTCAACTATTTCTCGTTTCTCGTAAACATGTATCATTTCCTAAGTTCATAATATTTCTTTTAAAACTACTAACTTTCTTGCTTCAAAATTTTTAAAAAAACGTGGCACATAGTACAGTAATAATTTTCATAACTTTTCGTTGATTTCAATACTACTATTCATTGTTCTTTATAACAGTGTAAGTCGTCATGCATAATCATTTTGAATTCTGACTTTATAAATCCATTCCTAAGCATGCTTTTCTAATATTAACAACAAGCAAAACAATAGGCTAACAACTTTCTAGTAATTTTTTTTTAACGTGAATATCATTTCCAAATTTTCCAGAATGTACACTTATATATAAATATTTCTTGGGAAATGATTTTATTACTCCCTATTTTGTTAACGCTACTCTCCTGCAAGTGTATTTTTGCACCAAAAATACACTTGTAGGGGAGTGGCGTTAACAAAAAATGAAGTGACAAAATCAGCAGCCTATTTCTTTCATGCAGTTATCATTAAATCTAGATTCCAATAGTAACGAAAATATATCACAGCGATATACGGAGGTTTTTACCTCGCGATCGATATATAAATTTTAACATGCGATACCATACAAATTCTAATCTCAATATTTAATCATGTAGCACATCAACATTATACTTGGGTGAGTAAAGTAGGAGATTTCTACCTTTCTTCTTGGCGGTAGTCGGGTACGGTATATCGGAATAGGTGGGCGGATGGAGTGACGGCTCGTCGGGTTCGATTCGAAAGAAAAAAAAGAAATTAAACTTCTTTTTCTTAGGGCTGCTTGCAGTTCGGTTCGGTTCGGATTTCTAGGAATTCGAGGACTGAACCGCTAGTCACGATTTTTACAAAATGAAATCTGTGTCCGGATCAAAAGCCCTACGGTTCGGTTCCAATCCGATCTGTGACTCGCGGATCGGTTACGATTTTGTCCACGAATTTTAGCAAAAATAAAGCTCAAGCATATATCCTACACTAAAAGGGAAGAATGTTACATTCAGAACTAAGTTTAACACCACCAAAAAATACTTGTTACATAAACTACCAAAAGCCTACTTCAAAAACCAGATTCAAAAGAATCTAAACACTAGTAGGATTGTATCATTATAGTACATACCATAAAAGAACTGGAAAAAAAACGAACTAGTGAAACTCAACTAGGGTTACCCATTATTTATACAAAAAAAGTACGATTTATGCCCTATATTTTATGTACATCTGCACCATATCCCATTATTAAGATAAAATACTAAAATTGGTAGAAAAAAGTGTTAACATTACTAACAATTTATTATATAAATATACATATATATATATATATATATATCCATATAACAAGGGAGGGGAGGTATCTCAAAGATGCCAAAAAATTATTCCTTTTTCTGCCATCTTAACCCTTCATTTTCACACATCCAACGGTCCAAAATTATCCCTCTCACAAAATAACTTTTGAATGGCATTTTTTGTAAATATTCTGTATTTTTAATGGCAAAAGAATAAAGTGTTTAAGGGTTGAGATAGAAACCAATCCAATGGTCACCAATGATTTGGGTTCAAAATTTGAAATAGGGTATAATTTTGTCTCTCTCTTGCTTTCCTTTCTCTCTGTCGACCAAAGCATTCGGAACCACACCCCCCCCCCCTCTCTCTCTCTCCCTAAGACGTATCAACCGGTCAACACCCACAAATTCGGTCCTATCTCAGCCCTTAAACACTTTATTCTATTGTGATTTTGAGAATGGCGTGGAAGGTCTGTGGATCGATGGCCCTAAAATCGGAAAAGCTCCACCATCGATCGAACCGGAGTGAGTGAAATACCCGATGTTGTACGGCTCGACTTCCATCTATCTATGTGTAGTTCTTCTTCTTCTTCATTTCGGTACTATATGTTAGGGTTTTTAAGGCAAAATCTCGGCCTTTTTGAAATTTTTTGTTTCTGGTACTTGCAGTTGAAAGTCCCAAGCATCGTCTTCTCCAAGCAGCGTTTGACGGAAAACTCAAACTTCTCAAGGGTAAGAACTGGAGATCTCAGCGTTTTTCCGTTGTTGGTTTTTCTATTTGTAGTTCTTCTTCTTCTTCATTTCGGTACTAGATGTTAGGGTTTTTAAGGCAAAATCTGGGCCTTTTTGAATTTTTATGTTTCTGGTACTTGCAGTTGAAAGTCCCAAGCATCGTCTTCTCCAAGCAGCGTTCGACGGAAAACTCAAACTCCTCAAGGGTAAGAACCGGTGATCTTAGTGTTTTCCCGTTGTTGGTTTTGTTAACACAGTGTTTGACTAGGTAGAGTTTGTGACAATTTTTTCACCTGTTTTGTCCGTTTGATGCTTATTTCGAAACGATTGGTTAGAGTTGGGAGAAGAATTGGACTTTGGGGAGGGATTAGATTAGACGTTTGTGGAAGTGAAGGATGCTGGAGGTAGGACAACGCTCCGTTTTGCTTTGGTACGTTTTTTGGTTTAAGCCCAATGCATTTATCTGCAATGACTCTTTTTTTTTTTTTTTGAGTCTTACAGAATCCCATTTTTGTGTTTAGAACTCTATTATGTGCCCTTTACTTATTATGCATGCCGTAAGCAGTCATTTCGGACTAATTTGTAGGATAGAGGAGGCAATGGTTAGTGATTGTGAGTAGTGTTAGGTAATTGTTTCATCTGGTCATTAAAAATTTATGATCAATTTTTAAGTTTGAGTTGTTGAAAGTTGAATTAAATTTGCCTACAACTTTGGTTCTAACTTTTATTCTATTTGAATTGGTCCCAGAGCTTAATTCCGAAAGACAAAGTTCTCAAATGCGTGCTGGATGTGTTATAGAGTGTGGTGGATGTTCATTTGTAACACTTTTATGACTCCAATTCCGATTGACTCACAATTTGATTCTTATCTCTATGTAGCAGTTAATTTTGAGGTTCAGGGGAAGCTTTATGCCAGCCCAAAAAGTAGTGTAAGGAATTATACACTATGAACTACTCTGTTGCTATGATCTTGAACTATGGTGTCGCATCTTCCACGTTTGTTGGTGGCCATGTGTTGTGTTTTCGTTTTGTTGAAATGAGCCTTGCCTATTGATCTATTTTTACTCTGTAAGTTATAATTGTTAATATTTCCAATGAACGACCTCATAATTTTGTTCTTTTCACATCATTTTCTTTATTGCTATAAATTTGCCAGGCAACTGCAATGAAAGGAAGATGTTCACAAAAGCATAACTTGATGAAGTGCGATTTGAGTTAATAAACTCCATCATATGACAACATTTGAGCAGCTCTTATAAGCTATAGAATACCTCTTATTACAGGTAAGTTAGCTATTTTATTTTCTTCTTCTTCAGGCATGATATTGTTTTTCACAATCTAGATTGAAGCAACATTTTTAAAGAACCCATTTTTTCTCTGTTGTAGAACAAAACTGATTATGCTCCTCCGGCAAAGACCACATCTAAGGGGTTTTAGATTGCTGTTGTCATCATAGGTTAGCTCTCCCGACCATCTTCAATACGGGTTTTCTTAATTTGCCAATGGCCTCTGAAATGGAATCTATATAACAAGGGAGGGGGGTGTTTTCAAAATACCCCCTCACAAACTAACTTTTTGAGGCTTTTAACGGGCTATGATTGAGTCTGGGTTTTACTCCAACGGATGGGATGACTTCTCTGTCTTCTCAGCAATTCTTAAGTGCCGCTCAAATATGTCACTTCGTTGTTTTCGTTGTAGAGAATAGATCTCAACCCTTTAGGCGCTGAATGGATCTCAGTCGTTTATTCCGAAAAGATCTCAACATGAAACGAAGGCATCCGTTTGAGTCTCTGTCTACGTTTACTATGGCCAGACCCCTAAATTCTCCGACGCAACTTTCCTCCGCGGCCAATGAGCTCCACGCCAGGTCCCTTTCCCTTTTGCTGTTGCAGAGGGCTTCATGCGAGGGTTCGATTATGGTTAGCTAATTTCTTTTCCAATCCAGTTGATCTATTGTTGATTTCTTCCTCTTTTTCTATCAACTCCACGCCGAATCAGGTCTTTCTCCTTGGCTCTTTCAAAACTCTAAGCATCCCCCTCTTCTTCCTCCTTTACGCCCTGCATCTCCATCTCTCACATATTTTTTTTTATCTTTTCTATCACAGGATTTGACACTATTGTACATGCTAGGAGGCCGTGGTTCATAGTCAGTGATGCCTATTCCATTACTCTATGTTATCACTGCAAGTTAACCATTTTCCCTTCTTTTTTTTGTTAATCCAAACTTCCGAAAAGATTAGATTAAGTATGCTTTTCATATTAATTGTTCTTCTTCTCAAGGGAGTAACCGCCAGCAATGCTGTAGCTTTTTTGGCAGTGCCGATTTTGAGTGAGTCTGCTTCTTTGAACCTCTTTTCCTTGACAATATTGGTTCGGATAATCCCCTTTTTAACCATTTATGTTTCATTTGATTGGGTATTCAACTGGTACTTTGCATGTGGTGGTGTGGCATTGATAAGAAATCCCATTTATTTTTGAAGTCTCTTTTGATGTTCAGGTTTGATTTCAATGTATGGAAACATGGCGAACGCTAGAATCAACTGATTTTTTGCCTTTCAAAAAAAAATGGTTTTGCTTTTTCAAAATAAGATTCGGTATTTATGTGGATATTTAAAGAGAAATCTTTTACTATGGTATTGTTTTGTTTTCTACCTCTCTTTTTCTTTCCTTGATTAGAGGGCCTGTTAAATAAACGAGGTGTTGTATGTAATAGAAAATCACAATCTCCTTTACATTGTGTGCTTTAATGCATACGTTCCTAGATCCTAAGCTAAAACATAGGATGAGGATCAGATGTATTTCTTAGAAACTGAAGTGCTATACATTAAACTACAGTGTTTAAATGGTTGTGTGGTGGCATGGATTTGACGCCAAGAACCCTTAGATTACAAACTCTTTTTATGGTTAGGTCTGCTTTTTGATTGGCCCGTTGGGGGATATTGTAGAAGCATAAAAAGATAAGGTATGATATTGATGGTTAACCTACATTTTATTAGTATCAATTTTCCTTACTTTTCAAATGTTTTTGTACCATGTAGGGTTCAAATGTCAGTTATGATATGCGAATAACTGATAAGCGAGACCATAATGTCTTCCGCTTTGATTCGATAAGCCCGCTAATCAAATCTATTGAAAGGAAAAGCAACAGCCAGAGAAAAAGAGAATGTATACTTAGTGAGAAGCATTAAGTAAAATGCATGAAAGTCGCATGGTTCCTTAATCAGTTTCTTAAAATTCTCTTTTGAAATATTTAGCAAGTATACCATGTTTCCTTCGTTGACTGATGTGGCTTAATATGTTTGTAGGATATGGATGTTATGGAATTGTGACATTTGAATTTTGAACACCCTAGACATTTCTACCATTTGAACATGGTTTTGTGATGAAGCGTTGATAACTTGCCCCGGTAATATATTGCACTTGAACTGTTAAACATGTTTTTGTGGTTTTGTACAATTAAACATCAGAATCCTAGGTCAGGTGTTGTGTCTTTCTGTTGGTTGTGCTATGGTTATGATGATGTACACTTTTTTTTGACTTTTTTGATGGCTCATTTAGCATTTTATGGGTTCTATTTTGGGTTTCCAATGTTTGCAACAGGTTGCCAAATATCTACCACCTCTTGGAACTCCTTATCATCAAAGCTATTCCAATTCTTGGTAAATGTGGTTCTTCTCAATGAAGAATTGATTAAATGTATTCTCGAGAGTAGATAGTTTTGGATTGAAGCTCATATGAATTTTTTTAGAGAAGTTGAGTTTGGTTGTTGGGTATGGTGCAAAATGCGTTTCATTTGTACATAAAGGCGTAGGCGATTGAAGTGTACTCAAGTGTTCCCACATTGATAGATCTCAACATTTGTGCTTGAAGTGAGAATGCACTTTGAACGGCTTTTCAGAATAGTTGAGCGCTAAGCTAGATATACATAAGTAAGATACACTGAATGAACCTTATTTGGTTAAGACTTCTCGGAAAAATTTGCTTCGTTGGTGGGAGTGGTCAATAGTAGATAACGATAATTCATTTTAGTTGTTTCCAAAATGCGTTGTGCCGTGCCTGAAGGCACGGGCAATTTCTAGTATATATATATCACTAACCTTCTAATGAGGACGTCCTCACTTTTACAAAATGCGGACATTTGTCTTCAGCCGTTGGATCTCATCCAACGGCTCAGATTTTAAAAGGGAATTCACGGGTTTAAATGAGGCGTGGGTCGTGTAATATCCTTCCCGGGTTCCACACACGGGTTAGAACCCCCCAAAATCCCCTTTCACGGCTCA
Source organism: Rhododendron griersonianum (assembly GCA_018127125.1). Classification (NCBI taxonomy): domain Eukaryota; kingdom Viridiplantae; phylum Streptophyta; class Magnoliopsida; order Ericales; family Ericaceae; genus Rhododendron; species Rhododendron griersonianum. The sequence continues at coordinate 12,771,462 of CM030798.1, read as the reverse complement.
TTTGAACAGGCAATCGAAGAGAGAGAAGAGAGAGAGAGAAGGTGCCCAAGACAGACGATCGAGAAGAAGAAAACACCCCATTCCATTTGCTTCGATCGAGAGACACAAGGCGTTCAAATCTCCAGGTATATCTCTCTCTCTCTCTCTCGCTTTCTCTCTCTCTCTCTCTCGCTGACTCTCTATCCCGCTCAAATCCTGTATATACTAGGGTTTTGTTTGGAAAGCCACGACGAACAAGGACGACGAAGACCCTCGATTACCCACAACGAACGAGGTATCTCTTTCTCGCTTACTCTGGTTTTTTTAATGAATGCGAAATTAGGGGGTTTTTTTGAACGCGATTGAACTGGTTTTTTCTTGAACACGAAATTAGGGTTGTAGGTGTATGGATTTGATTTTGATTTTGATTTGGGGCAATGAATGTGGAGATTTGGGTGTTTTGAGGGCTAGGGTTGTTTTTAATGTTGCGATTTTCTCTCACATTAAAGTTGCCCTTGTTTTTCACACTTCTCATTGAAAAACTCTAAGTGATGTTTCAAATGGAGCCCAACTCTAAGTGAGTTACCTGTTGTTTTCTACTGCTGTTAGTGCATTATTCTCATTTGTTTGATGTTCACACTTTTGTGTTGGCTATTGTAGTATTGACTAGTCTGGGTTTGTAATTTCTTTTTTCTGATTTTGGCCTATCCTTGGGGGGTTGTCCCTTGGAATTTATATGCTTTTTTCTGATTTTGGCCTATCTTTTGTGTTGGCTATTGTAGTAAGCTGCTGCTGATTGTAAGTGTTCTGCTACTGCTGCTTTCTGCTTGCTGCTGGCCGTTGTGCTGCTATGTTATGGCAGCTATTGATGTTTTGCTGATCTGCTGCTGTTCCCGTGTCCCACGGCTGCCTCACTTTTATCTGTTGTGTACAGTTTAGTAGCTGTATTACGGAACACAGAATTGTATTAGTAGGCTATACAAGCTACTCACTGTTAACTAGAGTAAAAATACGACTAGAGAAACAACTTGATCATTTTTTTAGTTGGTGTATGTGTATATTGTGAGACTACTAGTTGCAAGGATATGTTGATTCTGGAGTGGAGCTTCAAGTGGTTCTCTTATGTGATTAAATCATAGTTTTGTTTCAGCCGAATCCTAGATTTATGGTCCATTACCATAAAATCAAGGTTTGTGTTATCTAAGTTGGAATGAACTACTTTCTTTTGTTAGCAAGGTTATTCTTGATTTTTTGGGAGTGTTGGTTTAACAGGATCTGATCCAAATGGGATAAATCTTTGATTGTCTCAAGATTTCTGTCTTGGCTGTTTGAATTGCCGGTGTCCCTTATTCCTCTCTATCTATTGTTGGTTTTGTGCGTAAGTTAAGAGTTTGACAATTGATTTCTTAAAGATGGGACTTCGGCCACACTAAAATGGAGTTCTCTTCATGAATTGTTTTGGACATGTACTTTAGTTGAATTAAGGCTCCTGCACTCGCTAAATTTTAGCAACTTCTTTTGCACCTTCTTTTGATTATGATGCGGAGGCAATGATAACAGGGGAGGAGAGATGGTTTCTCTGGAAAACAGGGGAAGAGAGATGGTCTTCTCTGTTGAGTTTATCTCCAGAATGAAGGAAAATGACTCAGCAACTTTACATCTATTCGTTGCTGGGTTGGAAAAGGCATATCTTTTTCTTTTTCAGCCGTTTAATAACATGCATTTAGCTAAGAATAGCTTCACAGTAAAAGAGCTACATGGTGCTTTCCCCTTATTTGAATTGGCTTCAAGATCTAGATAACCAAAAAGCACGTTTCAGAAAAGCAGCAATTGAACTGTTCTACATCAACCTATTCTCCGATAAGGCTCTCAGTGGAAAAGCACTGTGTTTATTTCAATGGAAAATGGCAACGGCAACAGCTAGCGCAAACGGCAACGGGCAGTTTTTTATACCAAAACACACCCAAAAAAGAGCTTATAAAAACATAGCTCTACATTGATCATAGCAGAATACACCAATTACAGAGAACACCCCATGTGATAGAGCATAAATACACCAATTACATAAATCTGGTCCTTAAGCTAAAAGATAATAGTCAACTGGAGCGACCGATCATCTTCTGCATGTGCGACATTGTGACCGTTCTCGTCATCGCACCAACCCATCCACTTGCAGGACTTGTCACGAGGGCATCTGTAGTAGTACCGGCTGGGATATTTGGACTTCGGTCCAGCCTGGGTGGGTATGCATGGACCAAATCCGCAAGCACAAGGCCTCCTCGGCCATCCAGATGTGGCATTTGATGAAGCGGAAGCCATGCCAAGCTTTACTACAAAAAAAAAAGTATTGGGGGTTGATGGAAAACTTGAACTAACAAGAACACTACTATGTGAGCAGTTTGAGGAGTCAAAATGTATTTATGTGTTGAAATTTGAGGAGTCAAAATTGAACTAACAAGAACTAACAATGTACCGATCAGTTTATTTCCTTCTTCTCTCCATTGAAATTTGAGGAGTCAAAATTGATCAGCTTCTAGAAAAATGAAAAGAACTATCACCCACCCACCCACCTATTCTATTTTGTTATGTTGTGTTATGTTCTAAATGATATTACAACAATAATGTTTACTAAAAACAAAAAAGAGGCTCATTGCTTTAACTGTGGCAGATTTTCACTAAAAAAAGGGAAACTTTTATGTCTCATATATACCGTGTTTGGAACGTGGATTTACAAAGATATCTGTTAGGGACAAGAAAATGAAAAGAAAGCCAGTTTCTTCTCTTTTTATCATCCCTTTCCTTCGGCTAATCATCTCCACAAATTAACACACTGCGAATCAAGTTTCTCGTCCACAAAATTCAGCTGTCACAATTTAACTGTGGCAGATTTTCACTGAGAAGTGTGAAAAACAAGGGCAACTTTAATGTGAGAGAAAATCGCAACATTACAAACAACCCTAGCCCTCAAAACACCCAAATCTCCACATTTATTGCCCCAAATCAGAATCAAAATCAGATCCATACACCCACAACCCTAATTTCGCGTTCAAGAAAAAACCAGTTCAATCGCGTTCAAAAAAACCCCTAATTTCGCATTCATTAAAAAAACCAGAGTAAGCGAGAAAGAGATACCTCGTTCGTTGTGGGTAATCGAGAGTCTTCGTCGTCCTTGTTCGTCGTGGCTTTCCAAACAAAACCCTAGTATATACAGGATTTGAGCGGGATAGAGAGAGTCAGGGATATCCTTGTGTCTCTCGATCGAAGCAAACGGAAAGGGGTGTTTTCTTCTTCTTGATCGTCTGTCTTTGGCGTCTTCTCTCTCTCCGATCGCCTATTCGAATGAGCCGTGAAAGGGGATTTTGGGGGGTTCTAACCCGTGTGTGGAACCCGGGAAGGATATTACCTGACTCACGCCTCATTTAAACCCGCGAATTCCCTTTTAAAATCTGAGCCATTGGATGAGATCTAACGGCTGAAGACAAACGTCCGCATTTTGTAAAAGTGAGGACGTCCTCATTAGAAGGTTAGTGTATATATATATATATATTTTATATAAAATAAATATCTCATGGTCTGGTTAGGTTAATCTACGGTTTTATAATGAAAATTCGTGGATCGAATCGCGAGTCACGGTTTTCTAATTTTTCAATCCGTGTCCGGACCATTAATTCACGAACAAAATAAAAAAGGTACGAATCGATTCGGTCTGAACCAGTTTCACAGTTCATCAGATTTTTTTAGCAGCCCTACTTTTTTTTAGAATTAAAGTAGCTAACTAGAACTAAAATTAAAGATTAAAGGGTGATAGTATGGTGGTGGAAAGGTGGCAAAAACAAACTTTTCTTCTCTCTCTCTCTCAACTGCCGATTTCCTCCCCCTCTCTCTCTCTCTCTCTCTTCTTTTCTTCAAAGCTCTAACATGTGGCACAGAGGTGAAATGAAGGTGAGTGGAATGGTGGAGGCATGCATGGGTGGTATTTATAGCCAACTCAACCCTCCTCCCTTTCTGATCTCTAACCGGCTCTCTCTCTCTCTCTGTACCTTGGGATTTTTGGGTGGGTGGTAGAACTACTCTTGGACAAAAGGGTGGGTGATAGTGAGTATGATACTATGACAAAGCCACCTTCCCTCTCATCTCACTCGGCACCTCTCTCCCTCCCACCGAAATCCCTCTCTCCCATATCTCTCAAGTACACCTCTCTCTTACAAGATTTATAGGTAAACCCCATAAAATCCATAGCTTTGCATGGCTAGATTTTGGGTTTAATGGTGAAGATACACGCGGTACACCCTGTAACACCCATCAATACAAACCCATCTCTCCCTCATCTCTCTCACCCTTACCTCTCCTATCCCTCTTTCTACTCTTGGATTTTAGGGTGGGTGCTGGTGGAGTTGATAGGTGAGGATGGCTAACTCTTGGACAACAGGGTGGTTGACTAGGGAGGTGATTTAGTGTTGGAAATTGTGATGGGTGGTGGTAGTAATCCACGGGTTAATGGTGTGTTTGACGAGTGAGGTGTTGATTTTCATTAATGTACAAGATTTTGTACCAGCAAAAATCTTTCTCTTTCTCTCTTCTCTCAACCGGCCATCTCTCTCTTCTCTCTTTATTTCGGCAGCACACACACTGCTCACACATGCACACAGTAGTCTAGTTTTTTTTTTTGGCAAAAGTACATAAACACCCCCTCAACTATTATTTTTTCTCACGAAGACCCCCTCACATTTAAAAGCGCCCATACAGACCCCCTCAACTAATCTCCATTACCCAAGTGACACCCTTCCGTCTCTAAACTGTTTGTGATGAACCCCCTTATCCATAAATCAGACAAAAATACCCTTATTGCATTGCATACATACACCCCCTCTAACCCTTCTCTTTCTTTCCTCTACAAACAACCTTCAATCAAAACCCAAAATCAGCAAACAGATCTGAAACTTTGGTTCATATATATATATATATATATATATATATATATATATATATATAAGGGCCGATTCCACCCACACAATTTTTTTTAAAAAAAACACTTCATCTCAACCATTAAAATCAATGGTTGGATTACAACTTAAAAGGACTGTATTCTCCTCCCCCCTATCAATCACAAGTAATCTCTCCCTCTCTATCTAAACTATTCTCTCTCTATACCCTAACCGACTAACCACTAGTTCCGGTGACCTTTTTTTCTCTCTCCTTCAATACATACACACACTCTCTCTAAAGAAAAGTTAAAAAAATAGACATGGGAAAAGCAACGCAGCAGCTGTCGTCGACTACCACCACCATTCTCCTCGACTTCTCTTCTCCCACACCTCTCTCCTTTCCCTCATCTTCTTCCCTTCTTATTTCTTATCAGCAAAAGAACCACCGCGGCACTTGCCGCCGTTGCTCCACAGTTTTCGAGCTATTTTTTATGGTTATATACAGAAGGTTCTCTTTAAAATGATTGATGTAAGGAAAAAAGAAATTGTATAGAACGAAAAAAAACGATTAGAACAACGACTGATAGAATAAGGGTATAATATAAATGTTAGGGGTTCTTCGTGGAACAAAGTGATAGTTGAGGGGGTGTTTATGTACTTTTGCCTTATAAAAAAAAGGGTATCTTAGTCATTTCCTCCATTCCGTTAACGGAGTTAGCCATTTTTTTCGTTTTCAGTAGTTGAGGGGGTCTGTATGGGCGCTTTTAAATGTGAGGGGATCTCCGTGAAAAAAAGTGATAGTTGAGGGGGTGTTTATGTACTTTTGCCTTTTTTTTTTAAATGAAAGAAGAAAGTCGTACAAGTGCTAGGGTCATGGGTTTTAAGATAGATTTGAAAGAGAAAAAAAAGAATATACAAGTACAAGATTTTTATGGAATGTGATTCTATGGTTAGGGTTAGTTATAATAGAAGTACTCTCTTTAATTTAAGGAGTAATGACAACTAGGTAAAAGATTTATAATAAAATGTTACTCTTTCCGTCTCTTTTTAAGTGTCCTGCTTCGTAATTCCAATTTATTAAAAAGATATCATCATTACACATTTCAAATCAAATTTTACATCCATTTTTCCTCAATTACCCTCTATGGAAACATCATCATTACATTTTGACTTACTAACTTTTCAAAATGGAATATACTTTTAGGGGCAAAATGGAAAATTCACCAACTTTTACTCACTAACTTTACAAAATGGACACTTATTAAGGAATGACCCAAAATGGAATACTGGACTCTAAAAAAGGGACGGAGGGAGTAAATTTTATTCGAAAAAAATTGGCCGAAATTTTGGATCGTTACAACTTCATACTTTCTTCATGCATGGTACCCATTGGCTTAGTTGGGAATTATTATTTTGCATTCTATTTGAATTTTGTTGGTCTTTTGGAGAAAAGGGAGCTCACAATTTTCTCTATTGTTTTGCAAGGAATGACCCCTGGCCTCCACTATGGAAGTGTGCAAGAGTGGTCAACTGAGTTAATCGAAGTTGATTGAAAATGAGAGAATTTAGGCCTCGTTTGATAACGGTGATAGATGGGCGGGATTCGTAAAGAGATGAGATTAGAATTGGGATTACTAATGAGATAGGATTGATAACTTGCCTGTTTGTTTAGGATGAGATTAGATGATGAGATTATTAATATTATGTTTGTTTCATATGGGATAGGATTGGACTAATAGTATACATTTCCATTTTTGCCTTTACGCAAATCTAAAGGATAACAACACCGTGCACTGTGCATCAAAAGCAAACTGAGAAAATAACAAATAACCAAAATTTTTTATATAGTTAAAAAATAAAGTGCTCAAATTTTCAATTCGTTTGAACTGGTGCAAAGATGTTGTTTTGCTGATCATATTATTCTAAAAAGTCATAATTAAATTTTGTCTCTAGGGCTCTCATAATTATGTTTCTGCTTTTTATTGGAGGACTTAATTTTTAAATCATATTTTTTAATTTATAACACAGTTTAAAAAAATGAAGTGCTCCAATTTTCAATTAGTTTGAACCGGTACGAAAATCTTATTTTTCTGATCATTTTATCCTAAAGGGTCATAATTAATTTTTGTTTCTAGGGCTCTCATAATTAAATATCTGTACTGTTATGTGTACATATCTCATGTACATATGGGTTTTGTGGGGTCCACCTTAGGTCCCACACAGATGATTCGAACTGCCCTTCATTTTTAAAACATTTTTATGGAGTCTTGTAAAAAATCAGTTCAACCCGATATCGGTAATGATTTTTTTTTCTGAATTTGTAGGGGCGAAACTGAGCAGTTAAGTAGTTTCACCTCCATAAATTCAACAAAAATCCTTATCGATATCGGGTTGAACTGATTTCTTATAGGGCTCCATAAAAAATGTTTTCAAAATAATGGATGGTTCGAATCATCTTTGTGGAATCCGAGGTGGACTCTACAAAATCCATATGTACATGGTATGTACAATCTCATATGTATATCTATAGCTTATTGAAATATAAAATAACCAGATCATATTCCCAAAAGGAAAAGTTTTCTTCCCCTTATATTTCAACTAGGGAAGAAAGCTCTAGCATTAGCAAACTTAACTTTGCATAACATTCAATGTAGACCACCTAATCATGGTGATGCTGTTGGTGGCAAGATGTAGACTTTGAGTCATCTTAATTAGAGGTGTCAAATGGGCCGTGCCATGCCAGCACGGTCCGTTTAACTCCGTGCTAACAGTGCTTTGTGCTGTGTCGTGCCGGCTCGTTTACTGTGTTTACTCAAGTCGTGCCGTGCCGTTTGTCAATCGTGTCGTGCCGTGTCGGCCCATTTACTTAAATCGTGTCGTGTCGTGCCATTTGCCAATCGTGTCGTGTCGTGCCGGCCCGTTTTCTTAAATCGTGTCGTGTCGTTTTCAATTGTGTCGTGTTGTGCCGGCCCGTTTTCTTAAATCGTGTCGTGCCGTGCCGTTTTCAATCGTGTCAAGACGTGCCGACCCGTTTACTTAATCGGGTCGGGTCGGACCGTGCCGTTTTAAGTCGTGTTGTTTTAAATAAATTCCTTCAATGATAGATGATGATAACTTCGAACGGCTCTCTCCATGTATGAAGAGTTCTCCTGACATGGCAAATCATGTCTTGCGGTGTAAACTGTGACATTGCAACTACCACACGTCAATATTAAGCGTTGTAGCATCCCTATATCGAAGTACTGGGAGAGTATGGGAAAGAAAGAATAGCACGATATTGAGCACGAATGACATCCGTAAACGTAAGTCTGCAATGTACTAAGTACTAACCATTAGAGATGGAAAAAAAATAAACATTAGAGATGAACGACCACATCATAGTGCTTGCTTCGCTTTTATGCATAAACATTGAATATCCTCCATTGTCAATGCAAAATACTCCGTAATTAAAAACAAAAACAAATTGGCAATTTTCAGCGAACAATGCGAGACTACGAGAGTGGTAGCTCCAGTACTAGTAACCAAGACAACCAAGAAGATAACAGGTTTTAAGCCAATCCACATTTGATAAAAGACAAATATAGTTGAACAATCATCACAACAATTGTTTGTGCACGAAAGTAATTCTCAACCAGGCTTGGGAACTTTTACAATGAAATGAATGAAATCATCTGTTTTGGGAAAGGGGGCACTTTCAAACTGGTTATTGACTATTTATGTACAGATCTCATCCCCACACCACATATGCAACAGCCCCATGTTGGTTCACTCACTTTCGTAATCTTCATCATCTCCAAATGTGAAAACAGATGCATCAGCAGCCATTTAGTTGAGCTTGTTTTACCCAGAGAGATTTGAGGACTTGTTGGAACTGTCCCATTATAGTCCACAAGCACAACCTCAACATGAAATACAGGAGATGGGAGTTTCCTCTGCATAAAATCCAGAGCAGAAAATATAGAATCAGAAACATGCCTCAAAGCTTGGAAGCATTAAAATCATAAGATTGACAAAAAGCAAGTGATTCTGTCCTTTTGTAAGGTAAAAATCATAAGATTGACAAAAGCAAGTGATTCGGTTGTTTTATTTTGGTAGTCTTTTGTAAGGGAAGGAAATACTTAATTCCATAGAATTGGACAAGCAACTTCTAAAGTTACTTGTCGAAAGAAAAAAGATTCATAACCAAAATCAAGAATAGAATGGAGTATATATCATTAGATGCAAAGAAGAAACTGACAGAAAGAGGCTTACCATTGTGATCAGAGACCATAATGGAGGGCCTAATCTGTCACGTCCTCAATTTTCAACATAAATAATAATCATCTATCTAATAAAACACAAGGGTCTTTGGGAATATTCCTAAAGAATATTCTCTCTCAACGGTTCAGATTTCTCCATGACACAAATTTTATCTACCCATACAAACAAATTCAACGGTCCAGATTTCTCTACCCTTCACATATAAACTAATGGCATGTTTTGTAAATAGCGTGCAATCTTGGGGCTTATATTGGAAACGTCTCCCAGTAGAAAGAGTAATTTCAACAGATTTGTAAAATCAACACAATATACGTCAATTGATTAATAGGCGAGGGAGATTTTTAGAAAGATTTGATGTATTGGTTTTTGGAAAGTTTTGCGTTTAAATACATACAATAAACCGACTAATTTTATTGGGAGATAATGGCAGATTTTTGGGTGACAGATTTTTACGGGAAGCTTGATTTTTTGCAATAATTTTTGATTGCTGATTTTTTAGCAATATAGTCTTTAGCGTTAATTTTTTTCGGTTTTTTTTCTCTCTCCCTAAATGTTTTCTTTCCAGTTCTCTTTCATGTCTTCTTGACCCTCGCCTTCTCTCCGGTTCTCTCTCCACAAGTATGGCTATCAGTTCTTTGTCCTCTACCCATGGTTAATTCACTTCTTTTTTCAACCAGTTCTTAGTGCTGGGTTATAATTGGGAGTTGGAGTTAATCGAAAAATTCTTCCAACAACCATATTGCACGGGTATAAAGATTTATTTTTTGGATTGGATTTCTCAAACTTTGTCTTTGAAGCTTTAGCTTCAGTTAAAAGGATAGATTTATTTTTTAAAGGGATAGACAATTGCCGTAGCTTAAGCTTGCATGAAAAAACACACATTACCGTAGCCACATAAGCTTTAGCTTAAGCTTTCATGAAAAAACACACATTACCGTAGCCACATAAGTTTTTGCTTAAGCTTACATGAAAAACACATTTTCCATCACATGGGATATAGATACTAGGCTAGCATCTAAAATAGATTTTTGGTTGCGTTCAATACATACAGTATATAATTTTTTTTACTTTTATGCTCTTTTCTTCAAAACATATTTCCATCAAAACATTGGTACGGAGACTCTGGACTATACTGGCAGATTTTTCGGAAAGTGAAAAAATAGTTAGTTTTTTATTTAACAAGTTTCTACCAGTTGTAACACCATTTATTTGACTCTCATTTTTTTGGTGTGTGTTCAAAATTACAGGATGAATAGTGAGGTGGAACATGTCTCTCGATTTCAAGGGCTTCAAAATTTGAATCACTCAAACCCTGTCCTCATTTTAGCAATGACGATTTCTTCGTGACTCTCTTTGTTTTTGTTGGCCGTTGTCAAACCCTGTCCTCATTTCAGCGATGGCGATTTAGTGTTTTGAGCCACTAGCTAGCAAGTGCCGTAGGCACGGACAATTCCAACAGGGATGCGTAGTGCCGTAGGCACGGACGGGCAAGCACTAGTTTTCAATAAATAAAACTATCAATGAAGTACCGATAATACCCAAATGACATATTTTTCCCTTGTACTCAAAGTTAAATTTAAAAGTTACAATCCTGACTCGAAGCCCCAAGTTATACTAATACCAAAATAATATTACAATTTTCATTAATCATCCTTCTGAATACCACTTTCAAATAAAATGCAATTCAACTCCTCCTTTATACCTCATGCGAGACATTCAACTGTGTTACCACCCCTCGCGTCACATTGAATTCTCTCCACTTAGGTTTCCGCATTACCACACCTTGCGTTGCGGGCCCTCTAGAGTCTCTGCATTACCACACCTTGTGTTGCAGGACCCTCAATTCAAATTATCAACTCACACAAACACACATACATTATCAATCCATATACAAGAAGACAACATTTCCCAAAGCCACATTCTTTCATTCGTCATCGAACAATATGATACAAACCCGTAAACATGCCCCATTGTACATTGATTAATACTTTAAGCCCACGTTATTCCTCTAAGTCTATCACGATGCCCTACGTCACGTACCGAACCTACAACGACTCCACGACACACCACCTACTAGGTTCTATACGAGAATCTTTATGGAACGAAAGCCAAAGTAACCTAGGGAGATCAACAAGACGAAGCAAGAGGATACAAATTACTCTATTCTCATCTGGACCACTAGGCAAACCCCCATCAACCAACTATGCATCCCACGATATACCATATAGCCTACGATGTTCGATAACCTCTTTACGATACGTTTTTCCATCTCATCTGTAACGCCCCCATTTTCGGGTACGTTAATTAAACATTTTTATTGAATTAAAAGGCTAAGAGTCAAGTCATTATTACAACATGGCTCCTACTAGAGTACTTTTATTACACAAGGGATGGGAAAACTCTAAGGTTATCTATTGCTCCACTTCTTCCTCCATCCTAGCAAGCTCTTCGGCTCCAAAAGCCTCCAATGTATATTGCTCTCCCTGTTCGTCTATAAGATCTGACCCATTATACCGGTGTCGCCACCAATATAATAAGTCAGGGTCACCAAAGGCAACACCGTGAGCTTATAAAGCTCAATAGAATAAACCATACCCACTAACCCTTAACTTACAACAAGAAGCATATAAACAATTACACATGCTCATTCAACAAAATAGCTAGCAAATACACATCCGCATTTGCTATCTTTCTAACGTTGGTGTCATGCCTTTTCGTGTTTCTCCTACTCGACTCATCGTAGACTGTGTCATCAATTTTCCACATTATTAACACTTCCAAAATCATTTCGAAAATCACATTTTTAACACACCTAACCTCGGTTCCGCCGCGCCGGGTTCCCGAGTATCCTCACAATGGTTCCACTGCGCCGGGTTCCCATTGGCACACACCCAACCTCGATTCCGCCGCGCCGGGTTCTCGAGTATCCTCACAATGGTTCCGCCGCGCTGGGTTCCCATTGGCACACAAAACACACCATACTCCCATAATGACTCCCATTCTTGGTCATTATGTAGTTTCAAAAATATTTTACGCACGCACACACACCACACAATGGGCAAGTCCGGCCACATTGCGGTTTTCAAAAACACACCTTGTCTTTAACACACCCTAGGTGTCATGTTTCTAACTTTTCTTGATTTTTGTGTCTCGTCATCATGCATAGACTCCGCGGTAGAACTTTTCACGTAATCATAGTAATCTTGAAACTAAACTAGCAAGATCATCCAACTCTATATTAAATAGCATGCTCACTTTATCACATCATCATGCCCAACATTTAATCATACAAGATAAAGCATAGTGCCACATGGACGGGCACCTTTGGAGTGGTAAACCACTTATGCTTTATCAACAACAAGTAGTCAAGTAATCACATAATCATGCTCATATTCATTCTAAGATCAAAATACGAATATTTAAGGCTAATCTATGAACGTTATCTTTCAAAACTCATGCTTCCTTTTCAAATTTCAAAACAACATATATTTATTGAGATTCTATGAATACACGATTACCTATACTTAGGATTTGAGTGTAGGAAATAGTCTACGTATACTTAGGAATAGCGGGGACGAAGAATTCTACATTCACTTCAAAATACGCATACAATATGCTATACTTAGAGTTTAGGAGGTATAGGAAAATCCTACCGTTCTTCTTGGCGGTAGTGACGACTACGGAGGTAAGATGGTACGTCGGTGGTCGGACGGAGTAACTTCTTAGGATGGCTTCCGGTAGCTTCGAAAGAGAAAGGTGTCTCTCGAAACTAGATCTTGACTAACACTACTAAAACTTTTGGATCGATAGGGTGGTGGAGTGGCGGTTTAGTGGCGGCCTTGGATGAGTTTCTTGAAGAACTTGGGAAGAACTTCAAGAACAAGCAAGAACACCAAGAACAAGAGAGAATGCTAAACTTTCTAGAGAGAGAAGTTGTAGAATGAAGGTGTGAGTTGAAATGGGAAGGAATGGGTGCTATTTATAGCCAAAGGGTGACTTATTATCCAAGAGGTAAATTTTCCCCTAACATTTGTTGTCCAATGGTTAAAGAATTGACTAGATTTGATGGTACTTGGATGAGGTAGGATGATGGCCAAAGGACCATGACTAGGCTTAAGGGTACACATGCACACATCACCAATCTCTCTCTCCCTCTCTCCCGGCCCCTCTCTCTCTCTCTCGGCCATCTCTCTCTCTCTCTCTTTGGTACAATGTAAGTACATAGGTGGAAAGATTACAAGATTTTCTTTCCAATCTAGGACAAGTCTAGTTTATTCTATTGGGGTTTTAGTCTTGTCTAGTACTTTGGAAGATTGGTTTGGATATGAAAGAGTAAGGAACCCTAGATTTAGTGGTACTAGATGATGTATGAAGATTGGCCAAGGACTATGACTAGGTTTGGAAGAGTACAAGTGCACATATCACACTCTCTCTCTCCCTCTCTATCCGGCCTCTCTCTCTCTCTCCCTCTCTCATTCTCTCGGCCTCTCTCTCTCTCCTCTTAGTCCAATGTACACCTAAGCATGAAAGGACAAGGGTTTGGTGTTTGACTTAGAAAGAGTATAAGATTGTGGTGTAAGTTTGTAAGAGATTTTGGTACCCTAATATCTATCTCATATTCTCCATATCTTTCTTCTTTCATAAGTACAAGTACTTAAGTATATATATATATATACTAGGATTTGAAAGAAAACAATCCAAGAGTACATCATATCTTCTTCTCTCTCTCTCTCCTATCTCTCTCATCTCTCTCCCTCTCGGATTCTCTCTCTCTCCCTCTCCCTTGATTAGTATATGTATATATATGGATGACTAACTACAAAGGACAAGGTACTATGTGATCTCATCCTAGATTTCTAAGTCAAAATTCTTAATAGAATAAGTCTAAATGCCACATATGTACTTATAAACTATATTCTAGGACTTAGAATCTTAGGATGACATATACATATCTAATACTTTAAGTAAATAGGTACATATCATATCTAGTAAGCAATTAACTTAATAAAACTTAGTACTATGGCTTGACTTGGCCTTATTGACCAATGGACCAAAATTCCCCTAACTTTTATTATCCAATGGTTAATGGATGGAAGTACTATGCTTATATAATCTATCTATACTAGTACAATGACTCATGGTGAATCTACTTAAACTAATAGATCTTGTACTAGGTAGAAAGACTAACCTATTGTCCAATGGGCAACAATTCCCCTAACTTTTATTATCCAATGGATAAAGATGGTAAGTACTATACTTTCATAAAGTATGTATATAAGTACAATGACTCATGGTGATTCTATTAAACTAATTAGTCTAGTACTTGATGACAAGGCTAAGTTATGGACTAATGGGCGATATTTTCCCTAACTTCTATGGTCCAATGGATAAAAGGGCAAAGTATAATATTGGATTATTATATATACATCTTCCTATATAATACTTTATAGGTGTACCTTAATAGAATAACTTAGGTGGAAAGCCTATTGTCCAATGGATAAAGATTTTCCTAGCATTTATCGTCCAATGGGTAATAGTCAAAGATGATCTTGGTCCAAAGGGTTCCCTTAGGTTTTGGAAAGGTTCACAAGGTTCAACTAGGGTTGAGATTGGTCGTTAGGTTATCTCAATGAATTGGTCAGAAGCTAACTAGACTTGCTAAGTAGGATTTCTAGTCAAGAAATATGATTCTACGACTTCTCAATATGCTAGATGCTTGTCTTTAGAAAATGACCTTATGGCTGGAGTGAAGAATCTAATCATGATGGATTACTAAGAACGATCCAAGGTTTTTAAGAGGAATCGAAAGGAATTTACAAGGGCACTCAAGAAGAATAAAAGGATTATCGAATAAACAACGAGATTTTTATTTACTGAAAATCGGAGTTGTTACATCATCATTCACCACGTCAAGTCATAGCACCTAACATGTATACATCATTCATCATATCATGCCACAATGTTCACGTACACATTCTAAGACATAGACGATGGATAGGTATGGTATTTCTAGGATTTGATATGTTCCTCTTGCATAACGAGAGTCATGGAGATAGATCAATCAATGAATCACTTAAGGTACAAACAATTAAGTTTAGAAGTGGTTTAGAGGTGTTCAAAGAGTGTTAGAAGTGATCGGAAATCAAAACGGTCGAATCGTAAGCAACATGGGCAAAACTGCCAGAAAGCCAAGGAGTATCGATACAAAAACTTTTGTATCGATATCGATACAAAAACTTTTGTATCGATACGGCAGAGTTTGGAGTATCGATACAATAATTATTGTATCGATATGGGAACGTTATAGCAGATTTTGAAGCTACTGGAATGCAGATTTCTTCAGCGTATCAATATGCAAACACTTGTATCGATACGGGGACAATACGAGCAGCAATTTTGTGCAGAAATTCAAAGGGCAAACACAACTCAACAACCAACTATCCAAAGTACGATTTCTACATGAAATCAACTCATAAACACATAACAAGAGCAAGAATCCCTACCTCAATGATCAAACATTGAAGATCCAACCCAAACGAGCGAGCCCTAGCTTTTGAATTCGAAATCCTCCATGAAACTCTTCCTCCAAGCTCCACCCACGCAATCCACGAGTCAAGAACACTTCCAAACGGGGGAGAGGAGATGCATCTTCAAGCAATCGAGGTGTATTGCAAGTTTTGAGGTGGAACAAAGAGAGAGAGAGATGGGCCGAGAGGGGGAGAGGAAGCCGAGAGGTAGAGAGAGAGGGAAATGGGATATATGATCCCATACACACACACCCACATATATATACTAGTACATATATAAATTACATGTATACTCCCTCAAATAACACTCCCTTCATTTAAGCCCCAAATCAAATAGACTCACAATTTTCTCATTTATTCAATACTTTAGCATTTATAAAACCTTTAAATCATTTTTCGAAAATACGGGTCTTTACATAATCCAACATGGGCACCGGTGAAGCACACCCCCTAAGCATGCATTTGCTCAAGTTCGATGTGGTACGAGTCAACAAATATAGGTCGATTTCATAATTAAGGTCTATTTATGACCTGATGCTCTAATAGAAAAGAACCTCCAAGAATGATACTTTAATATTGTCGAGGGTTCATAACCATAGGGGAAAACTTACATGTGTCGCACTGAAAAGAAAAAAAATGACCTTCAATACACGCAGGACCAGAAATATACCTTATCCCAGGCTAGTTTTCTCCATTGAAGTAGGTTAGGACTCGCTCAAAATATTTGACATACCTCTACAAGAATGCAAGCAAGAATACCACCTCGGGAGAATACACTCACTCATACACGTATTATTCCCAAACGGCCAAATTCCAAATAACAGGTGAAAATTGGAAGTAAAACCAGCTACACACAGCCCTTTTCACACACAGCAGCAGCCCCAAATAGTTGAATATCAGGTTACACTTACATACCTAACCCAGAGGTTGGACTCAGTTTGGCTCAAATTTTTAAACATCATAGCCAACAATATATAAAATTCAAATCATAACCAACAGTTGAATGCAGTTTGAAACACCAGCAGTCCATTTTTTTCTGCCAAATGAACACACACACACACACACACACACACTTGCACACTGCTGTGGCTGCTGCACACACTCAGTACTTTGAAACACCAGCAGCAGCACACTTGCATAGATTATTAGAGCCATACCATATCCACCAATATATGTCAAAGCAACATGTCCTTAGGCTCAGATCAAATATCATCACAGCCAAACCCACAAAACAGCATCAAAACAGCATGCTAAACCAAACATAGGCATGGCATCAAGGTAGTAATGAAAACATGATTGGGCTCAGAAAATATATTTTGGGAATTAGAAGGGTACTCATGGCTGCATCTAATGATACCCCGCCAAGGCGCCAAGGTATCCACCTTAATTATGAATTGAATTAATTCATCACTGCCCACAAATAAGATAACACACATATTCATGTTTTTTCACACCACCAAACACCAAAACCAATGAAACTTGTTGTTCGGCATGTTGTTTTCTGCAGTTTAGGCTCAGATTATATCATGAATCATCATAGCCACACTAAACACCCATTAGGCTCAGATTATATCATCATAGCCACACTAAACACCAATTAGGCTCATATTATATCATCATAGCCACACTAAATACCAATTAGGCTTAGATTATATCATCATAGCCACACTAAACACAAATTACGCTTAGATTATATCATCATAGCACACACTCAGATCTACAAAGAAAAGCACCTGGATGCGGCAACATTAAGTTGCTAGTTAAGGCCTTCATAAGTTACCAGCACCAACACCCCTAATCATCATCTATATCTGAGTCTGAAAAATAATCTCTGAATTCATCTCTAGGATGGCATTTTTGAATTCCAAGACGTGCATCCTCCCAATCTTTTAGGCATATAAGACAGTCCAAAATGTCGGGAGCTAGTCTGCTCCTCCTCTCATCCAACACTCTATTACCTGCACTAAAAGCAGATTCGGAAGCCACTGAAGACACATGTGGTGTTAGTAAATCACGTGCCATGATAGAAAGAATGGGAAATGTCTTTTCAATTTTTTTCCACCAAGCTAAGATATCAAATGATTGTAACTCCTCAGTGGTAACTAAATTTATCTATAAATATTGAGTAAGTTCAGATCGTGAAGTAGTTTCACTACTACCTGGCCCTGAAATCAGAAACCAAGATGTGTCATTCTCATTGTTACTTGTAGAACATGGGTCATTAATACTTGAAGAATATGGAGCAGCAGCAGTAGTGCATGCAAATTTAGACTCATAGGAAGCATATATAGAAGTCAACAGTGCAGTGACAGTAGAAATAGAAGGTAATGTAATCCCTAAATTCTCACCAAGCCCTTTTAAGAGCTTTTCAACACCCCTTACCTTAATCCTTGGGTCCATTACAGAAGCTACAATAAATATTGTTGGCATGTTCTCGAAATATTTGTTGAATTTATCTTCCATAGACTTTCAAACAGCTACAAAATTTGGTTTGGTTCTATGACTTTTAAGAGTGTGACTCATATTATACAAGTGATTAAGCACAATACAAGTAGTAGGATAACGAACACCTGAGCAAGATAAGGTAGCAACATAATTTTTTTTCAAAAAATTCATAAACTCAAAAGCAATCTTCCAATCAGCTCGAGTTAAACCACCATCAGTACGCATATACTTGGAATTAACATAAGCAGAAATTACATCAGTGTGATTCCTACAAGATTTTAACATAAGAAATGTTGAATTCCAACAAGTTTTCACATCAGTTTCGATTTTTTTGCTTTAACGTTATAACTTACACACAATCCTTCAAATTCTTGTTGCCTAGTTGGGGAAGTAGCAATAAAAAGAATAGCATCTCTAATTTTTTCTATTTGTGGTCCTATATGTTTCAAACCATCTTGCACAACAAAGTTAATGATATGGCATACACATCGCACATGAAAAAATTGTCCAGCATGAGGAGTAGTCAAATTTTGTTTGAACAAATCAATTGAACTGGTATTAGCAGAATGGTTATCAAAAGTAATACTGAAAACTTTATCAACAATTTCAAACTCCCTAAAAACACCCATTATACATTGAAAAATGTTCATAGCATTATGAGGATACTCCATTAAACGGAAAGTAATAATTTTTTTATTCAAAATCCAATTAGAGTCTATATAATGAGCTGTCACAGAAATGTAACCAAGATTATTTCGACCACTCCACAAATCAGAAGTAAAAGAGATTAAACTACCAAGTTCCGCAATTTCACTTATCAAAATTTTTCTAACTTCAATAAAAGCTTTCAAAGAATCACTTCTGGTTGTATTTCTAGAAACTTTCGAAAAAAGAGGATTAAGATAATGTTTGACAAAATATTCAAATCTAATATCATCACCAAAAGTAAATGGTTGTTCTGCTGCAACTACGTAACGGGCCAATCCCTCTCTCATACTAGATTGAGAATATACGAAATTCGACGTACCACCTACAGAATCAAAACCACCAGATTTACCACTGACTTGGCTAACTTCGGTATGTTTAAATTTTTTATGTTTGTTTTCTAAATGTTGTTGAAGATGCCCTACGCCGCCCTTACTTACGCAGGTATAATTATTTGGACAATAATTACATACAGCTCTAGCTCCTATATCGATTCCCTGTGCATTTTTAAAGTTCTTAACTATGGTTGAATGTCTCCATACCCAAGGGTAACGCCTTGTTCCACCAGACTGGGCCGATTGGCTACGGTTTGTTACACCTGTAGGAGTAAAACCTGCTGCAATGTTCGAAGCAGCTTCACCTACAGATTCCCTTCCAGGTGGTAGAGTTGGTCCATCATCATCCGAGTCAGGGTTTAAATCCTCATTGTCAAAATGAATGTTTTCAGGATCCATCTCCTATAAAAAAATGAAAACAAAATAGAGAAAATTAGTACACTAGAATATTAGTTAATAACATCTAAATTAGTACACTAGAATATTAGTTAGCAACTACCAAGTACCAATAGTGCATGTCTATAACAAAATCATCAGATCTGGCCATTTCTAGAATATACGAAATATCAATAGTGCATGTGTGTACTAATATACGAAATTAGTGCATGTGTGTGTGTACAAAATCATCAAAAGCCATTTCGTAACCCTAATTTCAGAAATTAGTAACAAAAGTGAAAAGCCCTAATTTCTTGTTACTAATTTTTGAAAATTAGTAACAAAAGCCCTAATTTTAGAAATTTGTAACAATTAACAAAAGCCCTAATTTCGTAACCCTAATTTAAGAAATAAGTAACAAAAGTGAAAAGCCCTAATTTCGTAACCCTAATTTCAGAAATTAGTAACAAAAGTGAAAAGCCCTAATTTCTTGTTACTAATTTCACTAATTAGTAACAAAAGCCCTAATTTCATAACCCTAATTTCAAAAACTAGGAGTCAAAACCCTAATTTCAGAAACCCTAATTACAGTAGTCAGTAGATAACGATAAGTGGAGACTGGAGATGGAAGTGATAGAGGTACCTGTGCGAGAGAGAGATACGGTGACTGGTGAGTGAGTCGGTGAGCTGAGGACCTGAGGTGATGAGAGAGTCAGACTGTCGGAGAGACATAGACGTTGAGAGAGTGAGATGATGATGGTCACTAAGTTCAGATCTGATCTCTTCACTTGTGATGGTCACCGTCGTTCGTCGCATCGACTCACCGTTTGAGAGTAGAGAGAGAGAGAGAGGAGAGTAGCGGCCAGCGAGACATAGAGAGGTGTGACCAGTGAGTCAGAGAGAGAGAGTGAGAGAGGTGAATCAATCGGTGAAAGAGGTGATTCAGGTGAATGAATCGATATATAGTTCAGAATCCGAACGTTGGGCTCGCTAGAGGACTAGAGGTCTAGAGGTGAGAGGACAGAGAGACGTTGAGAGAGAGAGAGAGAGAGAGTCTGAGAGTTCGACTGTTCAAGAGAGATCGGAGGGATAATGAGATGTTTGCTAGGGCAGCATCTCATTCCTTTTATATGATCTGTGTGATCATGTGCATGTGAGACACCATAATCCATATGCACCCACTTATCGAAAATTCGCGTAGAGTCCTATAATGCATCACTCGAGGGCCGCCCGAGCTATTTTTTGAAAATCGGAACCGTCTATCTTTTATGTGGGAGAGATTATATCATTCCTGCCAAAAATGAAGTATATTGGTTATCGTTATATACTTGATTGTTCATAACGTTCATTTTCCTATTAATGAATCTACGTGTCGATGGAGGAGCTTTAAAAACCCGATAGACCCAAAAATTGGTGATAGTCATTAAAACACAGAGAATAACAAAATGAACGGTATAGATCGTCATATTTGTTTTGTGATCGTGTGGCTAACGTACATCATACTATAGGAGAATACTTTGGTTCATAACCAACCAAGTTCAATGTATAGATTTGAAAGGTAGCTGTAGACTTTTTTTCCCGAATGTTCGATATGAACCGTTATGATTTAACGTCTTATCAAAATTATCATTCTCACCTGAATAGGTGATAATCAAATGTCGGAAACCACATCATCGGAACACATTCGGTGCTTCCAGAGGCATTAAAGTCCTATAATGCATTACTTGAGGGCCGCCCAAGCTATTTTTTAAAAATCGGAACCATCTAACTTTTATGTGGGAGGGATTAGATCATTCATGCCAATAATCAAGTACAATGCTTATCGCTACATACTTGATCGGACGTAAACAAAATTCAATCAAACAATGAATTAGCGTGTCGATGAAAGAGCTTTCAAAATCCGACGCACGAAAAAATAGGATCCCATGATTAAAACACTAAGCACAATAAAATGAACGCATTGAATGGTATCGATCGTCGTGATTGCGTTGCGATTGTGTGGCTACTGCTTGATAGCCTTGTTTTTATATAATAGAGCTACATATTATATACTAATTTTTCAAATTTGTAACACAAGTTAATTGGTGGCATAGTGGTTTGTTTGTGTATGAAAGAACCTAAGGACCTGGGTTCAAGTCCTAGTCCAGTCAACCCCTATTTATTTATTTATTTTCCTTATTTCTACTATGTATTTTTTTTCTTTTTTGTTTAACACTTTTTTTTCTTATTTCTTATTAGATTTGGGGTAAATAATATATGACTCTTCCACATTTCCTTTCGTATTAAATTACTCTTGCACCATAAATATTTTGATAAGTTTTTTTAATTTTACTTTTTATCTTGTAATGTTAAATTTACAAACCAAAGGTCCAAAGCCTATTTTACTAATAAAAACAAAACAAATATTTTTTACCGAATAAAAATTGATAATTTCTTAAAAGTAAAAAAATGTTTTTTTAAAAACATGATTTTTTTAAGAAATTGTTTTTTAAAATTAAATATCTTAGTTGTTTACCTTTAAAAAAAGGTAAACAAATATTTTTTACCAAATAGAAATTATTTAATTTTTTTTGTTTTTCCGTGCCTCGTGCCGTGCCCTTTCGTGCCCATGTTGTGACGGGTTGTGCCCATGCCCGTGCCTTGCTAGAACCGTGCCGTGCCGTGCCGTTCCTGTCCACTTTTCGTGCCCGTGCCTGTGTTGTGCCCTTCTTCGACCGTGTCGTGCCGTGCCATGCCAACTTTCGTGCCGTGCCCCGGGCCCACTAAAACTGTGCCATGTCGTGCTGTGCCAGGCCAAGACCGTGCCTGTGACGTGTCGTACCCGTGCCGGCACGACCCATTTAACACCTCTAATTTTAATGAATATTTTCCTTCGAATTACGATAGGAGTATAACCAAACCTACGTCATCTTTTCCTTTGGTAGAACTTTTTGCTATCGTTCTCAATTTTTACTCTGCACTTCGCATTACAAAATTTGGTTATGATTAAGAGGTTGTGTTTACACCTATTTTTGGCCAAATTCTAAAGGGATAATGCTGGGCCGGTCCTATTTTTTCAATTCATGGCCTTGGAGATTCTACCACTATAATTTCATGTTCTTATCAGGTCCTCTTAGAAAAATCTCATGCGCGCGAGCAATTAGTACGTACTACCCTAACCTTCCACTTTTTTGTCTTTTATGTTTCTTTATGGCGCTCTCTCTGATAAGCACCCAATAATGCATATTCTTGGTGCTTAAGTCCTCTAGTATGTTGTGTTTGCACATATATGTTGTCGTTTTTGTGCGATATTGCACGTAAGGTGTGTTTTTAGTGTTTTCAGGTAAACCGTGTGAATAAGGCACGTTTGAACGCCAAGGAATGCTCCGGGTGAAACCAAGTGCCCAAGGCCACATGCCACCATGTTGTGGTGCCCGAAAAGTCATGAAATGATGGTTTGGGGTTGCTCGGGATGCCCAAGGGTCAAGTGAATTGAAGGAGATGTGAGGATTTTACCAAAGCTATTCATTTTTTGACCAACTGAGGGTAGAATTGTCATATCTTTTAAAGTACAAACTATCTTGGATCCAAACCATTGGGTTAGAAAGTGGACTCAACAAGCTTTCCAATGGTCCAAAGAACACCCAAATTTAAGTTCGGGAGTGTCTGGAGCGAGTCCGTGAAGTTCAGCCAAGCAAAATCTGTCTTAACAGATTGGTATCGATACCAGTGCAAAATGGTATCGATACAAGTCACCTTAAATCACCTCGAAGCTGAACAGAGCTGGGGTATCGATACCCTTTTGCAGTTTTTCAACTTTCCATTTATGGAAAGTTTTCATTAGTAGTATGTTTTGGGATATTTTGTAGAGAGAGAAGCAAATGTGTATGTATGGCTCTCTCCCTCACAAATAGCAAGGATGGCCATTAGTTAGCTTTAGGCCTAAGTTTCTTTCTTGCTTTCTAGGATTTCCATTTTGTGTTCTTAGTCTTTCAAGCTTTCAATCTTCAAGAACTCAAGTAAGTTTAAGTGTTTTGATGTTTTCTAATGTATTAATGTTGTAGCTACTTGTTGGATCTTCGTTAATATCAAGTTTATTTTCGTTTCTATCGGTTAAATCTTATGTCTTCAATTACCACCATGCTTAGTTCTTATGCCATGTGTGAGTAGTCGATTAGGCTTGGTCATGGGGTGAATAACACCTCGTGACTTAGGTTAATTTTGCTCTTCTCAACTTAAGACTTGAGGTTTGGTTTGTAAATTAATGTGCATGATTCGTCAGTTATGTAACAAAACTTGTCGATGTTAATCTCCGGTGATCATGCGCTCGCACACATGGTTTCGGAGCAATGTCTCGGCTCGTGTTTGCCAAAAGAACTTTAGAACTTGCTCGCTTTCCAAACTACACTTCTAGTCTTTCATAGGTTTCTTATCTAAATCCTTCGGTTGATAGCCTATGTTGTGCGATTCAACCGTGCTTGCGTTAAGAAGAGTTGGATGACTTAAGTTACGGGTGTTAGTAACTCCAACGCCTTGCCACTTGTTTAATCTAGTAAAACTCATTTCTAGTCTTTTTCATAAGAGTATTTCTCACCTTTCAAAGCAAAATCAAAAGTTGGCCGTCTAAACGCCGGAAACCCTTACACCTATAATCCGAATTAGCTATAGAGAATTTCTCTGTGGGTACGATCCCAGACTTTTTGGTTATTATGCTGACAACGACCTAGCCCTATGCTTGGGGTAATTCAACCTATTTCAACGGTTAGGTTGTGGCGAAACACTCTCTCACACACACACACACCCTCTCTCATTGTAACTCTTTCCACCTCTCTCTATCTCTCTCTCTGTAGAGACCCGTCATTTAAATTATTTAACTTCTAACTTTTATATGCGATTGAGACTTTTAATGTGGATAACGTTTTTGGGTCAATGTGAAATTGCTTATTCATAATGGGAGTTAATGTAGTGTTGTAGTGGTTGAGGGGTGTGAAGTGCGATTTAACCTATTTGTGTATCAAAAATCTAGAGCAGGAGAATATTTTTCCCCATTTTTACTTTTCTTTCCAATATGCGCTCTCTCTCTCTCTCTCTCACGCTCTCTCTCGACCTCGCGTCTCTCTCACTCCCACAGTCTTGAATCTTCTTCAACATCTCAAATCCATGAAAGCCCAACACAAATTCACGATATCTTCACAACCTAGACCTTGGGTATCGCGTGATCAAGCTTGGAGGAGGAGTATTATGGTGGATTTCAAAGTTTGGAGAGTTAGGGTTTTGCTTCTTTGGGGTTTTGCTCAAAACCCATGAGGTAGGGATTTCTCGCTTTCTCTATGTACTTATGAGTTGATTTCGTCCTTTAATCGTGCTTTAGATTGTTGTTGTTATTGGGTGTTAGTTCTTGAGAAAAGCTGAAAATTTCGCCCAGAAAATCCACTGGGTATCGATAGCCACTTTTGGGGTATCGATACCAGTCATATGCTCTCTGGACTCTTGGTCCTTCGGTATCGATACCCACCATAGGGGTATCGAGACCCCCCTATTTTAGGACAACTTGAGTCATGTTGTTCTTAGCTTGATTATGTCGAACTCCGATCACTTTTAACATCTTCTGGGCACCTCCAATTCACTTCCTAGTAAGATTATTCGTGTCCCTATGACTTATTGGTTATCCTCATTCCTTTTGGCTCTCGTAATGTGGAATCTAAGTATCGAAATGAATGGAAATGGTGTAAGATCAATGTATGTGTGTGTGTGTGGGCACACGCCCCTAAAAATCTGGTTTGCCGGGTGCGCTCTTTTGGAAAAGCGCGATGAAACACTTAATTCAGAGTCGCCACTTGGGTTTTGAAGGTATGCCACCCAAGGAACTGAACTTGAAACGCTTGCTACGTTGTTTTGATTAGAAAAGATTTGTAGACTGGTCCGTCGTTACCTTTGATATCCGAGGTTCGGGAGCTAGGTTACGAGAGGGGAAGGGTTTTAAGGCACCCCTCTCGCCCAATCCGGAGATCGGTCTCTACTCAAGCATTTGTAAAACATTTGTGATTCTCTCTCATTAATCATTTTTTAGCTAGTTAGGGCGGGGGAACAGTTTAAAGGGATTAAAACTGTAACATGTTGGCAGGATGTGATAGATGACATGCTCGCTTATTGAAACCGTTAGTATAAGATGAAAACAGACTCCTGTGGGAGTTTAAACAGACTGGAAGACACTGTCTTGGAATAACATGCGCAGACAGGAATCAGCATGCACTGATCAAGTCACTTCATGCTGACTCAACCTTCGTACTTCACTCCAACAGACGCGTACGCCAGTAAGCCTAAGCCCACAGTTCTTGTTTTCAACCCTCTAGGCTCTAGAAGGACCAGTGCACACCCAGGACAAACCAAGCAGTTTATACGGCAGTTAATATACAGTTATAAGCAGTTTAAATAGGCTACAAAGCCAAAAAAATAAACAAAACACCCCATAAACAGTGTGGGGATAAACAGAGGCCGAAGCCTAGTTAACCAATGCAAAGGCCAACCACTAGTCAAGAAAGGACTAGCGTGCGCGGGTAAACCATTGCAGCATGCAGGTTCGTCCCCTTTGACCAGTGTTTGGTTTTACATCTTTTGGGTTCTGAGACATGTTCAGAAAGACCCCAGGGGTATTCCATTGCAGCAGGTAAGCATATTGAAACTAAAACTAGCAGTTTCATCAAAGGAAAGCAGTAAACTGATTTTTAACATGCTCACAGTGATGTATAAATATGTAAAAGCATAAAATAACTAGACACCAATCCCCATGCAAGATCTGCACATACTGCCAAGGACTGGTGTACGAGTGCTTATGACCGGCACACGCTGGTTCTAGCCAGAAACAGTTTTTGAAACCTTGCCAGCTTTAGGGCCAGGACTTGGTATTGATTACAAGCCTTGACCCTGCCAGCCCCCCTTAGGGATCAGAACAGAGAGTAGAACAAAGGTGATATACCTTTTCATTTTTGGGTTTGAAAGGTGTTTGAGCTTTGAGTAGTGGTTTGGATGGTGGATGGATGTAGTATTGCTGTGTTGAGAGAGTATGGATGTTGTGTTGCTTGTCAATGTCTTCCTTTGGCAAGAAAGAGATGAACAAGAGGCTAGGGTTAGAACTATTTGCTTGGAGACTCCTAGAACTTAGAAACCTTGTAACCCTTGGGCATGGAGTGCATGGGGGGTATTTATAGGAGGAAAGGGAGTGTAAACAGCCAAAGAAAGGCTGGTTGGCTTGGAGTGTAAGCCTCCCTCTCATTAAAGGTGATGGGAGTTATGTGAGAGGGGGGAACATCCCCTTGTCTGGAGATCAACTTCAGACGAATAAATAGGGTGTAAGGGTGCCCCAAAAGTCCTGTGATCATGGCTGAATAAAGGTGATGGGACAAAGTTTGACTGGCGTACGCAAGTAGCAAACCTGCATGCGCGAGTCTAGACTGCCCTGCCTTGGTCAACGGTCAAAGCTGACCGATGACTGACACATGGCAATATGACCAGTGCACACTGGTGTTGGACTAGCGTATGCAGGTAAGGCTCTGGCTGAGGCTTTTTGGCTTAGGTTTATGTGGCTTTAAAAGGGGTTTAAACACTCAAAGCTCAAAGACACAAACATTCTCGAGGTGCTCTTGATCTGCTTCATCATTGGGGAATCAAATACCGTAAGTAAACTAATATGGGAAGTCCAAAATAGAGTGTCTACAGTTGTCCCCCTTTGACGACACTTGGAGCACCATTGTCTTGGTACAAGTAACGTCAAAGGTTTCTAGACACCTCTCAAGGCTATCCAAAATAGAGCATACAAGCAAAGTAGACAAGTAAACTTAAAGAACCTGATTGGTGGATCGACATGGACAGGCAGACTGCTGATGGGGATAAATTGTACGAAAGAGCCGCTGCTTGTTGATTGAATGGATGGGAGGACCGCCGCTTATTGAATTGAGTGGACGGGAGGACCGCCGCTTGTTGATTGAATGGACGGGAGGACCGCCGCTTGTTGAATTGAGTGGACGGGGATGACCGCCACTTGTTGATTGAATGGACGGGAGGACCGCCGCTTGTTGAATTTGGACAGAACAGGCTGTCGCATGTTGAATTTGGACAGAACAGGCTGCCACTAAAATTTGGACGAAATAGGCCGCCGCTTGTTGAATTTGGACAGAACAGGCTGCCACTGAAATTTGGACGGAACAGGCCGCCGCTTGTTGATTGAATCGACTGGGCTCTATTAGCCCGGGGTATGATTCCCTTTTGACAAAAACACGGATTGATGCACCATGGGCTGGAATTTTGGGAGAAATTTGATAGAGAACACTGATTGGGCCCCAGGCCCAAAATGACCTGCGCATGCGGGTGCTTAAGCGGCATACGCTGGTAAGGGTCGTGGGCCTTGGTTCCAGAACTGGCCCAGACCCGGCCCGAGCCCTTTCTTCTCCTTTTCTTCTCTGAGACGAGAATGAAACTGTCATTCGACAGTTTCAAAACACTCCAAACTCTCTCCCGCAACTCTCTTCTTCTTTCTTCTTCCTCTTTGATTTCTCACTCAAACCCACAATACCCACACAGTAGAGAGATGGCAGAGACTGGTAATGGCAGTAATGATGGTGGTGGTGACGAGGGGGCTCGGTCGAGAGACGAGGTCGAGGCCCCGAGGCCTCGAATTGATGATCAACCGGTAGAGGGGGCCTCAGCGAGTTTAAGTGCAGGGGAGCGAAGCAGTGGCAATGGCAACGGAGGCCATGCATAGGAGTATAGCGATGGCATCGATCGGCATACGCCGGTGGAGGAGGGGCATACGCCAGTGGGTTCGGAGGCAGAGGGTCCTTGTGTTTAGCGTCTGGACTCGAGGAGTGCCATGGAGGGTGTTATGATCACCGGAGGTGGCTTTTGGGGCGGCCCCAGTAGTGGCAGTGGCAGTGGTGGTGGTGAAGTTCAGCCGGAGTCTCCACCAAGGGATCCGGCGAAGGGCAAGGATACGGTGGTTGCAGAAGAGGCATCCGGAGAGGTGCTGGTGGGGCCGGTTGAGTTCAGGCCAGCCGCAGAGTCCTCAGGCATAGGTCCATCACATGAGGCGACTTTGCAAAGTACGTGGACGAGGGGGTGCTCGCCCGCTTGCTACAGGAGAACCCCGCAGTGGTTGCGACGGTTCTGGCAGCACGAGAAGAGAGACAGAGGGCAGTAGAGCTGGCCTAGGAAGAGGAGAGGTTGAGGAGGGAGTCTGAGGAGTTTGCGAGGGAGACCGAGACGGCCGAGAGGGCCCAGGAGGAGGCGGCATGGGTGTAGGAGTCGATGGTGGTGCTGGCTAGGTCTAGGGCATAGGTGGCGCATGCCAACTTTGTTGCAGAGATGTACACACTGCTGGAGCCACACGTCTTTGTCCCGTTGGGGTTTGATAGTTACCTACCTTGGCAAGATGACTACGACCCCGAGCTCGTGTTGAGGGACCCCACGGAGCACCTGTCAGTGAACTGGATGGAGGTATACCTTTAAAACTTGCTTCAGCTTCCATTTGAATTGTTGTATCTGAATAGACTTGAACCCGTATCAAATGTACTTGAACCATTCAATAACTTGAACTTGAACTTGACTTGATACTTAAAACTTTTGATTTGATATGCCTTGACTCGACTTTGAATTTATGCCTCGGATCGACTGTAGGATGACTTAACTTTGGATTTGACCTTGATTCGACTGTAGGATGCCCTAATAACTGAATCAACTGATAGAATGCCTTTGAAACTTTGAATCGACTGTAGAATGCCCTTGAATAATTGAAATCGACTAGTAGAATGCCTTTGAATAATTGAAATCGACAAGTAGAATGCCTTGATAATTGAACTTGACTGGTAGAATGTCTTTGATAATTGAACTCGACTGGTAGAATGCCTTTGAAACTTTGAATCGACTTTGAAACTTTGAATCGACTATAGAATGCCTTTGAAACTTGAACGTATTCCCTTTTGAACTTGTATTACACATGAACTGACGCATTTCCTTTTATTTGGTGTTGTTTTGAACACAGGAAGGTGGCCACCACCCGATGGCACGGAGGAGTAGCGAGCTTGCTTGAGCTATATAGAGGACTGCCCGAGCGGGTCCGGCAGTTGGCGGACGTAGTGGGGTTTGGTCAGTTCATCCCCACCTTGACGCCGGCGAAGAACGATCACGCCGTGCTTACTGCTTTAGTGGAGAGATGGCATTATGTGTCCAACACCTTCCATTTTCCAATAGGGGAGATGACAGTGGCCCCTTTAGACTTTGCGGCCATCACAGGCTTGAGGGTTGGAGGCGAGCCCATCTCATTGGACATGGGGATTTACAAAGATGATGAAGCGTTGAGGTGGTTCTTGGGACGGGTGCCTGACCGGGACGAGGAGATGGTCAGACATGAGCAATTCAAGGACTATCTGAAGAAAGTCCCGACCACCCAGCAGGAAGAGGAGAAGATGGCAAGGGCCTACTTGTTGTACTTGTTTGGTGCCACATTGTACCCGAACAAACGCAACAAGGTACACTTGTCTTACCTACTGGTCCTACGGGACCTTAGCATGGCCTCTCGGTACGACTGGGGAGGAGCTGCTTTAGGGGCATGCTACGGTTTCATGGGAGAGTTCACGAGGCTCAAGAAGGCAGTAGCTGGCTATTGGAGGGTGTGGGAGGTATGATTTTCAAACTTGTAGTTCAATTTCAATACACACTTGCACCTTTGAATTGTATAGCTTTGCCATGATAGAATATATCTGACGATTTACCTGTTTTGAAAACCTTGCAATTGTGGGCTTACGAGGAGCTAAAGTTGTACCCTCAGGAGAACAAGTGCCCTGACATGAGGACTCTACCGCCTGCGCTGATTTGGGGGCCCTTGCACAAAGGCTAGAAAAAGTCGAAGGGGATCCACCTAGCCTTCAGAGTCTACCTCGACGAGCTATCGAGCACCCAGGTGAATACAAACTATGCTAGTAGATTATGCCTTGAATTGCTTTAATGCTGTCGCTGATATTCTTTGTCTTGGATTTTTGAATGTGTTGCAGGTGGAGTGGAACCCATGGGGTAGAGCGGTGCCTGAGCAGAATATGTGGCGAGGAGCAGAGCAGTGACAGTGAGCCGAGTGCTCTTGGACTCGGCATTCGGGTGGTAGTTGTAGACACCCCAATTTGGCCTAACGATTATTTCAAGTCCCACCTTGGGAGCCATCCCGATGATGATATGGATACAGTGATTGCTGATTGACTTCTCGTGAACCTTAGGATTTTTGGTAAGAACTTTTAGCCACTTAGAGGACCCAATCCAGAGCCAAATAGCCTTTTAGACAGAAATACAGTATCCCAGGAGAATCCATCTGTCGGCTAACATTGATCACACGACCTCAACATCATTCTTTCACCTGAGAGATTGATCCTTCAGTCGCCAGGTCTATCCTTCAGCCGCTCAATCATTTCCTTGGCCGCCAGATCCTTCCACTGGCCGCCAGATCGTCTATTTTCCAGATTCTGGAATGTTTTGTTGATCGTTTGATCCGTTCACCAAAACCCTAGCAGCCTTTTTCCGATGCGTTCGGGCCACGCAGCAGAGAACGTTTAGAGGTTTTTGAACCCTAGAATTCCTTTTTAATTCACGCCATTTGATTGGCCGGAGTGAGTCATCAATTGCCTATATAAAGGGACCTTTGGGTTCCGAAATTAAGAACAAAATTCACCCTCTCTAGCCACGAAGCTCTGCAAATATATTCTCATATCCCCTCTACAAAAGCCCTAATCTTCCGAAGGCAGCCGCGATCCGACGATCCAAACCCTGAAGTTCAAACCCTAACCCTAGGGTTTTCAAGAAGCAAATCAGTCAATCATCCTCAATCCGAAACAATCAAGCAACTGAGGGATCAAGGTGGTGAGGCCTAGAGGCCTATGGTTTGATCTCTTTTACGTTTTTGTACTATAATCATAGTATTTTGATTTCCTGTTAATCGTTTAAATCTGGTGTGAGGAAGAACAGCGGCTGGGTCTTCGATCCTTTGGCCGGTACATTGATCCAGAAGGATTCCTCGGCTGTGACATCCATTCACCGGCCGAGGGATCCATTCTCTGGGACAGTTTGTTTTATGTTTTGATGCAAGTTTTCATTACTATCTTGGCTCACCTTGTCAACTGTTAAAGGCTAAATAACCAGATTATCTGTTTAGAATTAAATAAAGCAAATACTAATAATATGTTGAACGATTATGGGCTAGTCTTACGACTGGGCAAAGAGGGGTGCCTAACATCTTCCCCTTATTGTACTCTTAGCTCCCATACCCGGAATCTCTATCTTTTTTCCTAGTTTTTTATAAACTAGGTGGCGACTCTATTTTGATGATAACCGTTATCGTGTGGCGATGTTCCTAGCCATGGGAATATCCACGATCCTGGTTTATGAAGTGGAACCAAACAAGCAATGATCAATCTGTATGGCGATGCCCCGTTTGGGAGGTGTCTACAGTTTTTGGTGACTCTGCTGGGGATTTGAGAGCCATAACCAGAAAGTTCAACATACAATTAATACTTGCTTTTCTAATTCTTTTATCATATGCATTGAGCGGGCAACCTCGTTGAGTTCACCTAATATCCTGGCATGTCACAGGCTATGTTAGGGGTTCCAGCAAACTCCACAGTCACTTGTACCTAGTGGTATATCAAAGAAGGAATCACCCTATTACTGCCTATGATGGGCTGGTGAAAGGACTGGTGCCCTTTTGACAACGGAGCACCCTTGAGACTACCCAAACCTTACATGTGTTTAAAAGCCATAAAACCAATCAAAATAGGTGTAGACACCTCCCGGAAGCGGGGCATCACCATACAGATTGATCGTTGCTGTTTGTTTGGTTGTTTGCTTCATAAACCAAGATCGCGGATATTCCCATGGCTAGGAACATCGCCACGCGATAAACGTTTATCATCAAAACAGAATCGCCACCTAGTTTAAGAAAACTAGGAAAAACAGATAGAGATTCTGGGTATGGGAGCCAAAGGTACAATGAGGGGAAGGTGTTAGACACCCCTCTTTGCCCAGCCGTTAGACTGGCCCTTAATTATTCGACATAAGATTAGCTCATGCATTGTTTAATTCTAACATGTAATTTGTTTAATTAAGCCTTAAGCAGTGAATAAGGTGAGCCGAGACGATAAGTAAAGCATGCATCAGAAAGCAGGAATAAAATAGATTGTCCCAGGGAGATGGATCTCGCGGCCGGTGAATGGATGTCACGGCCAAGGGATCCTCCTGGTTTGATGTACCAACCGATGGATCGAAGATCCGACCGATGTTCTTCATCACACCAGATTTTACAACTAACAAATAATTAAAATACTATGATTAAGTGTAAAAGCAAGAAATAAATCAAACCAGAGGCCCCTGGGCCTCATCACCTTGATCCCTCAGTAGCTTGATCGCTTCAGATTAAGGGTGATTGACTGATTGCTTCTTGAAACCCTAGGGTTATAGGTTTGAACTTTGGGGTTTGATCTTCGGATTAGCGGCTGCCTTCAGGAGGTTGGGGCTTTTGTAGAGGGTATTTGGGAGCGTATTTCTGCAGAGTTTCGTGGCTTGAGAGGGTGTCTCTACTTATTAATTTCGGAACCTAAGGGTCCCTTTATATAGGCATAGGGGTGACTCACTCCATCCAATCAAAACGCAGGGTTGGAATTGGAATTGCAATGCAATACAAACTCTTCATGGCAATCCCTAAACGTGGCCCGAACGCATCGGAAAAAGGCTGCTAGGGTTTTGTGAATAGATCAAATGATTGACAGAACGTTCCAGAATCTGGAAAATAGACGATCTGGCGGCCGAGCAAAGGATATGGCGGCCGAGGAATAGACCTGGCGGCCGGCTAATCGATCTCTCAGGGAGATTTTCAAGCAACAGGCTTCACGGGTGAAGAAATGATGTTGAGGCCGTGGGAACAATCTCACGGCCGACAGATGGATTCTCCTAGGATATTGTACTTCTGTCTGAAAGGCTATTTGGCTCTGGATTGGGTCCTCTGAGTGGCTAAAAGTTCTCACCAAAAGTCCTAAGGTTCAAGAAGTCAATCAGCAATCATTGTATCCATATCATCATCGGGATGGTACCCAAGGTGGGACTTGAAATAATCGTTAGGCCAAATTGGGGTGTCTACAGATGCCCCTCTTTGACTGAACTTAGACGGATCGCGAGACATGTTTAAGTAAGAGTCAAAGCTGTAAAAGCAACTCAATTTGGTCCAACCACTATTCCAAGGGGTTTTCGAAAAAAGGTTTAAGTTATGGTCGGGCCAGGAGGCTGCCTACATATTCCATAGGGGAAATTCAGACCAACCGTAGTTTCGGAGGGCAATAAAAATAAAAAGTTTGGAGGGTTAGAAACAGAAGACGTACCTTTAGGCTTAAAAAGCCGTAGTGTGACGTACCTAGGCTGAACCAGGATTTTGGTAAAGTATAGTTAAAGGAGCGCGGGGCTGCCGGGGGAGTTTTTGCGGAGAGCATCCTTAGTATTTTGGGGTAGATCAATACTCGGCGGGTGAGTCGTTTGCTTTTCTTGATCATCCTTACTTTGACTGAGGGGAGCTCGGTAGAGTAGCCTATCCTTACGAATGAGCTGGAAGGAATTGATGTAATTGGGTGGAATCCAAGCCATCTTCTGGGATGAGTCGGATGCCGGTTTTGAGATATGGGGTGGAACCCAAGTCATCTTCTGGAGACGAGTTGAATGCCGATTTTGAGATATGGGGGGGCGCAAGGCCAGTAACTAGAGCATGGAGCGTTGAGATGAGGGAGCCGAGGCGCGGAGCTGGTTACAGTCATGAAGTGAGAGCTTGAGGAGTCAGAGCTTAGAGTTTGACGTGATTTGAACCGAGGCGTAGAGCTGGTTGCATTCTGATGGTCTGTGCACGGAGCTTTCTCATCATAAATTTTGGCGTAGAGCCAAAGGATCGAGGCGCTGGACCGATCAATAAAATCAAGGCGTGGAGCCGGTTGATTGCAGGATTGACCTGTTTCATGAGTAAGAGATATACTGAACATAGTAGGCGAATGAGCTGGAAGGAATTGATTTAATGGGGTGGACTCGATGTGATAATGGTGATGCAATTGATGCTTATGTGCACGGGCCCGTGCGTGTGTGTTTGATTTAAGCGTGGAGCTTCTTTCAAGTTCTAGACTTGAACATTCAGAGCGTAGAGCTCGAGCATTCGGAGGGTAAAGTCCGAGCATTCAAAGTACAGGCTTTGAACATCCAGTACACAGTGGTTGGGCATTCAGAGCGTAGAGCCTGAGCATTTAAAGTATAAACTTTAAGCATTCGAACATAGAGTTCGAGCATCCGGTACGCAGTGGTTGGGCATTCAAGTGTAGAGCTTGAGCATTCAAGTATGGAACTTGAGCATCCAGTACACAGTGGTTGGGCATTCGAAGAGCTTCGAGCATTCAAAGCTTTGAACTTTGAGCATTCAAGCATAGAGCTTGAGAATAGACGATATCTTGTTTGATTGGTTACGACATGGAGCCTGTTGGGATGTAGAGACGCTGAGATTAGAACTGTTAAGTATTCCATCTTCCATCTTCCACGGGGTTTGATTTGTTTCTCATGCTTGGGATGCTTCCAAGGCTAGTTTCCACATGCTCGGGATGTTTCTAAGGCTAGATTCCATATGCTCGGGATTGTCCCCAAGGCTAGTTCTGGCCACATTCCTCTTGCTAGATTCAGCCACATTCCACTTGCTCGGGAGTATCCCCAAGGCTAGACTCCACGTGCTTGGGATGCCCCCAAGGCTAATCTTGATTATTTTCCACATGCTTGCCTCCAAGGCTAGTTCGACTATATGCCATAAGACTTATTAAATGCTTTGGGTGAAACCTGTTGGCCGTTATTGCCTTTAGAGATTTCTGTCGCCTCTTCAAACTTGGTGTTTTAAGGAAGGTTCCATTGCTTTTATTGACGGAGTGATCCACACGTGTACTTCTAGAAGATTGCTTCCTTTGGGAATATGAACTTTGTTAGGGAGATTTCCATCACCTCTACTGCTAGGAGTGCCTTCCGGAGGTTGAACGTTTCTAGCGACACAAACGTCTCCTGGTGGCTAAATGATTTTTGCAAGCTGGCAACACAAATGCCTTCTAAAGGGCTTTTAGCAACACGGATGTCCTTTTTGAAGGATTAAAGTGTGCACTAGGTTGTTGTAAGCTTCACACAAGTGCTTTTTCTTATTGGCATGTTCACTCAATGCATTAAGTGGAAGCCGCAGGATTGTTTCGCTGGCCTAGAAGTGGCGAGGCTGCTTAGCTTCAAGATGTGAGCTCGGGGCGGCTAAAGTAAGCGCTGTACAGTTGGGATGGGACCTGCTGAACACGAGGTTGTGCATATGGCGAGGCCTGAGTGTAGAGTTGCTTGGAGTTTTTGAACAACAAGAAGCTAGACGAGGCCGCGAATACGACAAGGCATATGCACGGGTTTGCTGAAGAGTAAGTGCGAGGCTTCTGAGTGATGAAGGCAGAGCTGCTGACATAGAAGCGTGAAGCAATGATTCACGGAGTTTTGAGTGCAAAGCCACTTAAGATGTAAGCTCGGAACTACTGACATGGTGGTAACTGTAGAGTTTGCTCAAAAATAGCTATGAGGCTCCCTTCCAGCTTCTTTGACTTGGCTCTATTGGTCATAGACACAAAATTTGATGTAGCCTGCAGCTTGCATTTTCTTTCGGTTTCAAAGACTGATCGCGAGGAAAATCCTAGTTTAGCATTTCGATGTCAAGAGGGTCCATCGCGGCTTGCAATCCACATTTGAATAGTTTAGAAAATAGCAATGGATAGGAAAACAACATGCAACAGGCTTGGAGTCGACCACAGGCCGAAGTCCTTTTATGCTGACTGCTAAGGGTAAAACCACCAAGTTCAGGAACCCTCGTTCAAATGTTGAACCATTGCGGGTGACATAGTTTGCAACGTGACATATATTGAACTGAACATTCAGGAAGAAATAGAAGCCCCCTGTTTAGGCAATGGATGCTTGATTCTAGCTTAACTGTGTGTGACAATGACAACCTAATTGCCCCTAGTACAGAGATATGCGATGTATGCGACAATGAACATAAATGCAATGCTTCTTTTGCTGCTTGACTGAGGTCTTTGGCATGCTCTCGACAGTGCCATATGATGGTCCCTCATGAAAAGGGTTAAAGCACTGGTGCTTCTTCCAGGATAAGGCTTCTTCTAGACTGAGCTCTTTGAAGGCGTATCTCTTCATTGCCCCTTGCTTCCTACCTGCAAAATTGTTAGCAAACCATGCATATCAACTACGGGCGAGACAGTTTTACACTTGCTCCCCCTGATGGTGGTCACGATGATTATGCATAAATACCCTTGCTGAGGATTGATGAATTTTGTTTGAAAACATTTTGCTAGTAACAACAGTACTTTTGCTTGAAATAAGAGCTCCTCAAGCTTGGAGTTAGTGATATGCAAACAAAGTGACTACTTCCTCTAGCCATTTTTAGGGTCGAGAGATAAGTGCATATGATAGGTTGATGATGACATGCAATGCATTTTTGGGTATCTCAACTTTTGCATATTCCAGCCAATGCTTCTCTTTGATCTAGGGAGACCGACAATGACTTTAAACTAGTCAAGCGACTATGACAAGATAGACTACAATACTCTACCGATACTGCTGAAAACATTGTTTGACCTAGGGCCCATCTAGCTACACTCCTCATGAAATGAAAAACTCATTTTTATCTCCTCGAAAGTTTGTAAAAGCAATTGTGCTTGTATTGCTGTGTCAAGAATGTTTAGGATAAAATTAACTTTGAAAACTTTTCCTCGAGGATTTCAAAATCATACCATTCCATCAATCATGCTCCATATCCATACCACTCAATTTGCCATGAGACATAGCTTTTCAAACCCATGCCCCTAGTCATTTTAGGTGAGGTCATTGTTTTTTAGTCGATCGTCATGAGTTGAATTGTTAAGTGGCTATCCTCATGGGAGGTTGAATACTTCTGAGAGGAGAATAGAGGAGGGCCTAGTCGTGGCCCTTATCCCATATGATTCTTCATGATGTGCACTTTGCCAAAGTGATACGTTCCCCATGATGTTGCTTATCACATCACTTTTCCACACTAGTTATGCCCTTAGTGCCTAGGACCCTGCTACTAAGTCGTGTTCCTCAATCTGAGAGGACTTTGTTATGGACCATAATGTAGGCTTGGAATTTTGGTTTAAGAAAAGAAGCGGATGTAAAGGCTCAAACCTAACTTCTACTCACGCTTGGGTTTTAAAAGCTAGCAGCCATCTTCAAAATTCTTGTCAACCCTTCTTGCCTTTTGTCTCACTTTGTGTGAAAGAGTTGTTTTCTTCAAAATGTCCTTTGTATGGATTGGAAGGAATGCTTCCTTCAAAATGCCCCTTGTATGATGGGGTGCTCATTTTTTCATTGATTTTTCTTTTGCCTTTCCTTGTATATATATATATATATATATATATATATATATATATATTTGTTTGCCCCAGCGTAGGGGATGGCTGCCTAGTAGGTTTTTCAAATGAATTATCCAGAGGCTCAACGTGGCTAGCAAAGGATAAGTGTTTGGATGGATGTAATGAATGCCTATCTTCATTTTGAATCAAACGACAAAGTGACAGGGATCCTAGCCAAGAGATTAAGAGTTTTGATGTTTAACCGAGAGGATTTTATAAGATTGAGGACAATCCTTTGAGACACATAGAGGATGCATGGTGACATGGCTGATTTCTTACTTTGTTCGTGCTCTAACTTTTGCTTAGACCGCCCTTGCGGGTTTTCAATCTAGCGAGATTATCTTTTTTTTCTTTTTTCTTTTCTTTTTTTTCTTTTCTTCATATTCAACAGCATGATTTGCTTACAAGTGATCTCTTGTGAGGGTGCAGAAATGTTTCAACTCCTTCTCAGCTCAACAGAAATGACGCGGGTCATAGTTTGAAAAACTCATTTTTGACAACTCGAGTGATGCGTTTTAAAAAGATATCATGATATCACTTTGAAATCCCTAAGGATTGTTTTCAACATTTGACGTTATCACGAACATTCCATAGCAGCAACTTAGCACAAGAGAAAACATTTTCAAAATTGTGGCCGACCATAAGGTGCCTACGTATCTCAAAAAGAGAACAGGCCATTCGTAGTTCAAGTCCGAGGAGACTTTCATTTTAGGTTCACATTTCATGCTAGGTGCAACAAGCGGACTTACGACCCAAAATAAATTCAAGATATAGACCTTTTAAAAAGGAAACAGACACAGACCAAAGCAGTAGCCAAAAACTAGCTAGATAAGACTCCTCAAAAGATTGACTCATAGCCTAAGACGTGACAGGCCTAGTTGCTGCTGCTGCTCGGTGATCAAACTCAGTTGGATCAATCTTCTCTTGATCGATGAGGTCTTGGATTGCATTCTTGAAAGCCCAGCATTCTCTGATAGAGTGACCATTTACTTGGTGGTACTTGCAATACCCTCCACTTTTTTGTATAAAGTTAGGAAATTTTGGCTGTAACGGCTTCAATACCCCTTTTGCTTCCAAGATACAGAACACCTTTTCCAAGTTCATTCCAAGAGAAACAAATTTTCTCTTTTGCTTGTGGTTGAGATGAGATCCTATCAATTCAACATTACTGTTGCTTATGTTCATCTTACAGCTATTTTTCTCTTTGAGAGATTCTTGGTTTAGACCGACGGTATCGAGAAGAAGTTGCTTCTCATGTTGCTGCTGCAGATCATCCACCACCGTATCAATTTGGTTGTCCTTAGCGGGATAAGTTTCTCTATGAGCTACCCTTTTCATCCATCTAGTAGGGGGAGGTGGAGGTGGAGCTTGTGGAGGACTTTTTTGCAAACTGTGAATAATGGTGGCTAGGGCAGCCACTGATTCAGCCAATATATTAACTTTAGCAGCTAGAGCTTCAATCTTCTTGTCAGCCATCGCTGTCATGTCTAAGACCAAACCCAAAATTTAGGAAAAGCAAGAACTTAGCTACGCTCAGGTTGGGATGTCCAAAATCAAGTGTCTATGCAATGCACACATCAAACACACTTATTGCCCTTAAAACGCAAATCTAGCATGATAGGGTGGCTTGACCAAATGATACTTGATGTTGACATGTGATCAAGCAATGTGCTATGAGAAGAAATAAGGGTGATGGACTCCTCTTTTGGTTTAGTCCCCTGCATGGTTAGAGAAAGGTAAACAAAATGATATACATAGCACCATAGCTACTTTCACAGATTATGGATGGGTATAGCAATTCGTGTGCATGCATGAGTTTATTAGATACCATAAACAGCCAGCAATTTTTGATATGGATGATTCTTAAAACTCGTTGCTTACAAATATTGCATGACACTTAAAACCCTACTTCCAAGCCAGTCCACACTACAAGATAGATTGAAAAAACTGAGCAGATGACTACAACGGAGAGTAGACTCGGAGTTCACCGCTGTGCTAGCGGTTATTTGTATGTTCCACCTTACACAACTTTTAGTTTTAAGGAAATCTTGTTATTTGAGGATTATCATCAGGCATTAAAAAGTTTTGAAAGTTTTTCTCTTTTAATTCTTGGTTAGAGAAGAGTCCTTTACTCCACACAATGCTACCATGATCTTCTACTAGCTTCAGATTATTCTTTCAGCAAATATTTTTCAAAACTCATTTTCACCAAAGCATATCGGGGTTGATCTATCAGAAACTCATTCAACAAGTTCTTTTTTCTTTCTCTTTCTCAAAATATGATTTAAGTAATTGGGATCCACATGACTACCTGCTAGCACATTGACAAACTCCAAAATCTTACCGGTTCGTCATAGTAAGCATGCTCAAAATTTTGAATTTTGAAAGATGGGTTGCTAGGCCGATTTGAAAATAGGAATCAAAGTCTTAAACTTGTCATGTTGAATCATCCATTTGAGTATTGCCACTTCTATTGATAATATCCTCAATTTTGCATGCCATCACCCATAACCTACTCTTCCACTTCGCACTCCTCCTTTCTTTTGGCCTTTCAAAGCAGAGATTGCTAGAGCAACCTCAATTCAATTTCTGGCGGGCGGCTTACGCTACTACCATTGTTTGATGTTGCTTTAGAAATCTATGCTTCGTGGTGCTTCAAGCGAAGTAGGAGTAGGAAGTAAGCAGTGGTGCTTTCAACTTACAAAAAACATACCTTACAGGTAATGCTATGCCTCAGCGCTCAACTATAAAGAGTTAGGGCTCTTAGTTCAAGCCCCAACACTTCTGCACAGAAAGCGAAGTTACAACAACATATAAAAGGTGTGAGGAAGAACTTCTAGAAAAGATGCAAGTAGGCTCCTAACCTGCGGGATCCTGTCTTATTTTGATAGGTTCTATGGCTTTCTAATACATGTAAGGTTTGGGTAGTCTCAAGGGTGCTCTGTTGTCAAAGGGCACCAGTCCTTTCATCAGCCCATCATAGGTGACAATCAAATGATCCCCTTTTTGATATACCACTAGGTACAAGTGACTGTGGAGTTTATTGGAAGCCCTAACATAGCCCGTGACATGCCGGGGTATTAGGTGAACTCAATGAGGTTGCCCGCTCGATGCATATGATAAAAGAATTAAACAAAGCATGTGTTAGTCTTATGTTGAACTTTCTGGTTATGGCTCTCATACCCCCAGCAGAGTCGCCAAAAACTGTAGACACCCCCCGGAAGCGGGGCATCGCCATACAGATTGATCGTTGCTGTTTGTTTGGTTGTTTGCTTCATAAACCAAGATCGCGGACATTCCCATGGCTAGGAACATCGC
Organism: Rhododendron griersonianum; assembly: GCA_018127125.1. Classification (NCBI taxonomy): domain Eukaryota; kingdom Viridiplantae; phylum Streptophyta; class Magnoliopsida; order Ericales; family Ericaceae; genus Rhododendron; species Rhododendron griersonianum. Next base: position 12,730,114 of record CM030798.1, on the reverse strand, counting down.
CACGCGATAACGGTTATCATCAAAACAGAGTCGCCACCTAGTTTAAGAAAACTAGGAAAAACAGATAGAGATTCTGGGTACGGGAGCCAAAGGTACAATGAGGGGAAGGTGTTAGGCACCCCTCTTTGCCCAGCCATTAGACTGGCCCTTAATTATTCAACATAAGATTAGCGCATGCATTGTTTAATTCTAACATGTAATTTGTTTAATTAAGCCTTAAGCAGTGAATAAGGTGAGCCGAGACGATATGTAAAGCATGCATCAAAAAGCAGGAATAAAACAGACTGTCCCAGGGAGATGGATCTCGCGGCCGGTGAAAGGATGTCACGGCCGAGGGATCCTCCTGGTTTGATGTACCGGCCGATGGATCGAAGATCTGACCGATGTTCTTCCTCACACCAGACTTTACAACTAACAGATAATTAAAATACTATGATTAAGCGTAAAAGCAAGAAATAAATCAAACCAGAGGCCCCTGGGCCTCACCACCTTGATCCCTCAGTAGCTTGATCGCTTCGGATTGAGGGTGATTGACTGATTGCTTCTTGAAACCCTAGGGTTAGGGTTTGAACGTCGAATTAGCGGCTGCCTTCGGGAGGTTGGGGCTTTTGTAGAGGGGATTTGGGAGCGTATTTCTGCAGAGTTTCGTGGCTTGAGAGGGTGTCTCTACTTATTAATTTCAGAACCAAAGGGTCCCTTTATATAGGCATAGGGGTGACTCACTCCATCCAATAAAAACGCACGGTTGGAATTGCAATTGCAATGCAATACAAACTCTTCATGGCAATCCCTAAACGTGGCCCGAACGCATCGGAAAAAGGCTACTAGGGTTTTGTGAACAGATCAAACGATTGACAGAACGTTCCAGAATCTGGAAAATAGACAATTTGGCGGCCGAGCAAAGGATATGGCGGCCGAGGAATAGACCTGGCGGCCGGCTAATCGATTTCTCAAGGAGATTTCCAAGCAACAGGCTTCACGGGTGAAGAAATGATGTTGAGGCCGTGGGAACAATGTCACGGCCGACATATGGATTCTCCTAGGATACTGTATGTAGAGACTCGTGAATCTATTTTAATTTCAGAAATCGTTTATTGCGTAAAGTAGTGCGTATGTTAGTGGGGGTGTACGGATATACGTATTTGGTTGTGTATCGAACCCTAGGAAAGTGGTAAAATGTTAGTTTTGATGTTGTGTTGATGTTTGGAAGTGTTGGTACCAAGTTGGGTTCGATTCCCCAAATTTTTCAAATTTCTGTCCAGCCAACACCGGTACTGCATTTTCCCAGTACCGGTACCCAGTGTCCAGAACTTGGTTTATTTGGCTCATAAAAAGTTCCAGTACCGGTACTGCATTTTCCCAGTACCGGTACCCGCTGTGTTTTCTGCAGATTTTCAGCACGCTTTTTGGACCACTATCAATACCCCTTTTTGTCATTTCTCACACCCAAAGGCCACGAAATTAGATCTCAAAACCCTCACACATCCACCCCACTCTAATCTCACCCAAAACTCTCGATTTCAAGCTCAAATCTTCAAGATCCAAGGGTTTTCTTCCTCAAAGTCACAAGATTCTTACATTTGGTGAACCAAGGGTGAGTTTTATGTTCTTGTTCTCACTCCTTGATGCTTACCCACATTTCTCTCTCTCTCTCTCTCTCTCCTCGATCATTGGTTGATCTTTGCTCATTATTCATGTTTTTGGACTTTATTTACTCTAGATCTTGTATCCAAGCTCGGGTGAGGCTCGTCTTTGAGGGATTCAAGCTTGTTGCTTTTGATAGACCTAGGGTTTTGCTCAAAACCCATCTTGGTAGGGATTCCTCTCTTCCTCTACATGTTTCGAGGTGATTATGTGTGATTTAGGTGTGTATTCGCTATACGTGGTTAAATAGAATGTTTTATGGTTTAAAGATTGCATATTTTTCGATAGTGGTATCGTGGTGACGAGTGCCATGGTCCATGAATGAAATGTGTCGTATTTGATAATGTTGGTGTGTGTGTGGAATGAACCTGTGGCAATGGTATTAATTGTGCTGATTGTATGGTTGTTGTTATTGTGAAGTGAATGGGGGTTAGTGTGACGCAAGGGGTGGAAACACACGGTTCGCAAGGTGTGGAGTCTATTGTGACGCAAGGGGTGGAAATTCGTTGGAAGAAGTGTGTGCGTGTGTGTGTACATATGGGTTTGAGATTGGGAATTGTTATGATATTTGAAAATGGGCGTTGGTGTGCATTGTTTCAATTTGTCATTTAATTTGATCCACTTTCATTTTCATGCTTACCATCTCACTGCATGTAGATTTTGTAGAGAATTTCCTACTGGGCTCTAGTAGCTCAACAAAATCCTTCTTTTCAGGTTCGAACGCAGGGCAATAGGTCGTATGACTCGGCGTAGTTGGAAACGAAGATTATTTTGGAAGCTAACTTGTATTAGTTACTTGTTCATCTTTAGATTGGACTTACTTTTGATCAAAGATGGTCTTGTAACTAATTTTACTCCTGGATTATCTTTTGTCCAAAGTTTGAAATATTCGAAACTCAATAGTATTTGTATTTAACTTGATTTGGGCCGAGATGCCAAAGATGTAATTGTTAAAACTTGTGGACTTGTTTGTAATTAAGCAGGTGGGAAATTCATTTTGGGTATTATCTAGATTACGCGAGGATCCTTTATTGAAATGATTTATTGAATTATGCTTAAAATCGAGGGCGTGACAAATTGGTATCAGAGCGACTAGGTTTGAATACTTTGAGACCGTGGGGAGACTTTTAGTCTCATGGGTTCAAAAGTCACGCCATTTGCATAACATATGTGTGCTTATATGCATTGACAGTTACTTGGCTTATTTGGCGTTATATTTCAATATGGTAGAGTGGCGTGGAATTGATTTGGCCCTTGTTGGGACAGTTGGGGTTTTGACCTCATTAAATAATGTTGTCGTTGATGAGTTTCTCTTTCTTATAACTTGTAGCTAGATGCCTCCGAGAACGCGTGCTAGAGCAGGTGAGGCCGAAAGTCGGGGTGGTCGTGGCCAAGGGGTGCCAATTGAGGATGAGGTTAGTCAGCATGGGGAGAATCCGAGTGGGAATTCGGGGGAAGGGGCCGGTCGTGGTCAAGGACAGGAGGTACCAGTTATCCAAAATCCCTTTGCTAGGGACTTCGTTGCGGCCGCTAACCTTGTAAACCCCGCACCAAGGGAAGGTTCCGAAAGTCGTGCTTTGTCGGCCATGAGGGAATTCAGCCGTAGGAATCCACCGATGTTCGACTGGTCGAGCAGTGACCCTCTTGTGGCCGATCACTGGCTAGCTCAGATTCGAAAGCTTTTTAGGGCTCTTGGGGTTACAGAGGATGATTTGCGAGTCAACATTGTGGCCGTTCAACTTACCGGGGAAGCTAACGAATGGTGGGAGTTGGTTCTAGAATCAAGAAAGGACGCGAGAAGGGCGGCGAGGACCGCGGCTCAAGCAAATGAGCCGGATGTGGAGAATTTAACTTGGGCCGAGTTTGAAGCGCTCTTCGAGGAGCATTACTTTCCAGAGACTAGTCGTGACCAATTGAGGGATGAGTTTGAAAATTTAGAACAAGGGAATATGACTGTGTCGGAATACGCTTTAAAGTTCCAATCTTTGTCCCGTTTCGCACCGGAAATGGTGGCAACCGAGGAAAGGAAAAGTAGGCGGTTCGAGAGGGGTTTGAATGACACTGTGAAGAAGTTCGTAGTGGCACAATGCAAGGGGAAGTTTTCTGAAGTAGTTGAGTGTGCTAGGAGTATTGAGACTCCTAGGGAGGCGACGAGAAATCCTAAGGCTTGGGAACCGAGGTAACTGGTTGGGGGTGTGACCTCTTCTTCGGGGAGTTTTGGCAGTCATGGGAGGAAGAGGCAACGAGATCAATTTTTGGCTTCGCAAGGCCCACCAAACTTTAGACCTCCATCGTCTTCGTCGTTTGGGACTCGGGGAGTTTCTAATAGGCCTCCGGTGGTGTGTCACGAGTGTGGTCAAGCGAGGCACATTCGTGCCTAGTGTCCGCGACTGCTTGGCACGTGTTTTACTTGTGGGAAAGCCGGCCATTTTGCAAGGAATTGTCCGCTTGGGGAAGGGACACGAAGTGAGTCTGGTTCGGTGTAGCAATTGAGGGGTGGTCAGAATATCGGTTGGCAATCACTTCGAGGTACTCAGATGCAGCAGCAGCCTCACTTCCGTCAAGCCACGTCAGCTCAGGGGTCTCAGGCTGAGAGAGGAACGAGTTCTTCGACGCCCACTCAGGGTTCTAGTCAGCGGGGTGGACATGTTCAGGGTAAGATGACTCAAGGTAGAGCCTTTGCTATCACTTCTGCTATTCCGCCACCACCTCCTGTCACTTCTCAGACCCAAGAGACTTCGGTTGTGAGGGGTACATTTCTACTGTTTAACTCCTTTGCTAGAATGTTATTTTTTATTTTTGTAGTATCGCATTCATTCATTGCTGCATCTTTTGTTTGTGCTTTGGAATTGGAAACCGAGAATATTAGTCCACCGTTGTTCGTTGAGACACCTATAGGAGGTAGGTCACCGTTAGATCGTATTTGCCGGGATTGTGAACTTATCATTCGAGATCGTTATTTTACCTTTGATTTCATTGTGCTGAATATGTCGAGTTTCGATCTTATATTGGGAATGGATTGGTTGTCTACGTTTCACGCAACCATTGATTGTTTCAAGAGTCGGGTCCGTATCTGTCCGCCTGAGGGTCCTTGTTTCGAGTTCTTTGGGGAGCGACAGGAACCGTTAGAACCGTATTTGTGTGGGTCTCGGGAGCAGGAGTCAATGTATGCCTTATTAGTGAGTTTGGCCTTAGATGAGGATGTATCCGCGCATGGGGAGTTGCTCCCTGTTGTTTGTAATTTCTTGGACGTGTTTCCAAAGGAGTTACCCGGTTTACCACCCGAGAGAGAGATTGAATTCACTATCGATTTATTTCCTGGCACCGCTCCCATTTTTGTACCTCCTTATCGTTTTGAGCCCAATGAGTTGAGAGAATTGAAGACGCAGTTGCAAGAATTGGAGGGTTTGGGGTTTATCCGTCCAAGTACGTAGCCGTGGGGAGCACCGGCTTTGTTCGCTCAGAAGAAAGATGGGTCGCTTCGTTTGTGCATCGATTATCGTAAGTTCAATCGTGTCACTATTAAGAATAAGTACCCGATGCCTAGAATCGACGATTTTGTAGACACCTCCCAAACGGGGCATCACCATACAGATTGATCGTTTGTTTGCTCGTTTGGTTGCTTGCTTCGTAAACCAAGATCGTGGACATTCCCATGGCTAGGAACATCGCCACACGATAGCGGTTATCATCAAAATAGAGTCGCCACCCAGTTTATTAAAACTAGGAAAATAGATAGAGATTCTGGGTACGGGAGCCAAAAGTACAGTAAGGGGAAGGTGTTAGGCACCTCTCTCTGCCTAGTCGTGAGACTGGCCCATAGTTATTCAACATAAGGCATATACTTGCTTTATTTAACTCTAACACATAGTTTGATTTTAGCCTTCAAGCAGTTAATGGTGAGCCAGTGCGATAATTAAAGCATGCATCAGAAATAAACAAAATAGACAGGCTGTCCCAGGAAAATCGATCTCTCGGCCGGTGAATGGATTTCACGGCCGAGGGATCCCACTGGATTGATATATCGGCCGAAGGATTGATCCCCCAACTGATGTTCTTCCTCACACCAGAACAGATATTTAACAAATAATCAAAACACTACGATTAATGCATAAAAACGTAAAAGAGATCAAACCATAGGCCCCTGGGCCTCACCACCTTGATCCCTCAGTTGCTTGATTGCTTCGGATTAGAAGGGATTGACTGATTTACTTCTCGAAAACCCTAGGGTTAGGGTTTGTACTTCGGGGTTTGATCGTTCGGGATGCGGCTGCCTTCGGAAGGTTAGGGCTTCTATAGAGGGAGTATGTGAGGTGATTTCTGCAGAGTTTTGAGGTATGAGATGGAGGAATTGAATGTTAATTTTGGAACCCTAAGGCCTCTTTATATAGGCAATTGATGACTCACTCCGGCCAATCAAATGGTGTGAATCAAAAAGGAATTCTAGGGTTCAAAGATCTCTAGACGCGATCTATTTCGTAGCCCGAACGCATCGGAAATGGGCTGCTAGGGTTTTGGTGCGTCGATCAAACGACTGACAGAACATTCCAGAATTCTGGAAAAAGACGATCTGGCGGCCGAGGAATCGATCTTACGGCTGAGGAATGGATCTGACGATCTGGCGGCCGAGGAATAGATCTGGCGGCCGAGGAAACGATGTTGCGGCCGAGGAATCGATTTTGCGGCCGAGGGATTGATCTCTCAGGGAGATTTTCTAGCAACAGGTTGCTCAGGTGAGGAAATGATGTTTAAGGCCATTAGATCAATGTTACGGCCGACAGATGGATTCTCCTAGGCTTCTGTATATTCTGTCTGAAAGGCTGTATGGCTCTGATTGGGTCCTCTAAGTGGCTCAAAGTTCTTACCGAATGTCCTAAGGTTCTCAAGGAAGCAATCAGCAATCACTGTATCCATTTCATCATTGGGATGGTCCCAAGGTGGGACTTGAAATAATCGTTAGGCCAAATTGGGGTGTCTACAGATGCCCCTCTTTGATTGAATTCAGACGGATCGCGAGACATGTTTGAGTAAGAGTCAAAGCTGTAAAAAGCAACTCAATTTGGTCCAACCACTATTCCAAGGGATTTTTGAAAAAGGTTTTGTTATGGTCGGGCCGGGAGGCTGCCTATGTATTCCATAAGGGAAATTCAGACCAATCGTAGTTCGGGCAATAAAGAAAAGTAAAAAGCTTGGGAGGGTTAGAGATAGAAGACGTACCTTTAGGGCTTAAAAAGCTGTAGTGTGACGTACCTAGACTGAGCCAGGGTTTTGGCGAAGAGTAGTGGAAGGAGCGCGGGGCTGCCGGGGAGTTTTTGCGGAGAGCTTCCTTAGTATTTTGGGGTAGATCAGTACACGGCAGGTGCGTTTGCTTTTCTTGATCATCCTTACTTTGACTGAAAGGGGCTCGGTAGAGTAGCCTATCCTTGCGAATGAGCTGGAAGGAATTGATGTAGTGGGGTGGAATCCAAACCATCTGCTGGGATGAGTTGGACGCCGGTTTGTTTTTGAGATGTGGGGGGCACAGGGCCAGTTTCTAGAGCACGGAGCGTTGGAAATGAAGGAACCGAGGCGCGGAGCCGGTTGGAGGAGCTTGATTGAACCGAGGCATAAAGTCGGTTGCATTCTGATGGTCTGCGCACGGAGCTTTCTCATCATAAGTTTTGACATAGAGTCAAAGGATCGAGGCGCCGGGCTGATCAATAAAATCGAGGCGTAGAGCCGGTTGATTTGCAGGATTGACCTGTTTCATGAATAAGAAATATGCATAGTGTGTATATGATGATAGTGGTTAGATATGAGCAGATATGATGATGCAGACTCGATGATAACAATGGTGATGCAATTGATGCTTATGTGCACGGGCCCGTGCGTGTGTGTTTGATTTAAGCATAAAGCTTCTTTCAAGTTCCGGACTTGAGCATTCGGAGCATAGAGCTCGAGCATTCGGAGGGTAAAGTTCGAGCATTCAAAGTACAGGCTTTGAGCATCCAGTACGCAGTGGTTGGGCATTCAAACGTAGAGTTTGAGCATTCAAGGTATAAACCTTAGGCATTCGAACATAGAGTTCGCGCATCCAGTACGCAGTGGTTGGGCATTCAAACGTAGAGCTTGCGCATTCAAGTGTAGAACTTGAGCATCCAGTACACAGTGGTTGGGCATTCGAATGGCTTCGAGCATCCAAAGTGTAGAACTTTGAGCATTCAAACATTGAGGTTGAGAATAGATATCTTGCTAAGTAGTGAGTTTGTAGAATTGCTGAGTTGTTGAGTATTCAATCTTCCATCTTCCACGGGGTTTGATTTGTTCCTCATGCTTGGGATTCTTCCAAGGCTAGTTTCCACACGCTCAGGATGCTTCCAAGGCTAGTTCTGAGTATGCTCGGGTTTGTCCCCAAGGCGAGTTCTGAGTATGCTCGGGATTGCCCCCAAGGCTAGTTTTTTGAGTATGCTCGGGATCGTCCCCAAGGCTAGTTCTGAGTATGCTCGGGATTGCCCCCAAGGCTAGTTTTTTGAGTATGCTCGGGATCGTCCCCAAGGCTAGATTCCACATGCTCGGGATCGTCCCCAAGGCTAGTTCTTGACCATATTCCACTTTGACTTCGTTGACTTGTTGACCCAAAGTGCCATAAGGTTTGTTAAATGCTTCGGCGATTAATGTCTTCAGAGATTTCCATCGTCTTTGCTGACAAGATGATCCTCATGCACGCCTAGGAGATTTCCTTTGCCTCCTAAATTCAACCTTGTTAAGCAGACTTTCAACTCCCCTACTGAAGGGATGCTTTCCGAAGTGTGCGCTGGGCCAGAACTGCATAAATGTGCATTAAGTGGGAGTCACAGGATTGCTTCACCGGCCTGGAAGTGGTGAGGCTGCTTATCTTCAAGATGTGAGCTCGGGGTAGCTACAGAGCTGCTGAATGACTAGTAGGCACGAGGCTGTTGAGGTGAGTGCAGAGTTGTTTGAGTGACTTGGGCACAGGGCTGCTGAGTATGAGTATAGAGTGGCTGGTAGTGATAGTGAACTTAGAGTTGTTGATAATTACTTGAACTCAAAGCCGTTGGAGGAGTGAATACGGAGCTGATGAGCGACTTGGGCACAAGGCTGCTGAATGTAAAAGGGGCTATTGAGTGATCATGATGGCGAGCACAGGGCCGCTGAGTGGGCTTAGAGCTGCTGAGCCTAAAGCTGCTAGGTGATAGTGAGCATAGGCATAGAGCTGCCGAGTTTCTGAAGTTGAGTGACCTGAGTATGGAGCTTTTGAGCACGGGGTGCTACTGAGGTGGGGGAGCCATTGACATGTTTTGATGATAGCGAGCATGTAGCTGCTGAGATAATAGGTGCAGAGAGCTGCTGAATTGAGCTACTGTTGAGAGTGAGTCGTGGAGATTGGACTTGCTGAGCGCAAGGCGACCTGTGCATAGAATTGCTCGAAGCTTATGAAACCAAACAAGGTCGTGAAAATGACAAGGCATGCGTATGGTGCTATTGAAAAGCAAGTGTGAGGCTTCTGAGTTATGAAAGCAGAGCTGTTGATGCGAAGCAAAGAGCTATGAAGATGTGAAGTGCAAAGCCACTTTAATACTGTTGATATGGTGCCAATTGTAGAGTTTGCTGAAGCTATCTTTCAACTTCTTTGACTTGGCTCTGTCGGTTATAGACACCAAGCTTGGTATGGTTGGTTCAAGGACCGAAATCCAGGAGAATCCTACAATCCACATCTGAATAGTTTAGAAAACAACAATGGATAGGAAAACAACATGCAACAGGCTTGGAATCGACCATGAGCCGAAGTCCTTTTTATGCTGACTGCTAGGGGCAAAACCACCAAGTTCAGGAACCCTCGTTCAAATGTTGAACCACTGCGGGTGACATAGTTTGCAACGTGACATATATGCATATTGAACTGAACATTCAGGAAGAAATCGACGCCCCCTGTTTAGGCAATGGATGCTTGATTCTAGCTTATCTGTGCGTGTCAATGACAACCTAATTGCCCCTAGTACAGAGATATGTGATGTGTGCGACAATGAACATGAATGCAATGTTTCTCTTTCTATTTGCCAGAGATCTTAGCATGCCCCTGACAATGCTGTGTGACAGCATTCCAAAAGAGTTAAGGTGTTTCCCAAGGATATGACGCTTCTTAGGCTGAGCTTTTTTTTCAAGTGTGCTGGTAGGGAGGTAGACTTTACAGTGCATCCCTTTGTTGCCCTTTATTCCTTGATGGCCATGATGCCCTGATGAACCTGCCTTGCTTGAACATAAGAACACCTCATACTTGGGGTTAGATCGTGCAACCAAGACAACTACTTCCATGACATACACATGAAGTACTAGGATAAAGAGATTAATGCAAAAGACAGGGTGATAATGATATGCATTTGAATCCGCAACGTATTCTGGACATCTCAACTTTCGCGTATTTGATAATGGCTTATTGCTTATACTAGCCAGGTGTTTTGAAAGACCGCAATGCCCTAGCGGCACCACTGAAAACATAGTTTGGTCAAGGAACCATATTGCTGCACCCTTCATGAAATGAGAGACCCATTGTGGGCTACCGGCCCGAAAAATATATTATTTTTCCCTTTTTGGAGGAAAATATGGTTTGAAGAGTCGCCACCCGGATTTGTGGTTAATCACCCGAGAAACCGTTTTATATTGAAAAATGATTGATTTAGATTGAAAACCAGAGATCGTTTTGAGGGTTCGGAAGCCATGTTACGAGGGGGGAAGGGTTTTACGGCACCCCCCTCGCCCGATTCGAAATCGGTCTCTACTAAACGTTTGTGGGATTTTTAAAAGGGATTTTGTTTCATTTTAGCGTTTAGCAAGTATCCACAGTTATAACACGTAGGAAGTGCTTGCATGTGCATGTGTACAGGGAGTGACAAAATGGTGAAAGAATGCCAAAATAACATGAAATGAAGCCCTGCCCTCTGACTTCACTCTCGAGCGCTTGGGAGTGGTCCCGAGCGCTTGGGAGTGCTGACACTCTGACCCTGCAAAACTTTGTTAGCACTGACAGGATATAATGCAAGAACTGTGCATGCATGTGCATATGTACAGTGGGGGGGGGGGGGGGGGAAACTGCCATGCATGATATACAAGACAGTGGAAAGATGAAACCCTGTCACTGGATTCACTCTCGAGCGCTTAGGAGTGGTCTAGAGCGCTCGGGAGTTCCAGAACCACATCCTGCAAGTTTGGTTAGACATATTTGCATGCTAATACTGCCAGAAAAAACACAAAAAAATCAAAATACAGATGTGCTCAGCCAGAGGTTTAAACAGCTAAGAACTGGTCCTAACCATCCAAACAAGGCTTCCTTGCAACTGAAAGTAAACCTAACTGGGCTCTGGAAGGACCAGTGCACACCCAGTATCTACTAAAAACAGAAAATGAAATACATAATGAACAAAACAAAGTTTTGGTAGCAGCAGCACTCCTGAGCGCTCACGAATGGTCCCGAGCGCTCGGGAGTGAACACAGTGCCCAGAAAAAGTTTTGTTTTCTTTGTGTTCCTCTTGCTCTTGGTGCTAAACTAAGATCAAATGAGCTCACAACTAGTATAAGGAACTAGTATGAACCCTTGATCCCCCTCAAAAGTAGAAAAACGGTAGATTTAGGTACAAAAACGAAATTTCATACCTTTTGTGCTTGAACAAGACTTCTTGGATGAGTATGGTAGCTTGAATAAGGGTTGAAAAACAGTAGGAAAATGAAGTCTAATACTTCAAATGCTTTTGTGATTTTTGGATTTTTCTTGAAAATTGCTTGAAAGTGAAAGTTAGAAAATGTTTTGAGTTGAAAATATTTGAGGGTGTTTGAAACAGGGTTTTCTGCAAATGGGGGAGAGAGAAGGAGCAATTTTCGTGGTCCTTTGCAAGGTAGAAAGAAAGGGGTATTTATAGAGAAAGATAACCTAAGGTTTGGAAATGAAATGAAAGATAAAAAAATAGTTTTTGGAGGGAAAAAGAAGGCATGATGATATTCTGCTGGTTCAGGCAGGTTTGACTGGTAGGTTTGAACGTTGAATGGGTTTGAAAAGCCTGAAAAGCCATGGTCAAAGGTCAAGCTCAACATGCATTGGTCAGTCAGCACTCCCAAGCGCTTGGGAGTGTCACTCCCGAGCGCTCTAGAGTGGTCCCGAGCACTTGGGAGTGGCAGCCCAACTTCAGAAGGGCGCCACGGACACTTCCGAACTCGGTTTTGGGTGTTTTTCGAAGCGTTGGAAAGCTCGTTAAGTCCTCTTTCTAACCCAATTGGTTTCATTCAAATATATTTTATATGCTAAAATGTGTGCCAATTTTACCCTCAGGGTGTCAAGAAAAAAAGAATGTTTTGATTTTGAAAAAGTCCAAGAAATATCGTCCAAGTTTGCCAAGGTTCGTTTTGACCCTATTTCATCATCGGGGAGCCCCGAGGGCACAAATTAAGGAAATTTGACAAGTCCAAATTGGGGTGTCTACAGTTGCCCCTCTTTGGGCGACGCTCGACATCAATGAATGGATACGAGTGCCGTCCAAAGATTGAGATAGCCCAATTCGAGCTAAATCAAATCCTCAATTCAAAATCAAATGCAAGCGAAGACACAAACATTTGATGCATGCGGTCGCGTCTTTTCAGACTGCCTACGTACCCTTTTCTGCAGGGATCAGACCAGCGTAGTTCTTTGGGGCAAATGCAAACATGTAGACATGCAGACATGCAAGCAAATGATAGAAAAGTGTCCCTCAGGACAGCGCCAGATCTATGGCGGCGGAGAACCTGGAGAAAACCGAGGAGATGTCCCTTAGGACGGTGCCAAATCTATGGCAGAAGATGAAAGGGTGCCAAATCTATGGCGGGAGATGATTAAAGGGTGCCAAATATATGGCGAGAGATGATTGAAGGGTGCCAAATCTATGGCGGGAGGGGATTGAAGGGTGCTAAATCTATGGCGGCGGATGACCTGGAGAAAACTGGGGATGAAGGAGGGCGAAGGAAGCTTGAATCTGAAAAGCTTGAATTTTTGGAAGAAGCTTGAATTTTTAAGGAAGCTTGAATTTTGAAGGGAGCTTGAATCTGAAAAGCTTGAATTTTGAAAGAAGCTTGAATTTTGAAGGAAGCTTGAATCTGAAATTAAAGGGTGTCCCTCAGGACAGCGCCAAATCTATGGCAGAATATGAAAGGTGCCAAATCTATGGCAGAAGATGAAAAGGGTGCCAAATCTATGGCAGAATATGAAAGAGTGTCCCTCAGGACGGTGCCAAATCTATGGCAGAAGATGAAAGGGTGCCAAATCTATGGCGGGAGATGATTGAAGGGTGCCAAATATATGGCGAGAGATGATTGAAGGGTGCCAAATCTATGGCGGGAGGGGATTGAAGGGTGCTAAATCTATGGCGGCGGATGACCTGGAGAAAACTGGGGATGAAGGAGGGCGAAGGAAGCTTGAATCTGAAAAGCTTGAATTTTTGGAAGAAGCTTGAATTTTTAAGGAAGCTTGAATTTTGAAGGGAGCTTGAATCTGAAAAGCTTGAATTTTGAAAGAAGCTTGAATTTTGAAGGAAGCTTGAATCTGAAATTAAAGGGTGTCCCTCAGGACAGCGCCAAATCTATGGCAGAATATGAAAGGTGCCAAATCTATGGCAGAAGATGAAAAGGGTGCCAAATCTATGGCAGAATATGAAAGAGTGTCCCTCAGGACGGTGCCAAATCTATGGCAGAAGATGAAAGGGTGCCAAATCTATGGCAGAAGATGAAAGGTGCCAAATCTATGGCAGCGGATGATTGAAGGGTGTCCCTTAGGACAGTGCCAAATCTATGGCAGCAGATGAGCAGTCATATTGACGAATATGAAGGAAGAAGGCGACCGTGGGGGGTCGAGGTTAGAAAGTGAGACCCGTGTTTCGACTTTTGACAACACTAATGATTTTTAGTTTTGAAAAACAACAATGGACATGTCCGAGTATCCCTTCTGCTTTACTGTTTTTGGTCGGCGGGCTGGTATCTTCAGGACCTTGGGAACTGGGACGGAATCTGTCTTTGGATGGAAGTTGGGTTTGAGCTGGAGCCAGGGCTTGTGTTGAAGCTGGTTTGAGGTTGACTTTGATCAGGGCTTGAGCTTTGAGCATGCATGCCCCAGTCTTGAGGTCGGCTGTGCGCTTGCAGTGATTGATGGCATTGTGCTGATGTGCCCCAGTGAGAGACAAACCTTAGTTCTGATATCTTTTCCTTGATTCCATTGATTGTTTCGGCAACGAGTTTTGTCATGAGCACAAGTGTGGGTTCTTCCATGTACTGGAGTTTCTCTCACGAGTTGGGGCCTTAATGACCTTGTGTGAATTCGGACAAGGCCCAGATGACTCGAAGGACAAGAAAGACCTTTTATCCGAGGACTGACTCAATGATGAACCGGACTGGACGAGGAGTTTGATTTGGCTGGACGAGTGGCTTGATTACTTGAGGATTTGATTGTTTGAAATTGTCATGATAAAATCAAGTTTTGAAGATTTTCCCATTTGGGGTTTTGAAATTGTTTTAACTCCATCAAGTGATGCTCATTCAGAATTCTCTTGTTTTGTCAGAACACGAGGATTTTTGCCGTGAACCATACCCCAGGTTGCTGATGACAACCCATGGATTTAGAAAATGCCCCAGCTCGGATGTTACGGGATTCATGAAATGCCTTGGCGCTCCTTCTTGTTTTCTCCTGTTGTCCAGGATTTTTGTTATCAAGTTGTGTTTTTCAATCTGACAGGACTTTATTCGGGTTGTAACGTGGCCAAGGTTTTGGCTTAACAAAGAAAGGATAATAGGCTCAAAATTTTCATTTTCCTTAGGTTCCGAGAGCTAGCAGCCATCTTGCATATTTTTGTGCCTTCTTTGCTTTTGATAGGCGCCTTCTTTCACCTTCTTTGCTTCGCCTTTTGTTGTGCCCGATGCGTTTGGTACTTTCGTTGATTCTGAGCTTTTTCTGATTTTTCTTCAATGTTTTGCATCCCAATGTGCGTATGCATTTGGCACTTTTGCGCTTTGAATTCTGACGCGCCGATGATGGTCAGGTGTTTGGCACATTTGTCTTCCTCATTTCACCCCGGTATGGGGGATAGCTGCCTAGCTGGGTTCTTTCAAAGAAATTGATTTAGGCTCAAAGGGGGTTATCAATGGATATATATATATCTTCAAGCGTGTGATAAAAGAAAAGAATGCCTTTCTTCATTTTGAATTGCACAACTCGATAATTGGATCCTAGATGCAAGTTAAGGGATTTGTGTGCTCTAACTTTTGCCTAGATCATGTTTTGAGGTTTTGATTTAGCGAGCTTTTTCTCATGCCAAGGCGTTGCTTCTTGATGGCGTCAGGGAGTGGTTCCATGAAATTCTCCTTCTTCAGAGGACAAAGCACCTCGTGTCTTAATTTCTCAATTAATGGTGAAAAACAATTCCAAGTTAAGGGATTATCACAAAACGTGAGTTTATTATGACAATTTCGACTCAAGAGGTTTGACATCAAAAGACGGGACGGACTGATAAAGGATTGACTCAAAAGATTGTGACCGAATTTTGGAATCGACTCGAAAGAACATGATCGGGCCTCGGGATAAGGCTGCCTACGTATCCTTCTTGCAAAGGAATCAGGTCATAACGTAGTTCGGGCCTACGAAACTGACTCTCTTTTTGGTTTTTCTTTTTTTTGACTACAAACTCGAATTTGAAAACATACAGACACGAAAGCATGAAAGACCCAAATTACAAACTGACTCGAAATTAAAAGACTAGGACTTGACTCGTAACTTAAAAGCTTCCAAAACTCGTGAGCAATTCCATTCATGCTTTGCTGCACTCAAAATCCTCCTCCAGATCTGAGGTCCGGCACTGGGATGGTTCCGTTGTCGATTAAGTCTTGGATCTTGTGACGGAGACGGTGACAGTCATTGGTAGCATGACCGGGCATTTGATGGAAGGCGCAGAAGGCATTTGGGTTGTGGTAGGCTGGGAGCTTTTGAGGTAGGGGAGTTGGCAGGAGTGGCTTGATGGTTCTGCTTTCGACCAGTCTTTCGAATACCATGGATAGTGGTACAAGAAACTCGGAAAAGACACAAGGTTGTTTAGGCTTGGTGGCTTGAGCAACGATCTGGCTGACGGGCTCGGTCCGGACATGGTCGGTATGTGTAGGGTCAGATGGCAAGTCGGTGTAACCATACAACATGTTGCTGCTGTCGGGGTCTACATTTTCCGTCTCTGGGAAGGAATCAGTATTTTCGAGGATGCCCAACTGAACAGCTTCTTCGACGGCTAGGCCTGTTTCGAAGAATGTCTTGAAGTTGGAAGAGGCTTGAGCTAGGATCATGTGCCTGGCAAGTGCGGGCTGGAGGTTTCGGACAATCATCCGAATTTGATCTTTCTCCAAGGTTTTGTCCTTCATCTGAACAGCCTTTGCTCTCCACCTTCGAATAAAATCCATAAAAGACTCCCTCGGTTCCATCCTTATTGATTCCAACTCTCGAGTGGTGACCTCAAGTTGGATATTATAGTCAAATTGGGCCACGAAAGCCTCACAGATGTCTTCCCAAGATTTCTTCTTTGTTACTTCCAAGGCAGTGAACCAGCGCAAGGCATGTCCAACCAGTGTTTGAGAAAACATTTGGGCCATGGCGTCTTTCTCCAAGCCCCACATGGAAAGTGCCCCAATGTAACTGGTCAAGTGTGCTTTTGGATCACCAGTTCCGTCAAACTTAGCGAAGTCGATTGGTTTGAATTTCCTGGGTAGTCTGGCATTCGGGAAAAGGCAGAGTTCGTCGAAGTCGAAACCAATTGAGGTGATTCTTTCGCTTCTGGCTAAGGACAGCTCAAGTTGGGATAATTTGGCTTCGATGGTGGCCATTTCTGGGCTTTGGGGGTTTGGCTCAGAGGGTGGTTCATGATTATTTTCGAGGGGTGTTTCTGGGTTTTGTGGAGGTGGAAGTCGTCTGGCAACCCCGATTATCATAAGCATCAACTGGGTAATCTGGTTGTTTGTTCGTTCACCCATCTGTCGGATAGAGGTTCGAATTTGATCCAACTCGTTCAGAATCCCTGCTGGCTGTTCCCCATTCAAATTTTCCACCGGTTGTTCCATATCTTCCCACAAATTCTGAGTTTATGAGGGTATGGTTTCGTTGTATGATGGGTGGCCCAGTGCTGACAGTAAAGCAGAAAGCGAACTCAGAATGTGCCCCTGTTATGATTTATTGAAAAATGCATGCTGAATAAAAGAATTGTTGTTGACGTGTTGTCATCGTCGACTCAAGGGATCGAACTTTACGGATAGTTCCAACAGTCACGGGTAAGTCGGTGTAAGGCAAGTTAAATTCCGCATGTTGGGAATCAGAGCCAATCTCCTTATCTAAGACCATCCGAGACAAAACAATAAGACTGCTGGAAGATGCACTTAAGGCTAAACTAGAGGGAGCCGTTCGGGCACGGCGAACACCGGAGTTATCCTAAACTCCACGGATTTATGGTCTCCTAGACCCTGACTCAAGAAATGACATCCTATGAAGGACTGCCTTAGTCCTCAGAGATTCTTTTGAATGTGTATCCTTCGTTCAGAACGACAAATTCTAAGAGATGTCAAAATGAATTAAGTATTCAACTAGTCCTCGTTCGAAGTTTCAATTTTGAACTTGGAATAACTTAGTATAGACGGCGTGATACCCCAACCATCGTGGTGTCATTGACATGGTGCCATTAGCCAGAGTGGTGTAAGTAAAGTGGCATCACGGCGTCATTTCCCTTGTTATTCCTTATTCTCCGTTGAAATTTCGATTAGGCGTTAGTCAAGGACTTAGTATATTCTGATTTCCCAAAGTCTCCTTGTTCTAAGGACTCATGTAGTTTTAATAACATGCCTTTTAAAAAGCACGACTCATCATCGGTCCAGGCAATCCTAAACAAGCCGCGCAAGCGAGTCCAAGAGTTCTATACTAGACACGAAAGCAAGCGTAAGATGCAAAGTGCGATGTGCAAGCGGGATAAGATCACGGTTTTTCGAAGGTTGCCTAATTCCTCAGAATTTCTTTTAGGGTGTATCCTTCGTTCAGAACGACAAATTCTAAGAGATGTCAAAATGAACTAAGTATTCAACTAGTCCTCGTTCAAAGTTTCAATTTTGAACTTGGAATAACTTAGTATAGACGACGTGATACCCCAACCATCGTGGTGTCAGTAACATGGTGCCATTAGCCAGAGTGGTGTAAGTAAAGTGGCATCACGGCGTCGTTTTCCTTGTTATTCCTTATTCTCCGTTGAATCTTCGATTAGGCGTTAGTCAAGGACTTAGTATATTCTGATTTCCCGAAGTCTCATTGTTCTAAGGACTCATGTAGTTTAGACAACGTACACCGGGGTGCACGACTCATCATCGGGCCTCGGCAACCTTCTACAGACCGTGCGAGCGAGATTAAAAGCACAGGACTCGAAATTGAACCGACAGCATGACGGCATGACATGAATGAGATGCAGAAAGCAGTAACATGTAGGCAGGATATAGCATATAGTCCTACCCTGCGGGTCCCTGTCCTAGTTTGGAAGGTTCTATTGCTTTCTAAACACGTATAGAGGCCGGTTTTGGTTTGAAGAGGGTTCCCCGGACTAGAGTCAAAGTATACCTCCCACTATTGAGCGTACACCCAATAATGGTACAAACGGTAGAGATGACTCATCACGGTCGAGGGTTGCTGAGCATTCCGGGATTCCCCATCACCGGCAAGCCGGGTAGGATTGCCGAAACACAACAGCGGGGTTGCACAAGATATATATACAAGAAATAGACAATGAAACAAAATCCCTTTGAAAATCCCACAAACGTTTTTCAAGCTTGGCTCACAAGTTTAATTCATATTCAAGAAAAGCAGGCCGTTTCATCAACAAACCAACTTTTTCCCAAGTATCAATTAAAATTCCCCAGCAGAGTCGCCACTGTGGGCTACCTGCCCGAAAAATATATTATTTTTCCCTTTTTGAAGGAAAATATGGTTTGAAGAGTCGCCATCCGGATTTGTGGTTAATCACCCGAGAAACCGTTTTATATTGAAAAATGATTGATTTAGATTGAAAACCAGAGATCGTTTTGAGGGTTCGGAAGCCATGTTACGAGGGGGGAAGGGTTTTACGGCACCCCCCTCGCCCGATTCGAAATCGGTCTCTACTAAACGTTTGTGGGATTTTTAAAAGGGATTTTGTTTCATTTTAGCGTTTAGCAAGTATCCACAGTTATAACACGTAGGAAGTGCTTGCATGTGCATGTGTACAGGGAGTGACAAAATGGTGAAAGAATGCCAAAATAACATGAAATGAAGCCCTGCCCTCTGACTTCACTCTCGAGCGCTTGGGAGTGGTCCCGAGCGCTTGGGAGTGCTGACACTCTGACCCTGCAAAACTTTGTTAGCACTGACAGGATATAATGCAAGAACTGTGCATGCATGTGCATATGTATAGTGGGGGGGGAAAACTGCCATGCATGATATACAAGACAGTGGAAAGATGAAACCCTGTCACTGGATTCACTCTCGAGCGCTTAGGAGTGGTCTAGAGCGCTCGGGAGTTCCAGAACCTCATCCTGCAAGTTTGGTTAGACATATTTGCATGCTAATACTGCCAGAAAAAACACAAAGAAATCAAAATACAGATGTGCTCAGCCAGAGGTTTAAACAGCTAAGAACTGGTCCTAACCATCCAAACAAGGCTTCCTTGCAACTGAAAGTAAACCTAACTGGGCTCTGGAAGGACCAGTGCACACCCAGTATCTACTAAAAACAGAAAATGAAATACATAATGAACAAAACAAAGTTTTGGTAGCAGCAGCACTCCTGAGCGCTCACGAATGGTCCCGAGCGCTCGGGAGTGAACACAGTGCCCAGAAAAAGTTTTGTTTTCTTTGTGTTCCTCTTGCTCTTGGTGCTAAACTAAGATCAAATGAGCTCACAACTAGTATAAGGAACTAGTATGAACCCTTGATCCCCCTCAAAAGTAGAAAAACGGTAGATTTAGGTACAAAAACGAAATTTCATACCTTTTGTGCTTGAACAAGACTTCTTGGATGAGTATGGTAGCTTGAATAAGGGTTGAAAAACAGTAGGAAAATGAAGTCTAATACTTCAAATGCTTTTGTGATTTTTGGATTTTTCTTGAAAATTGCTTGAAAGTGAAAGTTGGAAAATGTTTTGAGTTGAAAATATTTGAGGGTGTTTGAAACAGGGTTTTCTGCAAATGGGGGAGAGAGAAGGAGCAATTTTCGTGGTCCTTTGCAAGGTAGAAAGAAAGGGGTATTTATAGAGAAAGATAACCTAAGGTTTGGAAATGAAATGAAAGATAAAAAAATAGTTTTTGGAGGGAAAAAGAAGGCATGATGATATTCTGCTGGCTCAGGCAGGTTTGACTGGTAGGTTTGAACGTTGAATGGGTTTGAAAAGCCTGAAAAGCCGTGGTCAAAGGTCAAGCTCAACATGCATTGGTCAGTCAGCACTCCCAAGCGCTCGGGAGTGTCACTCCCGAGCGCTCTAGAGTGGTCCCGAGCGCTTGGGAGTGGCAGCCCAACTTCAGAAGGGCGCCACGGACACTTCCGAACTCGGTTTTGGGTGTTTTTCGAAGCGTTGGAAAGCTCGTTAAGTCCTCTTTCTAACCCAATTGGTTTCATTCAAAAATATTTTATATGCTAAAATGTGTGCCAATTTTACCCTCAGGGTGTCAAGAAAAAAAGAATGTTTTGATTTTGAAAAAGTCCAAGAAATATCGTCCAAGTTTGCCAAGGTTCGTTTTGACCCTATTTCATCATCGGGGAGCCCCGAGGGCACAAATTAAGGAAATTTGACAAGTCCAAATTGGGGTGTCTACACCCATGTTATTTCCTTAGAAATTTGCAAAAAGGTGACTGCGCTTGCATTTGCTGTGTTAAGAATGCTTAGGATAAAACCATCTTCGAAAGCTTTTCCTCGAGGATTTCAAGGTCATATCATTCCATCCATGTTCCACACTCACGTCATTCAATCATCAAAGGACGTAGAACTATTTTGCAAACCTATGCCCCTAGTCAATTAGGTGAGTTTGTTGCTTCGAGCTTGATTTGGTTGACTTGAGTTGGATTGATAAGTACCTACTGAGACCCACACAAGAGGTTGGATACTTTTGAGAGAAGTGCATAAAGGGGAACATAGCCATGCCCCCTGTCTCACGTAACTCTCCATGTTGTGCAATTTGCCAAGATGATGCAAATTCCAAGATTCTTGCTCTTCGTGTTAAGTCCCACACTGGTGATGCCCCTAGTGTCTAGGACCTTGCTACTAAGTCGTGTTCCCCAATCTGAGAGGACTTTATTATGGACCATAATGTAGGCTTGGGGTTTTGGCTTGAAAAAGAAGCGGATGTAAAGGCTCAAATCTAATTTCTACTCACGCTTGGGTTTTAAAAGCTAGCAGCCATCTTCAACATTTTTATCAACTCTTGTTGTCTCTTGCCTCACTTTGTGTGAAAAGAGTTGTTTTCTTCAAAAACGTCCTTTGTATGTATTGGAAGAAATGTTTCCTTCAAAATGCCCCTTGTATGACGAGGTGTTCATTATTTCATTGATTTTCCTTTCATCTCTTCTTGTGTTTTTGTGTATGCCCCAGTGTAGGGGATGGCTGCCTAGCAGGCTGTTCAAAGAAATTATCCAGAGGCTCGATGTGGCTAGCAAGGGATAAGTGTTTGGGATAGAGAAATGAATGCCTTTCTTCATCTTGAAACACACGACAAAGTGGAAAGGATCCTAGAAATTAGGGGCTTTGAGGTTTAACCAAGTGGATTTTCTAAGATTGAGGACAACCTTTTGAGACAAATGGTAGATGCATGAAGACACGGCTAATATCTCACTTTGTTCGTGCTCTAACTTTTGCCTAGACTGCCCTTACGGGTTTTCAATCTAGTGAGCTCATCATTCAATTTTTATTTTTTTTGCTTTCTCTGTATTTTTCCTCTCTTTTCTTCTTTCTCCTTCTTCGTCTTCAACAGCATGTTTTGCTTACAAGTGATCTCTGTGAGGGTGCAGAGATGTGTCAACTCCTTCTTAGCTCAACAGAAATGACGCGGGTCTTAGATTTGAAAAACTCGTTTTGCTCTTTTGACAATTCAAGTGATTATGATGTGTTCCAAAAGATGTCATAAGATTACTTTGAAACCCTTGTGGATTGTTTTCAACGTTTGATGTTATCATGAGTATTCTATGGCAGCGAACTAGCACAGGAGAAAGC
Organism: Rhododendron griersonianum; assembly: GCA_018127125.1. Lineage (NCBI taxonomy): Eukaryota > Viridiplantae > Streptophyta > Magnoliopsida > Ericales > Ericaceae > Rhododendron > Rhododendron griersonianum. The sequence continues at coordinate 12,708,222 of CM030798.1, read as the reverse complement.
ATTTTCAAAATTTGTGGCCGACCAAAAGGTGCCTACGTATCCCAATAGAGAATCAGGCCATTCGTAGTTCAAGTCTAAGGAGATTCACATTTCATGCTAGGTGCAACAAGCGGATTTATGACCAAAATAAACTCAAGACATAGACCTTTTAAAAAGGAAACAAATATGGACCAAAATAGTAGCCAAAAATAGCTAGATAAGACTCCTCAAAAGATTGACTCTTAGCCTAAGACGTGACATGCATGGATGCTACTGCTGCCCAGTGATCAAATTCAGCTGGATCAATCTTCTCTTGATCGATGAGGTCTTGGATCGCATTCTTGAAAGCCCCACATTCTCTGATAGAGTGACCACTTACTTGGTGGTACTTGCAATACCCTCCGCCTTTTTGTATAAAGTTTGGAAACTTTGGCTGTAACAGCTTCAATACCCCTTTTGCTTCCAAGATACAGAACACCTTTTCCAAGTTCATTCTAAGAGGAACAAAGTTTCTCTTTTGCCTGCGGTCGAGATGGGATCCCACCATTTTAATATTACTGTTGCTTATGTTCATCCTACAGCTGTTTTTCCCTTTGAGAGATTCCTGGTTTAGATCGATGGTATTGAGAAGAAGTTGATTTTCATGTTGCTGCTGCAAATCATTCACCACCATTTCAATTTGGTTGTCCTTAGCGGGATAAGTTTCTTTCTGAGTTGCGTTTTTCGTCCATCTAGTAGGGGGAGGTGGAGGTGGAGCTTGTGAAGGACTTATTTGCAAACTGTGAACAATGGTGGCTAGGGCAGCCACTAATTCAGCCAATACATCAACTTTAGCAGCCAGAGCTTCAATCTTCTTGTCAGCCATTGCTGTCACGTCTAAGACCAAACCCAAAATTTAGAAAAAGCAAGAACTTAGCTACGCTTAGGTTGAGATGTCCAAAATCAAGTGTCTATGTAATGCACACATCAAACACACTTATTGCCCTTAAAATGCAAACCTAGCATGATGGGGTGGCTTAACCAAATGATAATCGATGTTGACACGTGATCATGCAATGTGCTATAAGAAGAAATGAGGGTGATGGATTCCTCTCTTGGTTTGACCCCTGCATAGTTAGAAAGAGGCAAAAATGATATACAAAGCACCATAGCTACCTTCACAGATTATGGATGAGTCATGCATAGCAATTCGTTTGTATGCATGAGTTTATCGGATTCTATAGATAGCCAGCTATTTTTGATATGGATGATTCTTAAGACTCGTTGCTGCCACTTAAGATCCCACTTCCAAGTCAATCCATATTATGAGACAAACCGAAAAGGTTGAGCATATGACCACAACAGAAAGTAGTCTCGGAGTCCATCGTTGTGCTAGCGGCTATTTGAATGTTTTAGAAAAACTTGTCATTAGACTAAGCATTGCAAAAAGTTTTGAAAGTTCTTTCAATTCTTGGTTAGGGAAGATTCAAAACGTGATTGAGGTAATTGAAATCCACCTGATTATTTGCTAGCACATTGACAACCTCTTAAATTTTACCAGCTTGCTGAGGTAAGCATGCTCAAAATTTTGAATTTTGAAAGATGGGTTTCTATGCCGATTTGGAAATAGGAATCAAAGTCCTAAGTTGAATCACTCATCGAGAAATGAGTATTGCAAGTTCTATCCATAATATCCTTAATTTTGCATACAATCATCCATAATCTGCTCTACTACCTCCCACTCCCACTTTCCTTTAGCCTTGCAAGGCAGAGATTGCTAGAGTAACCTCAGTTCAATTGCCGACGGGGCGGCTTCTCTTTTTTTTTTTTTTGATGTTTGATTTTGTTCTAGAAATCCATGCTTCGCGGTGCTTCAAGCAAAATGGGAGTGAGAAATAAGTAGTGGTGCTTTCAGCTTACTAAAAACATACCTTGCAGGCAATGCTATGCTTCAGTGCTTAGCTATAAAGACTTAGAGTTAGGGCTCTTAGTTCATGCCCCAACCCTTCTGCACAGAAAATGATATTACAACAACATATGATACAAGGTGTGAGGAAGAATTTTTGCAAGCAAATGCAAATAGGTTCCTAGCCTGTAGGTTCCTGTCTTAGTTTGATAAGTTCTATGGCTTTCTAATACATGCAAGGTTTAGGTAGTCTCAGGGTGCTCCGTTGTCAAAGGGCACCAATCCTCTCACCAGCCCATCATAGGCGGTGATTGGGTGATCCCCTTTTTGATATACCACTAGGTACGAGTGACTGTGGAGTTTGCTGGAACCCCCAACATAGCCCGTGTCATGCCGGGATATCAGGTGAACTCAACGGGTTGCCCGCTCGATGCATATGATAGATGAATTAAACAAAGCATGTATTAGTCTAATGTTGAACTTTCTGATTATGGCTCTCAAATCCCCAGCAGAGTCGCCAAAAACTGTAGACACCTCCCAAACGGGGCATCACCATATAGATTGATCGTTTGTTTGCTCGTTTGGTTGCTTGCTTCGTAAACCAAGATCGTGGACATTCCCATGGCTAGGAACATCGCCACACGATAGCGATTATCATCAAAATAGAGTCGCCACCCAGTTTATTAAAACTAGGAAAATAGATAGAGATTCTGGGTACGGGAGCCAAAAGTACAGTAAGGGGAAGGTGTTAGGCACCTCTCTCTGCCCAGTCGTGAGACTGGCCCATAGTTATTCAACATAAGGCATATACTTGCTTTATTTAACTCTAACACATAGTTTGATTTTAGCCTTCAAGCAGTTAATGGTGAGCCAGTGCGATAATTAAAGCATGCATCAGAAATAAACAAAATAGACAGGCTGTCCCAGGAAAATCGATCTCTCGGCCGGTGAATGGATTTCACGGTCGAGGGATCCCACTGGATTGATATATCGGCCGAAGGATTGATCCCCCAACCGATGTTCTTCCTCACACCAGAACAGATATTTAACAAATAATCAAAACACTACGATTAATGCATAAAAACGTAAAAGAGATCAAACCATAGGCCCCTGGGCCTCACCACCTTGATCCCTCAGTTGCTTGATTGCTTCGGATTAGAAGGGATTGACTGATTTACTTCTCGAAAACCCTAGGGTTAGGGTTTGTACTTCGGGGTTTGATCGTTCGGGATGCGGCTGCCTTCGGAAGGTTAGGGCTTCTATAGAGGGAGTATGTGAGGTGATTTCTGCAGAGTTTTGAGGTATGAGATGGAGGAATTGAATGTTAATTTTGGAACCCTAAGGCCTCTTTATATAGGCAATTGATGACTCACTCCGGCCAATCAAATGGTGTGAATCAAAAAGGAATTCTAGGGTTCAAAGATCTCTAGACGCGATCTATTTCGTAGCCCGAACGCATCGGAAATGGGCTGCTAGGGTTTTGGTGCGTCGATCAAACGACTGACAGAACATTCCAGAATTCTGGAAAAAGACGATCTGGCGGCCGAGGAATCGATCTTACGGCTGAGGAATGGATCTGACGATCTGGCGGCCGAGGAAACGATGTTGCGGCCGAGGAATCGATCTTGCGGCCGAGGGATTGATCTCTCAGGGAGATTTTCTAGCAACAGGTTGCTCAGGTGAGGAAATGATGTTTAAGGCCATTAGATCAATGTTACGGCCGACAGATGGATTCTCCTAGGCTTCTGTATATTCTGTCTGAAAGGCTGTATGGCTCTGATTGGGTCCTCTAAGTGGCTCAAAGTTCTTACCGAACGTCCTAAGGTTCTCAAGGAAGCAATCAGCAATCACTGTATCCATTTCATCATCAAGATGGTCCCAAGGTGGGACTTGAAATAATCGTTAGGCCAAATTGGGGTGTCTACAGATTTGTTTGACCAACTTCGAGGTGCAACTTGTTTTTCCAAGATCGACTTGAGATCCGGTTACCATCAATTGAAGGTTCGGAAGGAAGACATTCCAAAAACCGCTTTTCGTACTTAATATGGCCACTACGAATTTGTTGTTATGCCCTTTGGATTGACAAACGCACCGGCGACATTCATGGACTTGATGAACCGTATTTTTCGTGCCTATCTTGATCGTTTCGTGGTTGTTTTCGTAGACGATATCCTTATCTACTCACCTTCGGAGGAAGAACATCAATCTCATCTAACCATCGTTCTTGAGCTTTTAAGGGAGCACCGCTTGTATACCAAACTTAGCAAGTGTGAATTTTGGTTGTCCGAGGTCAAGTTTTTAGGTCACGTCGTATCGAAGGATGGGGTGTTCGTTGATCCGGGAAAGATAGAGTCTGTAATAATTGGCAACGACCGAAGAGTGTGTTTGAGATCATGAGTTTCTTGGGCTTGGCTGGGTACTACCGTCGTTTTGTCCTTGATTTCTCACGTCTAGCGGCACCGATGACCAAATTGACCTATAAGGGAACTCGTTTTGTTTGGAATGACGCGTGTGAGAAGGCCTTTAAGGAATTGAAGAGAAGGTTGACTACCGCGCCGGTTTTGGTTGTGCTTGAACGGGGAGTCGGCTACTCGGTGTATTGTGATGCTTCAAAGGAGGGGTTAGGGTACGTATTGATGCAATTGGGGCGAGTGGTGGCGTATGGATCGCGGCAATTGAAAACTCACGAGCTGAACTACCATATCCATGATTTAGAACTTGCGGCCATCGTCTTTACGTTAAAGAGTTGGCGTCATTACCTTTACGGTGAGAGATTTGAGGTGTTTTCTGATCACAAGAGTCTTAAATACTTGTTTTCTCAAAAGGAGCTCAACCTACGTCAACGCCGTTGGATGGAACACCTAGAAGACTACGATTTTGAGTTGCAATACCACCCGGGAAAGGCGAACGTTGTAGTGGACGCTTTAAGTAGAAAATCGACGCACCTTGCGAGTTTAGCTATCCACGAGTGGAAAACGATGAACGACTTGGGTTCGTACGCATTGCATTTCGAGGAAGTTCGAGAGGGAGTCACTTTATGCAACCTAACCGTCCAATCAACATTGTTGACTCGGGTAGTTGAGGCCCAACAGCAAGATGAAGAAGCGGGAGAATTTCGCGCCAAATTTCTTAGCGGAAATGTTTGAGAGGGGTGGATGATTCATGCCGATCAAGGGTTGAGATACCAAGGAAAATTGTTCGTACCCATTTCGTGTCGGGAGGAGATATTGAGAGAATTTCATCATTCACCGTCAGCCGTGCATCCGGGGGGAACGAAAATGTATCATGATTTGCGCAGACAGTTTTGGTGGCCGGGAATGAAGAGAGACGTTGTTGTATTCGTATCCAAATGCCTTACGTGCCAACAAGTCAAAGCCGAACATCAACGACCCGCGGGGGAGTTACAACCTTTACCAGTGGCCGAATGGAAGTGGGAGAACGTGACTATGGATTTCGTTACCGGATTACCGAGGTCGCCGAGGGGGCATGATGCCATTTGGGTGATAGTTGATCGATTGACCAAGTCGGCTCATTTCTTACCTATTTAGGTTTCGGATTCGATTGATACGCTTAGTCGCTTGTACATCCGTGAGATTAACTGTCTTCATGGGATTCCCGTTTCTATTGTGTCGGATCGAGATCCAAGGTTTACCGCGCATTTTTGGCAAAGTCTGCAAGCTGCTATTGGCACAAATCTCTTATTTAGCATGGCATATCATCCTCAAACGGATGGGCAATCCTAGAGAACGATCCAAATTTTAGAAGATATGCTTTGGGCTTGCGTTATGGATTTACGGGGGAGTTGGGAAGATCACCTACCGTTAGTTGAATTCGCGTACAACAATAGTTACCAATCTAGTATTGAGATGGCACCGTACGAAGCTTTATATGGGAGACCGTGTCGATCACCCGTTTGTTGGACCGAATTGGGCGAAGCTACGTTAGTTGGACCGGATTTGATCAAGGAAACCTCCGAAAGCATAACAGCGATTCGTCAACGTCTTCTTGAAGCGCAAAGGAGAACCACCGAGCAAGTCAAAGTGATTCGTCAACGATTGTTAACTGCGCAAAGTAGGCAAAAGAGCTACGCCGATCGTCGTCGCCGACCGTTATCATTTGAAGTGGGGAATCATTTTTTCCTTAAAGTGTCACCGCGCCGGGGATTGTCTCGTTTTGGTCAAAAGGGGAAGCTTTCACCACGTTTCATTGGGCCGTTTGACATTATCGAGAAGATTGGGGAAGTTGCGTATCGATTGGCCTTACCACCGAGGTTATCGGGAGTTCACGACGTATTTCACGTATCGATGTTACGGAAGTACGAGCCGGATCCGTCACATGTCTTAGAGTGGTCCGAATTGGAGTTGGAAGCCGATGCGTCTTACGGGGAGGAGCTGATACGAATCCTAGATTCGCGTGACCAAGTGTTGAGGGGCAAAACCATTCCGTTAGTGCGAGTTCTTTGGAGTCACCTCGGAAAGGAAGAGTCGACATGGGAGAGGGAAGACGAGGTTAGGGAGAAGTATCCACATCTATTTTCAAGTTGAATCAATGTAAGTTTCGGATTTTGGTTTTGTGAATATTAGTTTGATTGTTTCATGACTTGTGTTACGGTATGAGCATGATTACTTGATGTATGAATATGTTTGACTTGAATTGTAAATTTCGGGACGAAATTTCTTTAAGGAGGATAGAATATAGAGACTCGCGAATCTATTTTAATTTCGGAAATCGTTTATTGCATAAAGTAGTGCGTATGTTAGTGGGGGTGTACGGATATACGTATTCGGTTGTGTATCGAACCCTAGGAAAGTGGTAAAATGTTAGTTTTGATGTTGTGTTGATGTTTGGAAGTGTTGGTACCAAGTTGGGTTCGATTCGGTGTCCTCCCAAATTTTTCAACTTTTTGTCCAGCCAGTATCGGTACTGCATTTTCCCAGTACCGGTACCCAGTGTCCAGAACTTGGTTTATTTGGCTCATAAAAGGTTCCAGTACCGGTATTGCATTTTCCCAGTACCGGTACCTACTGTGTTTTCTGCAGATTTTCAGCACGCTTTTTGGACCACTATAAGTACCCCTTTTTATCATTTCTCACACCCAAAGGCCACGAAATCAGATCTCAAAACCCTCTCTCACCCACCCCACTCCAATCTCACCCAAAACTCTTGATTTCAAGCTCAAATCTTCAAGATCTAACGGTTTTCTTCCTCAAAGTCACAAGATTCTTACATTTGGTGAACCAAGGGTGAGTTTTATGTTCATGTTCTCACTCCTTGATGCTTACCCACGTTTCTCTCTCTCTCTCTCTCTCTCTCCTCGATCATTGGTTGATCTTTGCTCGTTATTCATGTTTTTGGACTTTATTTACTCTAGATCTTGTATCCAAGCTCAGGTGAGGCTCGTCTTTGAGGGATTCAAGCTTGTTGCTTTTGATAGACCTAGGGTTTTGCTCAAAACCCATCTTGGTAGGGATTCCTCTCTTCCTCTACATGTTTCGAGGTGATTATGTGTGATTTAGGTGTGTATTCACTATATGTGGTTAAATAGAATGTTTTATGGTTTAAAGATTGCATATTTTTCGATAGTGGTATCGTGGTGACGAGTGCCATGGTCCATGAATGAAATGTGTCGTATTTGATAATGTTGGTGTGTGTGTGGAATGAGCCTGTGGCAATGGTATTAATTGTGCTGATTGTATGGTTGTTGTTGTTGTGAAGTGAATGGGGGTTAGTGTGACGCAAGGGGTGGAAACACACGGTTCGCAAGGGGTGGAGTGTATTGTGACGCAAGGGGTGGGAACACAATCTCGCAAGGGGTGGAAATTCGTTGGAAGAAGTGTGTGCGTGTGTGTGTACATATGGGTTTGTGATTGGGAATTGTTATGATATTTGAAAATGGGCGTTGGTGTGCATTGTTTCAATTTGTCGTTTAAGTTGATCCACTTTCATTTTCATGCTTACCATCTCACTGCATGTAGATTTCGTAGAGAATTTCCTACTGGGCTCTAGTAGCTCAACAAAATCCTTCTTTTCAGGTCGAACGCAAGGCAATAGGTCGCATGACTCGGCGTAGTTGGAAACGAATACTTTTTGGAAGCTAACTTGTATTAGTTACTTGTTCATCTTTAGAATGGACTTACTTTTGATCAAAGATGGTCTTGTAACTAATTTTACTCCTGGATTATCTTTTGTCCAAAGTTTGAAATATTCGAAACTCAATAATATTTGTATTTAACTTGATTTGGGCCGAGATGCCAAAGATGTAATTGTTAAAACTTGTGGACTTGTTTGTAATTAAGCAGGTGGGAAATTCATTTTGGGTATTATCTAGATTACGCGAGGATCCTTTATTGAAATGATTTATTGAATTATGTTTAAAATCGAGGGCGTGACAAATTGGTATCAGAGCGACTAGGTTTGAATACTTTGAGACGTGGGGAGACTTTTAGTCTCATGGGTTCAAAAGTCATGCCATTTGCATAACATATGTGTGCTTATATGCATTGACTGTTACTTGGCTTATTTGGCGTTGTATTTCAATATGGTAAAGTGGCGTAGAATTGATTTGGCCCTTGTTGGGACAGTTGGGGTTTAGACCTCATTAAATAATGTTGTCGTTGATGAGTTTCTTTTTCTTATAACTTGTAGCTAGATGCCTCCGAGAACGCGTGCTAGAGCAGGTGAGGCCGAAAGTCAGGGTGGTCGTGGCCGCGGCCGTGGCCGAGGGGTGCCAATTGAGGATGAGGTTAGTCAGCATGGGGAGAATCGGAGTGGGAATTCGGGGGAAGGGGCCGGACATGGTCAGGGACAGGAGGTACCGTTTATCCAAAATCCCTTTGCTAGGGACTTTGTTGGGGCCGCTAACCTTTTAAACCCCGCACCAAGGGAAGGTTCCGAAAGTCGTGCTTTGTCAACCATGAGGGAATTCAGTCGTAGGAATCCACCGACGTTCGATGGGTCGAGCAGTGACCCTCTTGTGGCCGATCACTGGCTAGCTCAGATTCGAAAGCTTTTTAGGGCTCTTGGGATTACAAATGATAATTTGCGAGTCAATAATGTGGCCGTTCAACTTACCGGGGAAGCTAACAAATGGTGGGAGTCGGTTCTAGAATCAAGAAAGGATGCGAGGAGGGCGGCGAGGACCATGGCTCAAGCAAATGAGCCGGATGTGGAGAATTTAACTTGGGCCGAGTTTGAAGCGCTCTTCGAGGAGCAATACTTTCCAGAGACTAGTCGTGACCAATTGAGGGATGAGTTCGAAAAGTTAGAACAAGGGAATATGATTGTGTCGAAATACGCTCTAAAGTTCCAATCTTTGTCCCGTTTCGCACCGAAAATGGGGGCAACCGAGGAAAGGAAAAGTAGGCGGTTCGAGAGGGGTTTGAATGACACTGTGAAGAAGTTCGTAGTGGCACAACGCAAGGGGAAGTTTTCTGAAGTAGTTGAGTGTGCTAGGAGTATTGAGACTCCTAGGGAGGCGACGAGAAATCCTAAGGCTTCGGAACCGAGGCAACCGGTTGGGGGTGTGAGCTCTTCTTTGGGGAGTTTTGGCAGTCAGGGGAGGAAGAGGCAACGAGATCAGTTTTCGGCTTCGCAAGGCCCATCAAACTTTAGACCTCCATCGTCTTCGTCGTTTGGGACTCGGGGAGTTTCTAATAGGCTTCCGGTGGTGTGTCACGAGTGTGGTCAAGCGAGGCACATTCGTGCTCAGTGTCCGCGACTGCTGGGCACGTGTTTTACTTGTGGGAAAGCCGGCCATTTTGCAAGGAATTGTCCGCTTGGGGAAGGGACACGAAGTGAGTCTGGTTCGGTGCAGCAACCGAGGGGTGGTCAGAATATCGGTCAGCAATCACTTCGAGGTACTCAGAGGCAGCAACAGCCTCACTTCCGTCAAGCCACGTCAGCTCAGGGGTCTCAGGCTGAGAGAGGAGCGAGTTCTTCGACGCCCACTTAGGGTTCTGGTCAGCGGGGTGGACACGTTCAGGGTCAGATGACTTAGGGTAGAGCCTTTGCTATCACTTCTGCTATTCCGCCACCACCTCCTCTCACTTCTTAGACCCCAGAGACTTCGGTTGTGAGGGGTACATTTCTACTATTTAACTCCTTTGCTAGAGTGTTATTTGATTCCGGAGTATCGCATTCATTCATTGCTGCATCTTTTGTTTGTGCTTTGGAATTGGAAACCGAGAATATTAGTCCACCATTGTTCGTTGAGACACCTATAGGAGGTAGGTCGCCGTTAGATCGTATTTGATGGGATTGTGAACTTATCATTCGAGATCGTCGTTTTACCTTTGATTTCATTGTGCTGAATATGTCAAGTTTCGATCTTATATTGGGAATGGATTGGTTGTCTACGTTTAACGCAACCATTGATTGTTTCAAGCATTGGGTCCGTATCTGTCCGCCTGAGGGTCCTTGTTTCGAGTTCTTCGGGAAGCGACGGGAACCGTTAGAACCGTATTTGTGTGGGTCTCAGGAGCAGGAGTCAATGTATGCCTTATTAGCGAGTTTGGCCTTAGATGAGGATGTATCCGCGCGTGGGGAGTTGCCCCCTGTTGTTTGTAATTTTTCGGACGTGTTTCCGAAGGAGTTACCCGGTTTACCACCCGAGAGAGAGATTGAATTCACTATCGATTTACTTCCTGGTACTGCTCCCATTTATGTACCTCCTTATCGTTTTCCGCCCGTTGAGTTGAGAGAATTGAAGACGCAGTTGCAAGAATTGGAGGGTTTGGGGTTTATCCGTCAAAGTACGTCGCCGTGGGGAGCACCGGCTTTGTTCGCTCAGAAGAAAGATGGGTCGCTTCGTTTGTGCATCGATTATCGTAAGTTGAACCATGTCACTATTAAGAATAAGTACCCGATGCCTAGAATCGACGATTTGTTTGACCAACTTCGAGGTGCAACTTGTTTTTCCAAGATCGACTTGGGATCCGGTTACCATCAATTGAGGGTTCGGAAGGAAGACATTCCAAAAACCGCTTTTCGTACTTGATATGGCCACTACGAATTTGTTGTTATGCCCTTTGGATTGACAAACGCACCGGCGACATTCATGGACTTGATGAACCGTATTTTTCGTGCCTATCTTGATCGTTTCGTGGTTGTTTTCGTAGACGATATCCTTATCTACTCACCTTCGGAGGAAGAACATCAATCTCATCTAACCATCGTTCTTGAGCTTTTGAGGGAGCACCGCTTGTATGCCAAACTTAGCAAGTGTGAATTTTGGTTGTCCGAGGTCAAGTTTTTAGGTCACGTCGTATCGAAGGATAGGGTGTCTGTTGATCCGGGAAAGATAGAGTCTGTAATAATTGGCAACGATCGAAGAGTGTGTTTGAGATCCAGAGTTTCTTGGGCTTGGCTGGGTACTACCATCGTTTTGTCCTTGATTTCTCACGTCTAGCGGCACCGATGACCAAATTGACCTGTAAGGGAACTCGTTTTGTTTGGAATGACGCGTGTGAGAAGGCCTTTAAGGAATTGAAGAGAAGGTTGACTACCGCACCGGTTTTGGATGTGCCTGAACGGGGAGTCGGCTACTCGGTGTATTGTGATGCTTCAAAGGAGGGGTTAGGGTGCGTATTGATGCAATTGGGGCGAGTGGTGGCGTATGGATCGCGGCAATTGAAAACTCACGAGCGGAACTACCCTACCCATGATTTAGAACTTGCGGCCAACGTCTTTGCGTTAAAGAGTTGGCGTCATTACCTTTACGGTGAGAGATTTGAGGTGTTTTCCGATCACAAGAGTCTTAAATACTTGTTTTCTCAAAAGGAGCTCAACCTACATCAACACCGTTGGATGGAACACCTAGAAGACTACGATTTTGAGTTGCAATACCACCCGGGAAAGGCGAACGTTGTAGCGGACGCTTTAAGTAGAAAATCGACGCACCTTGAGAGTTTAGCTATCCACGAGTGGAAAACGATGAACGACTTGGGTTCGTACGCATTGCATTTCGAGGAAGTTCAAGAGGGAGTCACTTTATGCAACCTAACCGTCCAATCAACATTGTCGACTCGGGTAGTTGAGGCCCAACAGCAAGTTGAAGAAGCGGGAGAATTTCGCGCCAAATTTCTTAGCGGAAATGTTTGAGAGGGGTGGATGATTCATGCTGATCAAGGGTTGAGATACCAAGGAAAATTGTTCGTACCCATTTCGTGTCGGGAGGAGATATTGAGAGAATTTCATCATTCACCGTCAGCCGTGCATCCGGGGGGAACGAAAATGTATCATGATTTGCGCAGACAGTTTTGGTGGCCGGGAATGAAGAGAGACGTTGTTGTATTCGTATCCAAATGCCTTACGTGCCAACAAGTCAAAGCCGAACATTAACGACCCGCGGGGAAGTTACAACCTTTACCAGTGGCCGAATGGAAGTGGAAGAACGTGACTATGGATTTCGTTATCGGATTACCGAGGTCGCCGAGGGGGCATGATGACATTTGGGTGATAGTTGATCGATTGACCAAGTCGGCTCATTTCTTACCTATTCAGGTTTCGGATTCGATTGATACGCTTAGTCGCTTGTACATCCGTGAGATTATCTGTCTTCATGGGATTCCCGTTTCTATTGTGTCGGATCGAGATCCAAGGTTTACCACGCATTTTTGGCAAAGTCTGCAAGCTGCTATTGGCACAAATCTCTTATTTAGCACGGCATATCATCCTCAAACGGATGGGCAATCCGAGAGAACGATCCAAATTTTAGAAGATATGCTTCGGGCTTGCGTTATGGATTTCCGGGGGAGTTGGGAAGATCACCTACCATTAGTCGAATTCGCGTACAACAATAGTTACCAATCTAGTATTGAGATGGCACCGTACGAAGCTTTGTATGGGAGACCGTGTCGATCACCCGTTTGTTGGACCGAATTGGGCGAAGCTACGTTAGTTGGACCGGATTTGATCAAGGAAACCTCCGAGAGCATAATAGCGATTCGTCAACGTCTTCTTGAAGTGCAAAGGAGAACCACCGAGCAAGTCAAAGTGATTCGTCAACGATTGTTAACCGCACAAAGTAGGCAAAAGAGCTACGTCGATCGTCGTCGCCGACCGTTATCATTTGAAGTGGGGGATCATGTTTTCCTTAAAGTGTCACCGCGCCGGGGATTGTCTCGTTTTTGTCAAAAATGGGAAGCTTTCACCGCGTTTCATTGGGCTGTTTGACATTATCGAGAAGATTGGGGAAGTTGCGTATCGATTGGCCTTACCACCGAGGTTATCAGGAGTTCACGACGTATTTCACATATCGAAGTTACGGAAGTACAAGCCGGATCCGTCACATGTCTTAGAGTGGTCCGAATTGGAGTTGGAAGCCGATGCGTCTTACGGGGAGGAGCCAATACGAATCCTAGATTCACGTGACCAAGTGTTGAGGGGCAAGACTATAGGGGTTCGATTTATCAGGACCTTGACCGTGGTTCTAGTTGGGTTCCTTCCTCCGCTGCTCCATTGCTTCCTCCGCCTGACCTGCAACAAGTCACTAGGGCTATGGGAGCCCAGTGACCCTCCGACGATCAAGTTAGATCTCAGGGTTAGTGAGTAGGTCTAGGGTTAGGGAGAAGAATGGCATACCTCCTATGGTGAGTGTCCTTTTGTATTTATAGACCTAGGTTTGCGTGGCCTCCAAACTAGCGTGTGGAGAGTACGCTCGGGTAACCGCCTCGGGTGACGTCATATATGACGAAAGGGATAAGGTGGTTACGGAGCACATGGCCAGGTCAGCCCTTCGCGAGGATTCTTCTCGATGCTGTGTCTCATCAAGCACAGGGGGCTTGCACGGGAGCCCTTGGTGCTGTGCTTCGGGGTCGGTACGAAGCCCTCGGATGCCTTCGGTAATATGGCCCGGGGGGTCGGTACGGAGCCCTCGGTAGTATGTCTCCGGGGTGGGTACGGAGCCCTCGGTAATATGGCTCGGGGGGTCGGTACGGAGCCCTCGGTAGTATGTCTCCGGGGTCGATACGGAGCCCTCGGGTGCCCTCGGAAATATGGCTCGGGGGTTCGGTACGGAGCCCCATTTATCCGGGCCACTACAATAGCCCCTCAACTTCTCCCGACCTCTTATTGGTTTGGGAGGAGTTGACAAGTAGTATGGTCGAATGTTCTGATGTGTACCAAGCCCTGGAGAGATGCGTCGATCCTCATAACCGTTGTTCGTCGATTCGTGGGTTCGGCTTCGGGAAACCGAGGCGCGAAGGAGGCACGGAAGGGTTCCGTCGGTTCGTAGGTTCGGCTTCGGGAAACCGAGGCACGAAATGAGGCACAGAAGGGTTCCGTCAGTTCATAGGTTCGGGTTCGGGAAGCCGAGGTACGAAGGAAGCATGGAAGGGTTCCGTCCGTTCGTAGGTTCGACTTCGGGAAATCGAGGCACGAAATGAGGCACAGAAGGGTTCCGTCGGTTCGTAGGTTCGGCTTCGGGAAATCGAGGTACGAAGGAAGCACGGAAGGGTTCCATCGATTCATGGGTTTGGTTTAAGAAAACCAAGGCACGAATGAGGCACGGAAGGGTTCCGTCGGTTCATAGGTTCGGCTTCGGGAAACCGAGGCATGAAATGAGGCACAGAAGGGTTCCGTCAGTTCGTAGGTTCGGCTTCGGGAAACCGAGGTACGAAGGAAGCACGGAAGGGTTCCGTCGATTCATGGGTTTGGTTTAAGAAAACCAATGCACGAATGAGGCACGGAAGGGTTCCGTCGGTTCGTAGGTTCGGTTTTGGGAAACCGAGGTACAAAGGAAGCACGGAAGGGTTCCGTCTTTTCGTAGGTTCGGCTTCGGGAAACCGAGGTACGAAGGAAGCACGGAAGGGTTCCGTCGATTCATGGGTTTGGTTTAAGAAAACCAAGGCACGAATGAGGCACGGAAGGGTTCCGTCGGTTCGTAGGTTCGGCTTCGGGAAACCAAGGTACGAAGGAAGCACGGAAGGGTTCCGTCGTTTCGTAGGTTCGGCTTCGGGAAACCAAGGTATGAAGGAAGCACGGTAGGGTTCCGTCGGTTCGTAGGCTCGCGGCGACCCTTCCCGATCCTGAATGAGTGGGTGGAGGAGGCGGAGACGCTTCTGCCGCCGAGCCTTTCGGAGGCGGATGGCCTTCCGCGAACTCCTTTGGGGTTAGGGGAGCGAGAACATTCCTTGCACCCCATATCCTTTCTGTTGGGACCTTCCTTTGGTGGTTCGAGGCGGTCCTTAACCGACGGACGCGTTCGATGTTCCACCAGATGGCCTGCTTCGCGGCTGTGAGGAGGGCTATGTTGGCTTCTTCGTCCGCCACGGCTTCTAGAGGAATGAGATGGGGAGATCTGGAGGAGATGCCTGATCTCTGCCAACTTGTCACGGACGTGCCTATCTCGCTCCATAACCGTTGTTAGGTCGTCGATCTTCCGTTCTAGGTGGCGGATGTAAGTGTGGAGCTCGGTGGTGGCTCCCACCTCCTGGGTTGAGGTTCCGGCTCAGCCTCCGATAGACATGTGAGCTTTTCCCAGGGCGTTGGCTCCGCCGGAGTCCAGGTTGCGGTCTCCGAGGGGGCCGAGCCCCAGGGTGGTTTCGCTGGGATGCGGATCTTTAACTTCCACCATGACTTGAACAGGAAGCTTTAACGGAGCTCTTTGAGAAAGAAGGAGGTGGTTGGTTGAGAGAGGCGGTTAGGTCCCCAGCAGAGTCGCCAATTGTAGGGGTTCGATTTATCGAGACCTTGACCGTGGTTCTAGTTGGGTTCCTTCCTCTGCCTGACCTGCAACAAGTCACTAGGGCTATGGGAGCCCAGTGACCCTCCGACGATCAAGTTAGATCTCAAAGGTAGTGAGTAGGTCTAGGGTTAGGGAGAAGAATGGCATACCTCCTATGGTGAGTGTCCCTTTGTATTTATAGACCTAGGTTTGCATGGCCTCCAAGCTAGCGCGTGGAGAGTACGCTCGGGTAACCGCCTCGGGTGACGTCATATATGACGAAAGGGATAAGGTGGTTACGGAGCACATGGCCAGGTCAGCCCTTCGCGAGGATTCTTCTCCATGCTGTGTCTCATCAAGCACAGGGGGCTTGCACAGGAGCCCTCGGTGCTACGCTTCGGGGGTCGGTACGAAGCCCTCGGATGCCCTCGGTGATATGGCTCGGGGGGTCGGTACGGAGCCCTTGGTAGTATGTCTCCGGGGTCGGTACGGAGCCCTCGAGTGCCCTCGAAAATATGGCTCGGGGGTTCAGTACGGAGCCCCATTTATCCGAGCCACTACAAAGACCATTCCGTTAGTGCGAGTTCTTTGGAGTCACCTCGGAAAGGAAGAGTCGACATGGGAGAGGGAAGACGAGGTTAGGGAGAAGTATCCACATCTATTTTCAAGTTGAATCAATGTAAGTTTTGGATTTCGGTTTTGTGAATATTAGTTTGATTGTTTCATGACTTGTGTTACGGTATGAGCATGATTACTTGATGTATGAATATGTTTGACTTGAATTGTAAATTTCGGGACGAAATTTCTGTAAGGAGGATAGAATGTAGAGACTCGCGAATCTATTTTAATTTCAGAAATCGTTTATTGCGTAAAGTAGTGCGTATGTTAATGGGGGTGTACGGATATACGTATTCGGTTGTGTATCGAACCCTAGGAAAGTCGTAAAATGTTAGTTTTGATGTTGTGTTGATGTTTGAAAGTGTAGGTACCAAGTTGGGTTAGATTCGGTGTCCTCCCAAATTTTTCAAAACCCTCTCTCACCCACCCCACTCCAATCTCACCCAAAACTCTTGATTTCAAGCTCAAATCTTCAAGATCCAAGGGTTTTCTTCCTTAAAGTCACAAGATTCTTACATTTGGTGAACCAAGGGTGAGTTTTATGTTCTTGTTCTTCACTCCTTGATGCTTACCCACGTTTTTCTCTCTCTCTCTCTCCTCGATCATTGGTTGATCTTTGCTCGTTATTCATGTTTTTGGACTTTATTTACTCTAGATCTTGTATCCAAGCTCGGGTGAGGCTCGTCTTTGAGGGATTCAATCTTGTTACTTTTGATAGACCTAGGGTTTTGCTCAAAACCCATCCTGGTAGGGATTCCTCTCTTCCTCTACATGTTTTGAGGTGATTTATGTGTGATTTAGGCGTGTATTCGCTATACGTGGTTAAATAGAATGTTTTATGGTTTAAAGATTGCATATTTTTCGATAGTGGTATCGTGGTGATGAGTGCCATGGTCCATGAATGAAATGTGTCGTATCTGATAATGTTGGTGTGTGTGGAATGAGCCTGTGGCAATGGTATTAATTGTGCTGATTGTATGGTTGTTGTTGTTGTGAAATGAATGGGGTTAGTGTGACGCAAGGGGTGGAAACACACGGTTCGCAAGGGGTGGAGTGTATTGTGACGCAAGGGGTGGGAACACAATCTTGCAAGGAGTGGAAATTCGTTGGAAGAAGTGTGTGCGTGTGTGTGTACATATGGGTTTGTGATTGGGAATTGTTATGATATTTGAAAATGGGCGTTGGTGTGCATTGTTTCAATTTGTCATTTAATTTGATCCACTTTCATTTTCATGCTTACCATCTCACTGCATGTAGATTTCGTAAAGAATTTCCTACTGGGCTCTAGTAGCTCAACAAAATCCTTCTTTTCAGGTTCGAACGCAGGGCAATAGGTCCCATGACTCGGCGTAGTTGGAAACGAAGATTATTTTGGAAGCTAACTAGTATTAGTTACTTGCTCATCTTTAGAATGGACTTACTTTTGTAGACACCTCCCTGGAGCCGGGCATCACCATACAGATTGATCGTTTGTTTGCTCGATTGGTTGCTTGCTTCATAAACCAAGATCGTGGACATTCCCATGGCTAGGAACATCCCCACACAATAGCGGTCATCATCAAAATAGAGTCGCCACCCAATTTTTTAAAACTAGGAAAATAGATAGAGATTCTGGGTACGGGAGCCAAAAGTACAGTAAGGGGAAGGTGTTAGGCACCCCTCTCTGCCCAGTCGTGAGATTGGCCCATAGTTATTCAACATAAGTTATATACTTACTTTATTTAACTCTAGCACGTAGTCTATTTTTAGCCTTTAAGCAGTTAATGGTGAGCCAAGACTGTAATTGAAGCATGCATCAGAAAGCTGAACAAAACGAAGCTGTCCCAGGGGAATGGATCCCGCAGCCAGTGAATGGATGTCACGGCCGAGGGATCCTCCTGGTTTTATGTACCGGCCGAGGGATCAAAGCCCCAGTCGGTGTTCATCCTCACACCAGACGGAAAATTTAGCAGATAATCAAAACGCTACGATTAAAGTGCATGGACAGGAAATAAACCAAACCAGAGGCCGTTGGGCCTCACCACCTTGATCCCTCAGTAGCTTGATTGCTTTGGATTGAATAGGATTGACTGATTGCTTCTTTGAAAACTCTAGGGTTAGGGTTTGAACTTCGGGGTTTGATCATCGGATTGGTGGCTGCCTTCGGGAGGTTAGGGCTTTTGAGGAGAGGGTTTGAGAGAGTATTTTTACAAAGTTTCGTGGCTGGGGAGGGTGTGTGTGTATATGAATCTGATCATTATTTTCGGAACCCAAAGGCCCTTTATATAGGCAATTGGTGACTCACTCCGGCCAATCTAAACGCACGATTGCAATGCAATACAAACTCTTCGTGGTGATCTCTGAGCATAGCCCGAACGCATCGGGGAGGTATCGTAGTTGGATCAAACAATCGACAGAACGTTCCAGAGTTTGGAAAATAGACAATCTGGCGGCCGTAGAAAGGATCTAGTTGCCGAGGAAATGATGTTGCAGCCGTGGGATTGATCTCTCAGGGAGATTTTCAAGCAACAGGTTGCTCGGGTGAAGAAATGATGTTAAGACCGTGAGATCAATGTCACGGCCGACAGATGGATTCTCCTAGGATTCTGTATTTCTGTCTGAAAGGTTATATGGCTCTGGATTGGGTCCTCTAAGTGGCTCAAAGTTCTTACCGTAAGTCCATGGGTTCACAAGAAGTCAATCAGCAATCACTGTATCCATTTCATCATTGGGATAGTCCCCAAGGTGGGACTTGAAATAATTGTTAGGCCAAATTGGGGTGTCTATAGATGCCCCTCTTTGACTGAGCTCAGACAGATCGCGAGACATGTTTGAGTAAGAGTCAAAGCTGTAAAAGCAACTCAATTTGGTCCAACCACTATTCCAAGGGGTTTTCGAAAAAGGTTTTTGTTATGGTCGGGCCGGGAGGCTGCCTACGTATTCCACAGGGGAAATTCAGACCAACCGTAGTTCGGGAGCAATAAAGAAAAAGAAAAAGTTTGGAGGGTTAGAGACAAAAGATGTACCTTTGGGCTTAAAAGCTGTAGTGCAACGTACCTGGGTTAAGCCAGGGTTTTGGCGAATGATAGTTGAAGGAGCGCGGGGCTGCCGGGGGAATTTTTGCGGAGAGCTTCCTGAGTATTTTGGGGTAGATCACGGCAGGTGTGTTTGCTTTTCTTGATCATCCTTACTTTGACTGGGGGGAGCTCGGTAGAGTAGCCTATCCTTGTGAATGAGCTGGAAGGAATTGATGTAATGGGGTGGAATCCAAGCCATCTGCTGGGGACGAATCGAACGCCTTTTTGAGATATGGGTGGAACCCAAGCCATCTTTTGGAGACGAGTTGGATGCCGGTTGTAGTCACAAAGTGAGAGCCTGAGGAGCTTGACAGAATTGAGGTGTAGAGCCTGCAGTGGTCGTGAGGCGAGGGCCTGAGGAGATTGGAGCTTTGAGCTTGATAGAACCGAAGCACGGAGCTGGTTTTGATCATAAGGCGAAAGCCCGAGGTGTCGGAGCTTAGAGCTTGACGTGTTTTGAACCGAGGCATAGAGCCGGTTGCATTCTGATGGTCTGTGCACAGAGCTTTCTCATCATAAGTTTTGACGTAGAGCCAAAGGAGTTGGAGCTTAGAGCTTGATGTGATTTGAACCGAAGCGTAGAGCTGGTTGCATTCTGATGGTCTGTGCACGGAGCTTTCTCATCATAAGTTTTTGGCGTAGAGCCAAAGGATCGAGGTGCTGGACCGATCAATAAAACCGAGGCGTAGAGTCGGTTGATTGCAGGATTGACCTGTTTCATGAAAGATAGAGATACAAAGTGTGTATACGATGATGATGATTGTTAGATATGATAATGGTGATGCAATTGATGCAGACTCGATGATGCAATGTGTGCACGGGCCCGTGCGTGTGTGTTTGATTTTAAGCTTAGAGCTTCTTTCAAGTTCCAGACTTGAGCATTCAGAGCGTAGAGCTCAAGCAATCGGACGGCAGAATCCGAGCATTCAAAGTACACGCTTTGAGCATTCAGTATGCAGTGGTTGGGCATTCAAGCGTAGAGCTTGAGCATTCAAGTGTAGAACTTGAGCATCCAGTACACAGTGGTTGGGCATTCGAAGAGCTTTGAGCTTGAGAGTTGATGATATCTTGATGATTGGGGTGGCGTAGAGCCTGTCGAGATAGTTGTTACGGCTTCGAGCCAGTTGAGATAGTGGGAATGGAGCCGTTGAGTGATTGAGACGATGAATACCCGCATAAAGCCGCTGATGGTGATTGGGCTTAAAGCCTGTTGAGTTTGGTTGGCGTGGAGCCTGTTGAGATATGGGCTTGTAGCCACCGAGATAATGGGCGTAAAGCCGCTGAGTAATAGGCTTGGAGCCGCTGAGATGGTGGGCTTGGAGCCGCTGAGATGGTAGAGCCGCTGAGTGAGCTTATGAGATGGGCTTTGAGCCGCTGAGGTAGTGAGCGTGGAGCTGCTAATGGTGAATATGGGCATAGAGCCTGTTGAAATGGTGGATATGGGCATGTGAGGTGGTTTATAGGCGTGGAGCCCTTGAGTGACTTGATAGATGTGAAGCTGCTGGGGTGGCAAGCATAGAGCTGCTGACGTAATGAGAATGGGCATAGAGCCACTGGATAGCTTGATAGTACTGAGTTCGGAATTGCCGAATGAGCCTAGAGCTGTTGAATGAGCTTAGAGCTACTAACGGTGCAAGGAGTACGATGCTTGGTTGGTGAGTTGTTGATTGCTGACGCACTTCCGGAGCACAGTTGTTTGGGCATAGAGCCCGAGTTGGATGTATCAAGAATACCTTGATCTTGTAAGCGAGATCTTGAGTTTGATAATCCTCAGTGGCCAAGCGACCAGTTGTTGAGAGCTTGCTGTTACGGAGAGAGAGAGTTTCCTTATGCTTGGATATGCCCCCAAGGCTAGTTCTGACCGTATTGTATTTGCTCGGGAATGCCCCCAAGGCTGATTCAACCATTGCTTTTGTTGGTCATGGACCCAGTACTTCATAATGGCTCGAGTTAGTGCACTGAGCAAGATCTGATACTGCTGTGGGAGATTCATTAGGGGGCCAGGGGATTGATCTCTCGGCCGAGCAATTGATGTGTCGGCTGAATTATCGATAAACCGGCCGAGTAATCGCTTCATTTCCAGAGCTTTTATAAAGCCGAGGCCTCGGCATTCTTTTATTTCATTTTCTTCTCTTCTCTCTCCATCCTCTGCGTCCGAGACTTCTACCAAAGGCCCCTTTCGCTTCTCCTTGTTCCTGTCAGCTCTGGGCCATGGATGATGCACGGCCAGCGATCGCGGAGGGAATCCGTGATGTTCTTGGACTTGTCTTGATGCTTGATTAGAGACCCTCGCATGGGTGGCTTGCTTCCGTGACGTGGAACTCCTGGGGTGGCGGTGGTACGCGGTATGGTGATTTTTCTAGGCCATGTGGTGATTCTTTTGAGCCACGTGGTGTCTCTTCTGCACCGTAGTACTCATCTGATATACACTGCCCCGGGGGTGTCCTTTTCTTTTTTGCAGCTGGTCTCTAGTGTTCAGACCATTAGAAGATTCGGCATCCTCTTCTCCTTCCTTTTTTGTTTTTCTCTTCCTGCATAGGTTAGTTCGACAGGAAACTGATGTATAGTTCGTTTTAGAAAAATGCGGGATGATCCACCTTGTGATGTAAAAAGTTTTCGCTTATATGAAACAAAACCTTTTGCTCTGATATGATTGTGTATGCTTTTGTTTGCACCGTTTTGTTTAGTATGGAGTATCTTGGTTTGCACAGTCGTTTTAGCGACCGATCTATCGATTATGCGGCCGAACCTTTGATCAGGAGGCCGAAGGATCGTTTCGTCTGCCTGGGTTTGACTTTTAGGTCAACCCTAATTTTCATGGGCCGATGGACTGATCCTTCGGCCGTTAGATCGAAGTGCCGGCTGAGAGACCGACTAGGTTACTGAGGATTTAGAATCCGATTCCGATTCGAACTAGAACTCGACTCAGCCTATAAGTATGCGTTCTATGAACTTGATAGCATCGTCAGCAACAATTGCCTTGCACATGGCGCAACCAGTCCTACATCAGTGGTTGAATTCCTTTAACGGCCTTGACCGTTTGCATTTCAAGTCCTTCGGTATGGACTTTATTTTCTCTCTTTGCCAAATTCCTGTGAATTTTGCTTTCCTTAGGGTAGCCACTAGCTTGTGGGATCCTGCCTGTGGGCTACCATAGCCCCGGGTGGATCGGGGCGGCCCGAAAAAACACCGTTTTTTAAACGAATAGAAAATTTTGAACAGTCGCCACCCGGATTTAAGGTTTGCCACCCGAGAAACCATTTTGATTTGAAAAATGATTGTTTGAATTCAAAACCAGAGATTGTTTGAGGGTTCGGAAGCCATGTTACGAGGGGGGAAGGGTTTTACGGCACCCCCCTCGCCCGATTCAAGATCGGTCTCTACTAAACGTTTGTGGGATTTTTCGAAAATATTTTGTTTCATGAAAACAGTTAGCACATTTTCATAGGTACAAGAAGTAAAAGTGGATACATGTGCATGTGTACACGATGTAGAGATATGCCATGATACGAAATGAAGGAATACGAAAATTAGGACAATGCTACTGGAATCACTCCCGAGCGCTCGGGAGTGGTCCTGAGCGCTCGAGACCTCTTATCCCCTGCAAAACAGAACTTAGCACTTCAGGATGCAAACGGAATATACAAACAGTGAGGTATAAATTAGAGCAGCATTTAGGCAGGTTTGCTCAGCAATAAATTCAAACAAACAAGAACATGTCTTGAATATCCAAGTATTGCTTCCTTGCAAACATTAAATAAACCTAACTGGGCTCTGGAAGGACCAGTGCACGCCCAGTATCTACTAAAATACAGGAAATGCAATATTTGACGACAAAACAAGATTTTTGTGGCGGCAACACTCCTGAGCGCTCAGGAATGGTCCCGAGCGCTCAGGAGTGAACACTGTGCCCCGAAAAAGGTTCGTTTCTTTGTGCTCCTCTTGCTCTTGTTATTAAACCAAGATCAAATGGACTTATAACCAGTATGAGGAACTGCTACAAGCCCTTGATCTCCCTCAGAAGTGGAAAAACAATGGCTTTTAAGTATAAAATGAGATTTTATACCTTTGCTTGACTTGAATTTGGCTTCTTGGACTGACTTTGGTGCTTGAAAATGCTTAGAAAACAGTAGGAAAATGGAGTTCTAGATGAACTAGAGATTTGAGATTTTTGGAATACTTGAAGATTGTTTGAAATTTTTTCATAGAAAACACAAGTGTTGGAAAATATTTGAGGGAGGTTTAGAGATTGAGATTTTCAGAAAACAGGGGAGAGAGTGAGGAATTTCGTGGTCCTTTGGAGGGTGGAACATTGGGGTATTTATAGGCAAACATAACCTATGGTTTAGAAATAAAATGAAAGATTAAAAAAAGTTTGGGCGGGAAAATTCTCATGATGAGATGCCCTGCAAGCTCAGGCAGGCTTCTGCAATGTTCAGGGTTGAACTGCAGGTCTGAAATGCCTGAAAAGCCATGGTCAAAGGCCAAGCTCAACATGCATTGGTCTGTCAGCACTCCCAAGCGCTTGGGAGTGGCTGCCCAACTTCAGCGGGCCGCCACGGACACTCCCGAACTTGGTTTTGGGTGTTTTTTGAAGCGTTGGAAAGGTCCTTAAGTCCTCTTTCTAACCCAATTGGTTTCATTCAACGGTATTTTATATGATAAAATGTGTGCCAATTTTACCCTCAGGGTGTCAGGAAAAAAGAATGTTTTGATTTTGAAAAAGTCCAAGAAGTATCGTCCAAGTTTATCCAAGGCCTGTTTTGATTCCGTTTCATCATCGGGAAGCCTCGAAGGCACAAATTAAGGATAATTAATAGGTCCAAATTGGGGTGTCTACAGTTGCCCCTCTTTGGACAACGCTCGACATCATGTCTGGATGCGAGTGGCGTCCAAAGATTGAGACAGCCCAATTCGAGCCCTACTAAATCCTTAATCCAAAATCAAATGCAAGTAAAGATGTACAAGCATGAGGTCGTGCTCTTTCGAGTTGCCTACGTACCCCGTTTGCAGGGATCAGACCGGCGTAGTTCTTTGGGGCAAATGCAAACATGCAAACATGCAGACATGCGAGCAAATGACCGACAATATAGATTGATTCGAGGAGCGCCCACCGATTGCTCAGTCTCAGCGGGTGGAAAAATTAAATAGGCAAAATTAAAGGTTGTAATCGACGCCATGCTCTTGAAAGATGTAACATAAAATACACCAACGAGACAAGTTAGTTTGTCTCGAAGGGATTAAACCCCGAGGGGTGCCATCCAATGAGACAAGTTAGTTTGTCACGAAAGGATTAAAAAGCTAATCTATAGCAAAAGATGATTGAAAGATGTCACTCATGACAAAGCCAAATCTATGGCGGAATTTGATTGAAATGATGTCACTCAGGACAAAGCCAAATCTATGGCAGAAGTCGATTGAAAGTTGTCCCGCAAGACGATGTCAAATCTATGGCAGAAGTCGATTGAAAGTTGTCCTGCAGGATGATGCCAAATCTATGGCAGAAGATGATTGAATGATGTCACAGGGGACAATGCCAAATCTATGGCGAAAAACGATTGAATGATGTCCAAGAGGACGATGCCAAATCTATGGTGGAAGATGATTGAATGATGGCCAAGAGGACGATGCCAAATCTATGGCGGGAGTTGATTGAAAGATGTCCCACAGGACGGTGCCAAATCTATGGCGGGAGTTGATTGAAAGGTGTCCCTCAGGACAATGCCAAATCTATGGCGGGATTTGATTGAAAGGTGTCCCTCAGGACAATGCCAAATCTATGGCGGCATTTGATTGAAAGGTGTCCCTCAAGACAATGCCAAATCTATGGCAGCATGTCAAGCAGTCATGTTGACAAATATGATAGATGAAGGCGACCATAATAGGTCGAGGCTAGAAAGTGAGACCCGTGTTTCGACATTTGACAACAATGATGATTTTTTGATTTGTGAAAAACAAAGGACATGTCCTAGTACCCTTTCTGCTTTACTGTTTTTGGCCAGCAGGCTGGTATTTTCAGGACCTTGGGATTTGGGCTGTAGCTTGGGGTGTGGATTTGAGCATGAGCTTGACTTGGGCTGGAGTTTTTGACTTTGATTTTGATCAGGGCTTGAGTTTTGAGCATGCATGCCCCAGTCTTGAGGTCGGCTGTATGCTTGCTATGATTGATGACATTGGGCTGATGTGCCTCAGTTCTAATTCTTTTCCTTGATTCCACTGACAGTTTCGGCTACCAGTTTTATCATGAGCACAAGCGTGGGTTCTTCCATGTATTGGAGTTTCTCTCACGAGTTGGGGTCTCAAGATCAATATGACTTGACTAGACTGATGACCTTGTGTGAATTTGGACAAGGCCCAGATGACTCAAAAGACAAGAAAGACCCCTTATCAGAGGACTAACTCTCAATGATGACCTTGACTTGACGAGGAGTTTGATTTGACTGGACGAGGAGCTTGATTACTTGAGGATTTGATGTTTGAAATTGTCATGATAAAATCAAGTTTCGATGATTTTCCCATTCGGGGCTTTGAAATTGTTTTAGCTCCATCAAGTGATGCTCATTCAGAATTTTCCTTGATCTTGTTTTGTCAAAACAGAGGATTTTAACCACAAACCATGCCCCAGATTGCTGATGACAACCCATGGTTTTCGAAAATGCCCCAGCTTGGATTTTGCGGGATTCACAAAATGCCTTGTCCCTCCTTCATGTTTTGTCCTATTGTCTAGGATTTTTGTTATCAAGTTGTGTTTTCCAATCTGAAAGGACTTTATTCGGGTTGTAACGTGGCCAAGGTTTGGCTTAACAAAGAAAGGATAATAGGCTCAAAAACTTTCATTTTCTTTGGGTTTCGAGAGCTAGCAGCCATCTAGAATATTTTTGTGCCCTTTTTGCTTTTGATAAGCGCCTTCTTTCACTTGATTTGCTTCGCACTTTGTTTTGCCGATGTGTTTGGCACTTTTGTTGATTTTGAGCTTTCTCTGATTTTTCTTCGATGTTTTGCATCTCATTGTGCCCATGTATTTGGCACTTTCACGCTTTGAATTCTGATGCGCCGATGATGGTCAGGTGTTTGGCACTTTTGTCTTCCTTATTTCACCCCAGTGTGGGGGATAGCTGCCTAGCTGGGTTCTTTCAAAGAAATTGATTTAGGCTCAAAGGGGGTTATCAATGGATATATACCTCCAAGCGTTTAATAAAAGAAAAGAATGCCTTTCTTCATTTTGAATTGCACAACTCGATAACGGGATCCTAGATGCAAGTTGTAACAACTCCGATTTTCAGTAAATAAAAATCTCGTTGTTTATTCAATAATCCTTTTATTCTTCTTGAGTGCCCTTGTAAATTCCTTTCGATTCCTCTTAAAAACCTTGGATCGTTCTTAGTAATCCGTCATGATTAGATTCTTCACTCCAACCATAAGGTCATTTTCTAAAGACAAGCGTCTAGCATATTGAGAAGTCGTAGAATCGTATTTCTTGACTAGAAATCCTACTTAGCAAGTCTAGTTAGCTTCTGACCAATTCATTGAGATAACCTAACGACCAATCTCAACCCTAGTTGAACCTTGTGAACCTTTCCAAAACCTAAGGGAACCCTTTGGACCAAGATCATCTTTGACTATTACCCATTGGACGATAAATGCTAGGAAAATCTTTATCCATTGGACAATAGGCTTTTCACCTAAGTTATTCTATTAAGGTACACCTATAAAGTATTATATAGGAAGATGTATATATAATAATCCAATATTATACTTTGCCATTTTATCCATTGGACCATAGAAGTTAGGAAAAATATCACCCATTGGTCCATAATTTAGCCTTGTCATCAAGTACTAGACTAATTAGTTTAATAGAATCACCATGAGTCATTGTACTTATATACATACTTTATGAAAGTATAATACTTACCATCTTTATCCATTGGATAATAAAAGTTAGGGGAATTGTTGCCCATTGGACAATAGGTTAGTCTTTCTACATAGTACAAGATCTATTAGTTTAAGTAGATTCACCATGAGTCATTGTACTAGTATAGATAGATTATATAAGCATAGTACTTCCATCCATTAACCATTGGATAATAAAAGTTAGGGGAATTTTGGTCCATTGGTCAATAAGGCCAAGTCAAGCCATAGTACTAAATTTTATTAAGTTAATTGCTTACTAGATATGATATGTACCTATTTACTTAAAGTATTAGATATGTATATGTCATCCTAAGATTCTAAGTCCTAGAATATAGTTTATAAGTACATAGGTGGCATTTAGACTTATTTTATTAAGAATTTTGACTTAGAAATCTAGGATGAGATCACATAGTACCTTGTCCTTTGTAGTTAGTCATCCATATATATACATATACTAATCAAGGGAGAGGGAGAGAGAGAGAGAGAGAATCCGAGAGGGAGAGAGATGAGAGAGATAGGAGAGAGAGAGAGAGAAGAAGATATGATGTACTCTTGGATTGTTTTCTTTCAAATCCTAGTATATATATACTTAAGTACTTGTACTTATGAAAGAAGAAAGATATGGAGAATATGAGATAGATATTAGGGTACCAAAATCTCTTACAAACTTACACCACAATCTTATACTCTTTCTAAGTCAAACACCAAACCCTTGTCCTTTCATGCTTAGGTGTACATTGGACTAAGAGGAGAGAGAGAGAGCGAGAGAGAGGCCGGATAGAGAGGGAGAGAGAGAGAGAGTGATATGTGCACTTGTACTCTTCCAAACCTAGTCATAGTCCTTGGCCAATCTTCATACATCATCTTGTACCACTAAATCTAGGGTTCCTTACTCTTTCATATCCAAACCAATCTTCCAAAGTACTAAACAAGACCAAAACCCCAATAGAATAACCTAGACTTGTCCTAGATAGGAAAGAAAATTTTGTAATCTTTCCACCTATGTACTTACATTGTACCAAAGAGAGAGAGAGAGATGGCCGAGAGAGAGAGAGGGGCCGGGAGAGAGGGAGAGAGAGATTGGTGATGTGTGCATGTGTACCCTTAAGCCTACTCATGGTCCTTTGGCCATCATCCTACCTCATCCAAGTACCATCAAATCTAGTCAATTCTTTAACCATTGGACAACAAATGTTAGGGGAAAATTTACCTCTTGGATAATAAGTCACCCTTTGGCTATAAATAGCACCCATTCATTCCCATTTCAACTCACACCTTCATTCTACAACTTCTCTCTCTAGAAAGTTTAGCATTCTCTCTTGTTCTTGGTGTTCTTGCTTGTTCTTGAAGTTCTTCCCAAGTTCTTCAAGAAACTCATCCAAGGCCGCCACTAAACCGCCACTCCACCACCCTATCGATCCAAAAGTTTTAGTAGTGTTAGTCAAAATCTAGTTTCGAGAGAAACCTTTCTCTTTCGAAGCTACTGGAAGCCATCCTAAGAAGTTACTCCATCCGACCACCGACGTACCATCTTACCTCCATAGTCATCACTACCGCCAAGAAGAACGGTAGGATTTTCCTATACCTCCTAAACTCTAATTATAGCGTATTGTATGCGTATTTTGAAGTGAATGTAGAATTCTTCATCCCCGCTATTCCTAAGTATACGTAGACTATTCCGTACACTCAAATCCTAAGTATAGGTAATCGTGTATTCATAGAATCTCAATAAACATATGTTGTTTTGAAATTTGAAAAGGAAGCATGAGTTTTGAAAGATAACGTTCATAGATTAGCCTTAAATATTTGTATTTTTATCTTAGAATGAATATGAGCATGATTATGTGATTACTTGACTACTTGTTGTTGATAAAGCATAAGTGGTTTACCACTCCAAAGGTGCCCGTCCATGTGGCACTATGCTTCATCTTGTATGATTAAATGTTGAGCATGATGATGTGATAAAGTGAGCATGCTATTTAATATAGAGTTGAATGATCTTGCTAGTTTAGTTTCAAGATTACTAAGATTACGTGAAAAGTCCTGCCGCGGAGTCTATGCATGATGATGAGACACAAAAATCAAGAAAAGTTAGAAACATGACACCTAGGGTGTGTTAAAGACAAGGTGTGTTTTTGAAAACTGCAATGTGGCCGGACTTGCCCATTGTGTGGTGTGTGTGCGTGCGTAAAATATTTTTGAAACTACATAATGACCAAGAATGGGAGTCATTATGGGAGTATGGTGTGTTTTGTGTGCCAAAGGGAACCCGGCGCGGCGGAACCATTGTGAGGATACTCGAGAACCCGGCGCGGTGGAATCGAGGTTGGGTGTGTGCCAATGGGAACCCGGCGCAGCGGAACCATTGTGAGGATACTCGGGAACCCGGCGCGGCGGAACCGAGGTTGGGTGTGTTAAAAATGTGATTTTCGAAATGATTTTGGAAGTGTTAATAATGTGGAAAATTGATGACACGGTCTACGATGAGTCGCGTAGGAGAAACACAAAAAGGCATGACACCAACGTTAGAAAGATAGCAAATGTGGATGTGTATTTGCTAGCTATTTTGTTGAATGAACATGTGTAATTGTTTATATGCTTCTTGTTGTAAGTTAAGGGTTAGTGGGTATGGTTTATTCTATTGAGCTTTATAAGCTCACAGTGTTACCTTTGGTGACCCTGACTTATTATATTGGTGGCGATGCCGGTATAATGGGTCAGATCTTATAGACGAACAGGGAGAACAATACACACTGGAGGCTTTTGGAGCCGAAGAGCTTGCTAGGATGGAGGAAGAAGTGGAGCAATAGATAACCTTAGAGTTTTCCCATCCTTGTGTAATAAAAGTACTCTAGTAGGAGCCATGTTGTAATAATGAGCTTGACTCTTAGTCTTTTTATTCAATAAAAATGTTTAATTAACGTACCCGAAAATGGGGGCGTTACACAAGTTAAGAGATTTGTGTGCTCTAACTTTTGCCTAGATCACATTTTGAGGTTTTGATCTAGTGAGCTTTTTCTCGGGCCAAGGTGTTGCTTCTTGACGGCGTCAGGGAGTGGTCCCATGAAATTCTTCTTCTTGCAAGGGCAAAATATCTCGTGTTTTAATTCCTCAATTGATGGTGAAAAACAATTCCAAGTTAAGGGATTATCACAAAACGCGAGTTTATTATCACAATTTCGACACAAGCTTGAGATTGATTTCGAAAGACGGGACGGACCGACGAAGGATTGACTCGAAAGATCGTGACCAAATTTTGGGATCGACTCGAATGAACATGACCGGGCCTTAGGATGAGGCTGCCTACGTATCCTTCTTGCAAAGAAATCAGGTCATAACGTAGTTCGGGACTACGAAACTGACTCTCTTTTTGGTTTTTCTTCTTCGACTACAAACTTGAACTTTAAAATATACAGACGCCAAAGCATAAAAGACTCGAAGTACAAACTGACTCGAAATTGACTTGAAGAAGACTTGACTTGAAACTTAAAAGCTTTCCAGACTCAGTGAGGAATTCCATTCATGGATTGACTTTACTGCACTCAAAATTCTCCTCCAGATCTGAGGTCCGGCACTAGGATGGTTCCGTCGTCGATTAGGTATTGGATCTTGTGACGGAGACGGTGACAGTCATTGGTAGCGTGACCGGGCATTTGGTGGAAGGTGCAGAAGGCATTTGGGTTGTGGTAGGCTGGGAGCTTTTGAGGTAGAGGAGTTGGAGGGAGTGGTTTGATGGTTTCACTTTCGACAAGTCTTTCGAATACCATGATAGTGGTACGAAAAACTTAGAAAAGACACGAGGTTGTTTAGGCTTGGTGGCTTGAGCAACGACCTGGCTAACGGGCTCGGTCCAGGCAGGGTCGGTAAGTGTAGGGTTAGATGGCAGGTTGGTGTAGCCATACAGCGTGCTGCTGCTGTCGGGGTCCACATTTTCTGTCTCTGGGAAGGAATCAGCATTTTCAAGGATGCCCAACTGAACAGCTTCTTCGATGGCTAGGCCTGTTTCGAAGAATGTCTTGAAGTCGGAAGAGGCTTGAGCTAGGATCATGTGCTTGGCAAGTGCGGGCTGGAGATTTCGGACAATCATCCGAATTTGATCTTTCTCAGACGGTTTCTCCTTCATCTGAACAGTCTTTGCTCTCCATCTTCGGACAAAATCCATGAAGGATTCTTTCGGTTCCATCTTTGTTGATTCCAACTCTCGGATGGTGACCTCAAGTTGGATGTTGTAGTCGAACTGGGCTACGAAAGTCTCACAGATGTCCTCCCAAGATCTCTTCTTCGTCGTTTCCAGGGCAATGAACCAGTGCAAAGCATGTCCAACCAGTGTTTGAGCGAACATTTGGGCCATGGCATCTTTCTCCACGTCCCACATGGAAAGTGCCCCAATGTAGCTGGTGAGGTGTGCCTTCGGGTCACCGGTTCCATCAAACTTTGCAAAGTCCATTGGCTTGAATTTTTTGGTTAGTCTGGCATTTGGGAAGAGGCAGAGCTCGTCAATGTCAAAACCGGTCAAGGATATTCTTTCGCTTTTGGCTATAAACTGCTCAAGTTGGACCAATTTGGCTTTGATGACGGCCATTTCTAGGCTTTGAGGGTTTGGTTCAGGGGGTGGTTCGTGGTTATTTTCGAGGGGTGTTTCTGGATTTTGTGGAGGTGGAAGTCGCCTGGCAACTCCGGTTATCATGAGCATCAACTGGGTAATCTGGTTGTCTATTCGTTCACCCATCTATTGGATAGAGGTTCAAATTTGATCCAACTCATTCGGATTCCCTGCTGGCTGTTCCCCATTCAAATTTTCCACCGGCTGTTCCATATCTTCCCAAGAATTTTGAATCTATGAGGGTATGGTTTTCTTTTTCGGCTCAATTGCTCTTGGGCTGACAGCAAAGCAAGAACTCGTACTCAGAGATGTTTTCTTGTTCATGTTTTATTGGAAAAAAAATGTGTATGAATAAAAGAATTGTTATTCACGTGTTGTCATCGTCGACTCAAGGAATCGGACTTTACAGATAGTTCCAACAGTCACAGGTAGGTCGTTGTCAGGCAGGTTTAATTCCACACGTTGGGAATCAGAGCCAATCTCCTTATCTAAGACCATCCGAGACAGAGCAATAAGACTGCTGGAAGATGCACTTAAGGGTAGACTGAACTAGAGGGAGCCGTTCGAGCACGGCGAACACCGGAGTTATCCCAAACTCCATGGATTTATGGTCTCCTAGACCCTGACTCAAGAAATGACATCCTATGAAGGATTGCCTTAGTCCTCAAAGATTCTTTTGAGTGTGTATCCTTTGATTAGGAATGACAAGACTTGAGAGATATCAAGACAAATTAAGTCTTTAACATTTTTCACCCGAAATTTCTGTTTTGGTTTCAAAAACTGTTTTGGCATAAATGACATGATACCGTAACCGGGGTGGCGTAAGTGACATGGCGCCATTAGCCTAAGCGGTGTAAGTGACTTCGCACTATAACCTTGGTGGTATGGATATCACGGCATTGTAGCCTAATTGTTTCGTTAATCTTCATTGAATCCATGATTGAAAAATGTATTGAAGACTTAATGAATTTTGATATCCCTAAAACCTCATCGTTCCAAGGACTAATTAATTTCGACAACGTGCCATTAAAAAGCACGACTCTTCATCAGTCCAGGCAATCCTAAACAGGCCGCGCGACCAAGTCTAAGAGTTCTATACAGGACACGAAAGCAAGCATAAGATGCGAGGTGCGATGAGCAAGCGGGATAAGATTACGGTCTTTCGAAGGTTGCCTCATTCCTCAAAATTTCTTTTAGGGTGTATCCTTTGTTTAGAACGACAGGTTCTAAGAGATGTCAAAATGAACTAAGTATTCAACTAGTCCTCACTCGAAGTTTCAATTTTGAACTTGGAATAGCTTAGGATAGATGACGTGAGACCATAACCAGAGTGGCGTCAGTGGCATGGTGCCATTAGCCGAAGTGGTGTAAGTGACGTGGTGTCACGGCATCGTTTCCTTGTTATTCCTTATTCTCCGTTGAATCTTCGATTAGGCTTTAGTCAAGGACTTAGTATGTTTTGATTTCCCAAAGTCTCATTGTTCTAAGGACTCATGTAGTTTAGACAACGTACACAAGGGTGCACGACTTTTCATCGGGTCTCGGCAACCTTCTACAGACCATGCGAGCGAGTCTGAAGAGCGCAGGACTTGAAATTGAACAAACAGCATGATGGCATGACATGGATGAGATGCATGGTGAGATGCAGAGAGCAGTAACATGTAGGCAAAATATAGCACATAATCCTACCCTGCAGGTTCCTGTCCTAATTTGGAAGGTTCTATTGCTTTCTACACATGTATAAAGGCCGGTTTTGGTTTAAAGAGGGTTCCCCAGACTAGAGTCAAGGTATGCCTCCCATTGCTGAGCGTACACCCAACAACAGTACAAACGGCAGAGATGACTCATCACGGTCGAGGGTTGTCGAGCATTCTGGGATTCCCTGTCACCGGCAAGTCGGGCAGGATTGCCAGAACACAACAGCGAGGTTGAACAAGATATATGTACAAAAGATAAAAAATGAAACAAAATATTTTGAAAATCCCACAAACACTTTTCAAGCCTGGCTCACAAATTTAATTGATGCTCAAGGAAAGCGGGCCGTTTTGACAACATGCCAACTTTTTCTCAAGTATCAATTAAACTTCCCCAGCGGAGTCGCCACTGTGGGCTACCACAGCCCCGGGTGGATCGGGGCGACCCGAAAAAACACCGTTTTTGAATCAAATTGAAAAATTTGAAGAGTCGCCACCCGGATTTAAGGTTTGCCACCCAAGAAACCGTTTTGATTTGAAAAATGATTGTTTGAATTGAAAACCAGAGATTGTTTGAGGGTTCGAAAGCCATGTTACGAGGGGGGAAGGGTTTTACGGCACCCCCCTCGCCCGATTCAAGATCGGTCTCTACTAAACGTTTGTGGGATTTTTCGAAAATATTTTGTTTCATGAAAACAGTTAGCACATTTTCATAGGTACAAGAAGTAAAAGTGGATACATGTGCATGTGTACACGATGTAGAGATATGCCATGATATGAAATGAAGGAATACGAAAATTAGGACAATGCTACTGGAATCACTCCAGAGCACTCGGGAGTGGTCCTAAG
The DNA here is from genome assembly GCA_018127125.1 of Rhododendron griersonianum. Lineage (NCBI taxonomy): Eukaryota > Viridiplantae > Streptophyta > Magnoliopsida > Ericales > Ericaceae > Rhododendron > Rhododendron griersonianum. The sequence goes on along the minus strand of CM030798.1, from coordinate 12,673,964 downwards.
GGCTCGAGACCTCTTATCCCCTGCAAAACAGAACTTAGCACTTCAGGATGCAAACGGAATATACAAACAGTGAGGTATAAATTAGAGCAGCATTTAGGCAGGTTTGCTCAGCAATAAACTCAAACAAACAAGAATAGGTCTTGAATATCCAAGTATTGCTTCCTTGCAAACAGTAAATAAACCTAACTGGGCTCTGGAAGGACCAGTGCACGCCCAGTATCTACTAAAAGACAGGAAATGCAATATTTGACGACAAAATAAGATTTTTGTGGCTGCAACACTCCTGAGCACTCAGGAATGGTCCCAAGCACTCGAGAGTGAACACTGTACCCAGAAAAAGGTTCGTTTCTTTGTGCTCCTCTTGCTCTTATTATTAAACCAAGATCAAATAGACTTATAACCAGTATGAGGAACTGCTACAAGCCCTTGATCTCCCTCAGAAGTGGAAAAATAGTGGCTTTTAAGTATAAAATGAGATTTTATACCTTTGCTTGACTTGAATTTGGCTTCTTGGACTGACTTTGGTGCTTGAAAATGCTTAGAAAACAGTAGGAAAATGGAGTTCTAGATGAACTAGAGATTTGAGATTTTTGAAATACTTGAAGATTGTTTGAAATTTTTTCATAGAAAACACAAGTGTTGGAAAATATTTGAGGGAGGTTTAGAGATTGAGATTTTCAGAAAACAGGGGAGAGAGTGAGAGGAATTTCGTGGTCCTTTGGAGGGTGGAACATTGGGGTATTTATAGGCAAACATAACCTATGGTTTGGAAATAAAATGAAACATTAAAAAAAGTTTGGGAGGGAAAATTCTCATGATGAGATGCCCTACAAGCTTAAGCTCAGGCAGGCTTCTGCAATGTTCAGGGTTGAACTGCAGGTCTGAAAAGCCTGAAAAGCCATGGTCAAAGGCCAAGCTCAACATGCATTGGTCTGTCAGCACTCCCAAGCGCTTGGGAGTGGTTGCCCAACTTCAGCGGGCCGCCACGGACACTCCCGAACTCGGTTTTGGGTCTCGTTAAGTCCTCTTTCTAACCCAATTAGTTTCATTCAAAGATATTTTATATGATAAAATGTGTGCCAATTTTACCCTCAGGGTGTTGGGAAAAAGGAATGTTTTGATTTTGAAAAAGTCCAAGAAGTATCATCCAAGTTTATCCAAGGCCTGTTTTGATTCCGTTTCATCATCGGGGAGCCTCGAAGGCACAAATTAAGGATAATTAATAGATCCAAATTGGGGTGTCTACACTGCCTTTCATGTCTTTCGATTTAGGAAAGAGGAATTGTGTCCTACCTTTGAGGAGTTAGCGGCCTTCATGGGTCATTCGGATAGAGAAAGTCTCATTGTCCCTAACCCTTTGTTCAACCGAGGTAATCTTTTGAAGGATTTGCTCCAAGTTTAGAAACATGAAGTTAGGTTTTTCATGGTGAATGGAAGGCTGGAAACCCTACAGTTTGTTCAGCGTTTTGGTACAACTGAAGTTCATCGTCAAGTTTCTCAACAGAAGGCGTGCTTTCATGCATTGTGCATTTGTCTTCTCCATTATTACTTGCTTGGCCCTTCCTCTGGCTATGCTGATTCCATGCTGCTTGATTTCGCTCAACAAATTTGGAAACCGTGTAAGTTTCGATGGCTTAGTGTTGGCAGAGACCTTAATGGGTCTTGATGTGATGAAGGGTGATCCCGCAGCCCAGTTCTCAGGCAGTCCTTTGCTACTGCAGGTTCGCTCTTTGTTTGTTTATTTGTCAAGTTATCTTTTCACTCATCACTCTTTTGTTTTGACTCATGTGTTCTCACTACTCACAATTTTCCCTTGTTCTCTAGGTATGGTTATTTGAGAAGCTAAGGGTATGGGATGTGCCAGAGCGACTTCCCTATAGCTCAGACCACTGTACGGAGCGTCATATGATTAGACAGTCTCCAACTGAGGCTACTTGGGAAGTATGGATGAAGACTCGCAGGGGCGATCGGATTCGATGGGTTTGCCCCTGGTACGGTGTTGAGAGTATGACTGTGAGTACCATGAACCATTTTGGTGTAGCAGTGATCGGTATCACTCGAGTCATCTTCTACTTTCCGGCTCGCTTTCAAAGGCAGTTCGGGGCTGAACAAACCGCAATCCTGGGTGACCCTCAGTACGCTTTTTCCAAGGTTCACGATGCCAGCTTTCGTCGCAATGTGCTGCGTCTTTGGCCGAAGAGGGTGATGCAGAAGGTTGCTGAGAACTCTGCTGACAAGCTATCAGGTTCTTATAAGCGCTGGCTGAAGAAAAACATTTTGGTGGATAAAAGTGCAAAGAGAAGGAAGACCTAGAGATTGACACTTTGCTTATGTTTTTCAAAAGATGTTGTTTGATTCTAGCTTCCATAGATTGAGAATTGTTTAGGTTTGCTTTTCCTTTTCTTTTAGAAATAATAAAACATTTGGCCGTTTTATTTGAAGATGTTATTGCCATGGTTTGATACATGCTTTAGGATAGACCTAGAAATTTTGGGAGTGATGATGATGATAGCAGTGGCCGAATCTCAATTTAGAGATTGCCTACGTATCCCATGGAGGGAATCAGGCCATAAACGTAGTTCCAACAGACGAGATTTGTTTTGTTTTAGTCAGGGTCCACTCGGGTATTTTCCTCTCCTTTTGTGCTCTTAATTTTGCCTAAAACCGCCCTTACGGGTTTTCGGTCTAGCGAGCGTTTTATTTATGCCTTAGTTTTTGCCTAAGCCGCCCTTGCGGGTTTTCGACCTAGTAGGCTGCTATAATTTTTGCTTGGGTCCGCCCACCCTTGTGGTTTTCGGCCCAACGAGCATCTCTCAGGGGTAATACTTCCTTAGTTTGTCAATGTTGACTGGCGTTGTGAATTCCATTCCATCTAAGTCTGCGATGTATGCTGCTCCTCCAGAAAGTATGCGTTTGATAAGGTAGGGGCCTCCCCAATTTGGTCTAAACTTGCCCCTCGGGTCTGAAACGTGGCAACGGATTGCTTTGAGCACCATGTCTCCTACTTTGATGCCTCTTGGCTTTACCTTTTTGTTGAATGCTCGTGCAATGCGGCGTTGATACCCTTGCACATGGTATAACGCTCTCAGCCTCCTTTCGTCTAGTAATGCTAACTCATCGTAGCGATTTTGAACCCAGTCCTCTTCGATCATTCCAGTCTCAGCCAGAACCCTTAGTGAGGGTAGTTCTAGTTCGATAGGCAAGACGGCTTCCATCCCATAGACCAAGGAGTAGGGAGTGGCTCCAGTTGAAGTCCTTTCAGTTGTTCGATACCCCCATAGTGCCAGAGGTAGCATTTCTGGCTAGTCCGTGTAGGTGTCGGTAGTCTTCCGCATAATCCTCTTGATGTTCTTGTTTGCAGCCTCAACTGCTCCATTAGTTTGAGGTCGATAAGTAGATGACTGATGATTCTGTATCCCAAATTCAGCAAACAGCTTCTTTGTTGCTCCCTTGAAGTGCGATCCATTATCACAAATGAACTCGTGGGGTACACCATACCGATAGATGATATTGGTGCGGATAAACTTGGCCACATGTGTGGCTTTGAGGGTAGCGTAAGAGGCTGCCTCTACCCACTTGGTGAAGTAGTCGATAGCCACTAGAATGAATTGATACTTGTATTTTCCCTTTGGATTTATACTTCCAATGACGTCTATCCCCCAGGTGGAGAATGGCCAAGGGGATGTCATGCTATATAATTCCGTAGGGGGAATACGCATGCGATCAGCGTGAGTTTGGCATTTGTAACATTGGCGGACATAGTCAGTTTAGTCGGCCTCCATTGTGGTCCAGTAATATCCCTGACGTAGGATCTTCTTTGCCATTGTTGCCCCATTCATGTGTGGCCCACAAATTCCTTCGTGTGTTTCCTCCATTATCTTACGGCTATCCTCCATTGTGATGCAAAGTTGACTTGGACCCAAGTATGCCGTTCGATATAATGCTCCTCCGCAGATTACAAATCGGGCGGCAAACTTCCGCAGAGCCATTTTGTCCTTTGAGGTGGCCTCGGATGGGTATTCTCCTTCTTCCAGGAATTTCTTCACGTCTTTGTACCATGGCTTCCCATCGTCTTCACCTTCTTCGGTGAAGGTACACTCACATGTTGGTTTGACCTTTTGTTCGATCATAAGAGGCCGCATTGTGAACCCCAGGGGTATTTCGACCATAGACGCCAATGTTGCCAGTGCATCTGCAAATCTATTTCTGACTCGGGGAGTATGCGTGAAGATAACAGAATCGAATTGTGGAATTAGATCTTCCAGCACATAGTGATATATTTTCAATATGTCTTCCTTGACCTTCTAGTCTCCTCTCACTTGAGATACCACCAAGTTTGAATCCCCAATGACTTCTACCCTTTTTGCCCCTAGTTCCAGGGCTGCCTCCATCCCAGCAATGCAGGCCTCGTATTCAACTTGGTTGTTGGTGACCTTAAAGCTTAGTTTATATGACAAAGGGATATGAGAGTTGTTTGGGGAAACTAGCAATACCCCTATGCCACATCCACATTGGTTTGATGCTCCATCGAAATAGAGCTGCCAGGTGTCATCTAGGAGACACAAGATGTCTTCGTCGGGGAACATGAAGTCCTCTGCTTCGGCCTCTGTCACAGGGTGATCTGCCAAGAATTCTGCCACAGCCCTTCCTTTTACTGATTTCCTTGTCATGTATCTGAGATCGAATTCTGCTAGCAGCAGTTACCACCTAGTTAGCTTTCCGATAAGTGCTGGCTTCTTGAAAAGATATTTGATTGGGTCTAAACGAGAAACCAGCACTACCGGGTGTGCTAATAGGTAGTGCCTTAGTTTCTTTGTGGCCCATACTAGCCCCCAACAGGTTTTCTCGAGGGGAGTGTACCTTGTTTCATAGTCCATCATCTTCTTGCTAAGGTAATATATGGCGCACTCAACTTTGGCGTCATTTTCCTGTGCTAGCATGCATCACATGGATGTGTCTGTTACTGAGAGATACAAAATCAATGGTTTCCCAGGGATGGGTGGTGATAGCACAGGTGGATTCTGAAGATATTCTTTGATGGCCTCGAACGCTTGCTGACATTCTTGGCTCCATTCAAAATCAGCACCTTTCTTTAAAAGCTTGAAAAGAGGTTCACAGGTGGCTGTGAGTTTGGAGATGAACCTGCTAATGAATTGTACCTTCCCCAGAAAGCTCCTTACTTCATTTTCTGTCCTTGGTGGTGATATCTCCATGTGGCCTGTATCTTGGAAGGGTCCACCTCGATTCCTCTTTGAGTGATGAGAAATCCCAACATTTTACCAGCCGTTACCCCAAAAGTACATTTTTTAGGATTAAGACGTAGCTTGTATTGCCTAATCCTCTCAAAGAACTTCTGAAGTGCTTCATTGTGTCCTTCCCTTTCCTTTGATTTGACTATCATATCGTCAACATACACCTCGACTTCTTTGTGCATCATGTCGTGCAGCAGTGTTGTCGCCATCCTTTCGTAAGTGGCTCCAGCGTTCTTCAACCCGAATGGCATCACTCGGTAGCAATAGGTTCCCCATGGCGTAGTGAAGGTGGTCTTCTCTCTATCTTCAGGAGACATAAGAATTTGATTATACCCAGAAAACCCATCCATAAAGGATAGCAATGCATGGCCTGCGGTGTTGTCTACTAGCTCGTCTATGTGGGGTAATGGGAAGTCATCCTTTGGACTAGCTTTGTTAAGATCTCGGAAATCTACACAAACCCTGATTCCTCCAGTTTTCTTTGGTATAGGAACGATGTTAGCTACCCATTGAGGATATTCGGTCACTATGAGAAAACCGGCGTTGATTTGCTTGGTGACTTCTTCTTTTATCTTTAAGACCCGGTCAGGGCGCATACGTCTTAACTTTTGCTTAACAGGTTTTGCATCTAGGTGGAGGGGAATTTTGTACTGAACAATTTCAGGGTCTATTCCAGGCATGTCTTCGTAAGACCAGGCAAAAACATCTTTGTATTCTTTTAGCAAAATGATTAGTTTTTCACTTTCTTGAGAAGATAGTGTTGTGCCAATTTTAATCATCTTGGGCTCGTCTTCAGAGCCTATGTTTGCTGTGATTATTTCCTCAGAAAAAGGTTTAGCGTGCCTTTCTTCTTCTCTCTCGATGAATTCTAGAATTTCTTTTGGAATTTCTTCCTCGAAATTTGGATTGTCGGAATCCACACAGTTGATCATAGGCAAAGTGAAATACTCTAAATCCTCCTTCTCATTGCTAAAATTATCAAAAGATATTTCAGAATTGAATTCAAAATAAATGTTATGCCTTCGTGCTTTGACCAGGCTTTCCTCACTAGACCCAGTGGTTTGAAAAGATGAAACGCTTGACTCGGACTGAGTCGACTCGGAGTCGGAATCGGAATCGGAATTAAGATCAGAATTATCACTTTTCATTTTGTATTTTAGAGTATGTTCCACGGTCCAGTTAAGGTAAGCCCCTTTTTCAGCATCCACAATCAGCTCAGAGCAGTTTTTTTCATCACCAAGGTTGATCATCAGCACTTCACTATCACCTTGATTCGCACTTTCATCACTGTCACTCTGCAAGTCTTGGAGGGCCATTTGATTTGCAATTGCTGTCATCTCTTTCAATTGAGCTTCAATCTCTGCTTCGTCGCTGTTGTCGACTCTTTGTGTGCCAACAAAGCCCCACCAATTACCAAGACTCTTTGTGTGCCAACAAAGCCCCACCAATTACCAAAGCTATTTGTGATAAGGTGGATCACTCTTATTTCATTGTTGGTGACCCCCTCATCAAAGAGTAGGTTTAGTGATATTTCGTCTAGTGGATCATTGTCAGCAGACTCTTCTTCCTTTGCTTCTTCAGTTCCGAGGTTATTGACCTCGTCTATTGGCCAATAGTCGTCGGTGGGTGCATAGGGGTTATAAAAATAGATTAGGACCCTGCGAAGCCCTTCTTCTTCAATTATGTCTTCTACTTCTTCTTCATAGACTGTTCTTGCGAACATGACATGGTCATCTTCAATGATAGTCACCATAGGCTTAGGTTGATCTACCGGAGTGATGTATTTTGACGGGTTGAAATTTTCAGCAACAGAGTGGAGCGGGCCAGACAGCTTGTTGACAACTTGAAAGTGCGAATCAAATGTGAACAATGATGAAGTCATTTTTCCTGAAGGTTTTTGCTTTAGTTAGATTGGTTTAGCTTACCCACTTCCATTTGATCTAGAAAGGCCCCTAAGGTTTAACCTGCAAAAGAAAATTTTGCAACATACATATGTACAATAGGTGTGAGGAAGAACTTTTACAAGCAAATGTAATTAGGTTCCTAGCCTATAGGTTCCTGTCTTAGTTTGACAGGTTATATGGCTTTCTAACACATGCAAGGTTTAGGTAGTCTCAAGGGTGCTCCGTTGTCAAAGGGCACCAGTCCTTTCACCAGCCCATCATAGGCGGTGATTGGGTGATTTCCTTTTTGATATACCACTAGGTACAAGTGACTGTGGAGTTTGCTGGAACCCCTAACATCGCCCGTGTCATGCCGGGGTATCAAGTGAACTCAACGAGCGAGGTTGCCCGCTCGATGCATATGATAAATGAATTAAACAAAGCATGTATTAGTCTTATGTTGAACTTTCCGGTTATGGCTCTCATGTCCCCAGCAGAGTCGCCAAAAACTGTAGACACCTCTCTGGAGCGGGGCATCGCCATACAGATTGATCGTTTGTTTGCTCGATTGGTTGCTTGCTTCATAAACCAAGATTGTGGACATTCCCATGGCTAGGAACATCGCCACACAATAGCGGTCATCATCAAAATAGAGTCGCCACCCAGTTTATTAAAACTAGGAAAATAGATAGAGATTCTGGGTACGGGAGCCAAAAGTACAGTAAGGGGAAGGTGTTAGGCACCCCTCTCTGCCCAGTCGTGAGACTGGCCCACAGTTATTCAACATAAGATATATACTTGCTTTATTTAACTCTAGCACGTAGTCTGTTTTAGCCTTTAAGCAATTAATGGTGAGCCAAGACTGTAATTGAAGCATGCATCAGAAAGCTGAACAAAACAAAGTTGTCCCAGGGGAATGGATATCACCGCCGAGGGATCCTCCTGGTTTTATGTACCGGCCGAGGGATTGAAGCCCCGGTCGGTGTTCTTCCTCACACCAGACGGAAAAGTTAGCAGATAATCAAAACGCTACGATTAAAGTGCATGGACAGAAAATAAACCAAACCAAAGGCCGTTGGGCCTCACCACCTTGATCCCTCAGTAGCTTGATTGCTTCGGATTGAATGGGATTGACTGATTGCTTCTTTGAAAACCCTAGGGTTAGGGTTTGAACTTTGGGGTTTGATCGTCGGATTGGTGGCTGCCTTCGGGAGGTTAGGGCTTTTGAGGAGAGGGTTTGAGAGAGTATTTTTGCAGAGTTTCGTGGCTGGGGAGGGTGTGTGTGTATATGAATCTGATCATTATTTTCGGAACCCAAAGGCCCTTTATATAGGCAATTGGTGACTCACTCCGGCCAATCTAAACGCACGATTGCAATTGCAATGCAATACAAACTCTTCGTGGTGATCTTTGAGCATAGCCTGAACGCATCGGGGAGGTATCGTAGTTGGATCAAACAATCGACAGAACGTTCCAGAGTCTGGAAAATAGACAATCTGGCAGCCGTAGAAAGGATCTGGTGGCCGAGGAAATGATGTTGCAGCCGAAGGATAGATCTTACGGCCATGGGATTGATCTCTCAGGGAGATTTTCAAGCAACAGGTTGCTCGGGTGAAGAAATGATGTTAAGGCCGTGAGATCAATGTCACAGCCGACAGATGGATTCTCCTAGGATTCTGTATTTCTGTCTGAAAGGCTATATGGCTCTGGATTGGGTCCTCTAAGTGGCTCAAAGTTCTTACCGTAAGTCCATGGGTTCACAAGAAGTCAATCAGCAATCACTGTATCTATTTCATCATCGGGATGGTCCCCAAGATGGGACTTGAAATAATCGTTAGGCCAAATTGGGGTGTCTACAACTTTTGATCAAAGATGGTCTTGTAACTAATTTTACTCCAGGATTATCTTTTGTCCAAAGTTTGAAATATTCGAAACTCAATAGTATTTGTATTTAACTTGATTTGGGCCGAGATGCCAAAGATGTAATTGCTAAAACTTGTGGACTTGTTTGTAATTAAGCAGGTGGGAAATTCATTTTGGGTATTATCTAGATTACGCGAGGATCCTTTATTGAAATGATTTATTGAATTATGTTTAAAATCGAGGGCGTGACACTGTACTTCTGTCTGAAAGGCTATTTGGCTCTGGATTGGGTCCTCTAAGTGACTAAAAGTTCTCACCGAAAGTCCTAAGGTTCAAGAAGTCAATCAGCAATCACTGTATCCATATCATCATCGGGATGGTCCCTAAGGTGAGACTTGAAATAATCGTTAGGCCAAATTGGGGTGTCTACAGTAGGACATGATCCTGCAGGTTCAGAATTTACTTGCATCTTTTCTAGTAGTTCTTCCTCACACCTTGTATATGTTGTTGTAACCACTCTTTCTGTGCAGAAGGGTTAGGGCTTGAACTAAAAGCCGGCCCTAACCCTAAGTTTTTATAGCTGAGCACTAATGCTGTCGCCTGCAGGGTATATTTCTGGTAAGTCGAAAGCATCACTGCTTATTTCTCACTCCCAATTTGCTTAAGGCATCGCAAAGCATGGATTTCTAGAACAAAATCAAACACTGGAAAAAACATAAGTCGCCTCGTCTGCAATTGAACTAGGGGTTGCTCTAGCAATCTTTGCCTTGCAAGGCTAAAGGAAAGGGGGAGTGTGAGGTAGTGGAGCAGGTTATGGATGATTGTATGCAAAGTCAAGGATATTATAGATAGAACTGGCGATACTTATTTCTCCATGGATGATTCAACATGACAAGTTTAGGACTTTGATTCCTATTTTCAAATCGGCCTAGCAACCCATCTTTCAAAATTCAAAATTTTGAGCATGTTTACTGCGACGAGCCAGTAAGATTTAGAAGTTTGTCAATGTGCTGGCAAGAAGTCATGTGGATCCCAATTACCTCAATCATATTTTGAGAAAAAGAAAGAAAAGAAAAAAAACTCGTTGAATGAGTTTCTGATAGATCAACCCCGATGTGCTTTGGTGAAAATGAGTTTTGAAAAATATTTGTTGAAAGAATAATCTGAAGTTAGTAGAAGAGCATGCTAGCATTGTGTGGAGTAAATGAATCTTCTCTAACCAAGAATTGAAAGAGAAAAACTTTCAAAACTTTTTAATGCCTGATGATAATCCTCAAATAACAAGTTTTCCTTAAAACTAAAAGTTGTGTAAGGTGGAACATACAAATAACCGCTAGCATAGCGGTGAACTCCGAGTCTACTCTCCGTTGTAGTCATCCGCTTAGCTTTTTCAGTCTATCTTATAGTGTGGACTGGCTTGAAAGTAGGGTCTTAAGTGTCATGCAATATTTGTAAGCAACGAGTTTTAAGAATCATCCATATCAAAAATTGCTGGTTGTCTATGGTATCCGATAAACTCATGCATGCACACGAATTGCTATGCATGACCCATCCATAATCTGTGAAAGTAGTTATGGTGCTATGTATATCATTTTGTTTGCCTTTCTCTAACCATGTAGGGGACTAAAACCAAAAAAGGATTCCATCACCCTCATTTCTTCTCATAGCACATTGTATGATCACGTGCCAACATCGAATATCATTTGGTTAAGCCACCCCGTCATGCTAGATTTGCATTTTAAAGGCAATAAGTGTGTTTGATGTGTGCATTTTGGACATCTCAACCTGAGCGTAACTAAGTTCTTGCTTTTCCTAAATTTTGGGTTTGGTATGAGACGTGACAACGATGACTGACAAGAAGATTGAAGCTCTGGCTGCTAAAGTTAATGTATTGGCTGAATCAGTGGCTGCCCTAGCCACCATTGTTCATAGTTTGCAAATAAGTTCTCCACAAGCTCCACCTCCACCTCCCCCTACTAGATGGATGAAAAGGGCAGCTCAGAGAGAATCTTATCCTGCTAAGGACAACCAAATTGAAATGGTGGTGGATGATCTGCAGTAGCAACATGAGAAGCAACTTCTTCTCGATACCGTCGGTCTAAACTAGGAATCTCTCAAAGAGAAAAATAGTTGTAAGATGAACATAAGCTACAGTAATGTTGAACTGGTAGGATCTCATCTCAACCACAAGCAAAAGAGAAAATTTGTTTCTCTTGGAATGAACTTGGAAAAGGTGTTCTGTATCTTGGAAGCAAAAGGTGTATTGAAGCCGTTACAGCCAAAATTTCCTGACTTTATACAAAAAAGCGGAGGGTATTGCAAGTACCACCAAGTAAATGGTCACTCTATCAGAGAATGCGGGGCTTTCAAGAACGCGATCCAAGACCTCATCGATCAAGAGAAGATTGATCCAACTGAGTTTGATCACCGAGCAGCAGCAGCATCTAGGCCTATCTCGTCTTAGGCTATGAGTCAATCTTTTGAGGAGTCTTATCTAACTAGTTTTGGCTACTGTTTTGGTCCGTATCTGTTTCCTTTTTAAAAAAAGGTCTATGTCTTGAGTTTATTTTTGGGTCATAAGTCCGCTTGTTGCACCTAGCATGAAATGTGGACCTATAATGAAAGTCTCCTCGGACTTGAACTACGAATAGCCTGATTCTCTTTTTGAGATACGTAGGCACCTTATGGTCGGCCACAATTTTGAAAATGTTTTCTTTTGTGCTAAGTTGCTACTATAGAATGTTCATGATAATGTCAAATGTTGCAAAAAATCCTTAGGGATTTCAAAGTGATATCATGATGTCTTTTTAAAACGCATCATAAATCACTCGAGTTGTCGAATGCAAAAAATGAGTTTTTCATAACTATGACCTGTCATTTCTGTTGAGCTGAGAAGGAGTTGGAACATTTCTGCACCCTCACAAGAGATCATTTGTAAGCAAATCATGCTGTTGAATATGAAGAGTAGGAAAGAAGAGAAAGAAGAAAAGAGAGGAAAGATGAAGAGAAAAAAAAAAAAGATGAGCTCGCTAGATCGAAAATCCGCAAGGGCGGTCTAGGCAAAAGTTAGAGCACGAACAAAGTGAGAAATCAGCTATGTCGCCATGCATCCACTATGTGTCTTAAAGGATTGTCCTCAATCTTAGAAAATCCACTCGGTTAAACATCAAAGCTCTTAATCTGTTGGCTAGGATCCCTGTCACTTTGTCGTTTGATTCAAAATGAAGAGAGGCATTCATTTCATCCATCCAAACACTTATCATTTGCTAATCGAGATAATTCCTTTGAAAAGCCTGCTAGACAGCCATCCCCTACGCTGGGGCAAACAAAAATACAAGGAAAGATGAAAGAAAAATCAATGGAAAAAATGAGCACCTCGTCATACAAGGGGCATTTTGAAGGAAACATTTCTTCCAATCCATACAAAGGACATTTTGAAGAAAAAAAAACTCTTTCACACAAAGTGAGACAAAAGGCGACAAGAGTTGATAAGAATGTTGAAGATGGCTGCTAGCTTTTAAAAATAACCCAAGCGTGAGTAGAAGTTAGGTTTGAGCCTTTACATCCGCTTCTTTTCTTAAGCCAAAACCCCAAGCCTACATTATAGTCCTCTTAGATTGAGGAACACGACTTAGCAGCAGGGTCCTAGGCACTAAGGGCATAACCAGTGTGGAAAAGTGACGCGATAAGCAACATCATGGGGTACGTATCACTTTGGCAAAGTACACATCATGAAGAATCATATGGGATAAGGGGCACGACTAGGCCCTCCTCCATTCTCCTCTCAGAAGTATCCAACTTCCCGTGAGGATAGCCGCTTAACAATTCAACTCATGACTCAAAACAATGACCTCACCTAAAATGACTAGGGGCATGGGTTTGTGAAGCTATGTCTCATGGCAAATTGAGTGGTATTGATATGGAGCATGATTGATGGAATGGTATGATTTTGAAATCCTTGAGGAAAAGTTTTCAAAGTTAATTTTATCCTAAACATTCTTGACACAGCAATACAAGCACAATTGCTTTTACAAACTTTCGAGGAGATGAAAATGAGTTTTTCATTTCATGAGGAGTGTAGCTAGATGGGCCATGGGTCAAACAATATTTTCAACAGTGTCGCTAGAGTATTGTACTATGTCTTGTCATAGTCACTTAACTAGTTTAAAGTCATTGTCGGTCTCCCTAGATCAAAGAGAAGCATTGGCTAGAATACGCAAAAGTTGAGATGCCCAAAAATGCATTGCATGTCATCATCAACCCGTCATATGCATTTATCTCTTAACCCTAAATGGCTAGAGGAAGTAATCACTTTGGTTGCATATCACTAACTCCAAGCATGAGGAACTCTTATTTCAAGCAAGAGTATTGTTGTTACCAGCAAAATGTTTCCAAACAAAATTCATCGCTTCTCAGCAAGGGTATTTAAGCATGATCATCATGACCATCATCAAAGGGAGCAAGTGTGAAACTGTCTCGCCCTTAGTTGATATGCATGGTTTGCTAACAATTTTGCAGGTAAGAAGCAAGGGGCAATGAAAAGATACGTCTTCGAAGAACTCTGTCTAGAAGATGCCATATTCTAGAAGAAGCACCATTTATTTAACCCTTTTTATGAGGGACTATCATAAGGCACTGTCGAGAGCATGCCAAAGACCTCTGCCAAGCAGCAAGAGAAGAATTGCATTCATACATTGCGTGTCTCTATGCTAGGGGCAATTAGTTATGCATAGTTGAATTGGAGTTAGGCATTCATTGCCTAAACAGGGGGCTTCTATTCCTTCCTAAACATTGAATATGCATATATGTCACGTTGCAAACCATGTCACCCAAAATGGTTCAAAGTTTGAACTAGGGTCCTTAACAGTGTGGTGGTCATGCCTGGCAGTTAGTATAAGAAGGATTATGGGCCTGTGGCTGATTCCACATTCATTGCATGTTGTTTTTCCTGTTGAGTATTGCTTTCTAAACTATTCAAATGTGGATTGCAGGCCGCGAAGGACCCTCTCGACATCGAAATGCTAAAGCAGGATTTTGGTCCTCACGATCACTCTTTGAAACCGAAGGAAAATGCAAGCTGTAGGCTGCATCAAGTTTTGTGTCTATGACTGATGGAGCCAAGTCAAAGAAGCTGGAAGGGAGCCTCGTAGCTAGTTTTGAGCAAACTCTAAACTCTACAGTTAGCACCATGTCAGCAGTTCTGAGCTTACATCTTAAGTGGCTTCGCACTCGAAACTCCGTGAATCCTTGCTTCACGCTTCTATTTCCATGTCAGCAGCTCTGCCTTCATCACTCAAAAGCCTCGCACTCACTCTTTAGCAACCCCGTGCACATGCCCTGTCGTATTCGCGGACTTGTCTAGCTTCTTATTGTTCAAAAACTCTGAGCAACTCTACACTCGGGCCTCGCCGTATGCACAACCTCGTGCTCAGCAAGTCCCATCCCAACAGTGCAGTGCTTACTTTAGCTACCCTGAGCTCACATCTTGAAAGCAGCCTCGCCACTTCTAGGCCAGCGAAACAATCCTGCAGTCTCCACTTAATGCATTGAGTGAACATGCCAACAAGAAAAAGCACATGTGTAAAGCTAACAATAACCTAGTGCACACTTTAGCCCTTTAGAAGGCATCTGTGTGGCTAAAATCCTCCAAAAAGGACATCCATGTTGCTAAAAGCCCTCCAAAAGGAATTTGTGTTGCCAACTTGCAGAAAGCATTTAGCCACCAGAAGACGTTTGTGACGCTAGAAAGCGTTCAGCCTCCGGAAGGCATTCCCAGTAGTGGAGGTGATGGAAATCTCCCTAACTAAGTAGAAATTGCCAAAGGAGGCAATGGGAATCTCCTAGAGTGCACGTATGAATCACTCCGTCAGTGGAGGCAATGGAACTTTCCTTAAAACACCAAGTTTGAAGAGGCGATGGAAATCTCCAAAGGCAATAACGGCCAACAAATTTTACCCAAAGCATTTAACAAGTCTTATGGCATATAGTCGGAACTAGCCTTGGAGGCACTTCCAAGCATGTGGAAAATAATCAAGATTAGCCTTGGGGGCATCCCAAGTGCATGGAGTCTAGCCTTGGGGATACTCTCGAGCAAGTGGAATGTGGCTGAATCTAGCAAGTGGAATATGGCTGAATCTAGCATGTAGAATATACTCAGAACTAGCCTTGGGGACAATCCCGAGCATATGGAGAGCCTTGGAAACATCTCGAGCATGTGGAAACTAGCCTTGGAAACATCCCGAGCATGTGGAAACTAGCCTTGGAAGCATCCCAAGCAAGAGGAACAAATCAAACCCCGTGGAAGATGGAAGATGGAATACTCAACAGCTCTAATATACAACAAGATATCATCTGTTCTCAGGCTCTATGCTTGAATGCTCAAAGTCCAAACACTTTGAATGCTTGAAGCTCTTCGAATGCCCAACTACTGTGTACTAGATGCTCAAGTTCTACACTTGAATGCTCAAGCTCTACGTTTGAATGCCCAACCACTGTGTACTGGATGCTCAAAGCCTGTACTTTGAATGCTCGGACTCTACCCTCCGAATGCTCGAGCTCTACGCTTTGAATGCTCAAGTCCAGAACTTGAAAGAAGCTTTACGCTTAAAACAAAGCACACGCACGGGCCCGTGCACATTAGCATCAATTGCATCACTATTGTCATCATCAAGTCTGCATCATCATATACATGTTTTGCATCTCTCTCATTCATGAAACAGGTCAATCCTGCAATCAACCGGCTCTCCGCCTCGGTTTTATTGATCGGTCCAGCGCCTCGATCCTTTGGTTCTACGCCAAAAATTATGATGGGAAAGCTCCATGCACAGACCTTCAGAATGCAACCGGCTCTACGCCTCAGTTCAAATCAAGTCAAGCTCTAAGCTCCAACTCCTCAGGCTCTCGCCTCATGACTGCAACCGGCTCCGTGCCTCGGTTCTCTCATCTCAACGCTCCGTGCTCTAGTTACTGGCCTCGTGCCCCCCACATCTCAAAAAAATGGCGTCCTACTTGTCTCCAGAAGATGGCTTGGATTCCACCCCATATCTCAAAATCGGCGTCCGATTCGTCTCCAGAAGATGGTTTGGATTCCACCCAATTATATCAATTCCTTCCAGCTCATTCGTAAGGATAGGCTACTCTATCAAGCTCCCCTCAGTCAAAGTAAGGATGATCAAGAAAAGCAAACGACTCAGCCGCCGTGTATTGATCTACCCCAAAATACTAAGGACGCTCTCCGCAAAAATTTCCCCGGCAACTCCGCGCTCCTTCAACTACTCTCCACCAAAATCCTAGCTTAGCCTAGGTACGTCGCACTACGGCTTTTAAAGCCCGAAGGTACGTCTTCTGTTTCTAATCCTCCAAACTTTTTATTTTTCTTTACTGCCCTTCCGAACTATGGTTGGTCTGAATTTCCCCTGTGGAATACGTAGGCAGCCTTCCGGCCCGACCATAACTAAAACCTTTTTCAAAACCCCTTGGAATAGTGGTTGGACCAAATTGAGTTGCTTTTACAGCTTTGACTTTTACTTAAACATGTCTTGCGATCTGTCTAAGTTCAGTCAAAGAGGGGCATCTATAGACACCCCAATTTGGCCTAACGATTATTTCAAGTCCCACCTTGGGAACCATCCCGATGATGATATGGATACAGTGATTGTTGATTGACTTCTCGTGAACCTTAGGACTTTCGGTAAGAACTTTTAGCCACTTAAAGGACCCAATCCAGAGCCAAATAGCCTTTCAGACAGAAATACACTATCCCAGGAGAATCCATCTGTCGGCCGTAACATTGATCACACGGACTCAACATCATTCTTTCACCCGTGAAACATGTTGCTTGAAAATCTCCCTGAGAGATTGATCCTTCAGCCGCCAGGTCTATCCTTCGGCCGCTCAATCATTTCCTCGGCCGCCAGATCCTTCCACCGGCTGCCAGATCGTCTATTTTCCAGATTCTGGAATGTTCTGTCGATCGTTTGATCCGTTCACCAAAACCCTAGCAGCCTTTTTCCAATGCGTTCGGGCCACGCAGCAGAGAATGTTTAGAGGTCTTTGAACCCTAGAATTCCTTTATGATTCACGCCATTTGATTGGCCGGAGTGAGTCATCAATTGCCTATATAAAGGGACCTTTGGGTTCCAAAATTAAGAACAGAATTCACCCTCTCTAGCCATGAAGCTCTGCAAATATACTCTCATATCCCCTCTACAAAAGCCCTAATCTTCCGAAGGCAGCCGCGATCCGATGATCCAAACCCCGAAGTTCAAACCCTAACCCTAGGGTTTTCAAGAAGCAAATCAGTCAATCATCCTCAATCTGAAGCAATCAAGCAACTTAGGGATCAAGGTGGTGAGGCCCAGGGGCCCTATGGTTTGATCTCTTTTACATTTTTGTACTATAATCATAGTATTTTGATTTCCTGTTAATCGTTTAAATTTGGTGTGATATGCCCCGTTGATATTGCTTTTGTTTGGGACGTTGTACCTTGACATGCATGTTATTCCACCTTTTGCTTTTCGGATATTAATATAGTAGTATATAAAAGTTACATCTTTCGGTTGTTAACTCTCTTTTGAGGAAAAATTCATAAAAGAATGTGTAGACGAACCACTAATATCCAACTTGCATTAACGAATGATTTGAATCGAGAAACCGATGCATGTACACATATAAACTGGCCTAGCTCGAAAGAAAATAATTGAAAAGTCCCAGGATACGACACGAACCCTTGGACACATGGAAAATAATGAAATTTTTGGCATTAATGAGCCAAAATTTGAAATTCTCCTGGATAGGTAAAACTAACACTTGTGTAAGGGCACATAGGTGTACAATGACCTGTACAAATTGGCAAAATCGAGAAAAGCATTCCGAAACGAGAAATGAACCGAAAAACTTGAAAAATGTTGCAAAAATGGACATGAGACACCAAAGATGACAAATTTAAGTCCCGGACTGAAACCGACACCCCCGCACAGTCACATTAGGTCCATATGACGTGTACGGTATGACAAAACTTGGCAAAAGTCGATTTGAACTTGAAATGGGCCGTCGGGGGTCCAAAATCTTCGTTGAGCGCAACGTTTGGGATCCGATACTTCGACACAGTCCCATATACCCTTTATGACTTGTAGGAACCATTAAAAGTGTAAAACAAGCTTTGGAATCGAAAATGACCATTCAAGGACAGTAGCATCAGAAACTGTTCCTTGTTGGATTTGACACGCGTACGCAGGTTTGATACCTGCGTGAGAAGCAAACGGATACGCGCATGCATGTCCCTTACCAGCGTATGCAGGTAATCTCTGTTGCAGGTGCCTTTGTTTGACAAGTCTCCTTTTTTAGGGAAGGAAGCCTTGTCACTCCTTCACACGGTTTGTACACGATTTTGATCATCAGAGTAGAGTGTCCTTGCATATAAAGGTGGTAGGACACCAAGGCATTAGTTTAACTCCGGCACGCGAATCAAGGTTGATATTTTGAAGTTTTTGCCTATAAATGGAAGGTGCTAGCAATGTTGAAATCATATTCCCACTTCCCATATTCAGAAAACGTTGGCTTTCTCGATGGAGAACCCGCTCCCAACTTTGATCAAGCCTTGGCTAGTGCAATTTCTGACCATCGATTGGTTGAACTTCCAATCGCATGGCCTTGCCTTGTTCCGTTACCTTCGCCATGTACCACTCCGTCCCGGGCTCCTAAGAGCTGCTCTCCGGTTCTAGGATCCGGATGTCCATGTCTTCCACTTTGGCGATGATGAGATGTGCCCGACCGTGGAGGAATTCCAAGCCTATCTTTAGACCTTCGCGTCTCCTGTACTCGTCGTTCCTCCCTACCAAGTGAGCATGCCCGTACTATTGGCGACTTCGCTCAACATTTCCCAGGGTTTGGCCAATACTCTGCTTGAAGGTGACCAAATCAACATCATGCGTTTGATTGAGACGTAAAGCCCCGACGGCGACCTAGATAGCAACACGGTGCAGGCTCTGTGCTACTTTGCCCTGGTGATCTATTTGTAGGCTGCCTATTTGCTGGTCCCTGCTGATGGACGAGTTAGTCCCCTCCTAGTGAGCGTAGCTGCTCAGATGGGGGCTCGAAGGAATGTGATGCCCCTTGTCCTTGCGGAGACGCTTTTGGGTTTGGATTTGAAAAGCACCGGCCAGACAGATACTTTAGCGGCAGTCCACTTTTGCTACAGGTAAACTCACTTAGCTCACCTTTTTCTGGCTTTCGCACTTTCTCATTTTACCTCGACGCTTGGCTTAGGCTGCTTCCTAGTTCCTTACTTGTTTTTTGCTCAGGTTTTATCTGACTTCTTACTTGTCTTTTTGCTCATGCAGTTACGGATTTCAGACAAAATTGGGCTTTTTCAACCCCCGGAAGAGGGCTGGAACCTCTTTCCAAGAAGGATCCATCACAGGCAGATGAAGTTTCCCGAGATGGATTTGGAAGAATGGTATGAGTTTCTGAGGCACGTGCAGCCTGACGAGATTGTCTGGAGGTGTCCTTGGTTGCATTTGCCTGATATGGCTACACACTCTGATGGGTTTGATAGGATGGTAATCGCTGGACTGACAAGGTTCACTTTCTACGTTCCTGGCCGCACCCTCCGCCAGCTAGGCATCTCCCAAGAGAACAACCATGTTAGTAATGAGAACTTCCGCCTTCCCAATTTCAATGCGCAGACACTCGGTGGATATCAAAGATGTTGGGGTCTCAGAGTTATCATGGCAGAGGACCCAGATTTCAGCCCATGGCTAATGAACCGTTACAAGAGGTGGCTGCAAGCAGAGATAGGAGCGAGACAAAATATTGGCTGACTCTAGAGCTGACTTTGCTGTACTTAGAATAAGCTGTGAGCTGTTAGGCCTCGCTAGCATTTTGTTTTGTTTTTTTCATGCTTTTAAAGATGTTTTAAGGCTTTTATGCTTAGCTTGTATAATAAAAATAGTAGTTTGCAATAAAGTTGAAAGACAAAGGGTTTCCCCCTTTTGATTCCTCCAATGAAGCTTGTCTCGTTCTCGACCTCTGATGTGCGCCAAAATGTCAACCATGGATCAAGTTGATAGATTATGACCGAATCTCAAGGTGAGATTGCCTACGTATCCCTTTTCAAGGAATCAGGTCAAAACGTAGTTCAGGCCAAGGTTCACTCGTGTGTTTTACCTCTCCTTTTACGCTCTAACTCTGCCTAGTACCGCCTTTTCAGGTTTTCGGCCTAGCGAGCTTTCGACTATTTGCCTATTTATTTTTGCCTAGACTGCCTCCTTAGGTTTTCAGTCTAGCAGGCCTGCTCTAACTTTGCTTGGAACCGCCCACCCTTGTGATTTTCGGCCCAACGAGCATCTCTCAGGGATAGTAATGCTTGAGTTGATCCAGGTTGACCAAGGTATTGAATTCATTGCTATCGAGATCGATGAGCTTAGCAGCACCCCCAGACAGGATGATCTTGATAATGTACGGCCCAAAACGCTTTGGTCGGAACTTCCCGCGAGGATCAAACACCGGAGCACGAATCTCTTTTGTGACCATATCCCCTTCTACCAAGTTCCTAGACTTCACTTTTTTGTTGAATGCGCAAGTGATTCTTTGTTGTTACCCTTGAACATGATACAAGGCGCAGAGCCTTCTCTCATCAAAGAGCATCAGCTCAACAAACCTCCCACTCAACCATTCGGATTCTGTGAGGCCACATTCTGTCATGACCCTTAACGATGGTATTTCAAGCTCGATAGGGAGTACCGCTTCCATCCCGTAGACTAGGGAATAAGGAGTTGCACCAGTTGAAGTGCGGATCGACATATGATACCCCCAAAGTGCTAGAGTCAGTTGCTTGTGCCAGTCCCTCACAGACTCAGCAGTTTTCTTGATTATCACTTTGATATTCTTATTTGCGGCCTCGACTGCTCTATGTTTTTGGACGATAGACTATTGAATGATGGATCTGAATTTTGAATTCTTCGAAGAGCTCCAAAACCCTGCCCTTGAAATGAGTCCCATTATCTGACACAAATGCCTGTGGGACACCGTATCGATAAATGATGTTCTTTCAAATGAATTGGGCGACTTGGACCGTTGTCAGGGTTTTGTACGACTCAGCTTCAACCCATTTGGTGAAGTAGCTTATCGTTACTAGTATGATCTTATGGCCATTTGAGGCAAAATGTCTGACCATGCCGATAACGTCGATACCCCAAACGGAGAAAGGCCAAGGCGAAGTCATGCCATACAAATTAGATGGAGGAAGATGCTGCAGGTTGGCATGGATTTGACACTTGTGACATTGTCGCACGTAGTCAATGCATTGCGACTCCATAGTAGACCAATAGTACCCCTGCCTTAGGATCTTCCTAGCTAGCATGACATCGCTCATGTGAGGACCGCAAACTCCTTCGTGAATCTCCTCCATTATCCTTACTGCCTCAGTGCCATTGACACACAGCTTGTGCATTCCACAGTGAGACCTTCGATACAGCTTCCCTCCACAAATGATGTACTAGGCGGCTAACCTTTGCAAAGCAACTCGATCCTTCCTGGTGGCCTCAACAGGGAACTCCCCATGCTCCACAAAGTTCATATGTCATGGTACTAGGGTAGGCCATCATCGATGGCATTGACATACTCGTATGCGGGCAAGTCCCTTTGTTCGATCACGATTGGCCATAGCTTAACACCTGTCGGAAGCTTGATCATTGAAGCTAAAGTTGACAAGGCATCAGCGAATTGATTCTTCAGACGTGGAATGTGGGTGAAGGTCACCTTATTGAAACGAGGAATCAGTTCTTCCAAATCTTGGTGATAAAGTTTCAACTTCTCCTCACGGACCTTCCATTCCCCATTGGCTTGAGAGACTACCAAGTTGGAATCTCCAATGACCTCGAGCTTTTCGACTCCCAATGCAATAGCACCCTCCATGCCAACGATGCAGGCCTCATACTCAGCTTGATTATTTGTGACATCGAAGTTTAGCTTAAAAGCAAGCGGAATATGAGCACCGGCAGGCGTGATCAACAAAACCCCAATTCCAAACCCTTTCTGATTAGTGGCCCCATCAAAATAGAGCATCCAAACCTCTTCGACCACCGTTAGTACATCCTCGTTAGGGAAGGTGAAGTCTACGTCCTCTGGTCCATCAATCGGGTGATTAGCCAAGAATTCTGCCACATCACGTCCTTTCACAGATTTCCTCGTGACGTATTGGAGATCAAACTCCGCCAACAAAAGCAACCAACGTGCCAACTTATGAGTAAGCGCAGGTTTCTCAAATAGATACTTGAGAAGATCCATCCGAGAAATCAGTTTTACCGTATAAGCCAGCATGTAGTGCCTTAGCTTTTTGGAGGCCCAAACAAGTGCCCAACACGTCTTTTCCAAAGGAGTATAACACTCCTCACATCCCACCATCTTCTTGCTCAGATAGTAGATAGCTTTTTCGACTCCAGCATCTCCCTCTTGCGCTAGCAAACATCCCACAGCCGATGAAGTGACAGACAAGTACAAGATTAAAGGCCGTCCCGGTGTAGGAGGAATCAATACCTGTGGGTTCTACAAATACCCTTGAATAGATTCGAAAGCGGCCTGGCACTTGTCTATCCATTCAAACGGGACATCCTTCTTGAGTAGACGAAACATCGGCTCGCAAGTCAAAGTTAACTTGGTGAAGAATCTTCTTATGAACTGAACCTTCCCCAAAAAAGCTTCGCACTCCCTTTTCAGACTGTGGTGGCTTCATCTCGAGAATCGCCTTGATCTTGGACGGATCTACCTCAATTCCTCTTGCAGTGATGAGGAATCCCAACATCTTGCCTGCCGTGACCCCAAATGTGCACTTCTGTGGATTGAGACACACTCGGTACTTCTGGAGCCTTTCGAAGAACCGCCTAAGCACTGGAATGAAATCCTCCCGCTCTTTTGCCTTGACAATCATGTCGTCGACATAGATTTCGACTGTCTTGTGGATCATGTCATGGAACAAGGTCGTTTGGGCCCGTTGAAAAGTGCAACCAGCGTTCTTAAGCTCAAACGACATGACCAAATAGCAGTAGGCCTAGGTTCCCCATTCAGTGACGAATGTTGTCTTTTCCCGGTCCTCCGGTGCCAAGAAAATCTGGTTGTAACCTGAGAATCCGTCAACGAACGAAAGCAAAGCATGCCCCGCCGTATTGTCCATAAGCACATCGATGTGTGGCAAGGGGAAATTGTCTTTGGGGCTTGCTTTGTTCAAGTCCCTAAAATCGATGCAAACTTGGATTTTCCCATCTTTCTTAGGAACAGGCACGATGTTGGCTACCCACTTAGGATACTCTGCAACCATTAAGAATCCTGTGTCAATTTGCTTGGTGACTTCTTCCTTGATCTTCTGTACCCAATCTGGCCTCATTTTGCGGAGATTTTGCTTGACAGGTTTAGCTCTAAGTAGTAGGGGAATCCGATGCTCCACTATCTCGGGATCAATGCCAGGCATATCCATGTGAGACCATGCAAAAACCTCAAAGAATATCTCGAGCAGGTCAACCAATGCAGTTCGATCCTCCGGGGACAGTGTTGAACCAATTTGCATCATACGGGGGTCATCCTCGTCTTTCAAATTTATAGAAATTAGTTCTTCTTTTAGAGGCTAAGCTTGCCTTTCGTCTTCCCTTTCGATGAGGGAACGCAATTCGGCAAGGATGTTCCCGTCAAAATCTATTCCTTCATCTTCAGGGTCAACACAGTTTATATAGAAGTCAACAAAGTAGTCGGAAGCAGGATCATGCATTTCATAAAACCCTTCAGAGTTGCCAAGTACAGTTCACTCAAACTCAAAGTAAAAGCTACGACATGGAGGGCCAAGAGGCACAAGCTCCGACTCTAAGCTAGACTTAGACTCGACCGACTCTGAGCTAGACTTAGACTCGACCGACTCTGTGTCAGATTCAGACGTGTCGTCAATGCAAGTTAGACGTGATGTGAAGATGCAGTTTTTAATACTACCCTTAGCCTCCACAATGAGAGAGGTAAGATCTTCGAGAGTATTGGGCCCAAGCATCAACACTTCAACCTCCTCAACATCTTCAACCAAACCCACTTGGGAGAACAGCAGCTCCAAGCTCCCTTGATCGAACGTCCTCAACCAGTTAGTCTTTCCCTTGATCTGAGCCAGCTACTTCATGAATTCCTCCTTGGCCAGCTCCTCATCCTCGCTATCAGACTAGGTGTCAGCAGCAAAAACCTCAAAACCAGGCAGCCATGTACGAGTTTTTGGATCCCAAAATGGCTCAACTTGCCCCACATAAGCAGTGCCTCCTCCTTCACGTACGAAGTAACTATTAGCGTTACCTTGAAGGGTTCGAGGCTTTCCCATACCTTTCCTCCTTTTGGCATCTTTGGCGAGGGCAGCATACCCCAAACCAAAGCGACCCTCACTAAAAGGAAAGGTAGGGAATTCAGCGATCCCTTGCTGGTTGATTCCGAGTCCCAAGCCAGGCATGTAAGCCATCCTCCTTATTATGTCGAGGGCAGCAGAGCTTATGATGAAGTCATCATCCATGGAAATGGCAAGGACCGAACCAAACGTGTCGAAGGAGAAACCTCCAAAGTCACCATCCTCCTCCCTGTGCATGATCCCCAAGATTGGTGCTCCATCTTCGGTGTGCGGACGTATCCCAGAGTCCCCGCAGATTGTCAAAGTCCCAGAAGTGAGTCCTAGCATGACCTTTTGGTGAAGAGTAGATGGCACAGCCATGATGTCTGCCCTGTGAAGCCACGGCCTTCCCAACAGCAGGTTAAAGGTAGCAGGGATATCGACAACGTGAAATTCAACATCCATCTCAAAACCCTCAGCATCGAGTTTGAGCACCACACGGTGAGTGCTATCATAGGCTTTGACTGCTAAGTTAGACAACACAAGATCCTTCTTGGAGAGATTGAGGCGGTAAGCAACCCTCAAAGGGCAAACATTGATTGCAGAGCCATTATCGATGAGGACAGTCGGGACCCAATGTCCTCTACATTTGACGGTTATGTGCAGCGGGCGGTTATGCACAACTCCTTCGACAGAGAGATCCTTCTCGGTGAAAGTAACATAGTGCTTAGAGAGAAGCGGCAGTATGAGGGCGATCATGGCCTCGGGGGTTATGTCGGTAGGCACCTTGAGATGAGCGAGAGTCGAAGACAACTTCTCACGATGCTCCTGAGAGGAACATATCAGTCCCCAAATAGATATTGCGGCGAGGATCCGCTCGAGCTGCTTTTGGATAATATCGGCCTCCAGGGCGCCACTTGGAACTATAGGGACGGAAAGAGGAGCATTCCTTTGAGCAGCAGGAATGTTGGGCATTTGAAAAGGAGGATTGGACGAGCTTCCGGCTTTTAGATTAGCCGGCTGGAAGACTCAGCCACTCCTCGTGACATTGGCAACATCCCATAGAGAAGACATGCCATTGAAATCCTCAACCTTATCCCATAGGTCAGCGGGAACTTCCCCCAGCTTGCACTTTCCTTTGTCGACCAGAGCCACCGTTGGTGTCACGTCTTGCCCCAGAGCTAACTCCTGTGCCAGGTCTTCCATAACCAATCCCTCCAAAAAAGCAGGGTCTTGAGCAGTAGCTTCCTCAAAAGATATTCCCGGGTTGGTAACAAACGGAACATCCCAAAGACCTCCATCCACCAAAGCTGTGTTGACAGTCCAAACCGTGTCACCGACACTAACATCAACAACCGTATCGACATCCCAAAGGTTAGCAGGCGGCGAGTCTTTACCAATGACGATGATCTCATCAACTTCCCAAAGATCATCGGGCGGCGCGTTCTGCAAAACCATAATGCTACAATCGTCATCGAGAGCGGCAACAATTGGACGTGGCTGATACACTGGGACTATATTGAGAGAAAGGTCGAACTCACGAATACGGTCATCGACACCGTTTGAAATTGAACTTATTAGCGGGAGCATGGCTCCAAGTGGACGACGTTCATTGAGAACAGGCTCCCCTTCTCCATAGTAACTCCAGTACTACTTGTCAACATCACTTTGGTCCAAGTCGGGGTTAAGACCCAATGCTATCTACCCCGCATCGGGCTGTGGGTCCCATACATAATCCTCAACCTCTTCCTTGGGATAGGCCAGTTCAAGTTGGTGGTAGAGCATGAACAAAGAAAGGCCATCTAAAGGATCTGCTTGCACCGCATTCCATTCGCCTTCCTAATGGTCCAACCACACTTGATTAACATGGGGGTATGCAAGGAAACCCATGTTGTACTGCTCAATCCAATCCTCGGAGAGCTCTTTCCATTCATCGACCTTGTCTTCCATTTTCCAATCTACCGCCAACATGTTGATGTCAAGATCGGACAAGATGGTTACGATCAGCTTAGGGTGGCTTTCTGGGATGATATGAAGGGTAGGATTGAATATGGTGGAGCTTAGGTTGTTTTGAATGGAGCTTGGGTTAATTTGAGTGGAGCTTATGGATATCTGGTTAATCTGCAAGCCAGAGTTGTGCTTGGGCATGGAGTTGGAGATGACATTAGGCTTTGAGGGAGGTGGGGTTTGAACAGTGCCATCGTCTATCAAATCTTGAATCGCATGACGAAGGCGATAACAAGAATCGGTGCAATGGTCGGGCATTTGATGGTAAGCGCATAAAAGGTTAGGGTTGTGGCTAGCGGGTGGATTTTGAGGAAGTGGAGTTGGAGTCAAGGGCCTGAGATGGCCGGATTTGACTAACTTTTCCTTCACCGAGGAAAGAGATGCCTCGAAGATGGCAAAGTTTCGAGGTTGGGTTCGGTTTCGGTTTTTCTGTGGAGCTTGGACTTGGTTGACATCTGTGACACGATTGGAGTTTTGAGCGGTGGCATTGTTTCCATTGGAGGCCGCATTGGCGTAGTTGTTGCTGCCAAACAAAGCGGTGCTGCTTCCTGTGTAAGCACGGGGCTTAGCCTTTTGAGTTGAAGTAGAAGAGGAGTCACTCATTGGCAGAACCCCGGTTTGCAAAACTTCCTCGATGGCCAAACCAGACTCAAAGAAAGTCTCAAAATTGGCGGCTTGAACCAACACAAGGTTCTTGGCATAGTCGGGTTGCAAGTTGCGAGAGATGATGTGGCTCTGATCCCTTTCACTCTGGTGGCCTTGCTCCTCCACGTTTTGATAAAATCATTAAAGGACTCCTTTGCATTCATTTTTGTGGACTCCAACTCTCGGGTAGTCATCTTGAGCTGAAAGTTGTAGTTGTACTGAGTGACAAAGGTTGTCCCAATATCCTCCCAAGTTCTTCTTTTGGAGACGTCGAGAGACAAAAACCATTGGAAAGCGGGACCAGAGAGTGTTTGCGGGAACATCTGGGCCATTGCGTCCTCTTCGACCGCAAGCAATTTCATAGCACCATGATATCCCACAGATGAGTCTTTGGGTCACCAGATCCATCGAACTTAGTAAAGTCTAGCATCTTTAACCTTTCAGGTAGCTTGGCATTTGGAAATAGACAGAGTCGGTCCATGTCCAAACCACCCGTACCAATCTTTTCAGACTTGGAAACAGCTTCTTCGAGTTTAGCCATCTTGGCAATCAGAGCAGCCATTTCTGGGTTAGGAACAGCCACCTCGGGGTGTGGAATTTGAACTTCAAGCTTGGGATTGCCTCTCTCTTCCTCGACTCTTTCCCCTCTTGCCAGGAGTCGCTCATTTATCAAAGCGCGTAAGTTGGCCATAGAAGCCTCGGCCTGATCGGCCCTTTGTTGCATAATTGCCATGTTGTGCTCGAGGTTTGTGAGTATAGTAGCTTGATCCTGAGGAGGAGCATCAGCCATGACGAGTGCTTTGGTGGATTTTGCTAATGATGTTGAAGAAGGGAGGATGGAGGTGTCTCGTGCGGTGTAGTCGGTGGTGAATCTTCCCTTGGCGGTGAAAGGGCTAGAGCTTCCGTTGTGACTGACTGAGGAACCAGCCAAGCAAGCCTTCTTCTGTACGGACCCGGTGGACGTTGCCAAGCAGGTTTGGCTCTTGTTCTCGGAACTTTCCTTGGCGGTGCAATGGCTCACAGCTAGACAGTAAAGTAAGTGAGAGCTCAGTAGTGTTCCTGCATCAATTTATTGAAAGAATGAAAATGCGCACTTCATCGTCGTCGGTGTCCTCCTAGACTCTACAACTAAAAGACGATTTTGTCTCATGATGTTCGGACGCTACCAGAATCCTCGAAATTCTTTTGAACGGTGTGTCCTTGTTTGAATCAACTAACACCGAGAGATGTCAAAATAGTCTAAGCCTTTGACTATTCCGTTCTCGAAGTCTCAATTTTGGATTCGGAACAACTTGGTGCGGATGGCGTGGTCCATAACCTCGAATGGCGTGAGCGACGACGCGCTACTTTAGCCAAGGTGATTGTAAGTGATGAAGCACTTGTAACCATGAAGGTATTAGTCCCACAATATCGACTCTTTTGTTGTTTCTAATCTTTTGTTTGAAACCTCGGTTGGGTTTAGACAAAGACTTAAAAAAGTCTTGATATCTCAAAGTCTCGTTGATCCATGGATTTTGAAATTTGATAACGTGCACCATCGAGATGCACGACTCTTCATTAGGTCATAGCAGCGTCCTAATAGTCATAAGACAGACTCGAAAGAGAGACAACCTAAAAGCCGCCCTATCATGCTCCTACGCAGAACGGTATGTATGTACAGTGCATGCGATAGGGAAAACGGTAACTTATAGACAGTATATGGGGGTTAGATACAAATAATCTTACCCTGCGGGTACCTATCTTAGTTTGGAGAGTTCTAGTGTTTTGTACATGTAAAGGCCGGTTTTGATTAGAGGGGGGTTCCTCAGACTAAAGCCATGATATACCTCCCACTGCAACGCGTATTGCAGAGCAATGATCGAACAGTAGCTAGAATGACTTATCATCGTCCAAGGTTGTTGGGCATTCGAGGATCTCGGGCTCCAGTAAACTCTGCCAGTTACCCAAAACACCTCAACGCGGCAAGCCAACATCGATGCACATGAAGAATGCCAAAAAACTTGATTAATAAGAGAGAATCGCAACGATTGCAAAATGCCTTTTAAAATATGGCTCACTTTTATTAAACGACACTTAGAAAAAACTACTCAAGAGAACAATTGGAAAATTCCTAGTCTGGATTGGTCGGATACGGAGATCCTGTTAAGCCACCATTCCGTTCTTCAGCAGCGCGAAGCGTACTATTTTGACAGACTTTTGAAGGATTGTTCTCAAGCGTATTAAACTCAAAGTATAGACTAATTCAATAAGTCCCCAGTAGAGTTGCCACTATGGGCACACGCCCCTAAAAATCTGGTTTGTCAGGTGCGCCCTTTTGATAAAGCACGGCGAAACGCTTAATTCAGAGTTGCCACTTGGGTTTTGAAGGTATGCCACCCAAGGAACTGAACTTAAAACGCTTGCTACGTTGTTTTGATTGGAAAAGATTTGTAGACTGGTCCGTCATTACCTTTGATATCCGACGTTCGGGAGCTAGGTTATGAGAGGGGAAGGGTTTTAAGGCACCCCTCTCGCCCAATCCGGAGATCGGTCTCTACTCGGGCATTTGTAAAACATTTGTGACTCTCTCTCATTAATCATTTTTTAGCCAATTAGGGCAGGGGAACAGTTTAAAGGGATTAAAACTGTAACATGTTGGCAGGATGTGATAGATGACATCCTCGCTTATTGAAACAGTTAGTATAGTATGAAAACAGACTCCTATGGGAGTTTAAACAAACTAGAAGACACTGTCTTGGAATAACATACGCAGATAGGAATCAGCATGCACTGATCAAGTCACTACATGCTGACTCAACCTTCGTACTTCACTCCAACACACGCGTACGCCAGTAAGCCTAAGCTCACAGTTCTTATTTTCAACCCTCTGGGCTCTAGAAGGACCAGTGCACACCCAAGACAAACCAAACAGTTTATATGGCAGTTAATATACAGTTATAAGCAGTTTAAATGGGCTACAAAGCCACAAAATAAACAAAACACCCCATAAACAGTGTGGGGAGAAACAGAGGCCAAAGCCTAGTTACCCAATGCAAAGGCCAACCACTAGTCAAGAAAGGACCGGCATGCGCGGGTAAACCACTACAGCACGCAGGTTCGTCCCTTTTGACCAGTGTTTGATTTTACATCTTCTGGGTTCTGAGACATGTTTAGAAAGACCCCAGGGGTATTTCATTGCAGCAGGTAAGCATATTGAAACTAAAACTAGCAGTTTTATCAAGGGAAAGCAGTAAACTGATCTTTAACATGCTCACAGTGATGTATAAATATGTAAAAGCGTAAAATTTCTAGACAGCAATCCTCACGCAAGATCTGCACATACTGCCAAGGACTGGCGTACACATGCTTATGACCGGCGCACGTTGATTCTAGCCAGAAACGGTTTTTGAAACCTTGCCAGCTTTAGGGCCAGGACTTGGTATTAATTACCAGCCTTGACCCTGCCAGCCCCCCTCAGGGATCAGAACAGAGAGTAGAACAAAGGTGATATACCTTTTTGTTTTTGGGTTTGAAAGGTGTTTGAGCTTTGAGTAGTGGTTTGGATGGTGGATGGATGTAGTATTGTTGTGTTGAGAGAGTATGGATGTTGTGTTGCTTGTCAATGTCTTCCTTTGGTAAGAAAGAGACGAACAAGAGGCTAGGGTTAGAACTATTTGCTTGGAGACTCCTAGAACTTAGAAACCTTGTAACCCTTGGGCATGGAGTGCATGGGGGGTATTTATAGGAGGAGAGGGAGTGTAACCAGCCAAAGAAAGGCTGGTTGGCTTGGAGTGTAAGCCTCCCTCTCATTAAATGAGAGGGGGAAAGGTGATGGGAGTTGTGTGAGAGGGGGGAACATCCCCTTGTCCGGAGATCAACTTCAGACGAATTAACAGGGTGTAGGGGTGCCCCAAAAGTCTTGTGATCATGGCTGAATAAAGGTGATGGGACAAGATTTGACTGGCATATGTTGGTAGCGGACCTGCGTGTGCGAGTCCAGACTGCCCTGCCTTGGTCAACGGTCAAAGCTGACCGATGACTAACACATGGCAATATGACCAGCGCACGCTGGTGTTGGACCAGCGTATGCAGGTAAGGCTCTGTCTGAGACTTTTTGGCTTAGGTTTAAGTGGCTTGAAAAGGGGTGTAAACACTCAAAGTTCAAACACACTAACATTCCCGAGGTGCTCTTAATCTGCTTCATCATTGGGGAATCAAATACCGTGGGTAAACTAATCTGGGAAGTCCAAAATAGGGTGTCTAAAGTGTGATTAGTTGATTGTGTGGAGTTTGATGACATGCTTATTGGGTGATACGAACTTGTAAAATGATATTTGAGATGAAGTAGGAAATTGTCGAAAGGATTATTTGGTATATATAGTGGCCCGTTGAATTGGTTGAGGATGAGTCTCGTGATGAAATAAGAATAATGGTGGTGAGATGAAAGATTCTCTTCGGATTGTATTCCTTTAATTATATTCAGGGGATTGAACCTTAAAGCTAGAAGAAAAACAAAGCATAATGGACATAACGTATACGTTAAGGTGATGATTGGTAACGCCGGTATCTCAATTGAAGTACATAAGAAACTTATGACACGATTTCACTTAAGGGTTGTATTGAGTACCTTTAGTGTATTGGGTGGCATGATAAGGTCGATCAATCTTGGATGATTAAATATGATTAGGAATGAACAAGTAGCGATACGTGGTTGGTTCTTGTTTAGTATCAGATTAAATGAATATGGTAATTGTATGTTGTCTATGCATTCGGGTAATTATGTGGACATTGTGGTATGTTATTATGAAGGATACAACTTGATATATGTGGTGTTTTCTTTTTTGATATTGAGGTGTGTGATGATAATTGAGGATAATTGAATGGTAATATGAAAGCCACGGACCCACCATAAGGTGAGGTGCCGGAATGAAAGCCATGGATCCACCATAAGGTGAGATGCCGGAATGAAAGCCACGGACCCACCATAAGGTGAAGTGTCGGAATGAAAGCCACGGATCCACCATAAGGTGAGATGCTGGAATGAAAGCCACAGATCCACCATAAGGTGAGATGCCGGAAATGGGGCGCACAGGGTCCCAAACACCCGAAAAATAAAATCGAAATACGTAATAAAATGGGAACGGAGAATCTTGTTATTGTTTTGTACTAAATAAAAAGGGGAATGTGTGTTTGATGATGAGGTTGTTTGATCAATGAGATTACCTCGATGTAATTAAAAAATTGGAATGGAAAAGTTATTGCTACGCTAGGGGTGGTAATATAGAATGTGGCGAATATTGATATTTTGATTTAAAATTTAGAATTTGGAAAGAACGGAGCACCCATGTGAGAAACTATGAACTTTCAACTCGATTGGTGTCTTGGATAGTTCAAAGTGTTGATGCTTATTTTCTTCTTTTCTTATAGACTTCCTAATTTATAGTGGCTTGATGTATTGAGATTGGTGTGGTAATTTGTTCGGTATGGAGGCATTTTTGATGCCGTTGATGTTATAAGATCTATTGTGGAAGAGTTACATTGGTATTGTATTTTAAACTTATAATGATAAATAGGAGATTTGAATGAACGGTATGCATGTGCGTGTAGGTGGATAACTCATACGTGTTGACGACGAGAGAAAAACAAAATGAAAAGAATAAAAAGGGGACACGAGGGAGGACACGATAAAACTCAACTTAAGTTTGAAAGGATTAAATTAGGTGGCCGTGTGAGTCTTTTGATGACACATTGTGGTTTTGTTTGAAACGTCCTTGTGCACGTTATATTTCACCTCTTAATGTGTAGTGTGTCAACTTAGATACTAGAATGGTTAGCGGAATGGAGTAACAAAGAGATCAATTTGGTTGACCAAAGAATTCGGGGTTGTCTCTAAGTCACTAAATAGAAAACGTAGCAATATGTTTTGAGTTCGGTAATGACAAACTGAGTGTACTTAAGACAGAAATGGGTGTGTGCGTGTGTAGGTGAGAGTGTTGATGTGAGCAAAGACGAATTTTATGTTCTCCAAAGTAAGAATTGTGTTGTAAGTTCTACTTTCAGTAAAAATATTTTTGCTCTTACTAAAATATTTTCTTGGCACACATCCTCCCATTAGCACATGAAGTTTGTAGAGATTTTTCTACTAAACTAGTGTAGCTCAACCCTTCATTTTCAAGTACGAACAAGAGACAGTAGCCTGGAGCTCTTGGTGCAGAGTCAGACACTTGTTGAAAGTTAGGTTGAAGAGGAGTTGTTTTAACATCTTTGTAAAAATGTTTTTTTTTTGGAAGGTGTACCTATATCTTCTTTTTTTAAAAAATTTTTTTGGGCTGGAGCCCTTGTATTGTAATATCTTGAATTGTTCTTGATTTGGTGAAATGAGTTTGGTAGACTTTTGTTGGAACTATGTTCAATATTGCGAGAATTTTATTTATGTCAAGTTTTTAATAATTATATTAAAAATCGAGGGTGTGACACTCTCTCTCTCTTCTCTTTCTTCTTTTTTTATTTTAAATCTTATAACGTTTATAATTTTTGTTTTACATATCCAATCTTAAAAAAGATATATATATTTGAAACCTACTTGACGAGATCTATTAAATGAGACCTATATTGCATGTGAAATTATGTGTAAATTTTTTTTGATGTAGGCTCTTTTTTTTATTACATTTTCTAAAAAATATATCCATTGTACATACAACTTGTGAATTTACACTATTAATTATTAACGTAAGATTGTTAATTGTGGATTTAGTCTAAAACTAATATGTTAATTGTGAATTTAGAAAGAAATTAACACCGTTAATTTTGAATTTAGAAAAAAATTAACACTGTTAATTATAAATTGAGAAAGAAATTAACACTGTTAATTGTGAATTTTGAATTTAACATTATTAATTCTGAATTTAAAAAAATTAATACTGTTAATTTTTAACTTAACACTAATAATTGTTTAACTTAAACATAAGTTAATAGACATAGAAAAATGTACACCCAAAAAAATAACTTTTCAACTTGTATTTTTCATTCTCGCCATGTTGATAATTAAACAATTTAATATTATAAAATTGTATATTCAATTTTGATCTCATTTAGTAGATCTCTACTACTCAAAAATATAATTTATGTAAAAAAAAAGATATGTGCAACTAGAGTTCTAAAATATTTTACTAATATTTAAAAAATAAAATTGGAGAGAGAGGGAGACGAGAGAGAGAGAGAGAGAGAGAAATGTCGAAGAAAGTGGAGAGAGGAGAGATAGGGTCAAACGGATGAGAGAGGAGATTGATTCTTCATTATCAACTGCAAGTTGCAGAAGTAATTGCACGTGGGCTGTAGCATGGAGTCTCGTGTGTGGGGGAAGACTTGCTGGGAAAGTAATTGTGTGAATTTGCACACCAGGACTGGATGGGGCTCAAGTCAGGTAGAACCGGCCTGGAAATTTTCCAATTCTAAAAAGGAATTTGTTAATGAATTAATGGCCCAAAATGTTATTTTGGGTCTTGGTTGAATTAGGTATTTGGTTGAATTTATAATGGGCCACAATTGGGTTGAATTGAATTTGGAAGGGCTGAATAGAGTTTGAAAATTGATTGGGCCGCATTATTTTGAAGCATGGCCTAATTAGTTAAAGCCCAAGTCAAATTTTAGGGATTGAACCGAATTGGGTTTGAAGTAAATGGACCATAATTAGAGCTAAAGTCCAAGCCCAAATCAATGAAGGCCCAGGTTCATTGTCAAGCCTAGGCCCATGTAGTCCAATTGGAATTATTTCGGCCCAATAAGAAGGAGGTCTAAAGAGAATATGGTGGAATGAGAAGTATGGAATAACTGTCTCAGACCTGAGGGCCCACCACCTAGGGCCAAGAGTCACCTATTTCGGCTTTCAACTGATTGTCTTCTTAAGGAAGAATTGAAGTTGCTCACAAGCAGCTCAATCAAGTCTGTGGAAACTGCTTAGTCATGCTTATAAGCAGCTCAAGGCCTGCCCAGCCGTTATCCTTCAAGGTGAAGCAAGGCCAAGGACACGTGGCATCCATGCAAGCCACCAAAGCAGCTTACAAGTAGCTTAAGCAAGCTGTTCACAAGTAGCTCAATCAGGCCTCATGGCTGAAGATATGTACGTGAAGAGCAAGAAGTGGGCACAAGTTCCAATAAATTCTCTTTGCTTCAAGACTTTATATATTGAAATACTTAAAATAGCAGGAGGGCCCACAAGAGAAGGCTCTAGAATGGCCAAAAGGCCTGAAAATTCAACACAAATTTCCTTTTTGGCAACTTTTCATGCAAAAAAGCGAAGCCTTCAAGCTTGCAAACGTTTTTTGGAGTAAGGAGCAAGGCTTGGACAGGTGGCAATCATGCATTGGAGCATCCTAAGCAGCTCAAGCCTGAAGAAGGACACTTGGCAGCCATGCATAAGGGCAAGTGGAAGCAGCTCAAGGCCTGGAGTTGCTGCTTATAAATACCAGAATTGAAGGCATTAGCAAGGGTCCTAGCACCAACAAGCCCAGCGCTTAATCAACTCAAAACTTTCTCAAGTTTATTTTCCACTTCCCAGCAAAGTGAACCTGTTTGTATCTTTCAATCCAAACTAGCCTAGCCTAGTTTCATTTCATTTCAATCTCTTGTACTAATCAACTTCATTAAGCCATTAATGGAGCTTGTTTAATTTCATTCAGCCCTGCTTCTTCTTTTTTATTTATTCCTTTGTCTACTAACGATTAGGAAATATTTAAGTCCTTATCCCGCAAAAGAAAACCACTAACCACATACGGCCTCACCCCTTATGTCGTACACAATCGTTTTATAGAAGTCATATCTAAGGCAATCAAGCCTTAGCACGAATTTAGACTACAATCCAGTCCTGGCACGCTCCCAACCAAACCGCACAACCCGCTCGCGGTCCTTTGTTAGTTTTGCTCTTTTTGAGAAGAACAGGTTGCTAATTTTGGTTATACCGTTATGAGCCATATTTTGGGCCAACATTGTTAACTTTAGAAATATTTTGGTTTTGATCATGCCATTATTATGGATACCCTTAGTATGAAAAGGCCGACACTTTGTGGGTTAGATGGGTGCATAGTCGTGTAATAAAGCGCTAATTTTTGTGGCCTATGGAAATTCCTGTTGATTGTTCATGGACATTTGTGAAATACTTGGTCTTCGGTCTGTGACTTTTCCCCTTATAGATCGAGCACTTTATTAGACACGACAAGTCGACATGCCTTTCCCTCTTATAAAATACATTATTGGAAACGACAAGTCGACGTTCCTCTGGTTAGACATTCCCTTTTTGCTAAGTTTGGGGATGGTATTGTTTGTAACCTTGGGAGATCCCTAGAAGCTGTTGGATCCACCCGGTGGGCCTGTTTTTGTTATTGGGCTGGTTTGGCCCAGTTAGCTCTCTTTTGTATATGCTTGTATCCTCATTTGTGGAGTGTGTGCTGTATGTGAAAAAGAGAGAGCAGGAGAGACCGAGAGAGTGAGTGAGAGGAGAGTTCCATTGTATTGAGAGGAAAGTGTGAGTGATTGTGAAGAAAATCTCACCGGTGTAATTTCTCGATAAAGTGAAACCCCCCCTCCCCGTGGACGTAGGCCGGTTGTTTGGTCGAACCACGTAAGTTCTTGGTGTTGCTTTTCTTTTTCATTCTTGTCTGTTCTGTGCTTGTGTTTGGTGTGGATTGGGGTCCTAGCCATGACCCAACAGTGGTATCAAAGCGCCAGGTTCGGGCTGCGAAGTACACCGGAGGAACACGCACGATCGGAAAGCACACGGAAACCTCCATTGTTGCTGTTCACAGAACTGGTAAGAAATGAAGATGTTCAAAAATTATTTTTGACCAGTGGGTATTGTGTCTTTCACCCAGTCGATCTCAGTGGTGGTCGAGTGATCGGGTATCGTCACTGGAGGAGATCGTACGTGCGTTTCGAAAGGCGGCGGGCGGAGGCGAGTGGCGGCTTATTGGTCGATCGGTGAAGGAGTCATCGTACGGAAGTTTGGAATACAGGGTTTTGTTTGTCTCGAGGAGACGATCCCAGATCCGGAAAGTTCGTCGCTGAAAGTTACGGGGGTGGCCCACACGCGCAGGTAGAAGGCTGCGCGTGGCTGTTGGAATTTTTGAATTTGTTCCGCTGTTTAGAAGCTTCTAGCGCCGATTCAGAGGGGTCAGACCGACGGTCAAAGGGTCAGCGCACGGTTCGTTGGTGTCTCGGTCGGCTCGGAGCGGTTCAGACCAGTTCAGGAAGTGTTTCGTCCGGTTCGGTCCGATATCGACCGGTTCCTAACAGGGTTTTTCATTCCGGATCTATTTTCAGCCTCGGTTTGAAGTGATTCAACTCAGAAATTGCCGGTACGTTTTTTTACAGCTTTGAAATGTTAATTTTGGCATTGGTTGAGTTGATCGGGAGTACTAAGGGTCGGGTTTAAGTGATTATCTTGCTTTGGGTTGATAAAACAAGATGTCGGATTTTAGTATGAATACCATGGTTCTTTTGTCGGCAACCAATTATGCAATATGGAAGCCGCGGATGGAGGACATGCTTTCATGGAAAGATTTGTATGACCCTTTGGAGTACAAGGGAGTTAAACCGAATGATACGAAAACGGAGGATTGGAAGAAATTGAATAGAAAAGCTGTAGGTTTGATCCGCCAGTGTATTGGGCAGGAGGTGTTTCATCATGTAGCGCAAGAGACAGACGCTTACGCTCTGTGGACAAAGCTTGAGTCGATGTATCAGTAAAATACATCGCGAAATAAAGCGCTATTGATGAGGAGGCTTGTGAATTTAAAACTTCGAAGTTGTAGACACCTCCCAAACGGGGCATCGCCGTACAGATTGATCACGTTTGTTACTCGATTGGTTGCTTGCCTCGTAAACCAAGATCGTGGACATTCCCATGGCTAGGAACATCGCCACACGATAGCGGTTATCATCAAAACAGAGTCGCCACCTAGTTTATTAAAACTAGGAAAATAAATAGAGATTCTGGGTACAGGAGCCAAAAGTACAATAAGGGGAATGTGTTAGGCACCCCTCTTTGCCCAGCCGTGAGACTGGCCCATAATTGGTCAACATAAGACATGTAGATGCTTTATTTAATTCTAACACGTAATCTGTTTTTAGCCTTTAAGCAGTTAATGGTGAGCCAAGACTGTAATTGAAACATGCATCAGAAAGCAGAAAACAAAACAAAGCTGTCCCAGGGTAATGGATCCCGCGGTCGGTGAATAAATGTCACGGCCGAGGAATCCTCCTAGTTCAATGTACCGGCCGAGGGATCAAAGCCCCGGTCGGTGTTCTTCCTCACACCAGACTATACGATTAACAGATAATCAGAAAGCTATGATTAAGTATAAGAGCGATAAATAAAACAAACCAGAGGCCGTTGGGCCTCACCACCTTGATCCCTCAGTTGCTTGATTGCTTCAGATTGAGTGTGATTGACTAATTGCTCCTCAGAAAACCCTAGAGCTAGGGTTTGAATTTCGGGGTTTGATTGCTAGATTGATGGCTGCCTTCGGGAGGTTAGGACTTTCGAAGTGAGGTTTTGAGAGAGTAATTTTGCAGAGTATCGTGGCTTGAGAGGGTGATTCCACTTATCAATTTCGTGGTCTAAGGGCCTCTTTATTGTAGACACCCCAATTTGGTCTAACGATTATTTCAAGTCCCACCTTGGGACCATCCCGATGATGAAATGGATACAGTGATTGCTGATTGCTTCCTTGAGAACCTTAGGACTTTCGGTAAGAACTTTGAGCCACTTAGAGGACCCAAATCAAAGCCATACAGCCTTTCAGACAGAAATACAGAAGTCTAGGAGAATCCATCTGTCGGCCGTGACATCGATCCCACGGCCCTAATATCATTTCCTCACCCGAGCAACCTGTTGCTAGCAAAATCTCCCTGAGAGATCAATCCCTCGGCCGCAAGATCTATCCTTCGACCGAGACATCCATTCCTCGGCCATGATATCCTTTACTTGGCCGCCAGATCGACCTTTTTCCAGACTCTGGAACGTGTTCTGTTAAACGTTTGATCCAACTACACTACCTTCCCGATGCGTTCGGGCTACGCTCAGAGATTACGACGTAGAGTTAGAGGTGCATTGCAATTGCAATTGCCATCTCGTGATTTAATTGGCCGGAGTGAGTCACCAATTGCCTATATAAAGGGCCTTTGGACTCCAAAAATAAACACACGAAATTCATTAGAGTACACACTCTCTCAAGCCACGAAACTCTGCCAAAATACTCTCTCAAACCCACTCCTCAAAAGCTCTAACCTCCCGAAGGCAGCCGTCAATCCGGCGATCAAACCCCGAAGTTCAAACCCTAACCCTAGGGTTTTCAATCAAGCAATCAGTCAATCACGCCCAATCCAAAGCAATCAAACAACTGAGGGATCAAGGTGGTGAGGCCCAACGGCCTCTGGTTTGTCTTATTTACTGTATTTCTGACTAACCGTAGCATTTTGATCATTTGTTAATCTTTTGGTCTGGTGTGAGGAAGAACACCGACCGGGGCTTCGATCCCTCGGCCGGTACATCAAACCAGGAGGATCCCTCGGCCGTGACATCTATTCACCGGCCGCGGGATCCATCTCCCTGGGACAGTTTGTTTTGTTTTGCTTTCTGACGCATACTTTATTTATCGCACTGGCTCACTTTACTTACTGTTTAAAGGAATAAATAAACAGACTACATGTTAGAATTAAACAAAGCATCTACATGTCTTATGTTGAACGATTATGGGCCAGTCTCACGACTGGGCAAAGAGGGGTGCCTAACACCTTCCCCTTATTGTACTTTTGGCTCCCGTATCCAGAATCTCTATCTGTTTTCCCAGTTTTAATAAACTGGGTGGCGACTCTGTTTTGATGATAACCGCTATCATGTGGCGATATTCCTAGCCATGGGAATGTCCATGATTTTGGTTTACGAAGCAGGCAACCAACCGAGCAAACAAACGTGATCAATCTGTATGGCGATGCCCCGTTTGGGAGGTGTCTACAGTTTTTGGCGACTCTGTTGGGGACATGAGAGCCATAACCAAAAAGTTCAACATAAGACTAATACATGCCTTGTTTAATTCATTTATCATATGCATCGAGCGGGCAACCCGTTGAGTTCACCTGATATCCCGGCATGACACGGGCTATGTCGGGGGTTCCAGTAAACTCCACAGTCACTCGTACCTAGTGGTATATCAAAAAGGAAATCACCCAATCACCGCCTATGATGGGCTGGTGAGAGGATTGATGCCCTTTGACAACGGAGCACCCTGAGACTACCAAAACCTTGCATGTTCTAGAAAGCCATAGAACTTATCAAACTAAGACAGGAACCTACAGGCTAGGAACCTACTTGCATTTTACTTGCAAAAGTTCTTCCTCACACCTTGTATCATTTGTTGTTGTAATTAACTCTTTCTGTGCAGAAGGGTTGGGATTTTCAACCCAAATCCTAACCCTACACAGGCCGAATACTGACTTCCAGGTATTCTACTTTTCAAGCAGGCACAATAGGTAAATCAAAGAAGCAACCACAGCCAACTTTGTACTCTTATAACACCCAAAGCTACGCCAAACAAAGGTCTCTACAACCCTCCCATCTATCGTCCTCATCTGACAAAACACCCTCAGCACAACAATCCCAACCGCTTTCAGAAACTTCCCGGTCATCCCCTCAACGGACCCCGTCATTTACTATATCCCAAGCTTCGTCAAGCAACCCTTCTACCTTCATGGCAGACAACGACGCCACTATTGCTGACCCCCAAGCTCAAATCACTACACTACTAGCAGAAAAGGCAGCTAGAGATGCTGAGGATGAGGAAAGATCAATGGAAGACGAGAATCCCCATAAAGTAGTGTTGGCAGAAAATCCCGAGTTAACCAAGCAAGTCAAGGAAATCAAACAAGCCTTGGCTCGTTCACAAGGGGACCAAATTCTGGATTTCGAGGGACTTTACCTTTTCCCAGAATCCAAGCTGCCTGAGAATTTCAAGATGCCCAACATTGAGAAGTTCAATGGAACTGGCAACCCTACCAATCATGTTCGCCATGTTATCAACACCCTGAAGCCAATGGGCTTGAATGACGAGCTCATCGCCCAGTTGTTCCAGCGAACTCTCACCGGAAGTGCTCTTGACTGGTTCCTCACTTTGGAGTTTGTGCATTATCAAACCTGGCCAGAAATTGCCAATGCTTTCGTCAAGCAATATGCGTACAACGTCCAAATTGAGCTAACAACTCGAGACTTGGAAATGACCAAACAAGATTCCAATGAGGACTTTGCTACCTTTGTGGCAAGATGGAGGGAAAAGGCTGCCAAAATGAAGAACCGCCCCTCCGAGGAAGACCAAGTGAGGATAGTTGTCAAAAATTTGCAACCCGAATATCTCAGGCATATTTACACACAGGCTATAACCGATTTCAAGCGCTTGCATGCCACTGGGTTGCAAATCGAAGATGGAATCAAGCTAGGACTCATTGGGAAAGAAGAGGCCACTCCTCCACCTAAGAAAACCTTCTCTAGCCGTACATCTCACGCCTCCGTGAATGCCCTTGGCACATCCTTGTCTCAAGACCCTTTCCAAACCAGCCCATCCCGAGGCTCAAATCGACCCCGCCGCAACTTTGATCCTCTTTACATGACCTTGTCCCAAGCCTTGACCATCCTCAGCCGTCAAGGGCATCTCAAACCTTTAAACAAACCACTTCCTCCATCGCCCTACGGTCCAAACCATGATCCAAACAAACAATGCGCCTACCACCAACACCCTGGGCACGAAACAGACAATTGCATGCGTCTTCGTCACGACATTCAAGACCTTATTGATAGTCGAACCATAAAACCTCAAAAACCTGATGGGCAAGCCAACCCACTCCCTATCTATAATGCTGAACCGCCATCTCGAAGTATCAATCTCATAAATCTATCTCACAACCCCACATACAATCCCAGCCAATACATTGTCCAAGACAACCAAACCAAACTTACCTTAACCTTCAACGAGGAGGACGAGTGTTTCATGATGGAGGAGGAGGATGATAATAACTCTAATCAGTCAGAAGTAATCGACGTTGATATGTCCGACATAAGTAGCAAAGATCAGGCAGAGGGGGAAAAGCTAAGGAAATGGAAAGAACATTCCTGGGCGAAACACAATTTGGAGGATCCAGACATTCCATTTGTAGAAGATGACGAATGGCTTCGTATCTGGTTTGAGAATAGGAAGAAGGAAAAAGAAAGGGTCATCATGATGAGAAGGCATGCTCACTTCGAGCCTGCCCAAATAGTGGTACGCATCAACCGTCCCAAAATTCCAACACCGCCCATTGTTTGGGAGACAATCAATCTCATAGAGAAGGAAGAGGAGTTTCAAATGCAACCATGGGTCAACCCTTACGACGAGTGCGACTATAGTCAATGGATAGAGGAAAGAGAAGATCTAAATTTCATATGCACATAACCCTATAAAACAGGGGAAAGCGACTTTGATGAAATGGAAGAAGAGTGCAATGATCCGCTCGATGAAATCTCCTTAGCATCACTATTCAATCAGGAGGAAATAGCTGATGACCACACAATCGATGAGGAAAGAGAAAGGGAGATTCATACCAACACATCCATCTGGGGATTACTCATGGCTCAATGAGGTAGCCGTCAAAAATGAACCCAGTTCAAAGGCTCTATTTGGCAAGGAAGAAGGTGGGAAAGAGTACAAAGTTGCAAAAGACAAGGGAAATGACCCCGACATGCTGCAGTAGCTGAGAAGTCACAACATGGCAAACAAAAAACGTTAAAACATTGGTTTTGCTTTAAACAAACTAGAACGAGTTTTGGGCCCCTGGTTGGGCATTTTATTTCCGCTAAGAGAATTTCTTTTTCATCTTCCAGATTATGCTTATCTAAATCTAAATTCCTAAATTGTAA
This sequence comes from Rhododendron griersonianum, assembly GCA_018127125.1. Classification (NCBI taxonomy): domain Eukaryota; kingdom Viridiplantae; phylum Streptophyta; class Magnoliopsida; order Ericales; family Ericaceae; genus Rhododendron; species Rhododendron griersonianum. Next base: position 12,631,055 of record CM030798.1, on the reverse strand, counting down.
TTGCCATGCGCTATGCTCTCATTGCCAAAACAAGGGAAAAATTCGAAGGGATCAAAATCTTTGTGTCCCTGACAAAAGGGAAGGAAATGATGAACTCTAATTACTTAAAACTAGGTTTTTATCAAAACTCAGGAAGAAGACGCTATCTCCGTAAGAACACTTAGGGTTAGCTTGCCCATTGTGAAAGTACAAACGCAACAGGAGGTTCATAAAAACATCTCCATCAAATTCCTCTCCAAAACACTAAAACCCTCTTGAGAGAAAAATGCTCGTTGGGCAAACTATACACCCAAGCAAAAGTAAGAGCAAAGCCTGCTAGGACAAGAAAAAGCGAAAAACGCAGCCTAGGCAAAAGTTAAGGCATTTGAAGGAAAGCTCGCTAGGGACTCAACCTCTATCAGGTAACCTATGCAAAACTTAGAGCATGAGAGAAAGAAAAACCAAGAGTGAAAACCCAACCCCCAAAGGTGGTGATCTTGGAACTACGTAAAAGGCCTGATTCCCTGATTGGGATACGTAAGCAATCTCGCATCGAGATACGGCCCAAATATTTGGAGAAATGAAAACATCAACAGGTTTGTACTCAATGATAGGCATAGCTAACCCTGCGTATTAAGCTCACAAAAGATGAGTTAGTCATTTTCCAGGGAATTGACAAAAACAAAGACACGTAAGAATTATAGTTCATCCCCTCTAACCCAAAAGTCATCAATGCAATGAGTATGATACCTCAAAAACTCTTAAGTTTGATAATCAGGCTGTGGAGCATGGCAAAAGCAAGAGACAGAAAATCAAAGACTAAGCATAGGAAGGAATGTGAAACAGGATGCCACTTGGCTAAAGCAAAACCTAGCTCCCTTGGGAAAATAGACGTAACGGCCGGATAATCAATACCTCGGCCGCAACAAAGATCCTTCGGCCGAGTGATCGATTCTTCGGCCAAATGTTTTCACACAAAATTACTGTCTATCAGCAAAAACTTGTTCAAAAAAAAGCCATGTTCTGACTATCGCATGCAAACTCAAGACATCTAGGGGCATAAAAAGCATTTCTCATTTCATGAACAAAAGCTTGTTTACAAAATCATTGTTGTGGTTGCTTTCACTATACAAATATAGTTCCTACCTATCTTCTACTAACTATGAACAGGAAAAAGAAAAGCCCTAAAAGCTAGGCGATCTCTGAGAAGAGGGCGAGAGCTGCTCACTGGTCCCCACATTCCCCCCAGCAGCCGGTACTCCCTCAGCCTCGAGCTGTAGCCAAAGAGGGATACAAACATTCAGATTCAAGGAATAATACACAGCAAATAAAATTCATAAAGAGAGTTGTACCTCGAGGATCCTACGGCACTGTCTCCGAACCAAAACCTCCGCACTCTGATAGGCGTGAAGCCATTCCTGCACTATCACGGCAGATACCTATGGAACAGTCAAGCATTACAAACATCTAAAGCAAGGGATACAATGCGAAGTGATGAAAGCTAACATGGAAAGCTAAAGATACCTGTGAAGCCCCGGCTGGCAAAGTGTAAAGCTGTGTCGTGCAAGGAGTCAACGTCAGGCGCTCCTCCTCCCCATCATCTGAGTGGAAGGAGACGAACGAAGGAACCCGTGGCCAAACAGGAGCAACGGGAGGAGCCGCAACAGACGAGGTCAAGAAAAGACGGCAGTACTCCGTATAGTCACCTGCCTGGAGGAGTAAACCCGCCCAATCTCTGATCCGAGCGTTCTTCAGATCTTCCTTCGACATCAAAGAAGTGGACCTCATAGATACTGGAGGAGAAGGAGGAACAAGCTGAAGAGCCTCAACACGTAATCGCCACTGACTAGCCACTCGATCGCCTAAGTACCAGGCTCGGCAAAATGGACCCTCGAGCAAGCTACGGGTCCGGTCCAGGACTCTACAACGTGCAAGAGAGACATCCTCTGGTACACCACCCCAAGGGTCAATCCGTACCTACAAAGCAAGAGCAAAATCAGCCCTAACACAAGAATATGGAAGTCTAAAAGACAAGAGGTACGAAGAAAGAAGTACCTGATCGACAATAAGCCGGTCCAAAACTCGCCGCCACTCAGGAAGGCTCAAAACTGGTGACCGTGGCCTCCGTTGCCCCACCAACCATCGCTCGTAACGAGGTATACAGTTCGCATCTCCATGCCTAGTCTCAGGGGGAAACTGAAGAAGATGCTCGAAAGCCCAGAGCTGAAATATGGATTAGCAAAACAAGTTCAGAACTAGGGAAAAGCCAAAGTAAGAACAGAGGTACAAAGGAATAATATATACCTCAAGCACTCGAAAGTGACCACAAAGAATGGGACTCTTGTCCCACGAGCAAGTTCCAAGACTACCATACAAAGTGGTCAAAGCAGACGAGCCCCAGTCAAACTCCCGAATAGCTCCCAAGTGCTGCAGAGGAGCCAAAAACTGCGTGTGTACCGAACCATCCTTGTTGGCAAACAACGTTTGCCCAAGGAGGTAAAGAAGGAAGGCCCGCGTTAATTGCCCGGCACTCACCTAGGTCAGAATGTCAGCCACCATGAAAGTCTTGCTTAGCCAAGCAAGATCGATATGACCCCGGGAACGAACAGGGGGCACCTTGCCCAGAAACCACCTCAAAGCTCCCGCTCGCTCCCAAAGCCGGGGGTCAACTCGAAGAGCAACTCCGCCTACCCGCAGGCCAGTCAGCAAAGAGAAGTCACCCGGAGTGATAGTCATCTCGCCAGCAGCAGGAAAGTGGAAGGTATTGGTGGTATCCCACCACCTCTCAACTAGCGAGGTCATCAATGACCAATCCATCTTCGGAAGATCGAGGCCCAGAACGAATGTCTCGAAGCCTGCAGCACGTACTAATTCCCGAGCCTGCTCTGGCAGCTTCAAGAACCATCTGTGCACCTCCTTGCCTCCACCGCGAGCTTCCAGCCTCCTGTTTCTCTGCCAAAGACAAAAGGGAGTTAATCTCATGATTGCATAAACAACGGAAATGCTAAGGGGCGTCAAATTAACATCTAAAAGCATGCATTGCCTAGACAGGGGGCACAGTTATTTTAGTTTCCTTAAACAAAAACAAGTTCAACCCAAACATGGGTTCTTCTCATTCACGCTCCTAGCCAAAAGGGATTTTCATCCCGCAAACAAAAAAAATTCATTCTTAAAAAATACAAAGACTTCCAAAACTCCGAACTAAAGTAAACTTTTTACTTTTCAGGAAACTCACCGGCACGTTCAGAACGCTCAGGTGATGCTCAGGCTCTCTGCGAACTATCTCGGCCTCTGGGCCACCAACAGGAGGGTGGTACTGCAGGAAACCGCCATAACCCAACCTACGCGAATGAAGAATGTAGGTAGCGGCATCAAACAAACCAAGCTCCTCAATCGCCTCCTCGTCAGAAGACGAATACTCGCACCTACATGAAGGGTGCGAGGATGAACCCGCAACACCCGAAGATGGCGTGGCCATCACGTCCAAGCCAAGAAAGGAAGAAAACCAACGGTTTCAAACAACCGAAGCTGGCAGCAACGGCGACCGGAGGTGATGGTAGCCGGCGGCGAGAAAGGAGAACGACGGCGGCGAATGGGAATGAACGTCGGAGGAGGAAAACGAAGGAGAAAAGTAGGGGGAGGAGAAAAGATTAAATGGGCCGTGAGATCGATTAAACTGAACTTAAATCGATTTTCTGACTTTTGGCTATCTCACGGCCGAGACATCGATTCCTCGGCCGAGACACCAATCCTTCGGCCGAGAGATCGATCTCCTGGCCTCCCAATCTATTTCCCTCAGCCATATCAGGTCTTGCTCTGTGCACTGACTCAAGCCAGTACAGACTTCTAAGTCCTCAACCAACCAAGTAGCCTTGGGGGGCATCCCCGAGCCAATACAATGTGATCAGAATTAGCCTTGGGGGCATATCCAAGTATGAGGAAAATCTCTCTCCACAAACTGCTGGCCGAAGCAAAATCAAAACACCCAGTGGCTCTACGCCTGTATTCACTATCAAACACCGTGACTCCAGGTCCACCACCTCCACAGGCTCAAAGCCATTATCTCAGCGGCTCTACGCCCATCATCATAAGCGGCTCTACGCCCATCATCTCTATTCACTCAGCGGCTCCAAGCCCACTATCTCAACTGGCCCAGCAGCCATACAACCATTTCAGCGGCTTCAAGCCCATTATCCTCACAGGCTCTAAGCCTATGTCTACCATCTCAAACTGGCTCGAAGCCGTAACAACCACCTCAGCGGCTCAAGGCCCATTATCCTAGCAGCTCTACGATCGTATTCACTCACTCAGCGGCTCTAAGCCCACTATCTCAACTGGCTCGAAGCCGTAAATAAGCAACAGGCTCTACGCCGCCCCAACAATCAAGACATCTATTCTCAGGCTCTACGCCTGAATGCTCAAAAATCTAACATTTTAAATGCTCAAGCTCTACGCTTGGATGCCCAACCACTGTGTACTGGATGCTCAAGTTATACACTTGAATACTCAAGCTCTACGCTTGGATGCCCAACCACTGCGTACTGGACGCTCAAAGCCTGTATTTTGAATGCTCGGATTCTGCCGTCCGAATGCTCGAGCTCTACGCTCTGAATGCTCAAGTCCGGAACTTGATAGAAGCTCTAAGCTTAAAAACAAACACACACGTACGGGCCCGTGCATAAATTGCATTATCACATCGAGTCTGCATCATCATATCTGTTCACATCTAACAACCATCATCACACATACACACTCTGCATATCTCTCATGAAACAGGTCAACCCTATAATCAACCGGCTCTACGCCTCGGTTTTATTGATCGGTCCAGTACCTCGATCATTTGGCTCTACGCCAAAACTTATGATGAGAAAGCTCCATGCACAGACCATCAGAATGCAACCAGTTCTACGCTTCGGTTCAAACACGACAAGCTCTGACACCACAGGCTCTCACCTTATGATCAATACCAGCTCCGCGCTTTGGTTCCATCAAGCTCTAAAGCTCACCTCAGGCCTCCGCCTCAAGACCACAACAGGCTCCATGCCTCGATTCCATCACTCTCAGGCTCTCGTCTTATACCAGCTCCGCGCTTCGGTCCCATCAAATTCCATCACCTCAGGCTCAAAGCTCTGACACCTCAGGCCTCCGCCTTATGACAACAACCAGCTCCGTGCCTCGGTTCCCTCATTCCGCAAAGCTCCGTGCTCCAGTTACTGGCCCTGTGCCCCCCATATCTCAAAAACAAACGGCGTCTGACTCATCCCAACAGATGGTTTGGATTCCACCCCATTACATCAATTCCTTCCAGCTCATTCGCAAGGATAGGCTACTCTACCGAGCTCCTTTCAGTCAAAGTAAGGATGATCAAGAAAAGCAAACGCACCTGCCGTGTACTGATCTACCCCAAAATACTAAGAAAGCTCTCCGCAAAAACTCCCTGGCAGCCCCGCGCTCCTTCAACTACTCTTCGCCAAAACCCTGGCTCAGTCTAGGTTCGTCACACTACGGCTTTTTAAGCCCAAAGGTACGTCTTCTGTCTCTAACCCTCTAAACTTTTACTTTTTCTTTATTGCCCGAACTACGGTTGGTCTGAATTTCCTTTGTGGAATACGTAGGCAGCCTCCCGGCCCGACCATAACAAAACCTTTTTTTAAAAAAAACCCCTTGGAATAGTGGTTGGACCAAATTGAGTTGCTTTTTACAGCTTTGACTCTTACTCAAACATGTCTCGCGATCCGTCTGAGTTCAGTCAAAGAGGGACATCTGTAGACACCCCAATTTGGCCTAACGATTATTTCAAGTCCCACCTTGGGACCATCCCGATGATGAAATGGATACAGTGATTGCTGATTGCTTCCTTGAGAACCTTAGGACTTTCGGTAAGAACTTTGAGCCACTTAGAGGACCCAAATCAAAGCCATACAGCCTTTCAGACAGAAATACGGCCGAGTAAACAATTGATAGAACGTTCCAGAGTCTGGAAAAAGGACGATCTGGCGGCCGAGTAAAGGATATCACGGCCGAGGAATGGATGTCTCGGCCGAAGGATAGATCTTGCGGCCGAGGGATTGATCTCTCAGGGAGATTTTCTAGCAACAGGTTGCTCGGGTGAGGAAATGATGTTAAGGCCGTGAGATCGATGTTACGACCGACAGATGGATTCTCCAAGGCTTCTGTATTTTCTGTCTAAAAGGCTATATGGCTCTGGATTGGGTCCTCTAAGTGGCTCAAAGTTCTTACCGAAAGTCCTAAGGTTCTCGAGAAGGCAATCAGCAATCACTGTATCCATTTCATCATCGGGATGGTCCCAAGGTGGGACTTGAAATAATCATTAGTCCAAATTGGGGTGTCTACAGAAGTGGTGATTCTGTTGCCGTTCACTCAAGTGAGTTTCAAAATTTGGTAAATCAATTAGTCTCTGTTGGTTTGAAGTTCGATGATGAGTTGCAGGCTCTGTTATTACTTAGTTCCTTGCCGGATAATTGGGAAACACTGGTGGTTTCTCTGAATAACTCGACGCCGGATGGAAAGTTGAGCATGAGCATAGTAAAGGATGCTTTGTTCAACGAGGAGGCTCGGTGGAAGGAAATGGGGATGGATTGTGAGGATGAGTCGCGAGCACTAGTTTCGGACGGAAACAGAGGGAGGAGCCAAACGAGAGGAAACAGGAGAGGTGGCGGCAGTCATTCTAGGCTGAAAGGAGGAGGGGCATATCAAGCGAAATTGCCCAAAGTATAAAACGGAGAAAGGTAAAGGAAAAGACCAATCAAAGGATGCAGCGGTTGTGGTTCATGGATCCGATGGGGAGCTTATGGTAGCCGTGTCAGACATTACGGACGCAGGAAAATCAGATTGGGTACTGGATTTTGGGTGCTCATATCATGTTTGCGGGGATAAGCGACAGTTTTGGAATTACGAGGCATTTGATGGAGGATTTATCCGGATGGCTAATAATTCGAGGTGTCGGGTTGTTGGCAAGGGGATAGTGAAATTTCAGATGCCGAGTGGAAAAACTGTGAGGCTTGAGGGGGTGCGACATGTGCTAGGTTTGAGGAAGAACTTGATATCTCTTGGGATGCTTGATGAGAGAGGTTTTAGTTTTTCAGCAAGTAGCGGAGTCCTTCGGGTTTGTAAAGGAAAAAGAGAGATGCTGCAGGGGAAGACGATTGGTGGGCTATACAGGCTTGTGGGATCTGTTGTGACAGGAGGAGCTGCTGTCAAGCATGAGACAAGCGGTATAGGGTATTCGGCTGGACAAGGGGTACATCAATTGCCGATACGCACATGGAGAGAACGCGGGAGTACACAGAGGTGTCACGGTTCTTCGGAGGGTGCGCGGGATTCAGGCCTGAAAGTGAGAGAGTAATTGATGCAGGATGTTCACCGGGAAGCTCATAGGAAAGGGACAGGAATTCTAAGAATGGGAGCTCCGAAAACGAAGAAGAGAGTCTCTTTCGCTCTTGATTTGGTTAGTGGTGGTGATTTCTCCGGGGTTGTCGACACAGTTTGAGGGAAAGACCCATCGCGGACGGCGAGGTGGTGAGTCTCGCGGAGCACCCGGTGAGGGGGTGCGGGCGCTCAAGCAATGGAGGAGCGCGGGTAAAAATGGACTCCGTTGCGGGCTTGGAGACATCTTGGTTGGAGATGGAGACGTTCCGGTTGGTGAGCGCGGATACCTAGGGAGGGGGTGCATCCTACGCAAGGGGGTGCGGTTGTTCTCATGCTCGGTCGGTGATTACCCACTCGGGGTGGAGGGGGTGATTGTTGGGTCCACCCGGTGGGCCTGTTTTTGTTATTGGGCTGGTTTGGCCCAGTTAGCTCTCTCTTTTGTATATGCTTGTATCCTCATTTGTGGAGTGTGTGCTGTATGTGAAAAAGAGAGAGCAGGAGAGACTGAGAGAGTGAGTGAGAGGAGAGTTCCATTGTATTGAGAGGAGAGTGTGAGTGATTGTGAAGAAAATCTCACCGGTGTAATTTCTCGATATAGTGAACCCCCCGTGGACGTAGGCCGGTTGTTTGGCCGAACCATGTAAGTTCTTGGTGTTGCTTTTCTTTTTCGTTCTTGTATGTTCTGTGCTTGTGTTTGGTATGGATTGGGGTCCTAGCTGTGACCCAACAGAAGCTAGGGTTTGCTCTATTATTGTCGACCGTACTTAGAGGTGGCCTAGAGCTAGGAATACCCTTATGGAAGAGATTATTAGGCAAACTCCTACGGATTTGATTTACTTTGCTGATAGGGAGGATAGGGTGGTCTGGTCTCTTACGACTTAATGGTGAGTATTCTTCCAAATCTGCGAGGGAAGCTTTGCGTGATCCTGGGGATGAGGTTGTATGGCGCCCTTTGGTATGGTTCAAACATCATGATCCCTCGCTGGGCTGTTATTCAATGGATTGCTTTTCATGGGAAGCTGTACACTCGAGATTGGTTGTTCTCATGAGGCATCATTTCTGACAAGAGTTATGTTTTCTGTAATGGCATGGGCAAAAGAAATCCCACGACCATATTTTCTTCCTTTGTCCTTTTTTCTGTCGCTGTTTGGCATCAAGTCCTACTCAAATGTTGTATCTCAAGACCTCCTTAATTTGTCTTTAAAGGAGATGAAGTGTCTTGGGGGCTTGCCCATTGCAGAGGGAAGTCGATTAGTTGCACAATTTACAAACTGTCGTTTGCTGCCTCTGTTTACTACCTCTGGAGCGAAAAGAATAATAGGATATTACAATTGAAAGGGGGTTTTGGAGAATGTGGTGGAGAACATGCGTGCTTGTTTATGTGGCTGTTGTAATGTGGAGCTTTCATCAGCTAATGCTAGGATCATGGAAAATTGGCGAGTTCCTTCTTTTGTCTTCAAAGCTATGTAATCAAATAGCTAGGTGGATTCTTTCTTTGCTTGTATAGGTTGAGCTTATGCTCTGATTGTTTTGGGCTGGGTTCAAGGGTATGCCCATGCTCTCTTGTTTTCTGTTTTGGTGAGTTAGAGCATCTCCAATCCAACAATCTCTATTCCTCCATTTTGGAGGATCAAAATATAATTTTATATTGAAAAAGTGATTTTGAAGGATTCTATTCCTATTAACTTCAATCCACACATCTCTATTCCTCCATTTCTTCAACTAAAAGAAAAAAAAGGAGAGATTTGAGTTGAGGACTAAACTCAACCTCTCCAATCCGATATACTCCATTTTTGCCTCTATTCCTCTATTTCTCCATAAATTTTTGACCCTTCAAATATGGAGGATCAAAACCAATCCTCCAAAATGAAGACAAATATGGAGGATGGGTTGAATTGATTAATTCAGGAATGAAGAGAGATTTAGAGATATAGAATATGCAATGAAGATGCTCTTATAAAAGCTTAACTTTCCCAAAAAAAGAAGAAGAAAAACTACCGTCCTAATTTCCCACCTTTCAACTTACCATAATCAAGGCCTTTTAAAAAAAAAAAAACTTACCATAATCAAGAAAGAATGGCTCATAGTATTAATTAGAGTAATCTTATTACATTATTAATTCTCCTTATTTACGTGATCTTATGCGTCCTTTGTACACCGTATATGCACCCATTTGGTCGGTACCTTCGGTGTTTCTATTTCCGTTGCGGACAATCCGACCAACAAATGGACCGGAGGGCGGTGCTCCGTAGCCCTGTGTTGTGCACGACAAATCGCCGCCGCTTCGGTCTCGCTCCAATGATAAAAAATGTTCACTTCGTAGAGCTCGTTAAGTAGAACACGTGTATCAAAAATCAGCTCGATCGGATATTATTAAGTGCCTCATCCGAACATTGTTCTCTTGAAATGAGTGGATCCGAAATACTAGATAAAATCCACTATTTTTTGGTACACTTAATAATTTTAAGATAATAATGTTCACATGAGACACTTAATGATATCCGATCGAATTGACTTTTGGTACACTTGTTCTATCTGACGAGCTCTATATAGTGAACAATTTTAATCATCGAAACGAGATTGGAGCGGTAGTGATTTGCTGTGCACAGTACATTGCACAGCACCGCCTACAGTACCCCCAAATACCAACTTACCAAAAACAGCCCGCCAAACAACTCTTTTCAAAACAATTCGAAAGTGACCCGAGGGACCCCACACTCCCCACTTTAAAAACTCGAACGTGGCGCATCATGCCTAGAACCCCCACACGGTTTATTTACCTTTTTGGTCCTCAAAATATTACTAGCAAGTAGTCAATTTCGTTCCCAATGTTTAAAATGTATGTTAATTTGATACCCATCCCTAACGCCATCCCTCTTGTATGTTACTTCTTCCGTTCCTAAATGAGAGTCCTTCTTCGGAATTTCAAGTTTTTTAAAGGACATGTAATTATTACACATACTTTCCATCATTATCCCTATATTCTACATATTTTGTACCATTTGTATTCAAATAAGAGGGATACTTTTTAAATTTTATCAAATTTCCACTTTTATTTTTAGAAAAGGAACAATTATTTTGAAACATCCCAAAATAAAATAAGAGACTTTCAATTTGGAACGGAGGGAGTAAAATAGAGGACATCAAGGTATCTCACCCCAAACACAACCACAAATGAAGAAAAAAAAATGCAACCCACTTTGCTTCATGGGTTGTGTGACCTCGAAGCAGGCGTGTCGGTGACCCCGGCTCTCGACTCCGGGGCGTTCAGGGAAAACGGGACGGGTCAGAGGTGGGGGAGCGAGTTGGGGGAGGTGGTGGTGGTGGAGAAGAAGAAGAGGTCTGAGTCGTGGGGTTGAGTGGGAGCGAGTTGGGTGAGTCGGGGAGGGCGAGTTCGAAGGGGTATAGCTGTGGTGGTGGTGAGTCGTTGAGCTTTAGGTTGGGGAATTTGCTGAAGTACGTGGAGGGAGAGCAGGTGGTCGCCGGTTGGCCGGCCTGGCTGAGCGCCGTCGCCGGCGAAACCATTCACTATTGGGTGCTACTTGTTTCGAAAGGCTGACTCTTTCGAAAAGCTGGAAAAGGGTTGATGCACTTGGTTTTTTTTTCCAATAGATACCCTTTGCTACATACAGGTTTACAGAGATTGACACGGCCACTGATGCTTTTTTTTTTTTTTGTTTTTTGATATTTTCAGTTTTTTTTTCTTTTTTCATTTTGTTGTAGTGTTTGGGTGAAATACCATTGATGTCTTCCATTTTAACGGACAAAAGGGACAACAAAAGGGACAACGTTAGGAGTGAGAACTAGATTGACACATATTTTAAACGTTGGGACAAAATTGGTCAAATGTTTAGATTGTAAACGAAATTGACCATTTGCTCATACTTTGAGGACCAAACGGTAAATAGGCCACCACACACTAGTATATCTGCCCCACCCCCACACAGCACGCACAACACAACCGTCTTCCTTCCCAAAGTCAAAAAGTAGTCTTCTTAATTCCACAAGTAAAATAAAATAGAGTTAAAAAAAGGGGCAAAAATTGCTCTCTTCACTCTCTTCTTCTACTTGTGCTTCCTCTGCACGTCCATACATATCGCCGCTTCCATCGTCGTTCGCTCCGCGCTCCGTCGTCGTCTTCCTAGGGTTCCTGCAACGGAGGACGTCGTTGTTGCTTTATCGGCGATGGACAGCGTCATTGGACTCGTCAATCGCATTCAGAGGGCTTGTGCTCTCCTCGGTGACTACGGCGCCGATAACGCCTTGCCTACTCTCTGGGACTCTCTTCCCACCATCGTTGTCGTCGGCGGCCAGGTTCTCTCTCTCTCTCTCTCTCTACTTTTTTGCGTATATACAAACGTGCATGTGCGTACAGATACGTATCAACATGTATATATACATACACGTATATGTTTACACGAATTGCATGATTGTTTGTGTATACGTTTCGTGTTCTGTACATCGTGGTTAATTGTTAGGTCTGATTGCAATTTGTGTTTCTGGATTGTTACAAGTGCAGACGTGCATGGGTAAATATATCATGCAACCATCTCTAAAGTTGTTTGGTTGCGATTCGTGCGCTTACAGGCATGTAGAGTCGTAGTTGTCATCATCCAGGGCAGTCTCTCTACATCGTACATCCGCGCGTGCAGGGGCGGCTCTAGGATTTGAATTCAGCAGTGACAAAAACGAAAGAAAATTTTTGTATACAAAGCTCTATAAGTAACAAACGCATTTATTTTAGCTGAAAATTTGTTCGGCCTGATTTATTTTAATTTGTTTAGCTATGTTGTCTCCTTACTCACAAATATAAGTGACTTTTCATTTACTTGGCTAACGTATGAATGATTCAGTGCCGACAATGTTTTACGAATGATTCACTCCCGACAATATTTTTTGAAATCATATTATGTGTAAAGACTACAAAATTTTGGTCCATTTTGTGAGCTCAGGGGGTTCACTTGAACCCCCTCATAACACAGTGGAGCCACCCCTGTGTGCGTGTTTGTGTTTGAAAGTAGATATACACAATAGAAAGGTTAAAGATGTATGCACTCTCATTTACCTGTTTTTCGTGCGTGTATTTTGGTTAGTTTTGATTGTGATTCGTGGTTTTTTATATGGTTTGCAGAGCTCTGGGAAATCTTCAGTGTTGGAGGGTATTGTTGGGAGGGATTTTCTGCCAAGGGGATCAGGTAAATTGTTTCTAGAACCTACTTTTAGATATATTTTTTTTGGTTTTGATGTATATTAATATATCGTGTTTGGTGTCTGGGAGAAGTTGGAAAAAACGATTTGAAGCCAGGTCTTATGTTGTCCAGGTGGCTATGCTTCCCCGGAAATGCTGGTTTGGTTGTGTTTTTTATTTTATTTCTCTTTCATCAACTGCGACTTTTTCTCCATTCCTCTGGGTTATCGTCTTAAGGCTTGTAAAGACATTACCTGGAGGTTTCGAGATTTAGGTCCAGTTTATTTGTGTAAAATCAAAACATGGTTTTGAGTCTTTAGACTACAGTAACACGGGACCAGCAGTCGTATTTGAGGCTATAGAAAGATTTTAATGGCAGTCTCATTGAGGTGCGATTTATTTACCTCAAAGAAATGTATTCTATTGAATATAGCAAGATGTGCCCAGATGTCCTAGATTGAGTTGACCTGTTTCTTAACCGTAGAAGATCTATAAGCATTGATGTTTTTTTTTCCCTCAAAATTTTCTTAAATATCTCCGATATCAGTTAGGAGTTGGGACGGAAAGCTTGCATAATGAATTTTTTTGTTGTACTTATTTTTCCTGTCTTGGATTACCTCGTATTTTTTCTCCAGGAATTGTTACTAGGAGGCCTTTGGTGTTGCAGTTGTACAATACAGAGCAAGGACAAGAGGACTATGCCCAATTCCTCCACCAGGAGAACAAAAAATTCACAGACTTTTGTATGTGTGCTCTTGTGCAAATTCACTTTTGGTTTCACTGTTTGATGTTTTGGCAGACATTCCAATACAAGCCTCCTGTTGATGGTTTATATATATCCAGAGAAAGGCTGCTTTCAGTTGTGCTTGTTATGTGTTTTCGTAACTAGTCTGTTGTCATTAGGTTTTAAGGATGTGTACTTTCGTTTTCCCCTTCAGGCAATCACTTCTAAACCTCACATAAATGTACACACAAAAAAATGAATGTACAAAAACAATATTCTTCCTGATATCCATGTGTTAATAGGCCGTTTAAAATACTTATTACTTTCCAGTTTCCACCTTGGCTTGATTGCTGGTATTGTTTTGCTATCCATTTCTATCAACCTTCGTGCATGTTGTATGTCTTGACAATATGTAGAGAATCTATATGTGGTTGCTTTCTGGTTGGTCTTGAAATGGAAGTGATCATGTTGTTTCACATATTTCGTCTTTGAATTTTGTATGCAGCCTTGGTACGAAAAGAAATTCAGGAGGAAACAGACAGAGTGACTGGGAGGACGAAACAGATTTCTCCTCTTCCTATTAATCTCAGCATATTCTCTCCCAACGGTACGCGTAATTTATTTCCATTCTGATCACGCAAAGTTTGTTAAACCGTGAATGTCCTTATTTCATCTGGCTAAGATAGAGAGGCATAGTCCAAGTTTCCAAAGCCTATCAGAGTTGTAGACCTTTTTTTTTTACCAAATAGTTGGTCATTTTTGGACATATTTCTTATAGGTCTACAGTGTCCAGTGAGTATCGTGTCAGGTCCAACGCTACATGCCTACTTTTTAGAAGTGGCCGCGCTTCTTAGATGATCATTTCCTATTCTGTTAGGAGTTTGTGAATGCTTATGTTTGCATTTTTCACCCCACCTCTTCTCTGATGATTTTTATTGAATATTTTTTTGGCAGTTGTCAATTTAACCTTGATAGATTTACCTGGTCTAACGAAGGTGGCTGTAGGTATGAGTTCCCCATTCCGCATTTATTATGGTCATGCCTATGTTATACTTTTCTGAATTTTTTGACCTCCAATGAAAACTACAAATTGTTTCTAATTGGCAGAGGGACAGCCAGAGAGTATTGCTCAAGATATTGAAAACATGGTTCGCTCCTATGTAGAGAAGGTAATGTGCATCTGTATATGTGGATATGAAAACTAGAGGTAAATCATGGAATTCATTGGTTGCCTTCCTATGCTGTCTTTCTCAGCTGTAATACAATTGAGGGAGACCTCTAAGCGTGTTTAAGAAAATGAAAGGGGAAGAATCAATGAAGAATAAAATGGTAGCAGATAATATGGTTTTTGTGGTACTCAAGTCCTAAGGTTTCTTCTGCAAGCAATGCATAATGATACTAGGCAAAAATCTAGCAATTTGGAATATCATAGATCACTATTTATAGGAAATTTTTTGCAATCCCTTTGCTTGAAATAAATGCTTAATAGTATAATTGATCGACTCTACCTGGGCTACAGTTTTTAGAATGCCAATATCTATTTTTCTCTTTTGCATGCATGCCTGTTGCCATTCTTCATCAAGCATGCTTATGTCATGTAACCATTCTTTCTTTTGCAATTATTTTAATTTGGATCTTATGCTGAATAAAATAAACTTCTAAATATCTTGTTCGTGGTTGGCAGCCAAATTGCATTATCCTTGCTATAACTCCAGCCAATCAAGATATTGCAACATCTGATGCTATCAAGCTTGCTCGGGAAGTTGATCCAGCTGGTACTTCTGCACATTTTCTGTAATTTTGGTCCAATGCATTATTCCTAGTTTTGCCTTCCTTACTGTACAATGCATGGGTAATTCGCAGGTGAAAGGACTTTTGGTGTTCTAACAAAGCTTGATTTGATGGACCGGGGAACTAATGCATTAGATGTAAGTTTCTTACCTTCGAATATGTTTTGCTGAAAAAGTGCTGGAAACAGGAATATAGGGCGGAGATCAACCAGTATTATAATTAGGAGGGTTGGTGTTCCCTGTTTTCAATAACATCAGAAAACTACATAATATGTTGGAAAGTGTTGTTTCTGTGGGGAGCTTGCTTGAGAGTTACCATACTAACAGGACTATAGAAGCTTGCTTGAGAGTTCCGTACTAATAGGAGCTAGCTTGGTTGGACATTTTCTGAGGAGATATTCATATTTTGTTCCGAAGTACCCAGATACTCCTTTCTTTTCATGCATTGGTAACTTGGATGTTTGTGGAGCAACCTGTAGATAACTAATTGTATTATCAGCAATGCGTTGATGCAAAATATTGGGTCTCTCTCTCATTTATCTTTTTCTTGGTACTTCCTCTCATATTTGGGTTGGTGTTATGTTGAAGGTTCTCGAGGGAAGATCTTACAGGCTGCAGCACCCTTGGGTTGGAATCGTAAACCGCTCACAGTCTGACTTAAATAGAAATGTTGACATGCTTTCGGCAAGGCGTAGGGAGCGAGAGTTCTTTGCTACTAGTCTAGAATATGGACACATGGCCAGCAGAATGGGTTCAGAATATCTAGCAAAACTTCTCTCTAAGGTGCATTTTGTGCCTTATTTTCATTTTATATACCTGGAAGGTTGCCTATTATTATTTTTTTTGTTTGGAAGTTGTATGATGGTTGTTTATCATCTTGAGTGAATTTGGTTTCAGCAACTAGAGTCTGTTATCAAGGCCCGTATACCAGGTATTATGTCTTTGGTTAACCAAAGCATTAACGAACTTGAAAGAGAGTTGGACCACCTTGGCAGGCCTGTTGCTATTGATGCAGGGGTAGGGAGCTTATATCTATTTTTTTCCTTATCTTTTTTAAAAAAAAATTATTGTTTGGTTGACATTTAAATTCTTTTTTCTTTTTTGGATGGCCTTTCTTTTGTTTGCAGGCTCAGTTATACACCATCTTGGAGCTCTGCCGTGCATTTGATAGGATATTTAAGGAGCACCTTGATGGAGGGTAAGATATCTTTTCTTCCCCATCTTTTCCAACCCAAACAAAATTCATGGCCATGAAAAAAGTCATTCACAATTTCTGAAGACGTGAACCCTTGGTTTCATATGCTGGGTGAAAGCATTTGAGTTGGCATTTTACATCCACTTCTATGTTCTTACTTAGCTTCCGACTTGAGGGAACTTTGAGCTCAAACCATTTCACATAAGAAGTATAGGGTTTTTGCAGTCACTTGAATAAGATGGTTCTTTTCAAAAGAAAGCACAATTGAACACAGACGAACGAATGGAGTTCTTGTTTATAATTGTTTCTCTTCTAATTGTGATTATATTATTGTCAGGCGACCTGGTGGAGATAGGATTTATGGAGTTTTTGACTATCAACTCCCTGCTGCCCTAAGGAAGCTCCCGTTTGATCGTCATCTTTCATTGCAGAATGTAAGGAAAGTAGTGGCAGAAGCAGATGGATACCAACCTCATCTGATTGCACCTGAGCAAGGTTACCGACGCCTTATTGATGGGGCCCTGAATTATTTCAAAGGCCCAGCAGAAGCTTCAGTCGATGCTGTAAGATTATTTTATCTCCTTGTAGCTACTTTAGTTTATGTTATGGGCTGCAGATGTGCTCCTTGTGAGCACAAGAGCACATTTCCTCTGGGAGAGCTAAGAGAATCTGTCTCTTGGCAATAGATTCCATTGAAACTGTTGTTTGGGAGAATAAGAAAAAGTGTACCGGGTGTTAATGAACCCTGACACAGCCACTATTATTTATATTATGAGATAAGTTATCACAAAACTTTACTAAGCGATGTGGGACAAAGTCTAATAGTATTGATTGGGAGAATATGAAATATTAAGAAGTGTATAGGGTGTTAATGAACCCTAACACAACCACTGTTATTTATTTTATGAGAGAAGTTATTACAAAAATATACCAAGCGATGTGGGACAAAGTCTAATAGTATTCTAACATAGACCATTTCTCAATGGGAAAGGAAACTACTTGCAATGTGCAAACAGTTGGAAATACGATTATTCTATTTTCTGAATGTTTGAAGCATAATTTGATTTTGAGAATCACAATGGTGTTATTATTGTTGTTTTCTGCAACTTGTTGAATACTGATCACAAACTATGTAGGCTTTTCTATTTATGTGAATAATTTGGCATATAATGTAGTCGAAAAAGCTGCAGCCTGCAGGCATATCTACATTTTCCCAGTAATATGAATATTAATATAATATTATATTTTATAATTTGCTGGATTCTCACAGTGGTTGAGCCTATTTGGTATTGTAGGTCCACTTCATTTTGAAGGAGCTTGTGAGGATGTCAATTGGAGAAACTCAGGTTTGATGTCATGGAACAATCCTGGTTTTTCCATACCTTAAATGTTAGGTCATATTTTAGTTACATTTTGATTTTGCAATGCAGGAGTTGAAACGTTTCCCAACTCTTCAAGCAGACATAGCAGCCGCCGCCAATGAAGCATTGGAGAGGTTTCGCGATGACAGTAAAAAGACGGTGTTGCGAATGGTGGACATGGAGTCCTCGTACTTGACTGTTGATTTCTTCCGCGGACTCCCCCAGGAAGTGGAGAAAGGAGGGAGTCCAACTGCGTCCTCTGTGGCCCGATACACAGAGGCGAACCTACGGAGGATAGGATCAAATGTGTCCGCTTACATATTGATGGTGTCTCAGACGCTCAGGAATACCATTCCGAAAGCTGTGGTGTATTGTCAAGTTCGGGGGGCCAAGCAGTCTTTACTTGACCACTTCTATGCACAAGCTGGGAAAAAAGGGGTATTTAACCATCACTTCTGAAAAACCATCCCAGCCTTTCTGATTATACGGGCCCACAGGATCATTTATTTCCAGAACTCCATTCTTTTGTCCCAATACGCTCTCAGCTGCGCAATCGTGCCTCGATATATACGTGTATGGAGATTTTCACCATATCCTGTTGTGGCTGGAAGTGCATTAGGACACAAGCTCGCTGTTTGGTCGCAATTTTCAAATCTCTTCCGTTGAGATATTATCACAACTGTCTGTAAACAAAAACACTTACCTTCTCATAGGTTTTCCTCTCTTAAGTGAAAGTGGGTTAGTTCTTTTACAAAAAACTTTGCAAAAACTCTCAGCAAAAACTTTTTTTATATTTTCTAGAATACGAATATAGAAAACAGATTCAGAAAATTGCGACGTAACGGGACCGATAGAGTTTTTGGGTTGAAAGATAACTGTCCAAAAAATCACCAAAATAATCACTCCTCCCCCGCCCCCTCTATGCACATTGTTTATTGGACGATGATTCAATTAATGGTTCTTTTACCAATGATGATCATTTGGCGATTAAAGTTTTCACTGTTGGATAGGGCCAGCAGCTTGCACAGCTACTTGATGAAAATCCGGTGTTAATGGAGAGGAGGCAGCAGTGTGAGAGGAGGCTCGAATTGTACAAGTCTGCAAGGGATGAAATTGATTCTGTGTTGTGGGCTTGATGAATATGAATGCACCAAGTAGGAGATCCCCTTGTTCATAATAGCAGCGGTTTTGTGCTACCTTCTAGTAAAGATACACGACTATTTGGATTATTGAGCTTATGCTTCCCTTTTCCGCTTTCAATCAATAATTTTCACATTTGGATGCTGATATACTATCACAAATAAATTTCTTCAAATTTTGGCTTGTTACGGCATGACATGATTATCAAAGGTGTGAAATGGGTATGATACCTAAGAAAAGAAGGATATGAAATTAGACGAGACCGCTTTTAGACAATGACCGTGCCTGGGTTAATTTATCACAGCATTTGAAGACTTGGGTCACAGTAGAAAGACTACAAAATGTTCGCATTCGATATATACTTCCACTTTTCCATATGAATTGTGTCAGAGATCTTTTCACATAGAATAACAGTGTTTCATGCATAATACCTCAGTGAACTTGAATACTCGCGAGTTCTAAATGAGTATCAACTAAAAGTATGAGACACATACTTATTTCATACTCCGAAGTTGCAAGTTCCCGTCATGGGTAAGACAGTCAACGTAATATAGTTAAAGGGAACTCTTTTTCAATAACTTCAGGAGAAATTTACTAGAATAAAACTTTTGAACTAAATAAGCCTGAAACCTTAAGTTCTACATGGCCTGGCAATTAGGCCTAGTGGTTAAGGCTTTCGAAACCTCTATGTGTTATCAATTCTTATAGTATAGGGTCTGTCCATATGGGACTTTGCCCCAGTTTCAATTGGACCCCCTACTTGGGATTGCTTCCCTAGGATTAGTGGAGTGCATGTAAGCTAGGCCACATGGAATGACATTTTTTACTGGCAATAACAATCAGAAATATAGGCCTGCAATGACATTTTATTAGGGTATGATTCTTTCCCAGACATTACATCCAGAGTTGCAATTGGTGATCATGCCAAAACTCAATTTGATGCCATCATCCACCAAACAATGACAAGAATTCACAAGTACCTATTCAGTATTTAGAAGGATGCAAGAGCTCCCTGACAACATTATTCTCCGAAGTAGATCTCCGATTGTGTGCCCTACATTCTACTCGGCTTATATCTACAATGAATGTTTTAAGTTGAAGCTGGTGCTACACCTGCCAGCCTATCAAGCTCTTCCAAGGCTGCCCACAATTTCGGGTCCTCATAGTTCTTGATAAGAAACGTGGGCTTTGCTTCCATCAGCAAATGTTCAGGGTTCCTCGTCATCAATCCAACAACAGGCATCCCAGCCACGACCCCAGCTTTAATTCCAGAAACAGAGTCCTAAGAAGCAACAAATTACCATCAATTATAGTAAGAATGAATAAATGCAAGAAAATCAGGGTCTGAAAGAAGTCGAGAACCGGGCCACTTAGCTCAAACGGTTGTATAATGTGCTTTTCGGTTGAACACTTATGGAGAAAAAGTTGACACCCATTGTAATGTGTTGGATCAATTAGTGTAGACTGTAGAATGGTAGATATCAAACATATATTTAAAAAAGAAGAAAGAAATCGAACCTCAAACACAACAGTGTGATCCTTTGACACCTTGAGTATGTCTAGAGCCTTCAAGTAGGGATCTGGGAATGGTTTTGCATGCTCACAATCGTCCCCTAGAATAACAGCTTCAAAGAAATCGGAAAGTCTGAGGGTTGAGATCATAAGTTCAGCATTTTCTTTAGGGGCATTAGTCACTGCAGCCCGTTTCAAACCACGATCTTCAACCCATTTCTTCAGTTTGTAAAGGCCTTGTATGGGCTTCAATTCTTCCTTTGCCAATCTGTTTCGTCCAGAAAATAAATTACTAAGTTGAGATATTTAGAAAATGGAAAATGGAAGAGAGTGGAATTTTTACCTCCGGAACATAGCTTCCTTATCAACGCAGAATTTTAGGCCCCGTTCGAGATCATTAGGGAAGAGGAGCACAGCAATGTCATCGTTATGCTTCCCAGCAATGTTCTCAACAAAGAATTGCTCACTAATAGGAACCCCACCATTGAAACCTATCTGTTAAAAACTCAAACCATTTGTCAAAAGAAGAAGATGAATCCGTATCTCACTCCACCTGACAACTATAGGAAGTATTCAGTTGTTTTTACACAAAAGAAATCCGGTTTTAATTAGCACACGTCATTGGTTTATCAATGTAATAACATTCACATAACCATCCTGCGGTTTAATGTGATGGCTCGAAATAAAAGCATCATTAATGTTTTCCAAAAATAAAATGAAGGTAACTAAAACAAGTTTTATCTCTACCTCTTGAAGCATTTCACGGAAAGCAAGGTGGTGAATGGGGTCTGAATCACATAGAGTTCCATCAACGTCGAAAAGTACTGCCTCGAGAGGAGCAAGTCTAGCAAGAGAACAGGAACTGCTTATACAAAAACAAGACAATAATAGGTAAATCACTTCAAAATATTAAAGAATTCAACATTTGCCACGACTTTGTAGCCTACACATGTGACTGGCTAATCTGCTCCTCGGATCAGTACCAAAGTTGCGACAGGAGTGATTGATGGCTTTTCGAACCAGATTAGTTGGTGCATGAATGATGGAGTGTGTCACAACGGGAAATAGTAATTCGAAAGGGAGTGCAAACTAGAGGTTGCAATTTTCTAGGGAAAAATTCAAAAAAACCCATGAACT
Organism: Rhododendron griersonianum; assembly: GCA_018127125.1. Lineage (NCBI taxonomy): Eukaryota > Viridiplantae > Streptophyta > Magnoliopsida > Ericales > Ericaceae > Rhododendron > Rhododendron griersonianum. Next base: position 12,609,640 of record CM030798.1, on the reverse strand, counting down.
TTGAACCCAATGTCAAATAGGCACCTGAACTTAAATAAACTTCAATTGAACACCTGAAATTTCACTCCGTTATTCAATTTACCCCCTGCCGTCTCAATCCGTGACTTTCCTAACGGCAACCGCTGAGCTGGACACTAACAGACAGAACAAAACGTTAGAGGGAGAAATTGGAGGGAAACAATAGTGATCTGGCACCTTTTTAAGGCCCCATTCGGCTAAATAAGCCTATTGGCTTACTTTTTGTCCTTATTCAAAATTTTTTTTATATTTGTTAGTTTTTCGTCAATTTTTTGGAGATTATTGCATCGTCATAACGAGAGGAATCTAAAAAGTAAAAAATTATGATCGAAATCCATTTTTTTTAATAAAGACGAAAAAATTGGTTTAATGGCTTATTTTTGTCTTTATTCAAAAAAATTAGGTTTCGATCGTAATTTGTTACTTTTTAGATTCCTCTTGTCATGACGATGCAATAATCCCAAAAAAAATAACGAAAAACTTGCTATGTTTGGATTGGTGTTTGAAATTTTTTTTGAAAAATAGTAGAGGTAATAAGTGAAGAGAGATAAAGAGTGAAATGTTGGAAGTATGAAGAATCTAGAGAATTTTTTGTAAAAATTCTTTTTGAATTGTAAAGAGAACAAGGCATAAAAAATACAAAAAAAAATTTGAATAAGGGCAAAAAATAAGCCAGTAGGCTTATTTAGCCGAACGAGGCCTTAAAAAGGTGCCAGATCACTGTTGTTTCCCTCCAATTTCTCCCTCTAACGTTTTGTTTTGCCTGTTAGTGTCCAACTCAGCGGTTGCCGTTAGGAAAGTCACAGATTGAGACGGCAGGGGATAAATTGAATAACGGAATGAAAGTTCAGGTGTTCAATTGAAATTTATTTAAGTTCAGGTGCCTATTTGACATTGGGTTCAAAGTTCAGGAGTTTTTTTGAAATTTTCCCAATTTTCTAAGACAACATGGTTATGATCTCCATTCTACCAGATACGCCTTATATGTTTGATGTAATTTTGCACAAATGTTCTATTTGCCCACCACTTCAGTTGATACTCAACATTATAAGGAAGCCATAATGAAGTGGACCATTTCCTTGATTTCAAACTTCATAGATTAAAATAGAGTCTTGATTTCACACATCATATTTTCAGGACTCAATTCCCAATACTGATATGTCACTAAACATAATCGATGAAGATCAATGCAACCTGCCACTGGCATTATTGGGATGTGAAAGAGGTTTGTATTCTTCTTGCTTTTTTTTTTTTTACTAGTAAAACTCACACACCATACAAGAATTCCATAAATGCGCATACTATTGGTTTGCCCGGGTGTTAGGTGAGGTGCGTATAAACTGGCTAGACACCGATTCTAAAAGGCAAGTGTAAAAGACAGGGAAAATTTCAAATTACGCCAAAGTCCCAAACTATCACCCGACATGTCTCTGAACTTAACAATATTTTGATAACCCCGATGTCAACCGCTGTTAGAAAAATGAAGGAAATTAGCAAGGAAAACTGTGCGATTAAACACGAATTTCAATAAAGAAAGTGGCATATTTGAATCCCTCTCGATCGACTTAATCACTTAAGCAAAATCAGATACAACAGAATCACAAATGTTTGTGTGTTCTCATACAAGAAACACCACTATTGATAAATAATTACTCGTCTTTGTTTTCCATGGGTATGACCAGATAAGAACCAAAAACTAAATAAACTCAGAAAAAGTTTCAATTTGGTCCATGGGAATGGAAATGGGTTCCATTGCGACATTACCCAATAATAAACCAAATAAACAAACACAACCCAGACCAATTATCTGCCAATCTTGAAGAAACGTGCGATTGAAAAAGAAAAGAATCTTGATAGAAACATCTAAGCAAATTGACAATTTGTTCACCTGGTCACTGAGTTTTCACCGGAAGAAATTGTCATGATCTGACAATGGGTGGTCCACAACTTATCACAGATTGGGCTCTAAGAGCGATAATTGTTTTGTGCGAAAAAAGGTGTTTGAGAGCTAATCGAAAAGAAGTGGTGATGCAGAGAGAGAGAGAGAGAGAGAGAGAGAGAATATTACAGGGAATCAAAGAAGAAAAATACTAAAGCGCTAGAGTTGCGTAGAGGTGCCTCTCACTGAAATGCCTTTCTAGTTTTTGATTATCAAAATAAAAAAATAAAAAAATGCCTTTCTAGTTTTGTGTCTTCCTCTCTTTAGTACTCCTTAGGACCTCCCCTGTATTTCACAGAATATCATTCTCTTTAATGCCTCAATTGGGAAGTCTTCCCTAGGGAGAAATTTTTCAGTGCCGGATTAGTATATCCTACGTGGTGTCCGCTAGCTTCCTCATCTTTTTTCAGTCGTCTTGTTGGTTTTTTTTACACATGCTTCAGTCAAAGAAAAAAAAAAAGCAACTCGGAAAATTAAGATGAAATTTAAGGCTTTGTTTGGAACTCAAGGAAAAAAAATGAAAATTAAAAAAATTTCTCTTCTATTGTTTGATTGAAAGAAAAACCAAACCAAACAAAACCAATCCGAGCCTTATATCCCAATCATTTGGAGTCGGCTACATGAATCCTTTTTCTCTATTGAGCTTTGTTAAGGGCCACTTGTTTACACAAACCTACTATACTCAAATTTTTGCGCACCACAGTATCTAATGTCAATTTAGGTCTACCCCCCCTAAGCATTGCTACCCAAAGCTATCATATCCGCTCTCTTTACTACTACATCTCCTGATCTACGGTAGACATATCCAAATCACCTTAGCCTATTCTTCCTCAACTTCTCTTTTATAGGTGCTACACTGCTTACCCCGCAACCTAACTTCTTAGAAAGGTTCACACCCAAGCTTAGGGTTAGGTCGTTGAAAGCATATAAACCGGAATCGTTCCCACAAAGAAGTCTTCTTTAGTGAACTCGGAATAGATGTAGCGTAAGAGTTGTGGCGTTCAAGCGGCCAACTTTGGTGTTTGTTTCAAATGACAATATTAAACTTGGAAATAAATTAGATTAAGATGGTCGAGTCAAAGGGATTGATTTACCCACGACTTAGCCATCAAACGGTTTCTTCATCTAACTCATGAGTGGACCGAAACCGTCCGGATTCCACTAGAAGAATTAAAAGCTGAAGACTACTTGTAACTTAACTCAAGGCTCTGATTCAAATTGAACTCATTCAATGCAAGTGAGAGACGAAAAAGAATCATTTGCATGCATAGGATTATCAAGCATGTAGCATAAGGCGATAAACTCCATGATCAAAGAAGCTACCAACCCCATGATCGACACTAGACATCATGGGTTTAATTCTTTCAAAAACCTTGAACTTAAGCTAAAGTTAAGAGAAACCATTTGAACCACCAAGTCATAGAGTGAACCTCACCCCATAACCAAACCTATATACTACTCAGACATAGCAAAAAGACTAGAAAAATAGTTAAGCATAGAAAACATGATTCACCGATGAAAACTAAAATAAACTTGATTTATAAGAAGATCCAAGCCGTAGGTACAACATTAATACTTGACAAAATAACAAACTAATTAAATTTACTTGAGTTCTTGAGAGATTACACTTAAAAAGCTTAAGAAAACAACAATGGAGCTCCTAGGAATTAAAAGACTTAAAGCTTAAAACTAACTATATGGCCATATATGGAATAAAGACCTATTTATATGCCTTAAAAATCAGCCTTACAATGGACCAAAAGGCCCCCAAAATATCCCAAAAACATGCCTAAAGTAGTAACTTTCCATAAATGGAAGGTCGAAGGGCATTGGTATCGGTATCTTGTTTTTGAGGTATCGGTACCAATCAACCTGTCTTCCATTTCAGCACAAAGGTACCAATACCACGTTTTTGAGGTATCGGTACCAAATTGACAGATTTTTTGGGAAACTTCATTGGCTCGCTCCGGACACTCCTGAACTCGGATTTGGGTGTTCTTTGGACCGTTGGAAAGCTCGTCGAGTCTACTTTCTAATCCAAGTGGTTTGGATCAAAAGTACTTTGTACATCAAAAGATATGACAGATCTACCCTCAGCTGGTCGGAAGATGAATTGCTTTGGTACAATTCTCGCATCTCCTTCAATTCCCTTGACCCTTGGGTGATCCGACCAACCTCCAAACCATCTCTTCATGACTTTTTGGGCGCCACAACGGGGTGGCACTTGGTCTTGAGCACTAGGTTGCATCCAGAGCATTCCTTGGCATTCAAAACCGTCTTATTAGCACGTTTTACCTGAAATACACAAAAACCTACCTTACGTGCAATATCGCAATAAAAGCTAAATAAACGCAAGTTAAAACAACATAAAACGGGACTAGTCGCACCAAATATCTACAATATTGGGTGCTCATCATACACCTACCATCTCACGAACCGTTTCATTTCTAATCCTGTCTCGTCTAGTCTAGTCTAGTCTTACCACACATCCACCTCAACATTCTCATTTCCGCTACACTCATCTTGTTCACCTGTTATTCCTTAATAGGGCAACACTCTGTCCCATAAAGTATCGCTGGTCTGATGGCAGTTCCATAGAATTTTTCCTTCAATTTTGTGGGTACCCTCTTGTCACAAAGTACACCAGTAGCGCTCCTCCACTTGAGCCACCCCACTTGGATCCTATGAGTCACATCATCGTCAATCTCTCCATCACTACTAATAATTGAGCCTAAGTACCTAAAATGATCACTCTTAGGTATCTCCTAGTCTTGGATTATCACTCTTTCTTCAAGCGCACTGCTGGTACCACTAAACTTGCACACCATATACTCAGTTTTACTCCTACTTATTCGAAAACTCTTTGACTCCAATGTGTGGGCAGCATGACTTTAGAAAGGATTTCGTTCCTTTCTAACAAGAGGCCCTCGGATCGAGGGATCGCCAGCGGAGAGGACAAGCGCTCGGAATACAGAGTCGCCACTCGGGTTTGAAGGTCCGACACCCAAGGAACCGTATTCGAAGCACCTGCCGCGCTATTTGATTTGAAAAAGTGAAGGCACCAGTCCGTCATAAGCATAACTGGGTTCGGGAGCCAGGTTACGAGAGGGGAAGGGTTTTAAGGCACCCCTCTCGCCCAATCCGGAGATCAGTCTCTACTTAGACATTTTGTGAAAATATTGCGATTCTTCTTTTATTAATCAACTTTTAGCCAATTAGAGCGGGGGAACAATTAAATGGGGATTAAAGCTGTAACAATTTGCAAGATGTGATTGAAATAGCATGGATGCGAAAGCAGTAAATAGGATAAAAACCAGGTTCTGTTCAGAAGAGCAAACCCAGTGTAGACACCCCAATCCGGACCTCGAAGAGTCTTTTGTTCACCCCGATGATGAAATAAAGGAAACAAAGCCTTTGCGAGCTTGAATGAAGTATTCTTCCAGCATCCGCAGCCTAAACCAAACCATCAGCCCAGAAAAACCCAAAAAGCCCAAAAGCCCAGAGAAAGCCCAAAAAGCCCTGGACCGAACCTGAAGTACCGCGCGTGACACCTCTACACCACGCGGCGTATCGAAATTTAATACGACGCACGCAGTCATGAGGTTAACCGCACGGCATTTTGGATAAAGTTCTGACTGGCTCAGAAAGCTGTCGGTCACGTCTACTTAAGTCACAGCTGCAAAATGGCTCAGCCGAAAGCACACTTCTGACCCGCCCAAAAAATACCTCCAACTTTTGAAATTCAAAATCCAAGGCTCTTGCCTATAAATACACCCCTCCACTCAAGGGAAAGTGGCCATTGATCACCATTATACCATTTCTCTCTCTTCTTGCTTTCACACCCACTTTCTCATTTCCAAGCCTTGAGAATGTTGTTCTCAAAAGATATTCTCTAGGCCATTTACTCCATTTTTCTCATCACCATTGAAGTTAGTTTTTTACTAACTTTGAGATCTCAACCACCCAATATACCCATCTACTACACACATCCATACTTCTACTCTCTTTCTCAACCTTCCGACGGCCATCCGCCTTCATCAATACTCATTCAAGCTCAAGATCAAAGGTAAAAACCAAGTTTCCTCGGGCTAGGCTCTATCCTGGCCCTGAGGGGACCTTTCTGTCTTCTGTCTTAACCCTTTTGGTCAGGATCTGACCCAAAACCTCTTTTACCAAACAAAACCAGTGTCCTGTGCAGAGGTATGCTACGCCGCATGGCGCTTTGAAGCTTCGCACGGTGTAGTAGACTCACACGCACGGCATTTCAAGAGGATATTGTTTTCTTGATCAAACTGTCTGGATCACAATCGTCCGTTGTTGGATTTTTTCTGTATACCAAAAGCAGTCCCAAGATGAGACCATATCTACAAGCCATATTTTAAACTGCATAGATCTTTTCAAAACAGGCAAACGTATCAAAAATGGTTTTCTTTCCATGGCTTGAAAGAATGGTGCAGATCTGAGATGATCTGACGGCTGTGAGTTGTCTGAAGTTTTAAAATAACACTGTGCGATGTAATGAGTACACCGTGCGAAGCTTTACAAAACAATGAAAGTTTGGTATCAAGATCGGAACCACGCACGGCGTATCAGAAGGCCGCGCGTTATAAGGCGGTATGCCGCCTGACGGGAGATGGTGATTCAGACAGTCCATTTGTATATCTTTCTTGTTTATATTATCGCCATGCCATCTTTATCATCTCTGTACAGCAAGCACCACTAGCACGGCAACGTGTCATGATTTATCTTGTTCCCCTTTCCCTTTATATGTTTTTGAGGTTTTCCGAATGGTATTAATCCCCCCATTTAAAATGCTTAGTAGAGACCAGTTTTCACCGGGCGAGCGGGATGCTTTTCAACAAAACCTTCCCCGCTCGTAACCTGGCTCCCGGATCCAAAATCTCAACAGTTTCGCTAGATCAAAAGGCCTTTCTTTTCAAAACAAAACCCATCGGTTCCTCGGATCATCCATCTCAAAAATCCGGGTGGTGACTCTGTCTAAATCACACTTCGGGCGCGGGAGCCCACAGTGGCGACTCTGCTGGGGACTCATTTATTCAAAACTTCTTTTTTTTAAAAAAAAAAAAGAGATATATAAAGAAGTATTGAATAATCAAGAGGGCCAAACTTGAAAGGCATTTTACTTGGGGGACTTAATGCAATTTGGAGAACTTAACTTTCTTTTACACTATGCACCGCACAAGCCGCGTTATCGTGTTTTGGCTATCTTGCTCAGTTTACCGGTGACAAGCTCTCCTGGAATGCCTAGGAACCCTCGACTATGATGGGCCATCGTGCTGTTCGACCATTGTCTTGCAATACACTTGACATGGGGTAGTACATCTTGGCTCTAGTCCGAGGAACCCCTCTCAAACCAAAACCGGCCTTTGCACCTGTACATAACCATAGAACCTTCCCAACTAGGACAGGAACCCGTGGCTAGGACTTATGTGATATATCCTGTTTATGTGTATTTTCTTTCTGTACATACATATCATTCACGCATCATTGCATCCTGTAGGCTAGAGGATTGGGCTCCCTTAGAATTCTTTAGGACTTCTCGGTCAGTCTAGGAGACTATAAATCCATGGAGGTTGGGATACCTCCGGTGTTTGCCGTGCCCGAACGGCTCCCTTGACATGGGATTAACCTTGGAGGTGTGCGTATTTGGATTCTGACGGTCACATTGCTCTGTCTCGGATGATCAAGATAAGGAGATTGGCTCTGGTTCCGAAACGATCGGAATTTAACCTGCCTGACAGTACCTACCCGAACCGCCAGAAATCTTCTATACAAATGCCCCAAGTGAAACTCAAGTCACGGTAGGTTTTAGGACCTATGAGGCACGTAGAAGGTAGGACAAACACTCGGGACGGATTCTGAGTTGTTCCCTTTTGCCTTGTTGAAAGTTCAGAAACATTGGGCACCTGCAAAAAGAAGAGGCTTTATCCAATTGGTTTCGTCCGTCTCAAAGATTGGTTCGCATAGATACCCTGGAAGAAACCCAACTGGTTGAGGTCCACATAGAACAGGAAGGCCAGTTGCCATTAGCAGTTTCGCCAAGCCCGACAATACAGGAGCCTTTATCACTTGAAAATCCCTTACCAATGGCTGACCAAGGAAACGGGGTAGAAGAACTTAGGCAAAACATGGCCACCATGGATGCTCAGTTTAGGCAATCCCTTGTTGGGATGGATACGCAACTCAAAGCCTCGGTTGCATCCATGAAAGGCGACATGAATATGATAATGGAGTCTATGCAGGAGGTCTGTGACAAGCTTTTGGTTAAAACTGACATACCCAAGGAGGAGACGCCAGCCAAGGACATGCCGGCAATCGATCCCAATTTAGCCGCCCTTATGGTTAAAATTGGGAAGTTGGAAGAATCAATGCAAGAAAATAAGCGATTAGGGAGAGGAGATATTGACATGAACAAATTGTGTTTGTTCCCCAACGCTAAGTTACCAGAAAAGTTTAAGGGCGTGGATTTTGCAAAGTTTGACGGTACCGGAGATCCAAAAGCTCACCTCCAAGGATATGTTGGTTCACTCACCATGAGAGGAATCGAGAAGGAAGCCATGGCCCAACTATTCCACGAATCTCTGTCAGGGCCAGCTTTGCAATGGTTTCTTACCCTGGAACCCTCTAAGAAAAGGACTTGGGAAGATATTGGGACGGCATTTGTGGCTCAATACGATTTCAATGTCGATCTAAAGATGACCACGAGGGAACTAGAAAGCACCAAGATGGGTGAGAAAGAAGGCTTCTCTGACTTTGTGAAACGTTGGAGGGCTAAAGCCGCTCAGATGCAAAGCAAACCAGACTTAAAAGAACAAATAAGAATCATCACCAAGAATCTGCCAAACTCTTTTGCCCCATACATGGTTCTCTCCCAGGCAGCCCCGAATTTTGAAACTTTCTACGACTCAAGCCTGGCTGTGGAGGAGACACTGCGAGACGGTACATTGGAAAAGAAGGAATCAGGAGCAAAGCCCAAAAGGGTGTATTCAGGGAACGGCAATGTCCTCTTCGGGAATTCCAATCAGGCTGGAACTTCATCTACCAAACCGACAGAAGTAAACCAAATTTCGGAAAAACCAAAGTCCCAACCAAGAGTCTTTACCCAATTTAGCACTCCTAGATCCGCCTTACTCAAAAAGCTTACTGAAGTAGGAGTGCTAAATCCTCTTCAGCCACCACAGAACATTCCACCCAACCTAAACCAGAACGTCTACTGCGATTTCCACCAGATGCATGGCCATACCACTGACAATTGTATCCGTCTCCGTCATGAGATTCAAAACCTCATCGACAATAAAGTCATTGATACCCCTCCTTCTGACAAACCAAACACCATGACAAATCCCTTGCCACAGCATAATGCCCCATTCCATATCAACCAAATCACCCAAGTCAAAAGCCAAGACTTTGATCCTACCTCTTTCATCATCCCTGATACCGAACCAAAACCTGTTGTGGAAATTCCCGAAGAAACTGCCCTCTGTTACCTTTGGGATTGGGGAGATTTGATTGCCGATTGGAAAGAGTTTGAAGTCGCTAATTTCCAAGAAGATATGAATCCGTTCTTTGAACCAGGATGGGAAGTTGATTGGCAAAACTTTTATGCCGACCCTCTTGATGGATTTTCTTTGAATATGATGTTCGAAAGTCAAAATGGGAACTTGCCGGAAATGCCTAAATGGGAGTGGAATCCAATTCCGGATGAGTACCAACTCTTGGCCTGGAATGATCCTTTAGATACCTTCTCTATACCCATGCTGTTTGCGGAGGAATACCAATCACCGACGGTGATCTACGACTAGCCTGAACCTGTTCCATTTCGACCAAACCTCTCCTCCTACCTCCACGATCTCATAGCTAACGACCCATACAACAACGTAGGTCTTGCTCCATACCCAGAACTGCCAGAAGATGTGGCTAGTAATGAGTTCAACCCAATGGACTACCTGGTCGATGAAGTTAAGTCGGAGTCATCTATCACCTTCCCAAAAGATGCCGATGTTGCCATGATGAATTTGTGGGAAGATGAACCGGGTGCCAAGGCAAATCTGTGGGGTAATACGGAAATCATCAACATAAAGGTGGGAAATGAAGAGTGGACCGTAAACAAGGCAGTAGCAGAAGCTGAAAAATGAAAGCCCGAGGATCTATGGGAAGACCTGGTTGTCGCTGACTTGGCTGCCAACCTCCAAGACACCACCATTGGAAACAAGCGCAAGGCCCTTGCTGATTTGTGGAATGAAGAGTCCAAGTACCAACAGATTGGTCAATTGACCAGGAGTGGTCGAATATATCAACCCCCTAATCTTCAAATCGGAGAATCTTCCAACCCTTCAGCTCCACTGACCAAAGAACCTTCTAACCCGTTCGTTACCTCAATCAAAGATACTTTCCAACCCTTTGCCCCACCAGTTAAAGAGCCTTCACGCCCTGAGAAAAACCCAAAAGGAATGATCAAGCGCCAGCTTGAACAGACGCCAGCCAAAATGTCTGTTTGGGACGTGCTTGTTCACTCCACCCGCCATCGCGAAGGATTCATCCAAGCTCTCTCTCACCTAAAAGTCCTTTCCGCCATAACCCCTGACGACCTTGTGGCACTCATCAAAACCATACCCGTCAAACATGCTATCACCTTCACTGATCGAGATTTGCCCGCTGAAGGAACTGATCACAATCGACCACTCCATATCACTCTGAAATGCCACGGAAAATGGGTATCGGTAATTTTGATTGACAACGGGTCAGCAATCAACGTCTGTCCACTCCGTGTTGCTTATTGCCTGGGATACAAAAATAGTGATTTCTCTCCATCAGAAGTCAAAGTTCGGGCATACGACAACACCCGTCGGGATGTGACTGGCACCCTCATGCTCCCTATGACTTTTGGGGCTTACCAAACGGATGTGGAGTTCCATGTGGTAAACATTCCCGCGTCCTTCAACCTACTCCTGGGTAGACCTTGGATGCATCGACCTGACATCATGGCAGTTCCTTCAACGCTCCACCAGAAGTTAGACTGGGACTGGAAACTGGGATGCTCACCATTCATGGCGACTCTGGGATTCGTGCTCCTGTGGAAGACAATGCCCCACTTTTGGAGATACAACATGGGGAAGAGGATGTTGCCCTGGGCGGCTTCTCTCTTGACACCTCTCGTTCTTTTTTCACTGTCAAAATTGATGACGACTTCGTCGTTAGTAATGTTGCCATAAAGATAATGAAGAAAATGTCATACATGCCAGGATTGAGGCTGGGAAAGAATCTTCAGGGGCCAGCACAGTTTGAAGAACCAGGAACTTTAACCCGCGTAACAGTTGTGGGATACCACCCTTCCGAGGATAGGAAGGAAAAGAAGGGAGATAGATTGGAAGATTATTTTGTCAAAGAAAAGGCAAAGCAAATTTATCAAGGACAGCCGGAACCATTCTGGGACAAAGAAACCAATACCTTCCTACCAGGGTTTGAGATATTCGCTAATGATGTCTGGCCTGAAAGTGATGAAGAACTAGAAGCGGTGATCAAACCAGCAAAGGCGACAGATTGGGTTGAAACTCTTGCCGTGGGTAGCCTATCGACCTTATTCGAGGAGGACGAACCATTGGGTATAGTCATGGAAGCAGAAGTGCAGATGCTGGAGTAGGAGGCCCCCGAAGATCCAACTTCACTCATCATGGATGCCGCTGGAGATTATAAGAATTGGACTTTCATACCAAGTGCAACCAGTCATGAGTCTGAATCTGAAGTTGAGTCCTTCAAGTCTTCTGAGTCCTTTGAGTCTTCTGAGTCTGTTGAGTCTGAGTTGGTGCCTCTTGGCCCAACTTCTCAGAGTCTGTATTTTGAGTTTGAGTCTACCCGTGTGTATGATGCCCTAAAGGCCTCTGCTAATGATGAAATAAATGAACCCAATTCCGCTTACTTCTCTGATTTTGAAATAAATTGTGTCGACCCCAATGATGAAGAGATCGATTTCGAGGGAGAAATTCCTGAAGAAATTCGGTCCCTAATCGAAAGGGAAGACAAAAGGCATGCTCAGCCTGTAAAAGAAGAAGTTGTTTCAATAAATTTGAGGGATGAAGGGAATCCCCGAATGGTTCAGATCGGTTCCGCGCTGTCAGAAGAAGAGCGCCAGGCTCTCGTAGACTTGTTAAAAGAATTCGAAGATATTTTTGCATGGTCGCACGCTGATATGCCCGGGATTGATCCTGAAATCGTGGAACATCAGATTCCCCTTCACCCTGACGCAAAACCAGTAAAACAAAAACTGAGACGCATGAGGCCTGATTGGGTGCTTAAAATAAAAGAGGAAGTAACTAAACAGATCAATGCTGGGTTATTAATGGTAACTAAATACACTCAGTGGGTTGCCAACATCGTTCCCGTTCCAAAGAAGGATGGCAAAATCAGGGTCTCTGTGGACTTCAGGGACTTAAACAAAGCTAGCCCCAAGGATGACTTCCCTCTACCCCACATTGACGTGCTAGTTGATAACACCGCGGGACATGCCTTACTTTCCTTCATGGATGGTTTCTCAGGGTATAACCAGATTCTCATGGCCCCGAAAGACCGAGAGAAGACCACGTTCATTACTGAATGGGGGACTTATTGCTATCGGGTCATGCCTTTCGGGCTGAAAAACGCAGGTTCCACCTATCAGCGAGCTGCTATAACCTTGTTGCATGATATGATTCATAGAGAGGTAGAGGTTTACATCGACGACATGATCGTTAAGGCAAAAGAGCGAGAAGGCCACTTACCCGCGTTAAGGAAGTTCTTCGAAAGGATAAGGAAGTACATGATGCGCCTTAACCCGGCTAAATGCACGTTCGGAGTCACTACATGGAAAATGCTCGGGTTCATGATCACCACTCGCGGCATCGAAATCGATCCATCAAAGATTAAGGCCATTCTGGAAATGGAACCACCACAGACGGAGAAAGACGTAAGGAGTTTCCTTGGCAAAATACAGTTCATCAGCCGGTTTATTGCAAAACTGACTTCAACATGCGAACCCATATTTCGTTTGCTCAAGAAAGGAACATCATTTGCGTGGAACGACAGATGTCAGCAAGCCTTCGAGGCCATCAAAGCCTATCTAAGGAATCCGTCAGTCTTGATGCCGCCGGAATCAGGAAAACCTTTGATCCTATACTTGTCAGTCACTCCGTCTTCCATGGGGTGTATGCTGGCACAGGAAGAAGATGATGGGGTTGAAAGGTGTAGACACCTCCCAAACAGGGCATCACCATACAGATTGATCACGTTTGTTTGCTCGATTGGTTGCTCGCTTCATAAACCAAAATCATGGACATTCCCATGGCTAGGAACATCACCACATGATAAGGGTTATCATCAAATAGAGTTGCCACCCAGTTTATTAAAACTGGGAAAACAGATAGAGATTTTGGATACGGGAGCCAAAAGTACAATAAGGGGAAGATGTTAGGCACCCCTCTTTGCCCAGTCGTGAGATTGGCCCATAATCATTCAACATAAGACGTGTAGATGCTTTGTTTAATTCCAACACTTAGTCTGTTTATTTATTCCTTTAAACAGTAAGTAAGGTGAGCTAGTGCGATAAATAAGCATGCATTAGAAAGCAGAGAAAGCAAATAAACTGTCCCAGGAGATTGATTACTCGGCCGGTGAATAGATGTCACGGCCGAGTAATCACACTGGTTTGATGTACCGGCTGAGGGATCGAAGCCCCGGTCGGTGTTCTTCCTCACACCAGACAGAAAGATTAACGGATAATCAAAATGCTACGGTTAGTCAAAAATACAGTAAATTAAGACAAACCAGAGGCCGTTGGGCCTCACCACCTTGATCCCTCAGTTGCTTGATTGCTTTGGATTGGGCGGGATTGACTGATTGCTTGATCGAGAACCCTAGGGTTAGGGTTTGAACTTCGGGGTTTGATCGCCGGATTGACGGCTGCCTTCGGGAAGTTAGGGCTTTTGAAGTATGGGATTGAGGGATTATTTGTGCAGAGCTTTGAGGCTTGATTGAGTGTGAAGGTCTATGAATTTCGTGTGTTTATTTTCGGAGTCCAAAGGCCCTTTATATAGGCAATTGGTGACTCACTCCGGCCAATCAAATCACGAGATGGCAATTGCAATTGCAATGCATCTCTAACTCTACGTCGTAATCTCTGAGCGTAGCCCGAACGCATCGGGAAGGTAGTGTAATCGGATCAAACGTCTGACAAAACACGTTCCAGAGTCTGGAAAAAGGTCGATCTGGCGGCCGAGTAAAGGATGTCACGGCCGAGGAATGGATGTCTCGGCCGAAGGATAGATCTTGCGGCCGAGGAATTGATCTCTCAGGGAGATTCTGCTGGCAACAGATTGCTCGGGTGAGGAATTGATGTTATGGCCGTTAGATCGATGTTACGGCTGTCAGATGGATTCTCCTAGGCTTCTGTATTTCTGTCTGAAAGGCTGTATGGCTTTGAATTGGGTCCTCTAAGTGGCTCAAAGTTCTCACCGAAAGTCCTAAGGTCCTCAAGGAAGCAATCAGCAATCATTGTATCCATTTCATCATCGGGATGGTCCCAAGGTGGGACTTGAAATAATTGTTAGGCCAAATTGGGGTGTCTACAGATGCCCCTCTTTGACTGAACTCAGACGGATCGCGAGACATGTTTGAGTAAGAGTCAAAGCTGTAAAAAGCAACTCAATTTGGTCCAACCACTATTCCAAGGGGTTTTCGAAAAAGGTTTTATTATGGTCGGGCCGGGAGGCTGCCTACGTATTCCACAAGGGAAATTCAGACCAATCGTAGTTCGGGCAATAAAGAAAAGCAAAAAGTTTGGAGGGTTAGAGACAGAAGACGTACCTTAGGGCTTAAAAAGCCGTAGTGTGACGTACCTAGACTGAGCCAGGGTTTTGGCGAAGAGTAGTTGAAGGAGCGCGGGGCTACCTGGGGAATTTTTGCGGAGAGCTTCCTTAGTTATTTTGGGGTAGATCAGTACATTGCAGGTGCGTTTACTTTTCTTGATCATCCTTACTTTGACTGAAAGGAGCTCGGTAGAGCAGCCTATCCCTGCGAATGAGCTGGAAGGAATTGATGTAATTGGGGTGGAATCCAAACCATCTGCTGGGATGAGTTGGACGCCGGTTTGTTTTTGAGATGTAGGGGAGGCGCAGGGCCAGTAACTGGAGCACGGAGCTTTGGAGATGAGGGAATCGAGGCACAAAGCCGGTGAGAGCCTGGAGAGTGATGGAATCGAGGTGTGGAACCTGTTGCAATCTTGAGGCGAAGGCCTAAGGAGATTGGATTGATAAGACCGAAGCGCGGAGCTGGTGTTGATCATAAGGTGAGAGCCTGAGGTGTCGGAGCTTTTAAGCTTGATAGGACCGAAGCGCGGAGCTGGTGTTGATCATAAGGCGAGAGCCTGAGGTGACTGGATTGAGGCATGGAGCCTGCTGTGGTTTATGAGACGGAGGCCTTAGGTGAGCTTAGAGCTTGATGGGACTAAAGCGTGGAGCTGGTATTGATCGTGAGGCGAGATCATGAGGTGTCAGAGCTTTGAGCTTGACGTGATGAACCGAAGCGCGGAGCTGGTATAAGGCAAGAGCCTGAGGTGAAGGAATTGAGGCGTGGAGCATGAAGTGATTGAGGCGTGGAACCTTCTGCAGTTTTGAGGCGGAGTCTGAGTTGTCGGAGCTTAGAGCTTGACGTGATTTGAACCGAAGCGTAGAGCTGGTTGCATTTTGATGGTCTGTGCACGGAGCTTTCTCATCTTAAGTGTTGGCGTGGAGTCAAAGGATCGAGGCGCTGAACCGATCAATAAAACCGAGGCATAGAGCCGGTTGATTGCAGGGTTGACCTGTTTCATGAGAGATATGCAGAATGTATATTGTGCGATGAGGTTAGATGTGAACAGATACGATGATACAGACTCGATGTGAGAATGTTGATGCAATATGTGCACGGGCCCGTGCGTGTGTGTTTGTTTTTAAGCTTAGAGCTTCTATCAAGTTCCAGACTTGAGCATTCAGAGCGTAGGGCTCGAGCATTCGGACGGCAGAATCCGAGCATTCAAAGTACAGGCTTTGAGCGTCCAGTACACAGTGGTTGGGCATCCAAGCGTAGAGCTTGAGCATTCAAGTGTATAACTTGAGCATCCAGTACACAGTGGTTGGGCATCCAAGCGTAGAGCTTGAGCATTCAAAAATGTTAGATTTTTGAGCATTCAGGCGTAGAGCATGAGAATAGATGTCTTGATTGTTAGGGCGGCTTAGAGCCTGTTGCTTGTTTACGACTTCGAGCCAGTTGAGATAATGGGCTTGGAGCCGCTAAGTGGGTTGCTATGGCTTTGAGCCAGCTGAGACGATAGATACAGGCTTCGAGCCTGTTGGAGTAATGGGCTTGGAGCCGCTGAGTTGGTTGTTACGGCTTCGAGCCAGTTGAGATAGTGGGCTTGGAGCCGCTAAGTTGAGTGATTACAGGTGTAGAGTCTGTTGCTGTGATAACGAGCATAGAGCTGCTGAGATAGTAAACATAGGCTTCGAGCCTGTTGAGATGATGGCTTGGAGCCATTTGAGATAATGGGCTTTGAGCCGCTGAGATTGCTTGTTTACGGCTTTGAGCCAGTTGAAATAGCGGGCTTGGAGCCGCTGAGTTGATTGCTATGGCTTCGAGCCAGTTGAAACAGTGGGCTTGGAGCCGCTGAGATTGTGATAGCGAGCGTAGAGCTGCTGAATAAGTACAGGCGTAGAGCCTGCCGATAATGGGCCTCGAGCCGTTGAGTTGATTGCTATGGCTTCGAGCCAGTTGAAACGGTGGGCTTGGAACCGCTGAGATGGTAGACATAGGCTTTGAGCCTGTTGATAATGGGCCTCAAGCCGCTGAGTTGATTGCTATGGCTTCGAGCCAGTTCAGATGGTAGATACAGGCTTCGAGCCTGTTTGAGGTAATGGGCTTCAATCCGTTGAGACTGCTTGTGTACGGCCTCGAGCCATTTGAGATGATGGGTCTGAGGCCGCTGAAGAGATGATGGGCGTAGAGCCTGTTGTTTGTGATAGCGAGCGTAGAGCTGCTAGGTGAGTTGATATGGGCGAACATGGGCATGGAGCTGCTGAGTTCTTTGATAATGGATACGGGCATAGCGCCGCTGGGTGTTTTGACTTGTTTTGGCCAGCAGTTTGTGGAGAGAGAGCTTCGATGCTTGGGCATGCCCCCAAGGCTGGTTTTGATCATGTTGCATTGACTTGGGGATGCCCCCAAGGCTACTTGGTTGGTTGAAGACTTAGAAGTCTGTAGTGGCTTGAGTCGGTGCACTGAGCAAAATCTGATATTGCTGAAGGAAATTGATTGGGGGCCAGGAGATCGATCTCTCGGCCGAAGGATTGACGTCTCGGCCGAGGAATTGATGTCTCGGCCGTGAGAACGCCAAAAGTCAGGAAATCGATTTAAGTTCAGTTAAATCGATCTTACGGCCCATTTAATCCCTTCTTCTCCTCCTCTCTCATTTTCCTCCGTTCCTCTCGCCCGACGACCACCGTACGCCGCCGCCCTCCTCCACTACCGTCGACCACCATCGACTCCGGCGATCATCCCCACCGCCGTCGTTTGCCATTGCCGCTGGCTTCGGTCGTTTGAAACCGTTGGTTTTCCTCCCATTCTTGGTTCAGACGTGATGGCCACGCCATCTTCAGGTGTCGCGGGTTCGTCCTCGCATCCTCCATGTAGGTGCGAGCATCCGTCTTCCGATGAGGAGGCGATTGAGGAGCCCGGTTTGTTTGATGCTACTACCTACGTTCTTCCTTCGCGTAGGCTGGGTTATGGCGGTTTCCTGCAGTACCATCCTCCTGTTGGTGGCCTAGAGGTCGAGATAGTTCGCAGAGAGCCTAAGCATCATTTGAGCGTTCTGAATGTGCCGGTGAGTTTTCCTGAAAGAGTAAAAAGTTTACTTTAGTTCGGAGTTTTGGAAATCTTTATATTTTTTAAGAATAAAAATTTCGCTTGCGGGATGAAAATCCCTTTTAGCCAGGAGCGTAAATGTGAAGAACCCCTGTTTGGGTTAAACTTATTTTTGTTTAAGGAAACTAAAAATAACTGTGCCCCCTGTCTAGGCAATGCATGCTTTTAGATGTTAATTCGACGCCCCTTAGCATTTCTTTTGTTTATGCAATCATGAGATTAACTCCCTTTTGTCTTTGGCAGAGAAACAGGAGGCTGGAAGCTCGCGGTGGAGGCAAGGAGGTGCATAGATGGTTCTTGAAGCTGCCAGAGCAGGCTCGGGAATTAGTACGTACTGCAGGCTTCGAGACATTCATTCTGGGCCTTGATCTTTCGAAGATGGATTGGTCATTGATGACCTCGCTGGTTGAGAGGTGGTGGGATACCACCAATACCTTCCACTTTCCTGCTGCTGGCGAGATGACTATAACTCCAGGTGATTTTTCTTTGCTGACTGGCTTGCGGATAGGCGAAGTTGCTCTTCGAGTTGACCCCCGGCTTTGGGAGCGAGATGGTGCTTTGAGGTGGTTTCTGGGCAAGGCGCCCCCTGTTCGTTCTCGGGGTCACATTGATCTTGCTTGGCTAAGCAAGACTTTTATGGTGGCTGATATTCTGACCCAGGTGAGTGTCGAGCAGTTGACGAGGGCCTTCCTTCTTTACCTCCTTTGGCAAACGTTGTTTGCCAACAAGAATGGTTCGGTACACACGCAGTTTTTGGCTCCTCTGCAGCACTTGGGAGCTATTCGAGAGTTTGACTGGGGCTCGTCTGCTTTGGCCACTTTGTATGGCAGTCTTGGAGCTTGCTCGCGGGACAAGAGTCCTATTCTTTGTGGTCACTTTCGAGTGCTTGAGGTATGCATCGTTCCTTTGTACTTCTGTTTCCACTCTAGCTTTTTCTAGTTTTGAACTTTCTTTGGTTAACCTGTTTTTCAGCTCTGGGCTTTTGAGCACCTTCTCCAGTTTTCCCCTGAGACCAGGCACGGTGATGCGAACTGCATACCTCGTTACGAGCGATGGTTGATGGGGCAACGGAGGCCACGGTCACCAGTTTTGAGCCTTCCCGAGTGGCGGCGAGTTTTGGACCGACTGACGGTCGATCAGGTACCTTTTCCTTCTTTGTACCTCTTATCCTTTGGACTTCCATATTTTTGTGTTGGAGCTGATTTGTCCTTACTCTGTAGGTACGGTTTGACCCTTGGGGTGGTGTACCAGAGGATGCCCCTCTTGCACGTTGTAGAGTTCTGGACCGGACTCGTAGCTTGCTTGAGGGTCCATTTTGCCGAGCCTAGTACTTAGGCGATCGAGTGGCTAGTCAGTGGCGGTCACGCGCTGAGGCTCTTCAGCTTGTTCCTCCTTCTCCTCCAGTATCCATGAGATCCACTTCTTTGATGTCGAGGGAAGACCTGAAGAATGCTCGGATCAGAGATTGGGCAGGTTTACTCCTCCAGGTAGGTGACTATACGGAGTACTGCCGTCTTTTCTTGACCCCCTCTGTTGAAGCACCTCTCGTTGCCCCTGTTTGGCCACGGGCTCCTTCGTTTGTCTCCTTCCACTCGGATGATGGGGAGGAAGAGCGCCTGGCGCTGACTCCTTGTACGACCCAGCTTTACACTTTGCCAGCCGGGGCTTCGCAGGTATCTTTTAGCTTTTCATGTTAGCTTTCCTCTCCTCGTATTGTATCCCTTGCTTTAGGTGTTTGCAATGTTTGACTGTTCCACAGGTGCCTGCCGAGATAGTGCAGGAATGGCTTCACGCCTATCAGAGTACAGAGGTTTTGGTTCGGAGACAGCGCCGTAGGATCCTTGAGGTATGACTTTCTTTATGAGCTTTATCTGCTATGTATTATCCCTTGAGTCTGAATGTTTATATCTTCCTTGGCTGCAGCTTGAGGCTGAGAGAGTACCGGCTGCTGGGGGGAATGTGAGGACCAGTGAGCAGCCTTCGCCTTCTTCTCAGAGATCGCCTAGCTTTTAGGGCTTTTTCTTTTTCCTGTTCATAGTTAGTGGATAGGCATAAACTATATTTGTATAGTGAAAACAACCACAACGATGGTTTTGTAAACAAGTTTTTGTTTGAGAAATGAGAAATGCCTTTCATGCCCCTAAATGTCTTTGAGTTTGCATGCGATAGTCAGAACATGGCTTTTTGAACAAGTTTTTGCTGATAGACAATTAATTTGTGTGAAAATATTTGGCCGAAGAATCGATCACTCGGCCGAAGGATCATTGTTGCGGCCGAGGTATCGATTGTCCGGCCGTTACGTCTATTTTCCCAAGGAAGATAGGTTTTGCTTTAGCCAAGTGGCATCCTGTTTCACATCATTTCCTATGCTTAGTCTTTGATTCTCTGTCTCTTGCCTTTGCCATGCTCTATAGCCCGATTGCCAAACTTAAGAGTCTTTTTGAAGTATCATACCCATTGCGTTGACGACTTGTGGGTTAGAGGGGATGAACTATAATTCTTATGTGCCTTTGTTTTTCCCAATTCCTTGGAAAATGACTAACTCATCTTTTGTGAGCTCAATACGCAGGGTTAGCTATGCCTATCATTGAGTACAAACATGTTGATGTTTTCCTCTCTCCAAATGTTTGGGCCGCATCTCGATGCGAGATTGCCTACGTATCCCAATCAGGGAATCAGGCCTTTTACGTAGTTCCAGGATCACCACCTTTGGGGGTTGGGTTTTCTCTCTTGGTTTTTTTTTCTTTCTCTCATGCTCTAAGTTTTGCCTAGGTTACCTGATAGAGGTTGAGTCCCTAGCGAGCTTTCCTTCGAATGCCTTAACTTTTGCCTAGGCTGCGTTTTTCGCTTTTTCTTTGTCCTAGCAGGCTCTGCTCTTACTTTTGCTTGGGTGTATATTTTACCCAACGAGCATTTTTCTCTCAAGAAGGTTTTGGTGTTTTGGAGAGGAATCTGATGGAGATGAATCTCCTGTTGCGTTTGTACTTTCATAATGGGCAAGCTAATCCTAAGTGTTCTCATGGAGATAGCGTCTTCTTCCTGAGTTTTGATAAAAACCTAGTCCTAAGTAATTAGAGTTCATCCTTTCCTTCCTTTTGTCGGGGACACAAAGATTTTGATCCCTTCGAATTCTTCCTTTGTTTTGGCAATGAGAGTATAGCGCATGGCAATTGCAATTTAGAAATTTGGATTTAGATAAGCATAATCTGGAAGATGAAAAAGGAATTCTCTTAGCGGAAATAAAATGCCCAAATAGGGGCCCAAAACTCGTTCTAGTTTGTTTAAAGCAAAAACAATGTTTTAACGTTTCTTATTTGCCATGTTGTGACTTCTCAGCTACTGCAGCATGTCGGGGTCATTTCCCTTGTCTTTTGCAACTTTGTACTATTTCCCACCCTCTTCCTTGCCAAACAAAGCCTTTGAACCGGGTTCATCTTTTGCACGATGGCTACCTCCTTGAGCCATGAGTAATCCCCAGATGGATGTGTCGACAGGAAACTCCCTTCCTCTTTCCTCATTGATTGCGTGATTATCAGCTATTTCCTCCTGATTGAATAGCGATGCTAAGGAGGTTTCATCGAGCGGATCATTGCACTCTTCTTCCATTTCATCAAAGTCGCTTTCCCCTATTTTATAGGGTTCTGTGCACATGAAATCTAGATCTTCTCTTTCCTCTATCCATTGACTATAATCGCACTCGTCGTAAGGGTTGACCCATGATTGCATTTGAAACTCCTCTACTTTCTCAATGAGATTGATCGTCTCCCAAACAATGGGCGGTGTTGAAATTTTGGGACGGTTGATGCGTACCACTATTTAGGCAGGCTCGAAGCGAGCGTGCCTTCTCATCATGATGACCCTTTCTTTTTCCTTCTTCCTATTCTCAAACCAGATACGAAGCCATTCGTCATCTTCTACATATGGAATGTCTGGATCCTCCAAATTGTGTTTCGCCCAAGAGTGTTCCTTCCACTTCCTTAGCTTTTCCTCCTCTGCATGATCTTTGCTGCTTATGTCGGACATATCAATGTCGATTACTTCTGACTGATTAGAATCATTGTCCTCCTCCTCCTCTATCATGAAACATTCGTCCTCCTCGGGGAAGGTTAAGGTAGGTTTGGTTTGGTTGTCTTGGAAAATGTATTGGCTGGGATTGTATGTGGGGTTGTGAGAGAGATTTATGAGATTGATGCTTCGAGGTGGTGGCTCGGTGTTATGAGTAGGGAGTGGGTTGGCTTGCCCATCAGGTTTTGGTGGTTTTATGGTTCGACTATCAATAAGATCTTGAATGTCGTGACAAAGACGCATACAATTGTCTGTTTCGTGCCCAAGGTGTTGGTGGTAGGCGCATTGTTTGTTTGGATCATGGTTTGGACCGTAGGGCGGCGGAGGAAGTGGCTTGTTTAGAGGTTTAAGATGCCCTTGACGGCTAAGGATGGTCAAGGCTTGGGATAAGGTCATATAGAGAGGATCAAAGTTGCAACGAGGTCGATTTGAGCTTCGGGATGGGCTAGTTTGGAAAGGGTCTTGAGACAAGGAGCCAAGGGTATTTACGGAGGCGTGAGATGTACGGCTAGAGAAGGTTTTCTTAGGTGGAGGAGTGGCCTCTTCTTTCCCAATGAGTCCTAGCTTGATTCCATCTTCGATTTGCAACCCAGTGGCATGCAAGCGCTTGAAATCGGTGATAGCCTGTGTGTAAATATGCCTGAGATATTTGGGTTGCAAATTTTTGACAACTATCCTCACTTGGTCTTCCTCGGAGGGACGGTTCTTTATCTTGGCAGCCGTTTCCCTCCATCTTGCCACAAATGTAGCAAAATCCTCATTGGAATCCTGTTTGGTCATTTCCAAGTCTCGAGTTGTTAGTTCAATTTGGACGTTGTATGCATATTGCTTGACAAAAGCATTGGCAATTTCTGGCCAAGTTTGATAATGTACAAACTCCAAAGTGAGGAACCAGTCGAGAGCACTTCCGGTGAGGGTTCGCTGGAACAACTGGGCGATGAGCTCGTCGTTCAAGCCCATTGGCTTCAGGGTGTTGATAACATGGCGAACATGACTGGTAGGGTTGCCAGTTCCATTGAACTTCTCAATGTTGGGCATCTTGAAATTCTCAGGCAGCTTGGATTCTGGGAAGAGGCAAAGTCCTTCGAAATCCAAAATTTGGTCCCCTTGCGAACGAGCCAAGGCTTGTTTGATTTCCTTGACTTGCTTGGTCAACTCAGGACTTTCTGCCAATATCACTTTATGGGGATTCTCGTCTTCCATTGACTTTTCCTCGTCTTCAGCATCTCTAGCTGCCTTTTCTGCTAGTAGTACAGTGATTTGAGCTTGGAGGTCGGCAATAGTAGCGTCGTTGCCTGCCATGAAGGTAGAAGGGTTGCTTGACAAAGCTTGAGATTTAGTGAATGACGGGATCCGTTGAGGGGATGACCGGGAAGTTTCTGAAAGCGGTTGGAATTGTTGTGGTGAGGGTGTCTTGTCAGATGAGGACGATAGACGGGAGGGTTGCAGAGACCTTTGTTTGGCGTAGTTTCGGGTGTTGTAAGAGTACAAAGTTGGCTGTGGTTGCTTCTTTGATTTACCTATTGTGCCTGCTTGAAAAGTAGAATACCTGGAAGTCAGTATTTCGCCTGTGTAGGGTTAGAATTTGGGTTGAAAATCCCAACCCTTCTGCACAGAAAGAGTTAATTACAACAACGGATGATACAAGGTGTGAGGAAGAACTTTTGCAAGTAGAATGCAAGTAGGTTCCTAGCCTGCAGGTTCCTGTCTTAGTTTGATAAGTTCTATGGCTTTCCAAAGCATGCAAGGTTTTGGTAGTCTCAGGGTGCTCCGTTGTCAAAGGGCACCAGTCCTCTCACCAGCCCATCATAGGCGGCGATTGGGTGATTCCCCTTTTGATATACCACTAGGTAAGAGTGACTGTGGAGTTTGCTGGAACCCCCAACATAGCCCGTGTCATGCCGGGATATCAGGTGAACTCAACGGGTTGCCCGCTCGATGCATATGATAAATGAATTAGACAAGGCATGTATTAGTCTTATGTTGAACTTTTTGGTTATGGCTCTCAATCCCCAGCAGAGTCGCCAAAAATTGTAGACACCTCCCAAATGGGGCATCGCCATATAGATTGATCACGTTTGTTTGCTCGATTGGTTGCTCATTTCATAAACCAAAATCATGGACATTCCCATGGCTAGGAATATCGCCACATGATAACGGTTATTATCAAATAGAGTCGCCACCCAGTTTATTAAAACTGGGAAAACAGATAGAGATTCTGGATACGGGAGCCAAAAGTACAATAAGGGGAAGGTGTTAGGCACCCCTCTTTGCCCAGTCGTGAGACTGGCCCATAATCATTCAACATAAGACGTGTAGATGCTTTGTTTAATTCCAACACTTAGTCTGTTTATTTATTCCTTTAAACAGTAAGTAAGGTGAGCAAGTGCGATAAATAAGCATGCATTAGAAAGCAGAGAAAGCAAATAAACTGTCCCAGGAGATTGATTACTCGGCCGGTGAATAGATGTCACGGCTGAGTAATCACATTGGTTTGATGTACCGGCCGAGGGATCGAAGCCCCGGTCGGTGTTCTTCCTCACACCAGACAGAAAGATTAACGGATAATCAAAATGCTATGGTTAGTCAAAAATATAGTAAATTAAGACAAACCAGAGGCCGTTGGGCCTCACCACCTTGATCCCTCAGTTGCTTGATTGCTTTGGATTGGGCGGGATTGACTGATTGCTTGATCGAGAACCCTAGGGTTAGGGTTTGAACTTCGGGGTTTGATCGCCGGATTGACGGCAGCCTTCGGGAAGTTAGGGCTTTTGAAGTATGGGATTGAGGGATTATTTGTGCAGAGCTTTGAGGCTTGATTGAGTGTGAAGGTCTATGAATTTCGTGTGTTTATTTTCGGAGTCCAAAGGCCCTTTATATAGGCAATTGGTGACTCACTCCGGCCAATCAAATCACGAGATGGCAATTGCAATTGCAATGCATCTCTAACTCTACGTCGTAATCTCTGAGCGTAGCCCGAACGCATCGGGAAGGTAGTGTAATCGGATCAAACGTCTGACAGAACACGTTCCAGAGTCTGGAAAAAGGTCGATCTGGCGGCCGATTAAAGGATGTCACGGCCGAGGAATGGATGTATCGGCCGAAGGATAGATCTTGCAGCCGAGGAATTGATCTCTCAGGGAGATTCTGCTGGCAACAGGTTGCTCGGGTGAGGAATTGATGTTATGGCTGTTAGATCGATGTTACGGCCGTCAGATGGATTCTCCTAGGCTTCTGTATTTCTGTCTAAAAGGCTGTATGGCTTTGAATTGGGTCCTCTAAGTGGCTCAAAGTTCTCACCGAAAGTCCTAAGGTCCTCAAGGAAGCAATCAGCAATCATTGTATCCATTTCAACATCGGGATGGTCCCAATGTGGGACTTGAAATAATTGTTAGGCCAAATTGGGGTGTTTACAAAAGGGCTGTCTATTACCTCAGCAAAAAGATGGTTGGGTCTGAAGAACGTTATACTCCATTAGAAAAGACGTGTTGGGCACTTGTTTGGGCTTCCAGAAAGTTAAGACATTACATGCTGGCCTATTCGGTAAGATTGATATCTTGAATGGATCCTCTGAAGTACTTGTTCGAAAAGCCAGCACTCACAGGAAGAATGGCACGATGGCTATTGATGCTGGCAGAATTTGAATTGAAATATGTCAGCAGAAAGTCAGTGAAAGGAAGAGCTGTCGCTGAATTTTTGGCCGACTGCCTAGTCGAAGGAAAGGAAGATGCCGAATTCGAGTTCCCAGATGAAGGCATAATGATCATAGTCGAAGACGTGTGGCGGTTGTATTTCGATGGAACAGCCAATCAGAAAGGATTTGGAATTGGCGTGCTATTGATTTCACCGGATGGGTCGCATATCCCGCTCGCATTCAAGCTTAACTTCGAAGTCACCAACAATCAAGCGGAATACGAAGCTTGCATTGTTGGCATGGAAGCAGCCATTAAAATCGGTATAGAAAAATTGGAAGTTGTGGGAGATTCGAACTTGGTCGTTTCTCAAGCAAACGGTGATTGGAAGGTTAGGGAAGAGAAGTTAAAGCCGTACCATCAAGATCTCAAAGATCTCATTCCCCATTTTAACAAAGTAACTTTCACTCATGTCCCGAGACTCAGGAATCAATTCGCTGACGCCTTGGCAACATTGGCCTCTATGGTCGAAATCCCTGTCGGTGTGAAGCTAAGGCCAATTATGATCAAGCAAAGGGACACTCTAGTATACCAACATGTCATGGCCATCAACGAGCCCGAAGACGGTCACCCTTGGTTCTACGATATCTGGAGATTCGTGGGAAGAGGAGAGTACCCCTCTGAAGCAAGCAAGAAAGACATGATCGCCCCTCGGAGAATGGCGGCTCAGTACATCATTTGTGGAGGAAATCTATACCAAAGGTCTCATTGTGGAACCCACAAGCTGTGTATTCATGGTGAGGAGGCAAAAAGGGTGATGGAGGAAGTCCACGAAGGAGTATGCGGTCCTCACATGAATGGCATGATGCTTGCCAAAAAGGTTTTGAGACAAGGCTACTTCTGGTCCACCATGGAGACAGAATGTGTGGAATACGTACGACGTTGCCATAAGTGCCAAATTCACGCTAACCTCACGCATGTTCCACCACATGAACTGCAGCAAACGACCTCGCCGTGGCCTTTCTCGACATGGGGTATTGATGTCATCGGAAGGATTGTGCCCGCAGCCTCTAATGGCCATAAGTTCATCCTGGTGGCTATCGATTACTTCACGAAATGGGTAGAAGCAGCCTCGTATGCAACCCTGACGGTAGTTCAAGTCGCGCACTTTATCAAGCAAAACGTCATTTATCGGTATGGGGTCCCACAGGCATTCGTATCCGATAATGGGGTTCATTTCAAAGGCCGAGCAAGGGAAGTCTTGGAAGAATTCCAGATCCAAATACACAAGTCAACAACCTACCGACCGCAGACCAATGGGGCTGTGGAAGCAGCCAACAAAACAATCAAAACTATCCTGGAAAAGACCATTCAATCTGCAAGGGATTGGCACGAACGACTACCTTTAGCATTGTGGGGATACCGCACGTCTGTACGTACACCAACAGGGGCAACTCCATACTCCTTGGTTTATGGCATGGAAGCTGTACTCCCCATAGAATTAGAGGTTCCATCCCTCCGAACCATGATCGAATGTAATGTCCGAGAGGTAGATTGGCTGAGCAACCGGTTTGAAGAACTTATGTTATTCGATGAACGCCATCTAAGGGCACTTTACCACATTCAAGGATATCAAAGGAGAATTGCGCACGCATTCAATAAAAAGGTGAAGCCCAGGGACTTAGTGGAAGGCGACATGATTCTGAAGGAAATACGAGCACCAATCTATGATCCATAAGGAAAGTTCCGACCAAAATGGTCTGGGCCTTATATCATCAAGACTATCCTATCTGGAGGAGCTACGCAACTCATCGATCTGGACGGAAACGAATTCTCAACTCTAGTCAACCTGGATCAACTCAAGCGCTACTACCCCTGAGAGAAGCTCGCTGGGCTGAAAACTGCAAGGGCAGTCAGTTCCAGGCAAAAATTAGAGCAGAAAGGCCTGCTAGGATGAAAACCCGCAAGGGCATCTTAAGCAAAAGTTAAGGCATACAATGGACGAGCTTGCTAGACTGAAAACCCGAAAGGGCGGTACTAGGCAAAAATTAGAGCACAAAAGGAGAGTGTCAAAACCAGAGCGAACCCTATCCTTGAACTACGTCATGACCTGATTCCTTCATCAAAAAGGATACGTAGGCAGTTTCACTATGGGACTCGGTCACGATCAACCAAAATAAAAATCCAAGTTGACAGAATCCAGAAAGGCCAAATCAGAGAGGGGGAGACCCTCTATAACTCACTTTATTAAAATATCTGCTTCTAATACATAAGGCTGAGCGTGATCTTCGGAAATAAAAGTGCAATACAATAAAAGGAGGTCCATGATTTATTCAATGATCAGGGTAGTAAGATCGAGTCAGTTTCCTTGGGCACCCGCCCTCGCAGCAATGTCCCTCTTGAGCCATTTCCTGTAACTCCCACGCACTGCAACAGACGGGTAAGGATAAGCATCGGTCACCTCGCGAGACCTCCAGAATCACTGGTAGTTACAAAGAACTGAATGGCGGAAGAAAGGCAGAACTACATCCACCAGGATCTCTGCAGGAGCCTCTTGCCTCAGACCAAGCTAACGCTGAACTCGATAGGGGATGTAAAAGGTAAAAGCCTCCAGCCCAGGAAGAACCACCCACTGGGAACCCATATAGTGTACAGTCATGGGCGGAAGGTCGAGCCATGAGCATCTCCAGGAAATAGTCTCAGCCCGCTGACGTTTGAAGAAGCTGACCCACTCGGAAACTCGCCTATCCGCAAATTCAAAGCACCGAAAGGACAGTAACCTAGCCACATATGCCAAGTTGCCAGGAGGGAGAGTCAGTATGTTCACCTTGTCACATAGCCAAATCTGTCAAAGAGGGAAAACAAGTGAGAAACCGTAGAAAGCCAAGCCCAACGTCAAAGAGAACCGGAAAGAAGAAAGATAAGGCGAAAACTAACCTGTAAGAGAAGGGGGCTGCCTCCAAAAGTCTCAGTCTCTCCAGAACGAACCCTGTCTAAACCCATCAGTGTCTTAGCCAATACCATCGGAATCACGTCCTTCTGAGCTCCAATCTGCACTGCAATGCTAACCAATGCCGAGCTAGCATGACCAGTGGAAGGAACCAAAAAGTAAGCAGCAAGTAAGCACATACAAAGAGCGGTCATACGCCGAGTGTGGTAGGTTGCGTCCGCCAGGTTACCAAGAGGAGAGAACATCTCAATGAGGCGCATCACGTTGAGATGACCATTGCTAACCAAGTAACGAACAACACCGTCATTCAGACCTAGAGAGGCAGCAAGAACCTTGGACATGTTCTCGCGCACGGGAGGAACAATGACATCTCCAGAGCCGGAGCCACCAAGATAGGTGCGAAACTCCTCGATTGTAGGGCAAAGCTCCTGTTCACCAAAGCGGAACACGTGCACCTCCGGATCCCAAAGACTTATGGCAGCCTTTAGGAGCTCGGGACGAAGGCGGATGTTACGCAGGTATCTCATAGAATAGAGACCATGCACCCGAAAGTTGAGCCAATCGACCCCCTTCATGGAAATCAACCACGGCCGTAGCGAACCGGTGAGAGAAAGAGCCATTGGGAGGAGATGAAGATTTGAGGAAGAAAGATATGGTTGGTATGAGACCTAAGGCCTGAATTTATAGAGGGATAGAGGAGACAACTTCAACTTTCAAAAGAGCCTTGGGTTCCAAAAGTATAGATTTTCCATGAGTCTTGCATAGGGAAAAGCTTGGTCATGCTCTAAATGAACAAAGTAGATGTCACGACCCAAACCCATGGGTTAAAGGTCTAATGACCGGCCAGTGAGTCTACGTCACCCTAGGCCTATCCTAATAAGTCAGTTTAGGGAATTCATAAAATCCTCTCATTAAAATAGATTACCTTAAGAAATTCAGTAAGCTGATTTCAATAATTTCAACTTTTTCCAGAGTTCTATGTGCGGAAATAAATATAACTACTTAACAATACCTGCAAATAACCATAGCATAACCTGACCGGAACAAGCCGGTTATCAAAATTCAAATGTCTTCAAGTCAAGTCCTCATAGCTCTATACTCACATCAGAACAGTACTACTATATACACGTAAGAACTGATCACCAAAAAGATTTCGACTTGAGAGCAAAGCCGAGTCCATCTAATGCTGTTAACCTGAAAAGTATGGTTTTTGAAAAACTCCATAAACTAAAGCTCGTATGAAACATGACATATCCAGTAAACATGTTAAATCATGGATACAACTAACACCTTATAAAAAGCGTAGTCATACTCTTCAGTATCGAACATGTAAAACATACTTCCTTTCGAAGATAATCAAATTTCAAGTCCATAATAAAGTGAATTCAAGTCTTTCAATAGACTTATGCTAAAAGCAATAATTCTAAGTCACAAGTTCATTCATAGAATGAAATCCAACTTTTCAGGATAAAGCAGAAAACCATCATGATATTAAAAATATCACATTTCATAATACTCGTCGATTTCGCACATCTTTCATGAACAAGTTTCAACCAGAATCTAGAGGAGCGACCTCTATATCATAAAAGGGAATGACGTCAAACCATCAGGATACCTGGTCAATATCCTCCAACCTTATAACTCCAAATCCACTTTGTCTGTTTAAAGTCCTCAAGCACGGACACTTATTCAGATGCATCGACAGAAAAATATACATTTCATCAAGTCATTTAACAAGTTAATAAATATCCATGATTCCATTTAGAAAACATTTCTAAGATATTTCAACAGCAATGAAATATTTAAACAACAAATGTAAACAAGATACGCATGTTTCACCTTGCTCCTGAAGACGCAGCTAATCTCTACTCGAGTCTTCACGTATTTCACACTAACGATCACACAGACCTAATGAGAATATCATAAACGTCCAAGTATGAGTACAATTAATGTACTAAGTCCGAATAATCCAATTCTAGTCATCTAAGTCGTGGCTTAGAGCCGATCTAAGTCATGGCTTAGAGCCGATCTAAGTCATGGCTTAGAGCCGATCTGTTACTAGGGGTAAAATGGTCATTTTAAATCTCTAAGTACGAAGTGTAAAATTTAAGTAACCTAATTATTCAAAAATTACAATCCTGTAATTTTTACAAAAATCAATAAGATTTTATACAAAGTCTATTTTTGGTGTAGTTATGCAACACAATGGATCGGAGGTTCAATAGCCTCTATTGGTAAAATGGTAAACACAATTCCACCTTAAGATCACATGAAATTTTTTTGGGTAAAAACTTAGTTTTGTCAAAAACTCTAGAAAACCTATGCATGCAAGGTATTTTAAGAAATAAAAACAATAATTTGCTCATTTACTAAAATCTGTCACCCTTTCTTTGAAAAATCATATCTTATTCATAAAAAGTCCAAAAATACTCAAACCAGCGCCCAAACTTGCGTAACGTCCATGTGTATCTACTGTAAAAATTTGAAGATTAGATATCAATCAAATATTCTGCAGATTTCAAAAGAACAAGCTGTTCTACAGAAAAACAGGGCAGCCAAACATATTTTAGTAGAAAATTCATAACTAATTCATTTCAACTCCAAAAATATTGAAACTAGCGCTCAAAGTTGCAAAACGTAAAGTATTATTCTCACTAAAAATATCAAATTCATAAATCAAAAGTATTTTCCCCGGCAAACAAAAGAAAACAGATTGATCACAGTTTATGTCCCTGTCAGACAACTCTACTTTAAAAATTCACCAAATATTGTATATTTATCCAAAGGATTTGATTCCAAAGCCAAAATGTTTCCAACTTAAAGGTTTAATTCCTGAAAAAAAACCATAGCCATGCAAGTAGTGAAAGTTTCCATAAATTTAAAAGAAGACAGACACAATCAGATTCGGACACACAGATGACAGTCAGTATTCAAAAATTTATAACTAATTCTGTGTTGATCGGTTTTGTATGTTATTGATGTCAAAATCTTCGTCTTTAAACGTACTTTAAAAGTTATGAAGACCTCAAAAATTGAATCATAGCAGAAGGGTTCTCAAAATACGAATTTCTCAGAGGGTAGTAATCTGTCTCCAGAAATAGGTGTTGTTATGCCTAATCTTATGATGTTAATCAACTCCTAACACCTTAAAACCTTACACATCTGTTAAGAATATGATAATGGGTGTCCAAAATCAGAGGTTTGTAGCTTCCTAATCAAAATTATTCACATAGAAATGGCTTGAGAAAACAATTACCTAGTTGATCTTGAAGTTTCCGGCAAGATTTGTGATTCTCCGGTGAAATTGCCGATCAACTTGGGTACTTAAGGCTGGACCAGAACTAGAAAATGACTCTCTCTCCGTCTCTCTCTCTCTCTCATTGCCGACCTCTTCTCTTCTTTTCCTTCTCTTTTTTTATTTTCTTTCTTCTTTTAATTAGGCATGCAAGTGCAACTATTATGAGTATAATGATAAAAATCTATTAGATTTTCCTAGGGTGCCACATGCCCACTTACTTGGCACATGATCAATTTAAAAGCATGCCAAGTGTTGGCTTCATCTCAATGACTGGTCATGCATGCATGGCTAGTTCCGGAGCACGGCTCGCGTGCGGCTCGAAAAATTGTACGGGTTCCGGACTTAGAAAAATATGAAATTCGCACTGTACCCTAAATAAATTATTCTAAGAATAACCCCATTCTTGAAATTTAAAGAAAAAATCTAGAACACAAAGATTTGAAATGTCTGACCGATTGACTTGTAAAATGTGTCCGTGACCAATAATTAAAGGTAGTGACGAATTATCATGCACTAATACTATTTTTAACGTGAGGGTTCTCACATTCCTCCCCTCTTAGGAAATTTGGTCCTCCAAATTAACTTAACATATACACACATAAAGTATGTAGTCGGTAGCTTACCAAGTACCAACAACAAACAACTCTGGGTAACACTCACGCATATCAACTTATGTTTTCCCCAAGTGGGGTCACCAATAAAATGGTTTTTCCACCAAACTCTCACAAGTAGAACTACTTTGTTCCTTAACAAAACAAAAAAAACACGTACCCAAGGTAGACATATCAGGCAATGACAAATCATCAAGCATGCATACTTCTCATAATCTTCCTCAAACAATTATATAAGCTAACCCAAAGAAAAGCTATCATTGTAGTTCAACTACCATTTTCACTACAAAAGAACTTGAAGGAGTATAATCTTGCTTATTAGTACACCATATAGCAAGAAGTAACACATTTTTATTTTATTTTTTATAAAGAAGCTCACATCAGAAAAAAATTTAAGTTTTATAGGTGCTAAGTCAACAAACAAATATCAATCTTTAACTTTGATATCTCGTGTCTATCAATATTCAATATCATTGTAATTTGAAAACTTTTTTTTTTCATATCTTTAATAAGAGTTTCTATTTCGGATATTCGACGTGAAGTTGCGGTGGCCAGTCGCCCTTCCAACCGAATATCCAAAAGTAGATTGTCAAAGTTTAACAAAAACATGTTTCATTTATATCATATACATTCATCTTTACTACTCAATACTTCACTCAGAATAAAATTTTCACATGCATCATGAATTAGAGCTTAACAATTCACATAGAACATTACGTTTTCATCTCTAAAAGAAAAATTCTCATATTTCCGTTTTCCATACCAAAAGCCCTCAGGGTATGTCACCAATTAAATCAACAAGTTAAAGGGACCAAGTACTATATCTATGAGTTAAGTAGAAAAACTACTTCTACATAACAGGTAGCTACACATGTAAAGTATATATAGCTAACTTTCATTAACCCATGTACGCCTCATGAATTCAAGATCCCGACTCTATCTTTCATTTACCACCCTATAACACACATAACATACATCTGTAACACTAATGATAGGTAATTCCACATGTTTTTATCACAAGTACCACGCACTAAGCCACTTTTTTCCAATTTGTCTCCAATGCCTGTAACCACTCTTAAGAATCATCGTTAGGGGTTTCACACTAATAAAACATGAATTTAGCGGTCCCTTCTGATTTTTTTATTTTTATTTATGCCCATTTCATATTTTCTAACACATTCCACCACACTTCCGCTGCACACTCTTCTCATTGTTGTCACAACTACTCTTGGCATTGCCATTCCTAGGAACTGTGGCCTATGTTTGTTCTCTTCCCATCCAATTGTACGTCCTTCTCTTATCACCTCAAAACAAAATCACCTTGCTACTATCAATCTCCTTCTCTTATCATCCACAACATGGCATCAAATGAGTATATCCACAAATGACCCATAAAATTTTTCACAGTACCGCTTTGGTTCTTATCTAGTTATTTGTTCAACCTTTCTATACTAGGTTCCTTGTTCAACTTGTTCCCTTCATTGTTTAACCCAAACTCTTTTATTCTCATTGAACTAATACGACTCCCCTTCCTTACCCATCTACTATTGTCTATTAAAAACAAGAGCATAAGCCTCAAAATTCGTAGGTTCAATTCTCAATCACGATAAGGTATGATCTACATGGGCTAAATCCACAAATTCAAACTTTCCCCAATTCATACTGGGCTTTCTAGGATTCCTAGGTTGTAGCATCGAATTCACCTAACTCAATGAGCAATCAAACTCTCTATATATGTAACTTAGTACAAATAACGATCATAAAAATTCTCCTCAACGAAGTGTGCTAACTTTCACATCTTCAAGTATCCATCTCTCTCTTGTAAGGTAAAAGTTCTAATTCAAAAAATTTCCTTCAAAAGATTTTCAATTCCATGTACTAACTCGAGTACTAATGCAAGGAAGACCATCACTCCAAGCGCAATATGGAAAGCTACAATCCAATTTCTATGGAATAGAGGAACTCCGCAATCTATTCTTCATAATAATCTCCACTCAGCACATACATGTCTAAGCTGAGCTACCAAAATTCAATTCTCTAATCGGTTGTAAATTTCACCTCTGATCAATGTACAGTTTTCTTGTACCTCTCTAGGTTCCACAATATTCCCATCGAAAAGTGCAATAATCCAATATATTATGCATATGATATCCCTCGTGAAAAATTATAACCATCAATGGAGTCGACTCATGTCCACTAATCACCATACTAATTCATGTCAACTGCTGAACTAGACCTTCCTCAAGTGTCGATCTTAGGTAAAAATGGTCTATCGACCGAAAAATTCAACTTACGTGTTGAATAGTTACAAACAAACATAGTAACTATACAAGTAGTCACATAGGTGCAATATAATGTGTAGTGATCTTAACTCTGGATTTTTATTTTTTTTTTAAATTGATTGGCATTCTACTTGTCACGACCCAAACCCATGGGTTAAAGGTCTAATGACCGGCCAGTGAGTCTACGTCACCCTAGGCCTATCCTAATAAGTCAGTTTAGGGAATTCATAAAATCCTCTCATTAAAATAGATTACCTTAAGAAATTCAGTAAGCTGATTTCAATAATTCCAACTTTTTCCAGAGTTCTATGTGCGGAAATAAATATAACTACTTAACAATACCTGCAAATAACCATAGCATAACCTGACCGGAACAAGCCGGTTATCAAAATTCAAATGTCTTCCAGTCAAGTCCTCATAGCTCTATACTCACATCAGAACAGTACTACTATATACACGTAAGAACTGATCACCAAAAAGATTTCGACTTGAGAGCAAAGCCGAGTCCATCTAATGCTGTTAACCTGAAAAGTATGGTTTTTGAAAAACTCCATAAACTAAAGCTCGTATGAAACATGACATATCCAGTAAACATGTTAAATCATGGATACAACTAACACCTTATAAAAAGCGTAGTCATACTCTTCAGTATCGAACATGTAAAACGTACTTCCTTTCGAAGATAATCAAATTTCAAGTCCATAATAAAGTGAATTCAAGTCTTTCAATAGACTTATGCTAAAAGCAATAATTCTAAGTCACAAGTTCATTCATAGAATGAAATCCAACTTTTCAGGATAAAGCAGAAAACCATCATGATATTAAAAATATCACATTTCATAATACTCGTCGATTTCGCACATCTTTCATGAACAAGTTTCAACCAGAATCTAGAGGAGCGACCTCTATATCATAAAAGGGAATGACGTCAAACCATCAGGATACCTGGTCAATATCCTCCAACCTTATAACTCCAAATCCACTTTGTCTGTTTAAAGTCCTCAAGCACGGACACTTATTCAGATGCATCGACAGAAAAATATACATTTCATCAAGTCATTTAACAAGTTAATAAATATCCATGATTCCATTTAGAAAACATTTCTAAGATATTTCAACAGCAATGAAATATTTAAACAACAAATGTAAACAAGATACGCATGTTTCACCTTGCTCCTGAAGACGCAGCTAATCTCTACTCGAGTCTTCACGTATTTCACACTAACGATCACACAGACCTAATGAGAATATCATAAACGTCCAAGTATGAGTACAATTAATGTACTAAGTCCGAATAATCCAATTCTAGTCATCTAAGTCGTGGCTTAGAGCCGATCTAAGTCATGGCTTAGAGCCGATCTGTTACTAGGGGTAAAATGGTCATTTTAAATCTCTAAGTACGAAGTGTAAAATTTAAGTAACCTAATTATTCAAAAATTACAATCCTGTAATTTTTACAAAAATCAATAAGATTTTATACAAAGTCTATTTTTGGTGTAGTTATGCAACACAATGGATCGGAGGTTCAATAGCCTCTATTGGTAAAATGGTAAACACAATTCCACCTTAAGATCACATGAAATTTTTTTGGGTAAAAACTTAGTTTTGTCAAAAACTCTAGAAAACCTATGCATGCAAGGTATTTTAAGAAATAAAAACAATAATTTGCTCATTTACTAAAATCTGTCACCCTTTCTTTGAAAAATCATATCTTATTCATAAAAAGTCCAAAAATACTCAAACCAGCGCCCAAACTTGCGTAACGTCCATGTGTATCTACTGTAAAAATTTGAAGATTAGATATCAATCAAATATTCTGCAGATTTCAAAAGAACAAGCTGTTCTACAGAAAAACAGGGCAGCCAAACATATTTTAGTAGAAAATTCATAACTAATTCATTTCAACTCCAAAAATATTGAAACTAGCGCTCAAAGTTGCAAAACGTAAAGTATTATTCTCACTAAAAATATCAAATTCATAAATCAAAAGTATTTTCCCCGGCAAACAAAAGAAAACAGATTGATCACAGTTTATGTCCCTGTCAGACAACTCTACTTTAAAAATTCACCAAATATTGTATATTTATCCAAAGGATTTGATTCCAAAGCCAAAATGTTTCCAACTTAAAGGTTTAATTCCTGAAAAAAAACCATAGCCATGCAAGTAGTGAAAGTTTCCATAAATTTAAAAGAAGACAGACACAATCAGATTCGGACACACAGATGACAGTCAGTATTCAAAAATTTATAACTAATTCTGTGTTGATCGGTTTTGCATGTTATTGATGTCAAAATCTTCGTCTTTAAACGTACTTTAAAAGTTATGAAGACCTCAAAAATTGAATCATAGCAGAAGGGTTCTCAAAATACGAATTTCTCAGAGGGTAGTAATCTGTCTCCAGAAATAGGAGTTGTTATGCCTAATCTTTTGATGTTAATCAACTCCTAACACCTTAAAACCTTACACATCTGTTAAGAATATGATAATGGGTGTCCAAAATCAGAGGTTTGTAGCTTCCTAATCAAAATTATTCACATAGAAATGGCTTGAGAAAACAATTACCTAGTTGATCTTGAAGTTTCCGGCAAGATTTGTGATTCTCCGGTGAAATTGCCGATCAACTTGGGTACTTAAGGCTGGACCAGAACTAGAAAATGACTCTCTCTCCGTCTCTCTCTCTCTCTCATTGCCGA
Source organism: Rhododendron griersonianum (assembly GCA_018127125.1). Classification (NCBI taxonomy): domain Eukaryota; kingdom Viridiplantae; phylum Streptophyta; class Magnoliopsida; order Ericales; family Ericaceae; genus Rhododendron; species Rhododendron griersonianum. Next base: position 12,572,206 of record CM030798.1, on the reverse strand, counting down.
CCTCTTCTCTTCTTTTCCTTCTCTTTTTTATTTTCTTTCTTCTTTTAATTAGGCATGCAAGTGCAACTATTATGAGTATAATGATAAAAATCTATTAGATTTTCCTAGGGTGCCACATGCCCACTTACTTGGCACATGATCAATTTAAAAGCATGCCAAGTGTTGGCTTCATCTCAATGACTGGTCATGCATGCATGGCTAGTTCCGGAGCACGGCTCGCGTGCGGCTCGAAAAATTGTACGGGTTCCGGACTCAGAAAAATATGAAATTCGCACTGTACCCTAAATAAATTATTCTAAGAATAACCCCATTCTTGAAATTTAAAGAAAAAATCTAGAACACAAAGATTTGAAATGTCTGACCGATTGACTTGTAAAATGTGTCCGTAACCAATAATTAAAGGTAGTGACAAATTATCATGTACTAATACTATTTTTAACGTGAGGGTTCTCACAGTAGACATGCATTGGCCCGGACATGCTATAAAATAGGTCAAACTTCAACCTTCGTGCAATCTATCTTGGGAAGCAGCAAATGGCAGAATATCAAGAAAATAGTGCCGCGCGGTATAATGAGGTAACGCACGGCATACCAAAACCAGGAGAAAACCACGACATAGCACGGATACGCCGTGGGATAAGATGAAGTCACGCACGGCGCTTTGTAGCCCCACACGACATTTTAAGTCTGCATTTCTGTAGACTTTGACAGCAGAGGTTTGAAACCAATTCAAGGCACTCGCAAGCATCACCAACCCTCAGAACACGTCTCAATGGGTATTTGGGACTTCGGGGAACTCCCGCTTCGAGCCAACTCTCAAAATTCAACGTGAGGACACCAAAAAGTCAATAAAACCCATTTCCTAGGTCATGTCAAGGTATCGGAGTCCATTTCGAGCCATTTCAAGTTGGTTTTTTCGAGTCCCGCATGTCACAATGGCCAAAAGTGACCTGGTCCAAGTTCCGTTTCGTGGTTAATGTCAAAATTTGAGAATGTCACCCTCCAAAGTCAAGGTTTTCTTGCTTTTCAGGCATGTTTTCAAGTAGTTTTCAGTTTTCAAATGAGAGCTTGAGTTTCATAGTCACATGTCAAGTATCCAGGGTCATTGTTGATGAACAAGAGTCCGCGACAGGGGTAGTTTCGTAAAGTCTTGCACAAAGGGATCAGTTTTTCAGAGTTATTCATTTATCTTCTTTGATTTCTATTCCAATGTCGATAAATCTTTTCCCCAACATACTGCTCATCATAAAACTCAAGTTCGCTTCAGATTATGGCTAAGAGGACTAGTTGCATGCATTGGTTAGTGTTTCTGTTATTCAATATTTCTTAAACGAACGACAATAAGGGAAGTTGGATGACGTAAACAATGAAAAAAAGAAGCTTCTCTATATATATAATCTCCAAGATATCCATGAGTCGAAGTACCAAAAGGCGTGCAAGCCCCAAAATCCTATCTACTGAGGGTAAACAGGCACCCTTCCAAAAAGAAGCACGCAGGCTCCACCAAAAGCAAAACAAAAGGGAACTCAACTCTCATCCTCGTCCTCGTCATCGTCCTCACCCTCCTCGCCGTCCTCCCCAGAGGCCTCCTCTGCCTGAGAACCGGCCGCCTCTTGAGTACCTGACACCCTAGGCACCGTACTCCCCGAGGTGTCTGCAAGGTCGACGTCCGTCGGCTCCTCAGTCTCGTCAGAGATGTCGACCGGCTCGTCCTCTGTCCCCCCAGAAAGCTGCTGCCTCTTCGACGGAGGCTCCTCTCGCGAGCCTGCAGAGGAAACCTATGGCACCTGCATGCGCACAGACTTCCTGCGCGGCCCAGCGAAGTCCCTCCTCCAGCCTACAATAACATGATATTCGTCATTTGCATTGTAATCATAGTATAAGCAGTAGGAAATAAAAGCAAAGGGTTCGAAAGCTTTACCATAGTCCCACCAGCACGAAGAAGCACCTCTGGTGGGACTATGGTAAAGCTTTACCTCGTACGTCCACAGCTGTAGAATCAAACATCAAGGATTAGCACAGGATATGCAATAAGCGAATGGAAAGACAAATGAAATGCAAGAGAAGTTCGAAATGTACCTCACAGACCCTCCAGTAACCGCCGAGGCTCTTCCCCGCTCCTCGGGAAAGAGACCCCATGAAGGCGTAGCACGCCCCCAAAGCTGCACCGCCCCAGTCAAAACGGGCTATCTCCCCGACGTCCCTCAAGGCCGGTAGGAGCGAAAGGTGTACTCGGTTGCGCCTGCTGGGAAACAGGGACGCACCGAGTAAGTACAACAGAAAGCACCGCGCCATCTGCTCCTCCTGCACCCTATCAGTCGGGAGCTCCTCTGTCCAAAACCCCAACAGCTGAGCGTACTGAGCGTCCTCCTTCTCCGCCCGCAGCACGTACCCCAGTGTCTCCCGCTGGAGCACTGCACTCCTCCCCGTAACAGCATCATAAGGGATAGGGTCACCCCCGACCCTCAGACCAGTGATCGCCGCAAAGTCCAGCGGCGTCACCGTCAGCTCGCCAAAAAGGAAGTGGAACGTGTTCGTCGTGTCCCACCACCTCTCAGTCAGTGCCCTCACCACCTGGCGATCGTTGCTCGCCCTCGTCAGCACGCTCACAAACTCCCCGAAGCCCACCTGTCTCACAATCTCCCTCACAGCCTCGGGGAGTCTCTCCCAGAACGTCGGCACGTCGGCCGCACCACCGTAGCACGAGATGGTGATCGCCTGTTGCAATAAGTTGATAACATTCAGTAAACAGGTATACTATTCAAAGCGAATACAGCATTCAAATAAGGAAATGAAAGTGCGATGCATTGAAGTTTGAAATGCAAGTGTTTAAGGTATACCTTGTCTCGGCGCAAGGAAAGGTGCTGCTGCGGGTCCCTCAGTACCAAGGCCTCGTCGTACGTAGGCCGCTCTGGCCTGTAGGCGTCTAAAAGTGTAAGGACCACTACGTGCTGAAAGGGCACGTAGGACTCCGCCACGTAAGCTTCGCGCCCCTTCAGGGCCACCGTCACCTCCTCCACAACACTCCTCCGAGGAGCTGTCTCACCTCCGGCAGCCTCCTCCTCTACTCCCTGCGGCCCTCCAGTAGCCCCTGCCTCCACCTCAGCCTGGAGCTCCCTCTCCCTAGCCTCCAGTAAAGCCTCCGTTAGCCCCGGCACCCCTCGGAAGGTCTCAACCAGGTCGTCCAGGGATGCCACCTCCAAGTAGTCGCTCAACCCTATGGGCCACCACTACCGACAAACAGAGCCGGTGTCTCCCTCTCCTCCACCAACTCCTCCTCGACAATGGGGGCCTTCCCCAAGTCGACCCGAGGCTCTCTCACAGGAGAGGCCTCTGTCTCCACCTCCACTCGGTCAAGCCCGTCACCACCACGAGCCCCTGTGACCCTCTCCTCCAAACCAACTACACCCTCTGTCTGGCCCGTAGCCTCGTCCTCACCCCTAGGCTCCACTGCACTCGGAGTCTCCGTCTCTTGGCCATACCCGGCCAACACCCTGCTACCACCATCACCGCCGCCACTGCCAACCGCCGCGGCAGCCGAGGCCGAAGCCTCCTCGGCCAATGCCGCCGGGGCCGAGACCCCCACGGTCTCCGGCCCCTCCCCGACTGTCGCGCTACTCTCCGGGACCACCGTGGCCAGTGCAACCTCGACACATGGGGGATGGTCATCCCCGGGTGTATCTATATCATCCATGGTATAAGAGAGAGAGAAAGAACCGAGAGAGAGAAAGAGAGCAGCGAGAGAGAGAAGACAGCGAGAGAGAGAGAGAGAGACAGCGAGAGAGAGAGAGAGCAGCGAGAGAGAGATGATCGAGAGAGAGAGAGAGACAGGAGAGAGAGGGAAATTCGAAACGATCGGGGCGTACTGTGTACGCCCCGTATATATATATATTCCCTGAACCGGTTCGTCTGGACTTTAAATGGACCGGGTTCAAAGAGAAATGTACCGCACGACGTATTGGAGAAAAGCGCGCGGCATAATAGCTTAACTGGATGAGAATTCTCGAGTTACTACGACGCACGACATTACCCATGCTACGCACGGCATACTGGGTTAATTCGACAGTTTAGATTCTGAGGGCAGTTTCTGACAATGGCATTCGCATTCAATTTCATTCATGTACAGCATAAGCAGAAAAGGAGACAAGCGATAGTAAGAAAAGGGGATTTTTCATTCCACGAAGCCCAAGGTAATCCCCCAGAATTTTCATTACATCGTTCAAAAAAAAAAAAAAAGAGAAAATCCAAAACAAAAAAATTTCTACTGCCCCTTTTTCTTCTTCTTCAATCCTCAGTCGCTCCCTCCGCCGGACGCACCGTCCCCTTCGCCAGAACGGTCATCCGAGCCATTCGGATTCCCTTCCGAGTCCTTTGCAGCCCCATCCGAATCACGCCCCGGTGCATACTCCGGGTCGTGTTTGTTGTCCATTTGATCAAAAGCGAAGTCCTGAAGGTTGGACACCGCGCGACGAAGAGTGCGGATCGTTGATATGAGTCTCGCGATCTGACGATTCAGTTGCTCGATCTCTTCGTGATAAAAACCCATCTCAGCCTCGAGGGAAGTCACTCTTGCAGTCAAGTCGCTGTCCGTCATGTCGAGTCTCAAAAGTAACATTTTTCTTAGAATGGGGAAGAAGGTAGAGAGACTTGGGAGAATAGTGCATAGAATGAGGCATCACCATCCCTTTAAAAGGAGGTCCTGACCGGCGAAAGGGCACGCCTGTATTAATGGGCACCCTTGAACCAGCCAACTGATCTCGGAAATCGAAGAGGTGCATGGAAAAACGAAATGCCGCACGCCGCATCGAACGCCCGCACGGCATTATGGCTTCAGAGGAATAAATGCGTTCTCTCGGAAATTGAACACTCTAGCCACCAAAATCATCTCGGAAACCAAAAGCTCCAACCGTTTTGCAGCAAAAATCCTTTGGAATAGCGTGCATTAATGATAGGATTATTTGATCTTAGTCTCCCGGGACTCGCAAAAATTTCCCCGTCCCCCGAGGACTGGTCGTATTCACACTTACTCGCAGTATTTGCTAGATTCGCGTTTCTCAATTTCAAACCAGTCTCAAATCAAATTCCGCCTCCCGAAGGCTCGTCTCAAAATCAAGTCTCAATTTCAAACCAGTCTCAAATCAAAATTCCGCCTCCCGAAGGCTCGTCTCAAAATCAAGTCTCAATTTCAAACCAGTCTCAAATCAAATTTCGCCTCCCGAAGGCTCGTCTCAAAATCAAGTCTCAAATTCAAACCAGTCTCAAATCAAGTTTCGCCTCCTGAAGGCTCGTCTCGAATTTTCAAAAGGGCTTACTTCGAATTTTTCGCATTGTTTGCTACGATTGCATTGTCCCAATTGAACTACGTTGGTCTGATCCCTACAAACGGGGTACGTAGGCAGTTCCACGAGCGCGATCACCATTGTCACTTACTTGCATTTTTTTTAGCATGTTATCTTCGTTCAAGGACTTTAGAGCAACGGATCGGGGTGCCTATTCTTTAAGCGTCACTCGTATCAAACTAATGATATCCGAGTTACGTTAAAGAGGGACTACTGTAGACACCCAAATCCGGACCTCGAAGAGTCTTTTGTTCACCCCGATGATGAAATAAAGGAAACAAAGCCTTTGCGAGCTTGAATGAAGTATTCCTCCAGCATCCGCAGCCCAAACCAAACCATCAGCCCAGAAAAACCCAAAAAGCCCAAAAGCCCAGAGAAAGCCCAAAAAGCCTTGGACCGAACCTGAAGTACCGCGCGTGACACCTCTACACCGCGCGGCGTATCGAAATTTAATACGCCGCACGCAGTCATGAGGTTAACCGCACGGCATTTTGGATAAAGTTCTGACTGGCTCAGAAAGCTGTCGGCCACACCTACTTAAGCCACAGCTGCAAAATGGCTCAGCCGAAAGCACACTTCTGGCCCGCCCAGAAAATACCTCCAACTTTTGAAATTCAAAATCCAAGGCTCTTGCCTATAAATACACCCCTCCACTCAAGGGAAAAGGGCCCTTGATCACCATTATACCATTTCTCTCTCTTCTTGCTTTCACACCCACTTTCCCATTTCCAAGCCTTGAGAATGTTGTTCTCAAAAGACATTCTCTAGGCCCTTTACTCTATTTTTCTCCTCACCATTGAAGTTAGCTCTTTACTAACTTTGAAACCTCAACCACCCAATATACCCATCTACTACACACATCCATACTTCTACTCTCTTTCTCAACCTTCCGACGGCCATCCGCCTTCATCAATACTCATTCAAGCTCAAGATCAAAGGTAAAAACCAAGTTTCCTCGGGCTAGGCTCTGTCCTGGCCCTAAGGGGACCTTACTGTCTTCTGTCTTAACCCTTTTGGTCAGGATCTGACCCAAAACCTCTTTTACCAAACAAAACCAGTGTCCTGTGCAGAGGTATGCTACGCCGCGCGGCGCTTTGAAGCTTCGCACGGCGTAGTAGACTCACACGCACGGCATTTCAAGAGGATATTGTTTTCTTGATCAAACTGTCTGGATCACGATCGTCCATTGTTGGATCTTTTCTGTATACCAAAAGCAGTCCCAAAATGAGACCATATCTACAAGCCATATTTTAAACTTCATAGATCTTTTCAAAACAGGCAAACGTATCAAAAATGGTTTTCTTTTCATGGCTTGAAAGAATGGTGCAGATCTGAGATGATCTGACGGCTGTGAGTTGTCTGAAGTTTTAAAATAACACTGTGCGATGTAATGAGTACACCGTGCGAAGCTTTACAAAACAATGAAAGTTTGGTATCAAGATCGAAACCACGCACGGCGTATCAGAAGGCCGCGCGTTATAAGGTGGTATGCCGCCTGACGGGAGATGGTGATTCAGACAGTCCGTTTGTATATCTTTCTTGTTTATATTATCGCCATGCCATCTTTATCATCTCTGTACAGCAAGCACCACTAGCACGGCAACGTGTCATGATTTATCTTGTTCCCCTTTCCCTTTATATGTTTTTGAGGTTTTCCGAATGGTATTAATCCCCCATTTGAAATGCTTAGTAGAGACCGGTTTTCACCGGGTGAGCGGGGTGCTTTTCAACAAAACCTTCCCCGCTCGTACCCTGGCTCCCAGATCCAAAATCTCAATAGTTTCGCTAGATCAAAAGGCCTTTCTTTTCAAAACAAAACCCCTCGGTTCCTCGGATCATCCTTCTCAAAAATCCGGGTGGCGACTCTGTCTAAATCGCACTTCGGGCGCGGGAGCCCACACCCAGTGCATTGTACCAAATTTGATGTACGCAATAAGGAACTTGCCTGCACTGACCGAAGCCAATGCACACAATTCCAACCTGCGCGCGCCAATAGACAACACGCGCGCGGGGGTTTGCTCTTCTCACAGCCTTTGTTTTTATCCTCCTATGGGCTCTGGAAGGACCAATGCTCACCCAAAATAAACCATGCAGTTATAGTAGTTACACTACACAGTTTAAAGGCTGAAAAGCCCTACAAATTAACAAAACACCCCATAAACAGTGTGGGGGACAAAACAGAGACCAAAGGCCTAGTTACCCATGTAAGGCTAGCCACTGGTCGGAGACCAACCTGCGCGAGCAGGTAACCCATAGGCGCGCGCTGGTCAAAGTCACTTAACTAGTGCTTGGTTTACATGTTTCTGGGTTCTGAGACATGTTCAGAAAGATCCAAGGGGTATTCCATAACAGCAAGCAAGACTATTAACTACAAACTAGCAATTCTAACAAAGGAAAGCAGTAGACTAGTTTTTATCATGCTTACAGTGGCCTATATACAAAGAAGAGTATAAAAGAGCAAGACACCAATCCCCACGTAGATCCGCGCGCGCAGCCACGGAGTGGCGCGCGAGAGCAAGCGATCGACGCGCGCTGGTTCTTACCACAACGGTTTTTGAAACCCTGCTAGCTTTAGGGCCAGGACTAGTATTGATTACCAGCCTTGACCCTGTCAGCCCCCCTCAGGGATCAGAACAGTATGCAGTACAAAGGTGTTATACCTTTGGTTTTTGGGGTTTGAAAGAGTATCGAGCTTTGATGTTTGAGGTTGAACGTGGTGTGAAAATGGGGTGTGAGATTTTGTAACCTTTTTTCCTTAACCTTTCTAACCCAACATGTATGAATTTTTTGAACCCTTTAAAAGATGAGCAAAGGGGGGTATTTATAAGGCAAGACCATTCCATTAATGGAAATCTTCTAGAAACCTTCTAGAAATGGAAAGTTAAAGGTTGGTTGCAACTTTAACCAATGCGCGCAGGTTATAGACACGCGCGCTCAGGCTTAAATGATCACGCTCTGGTCAACAATCAATCAGGACCATTTGACCAACACCTGGCACTTTGAACTGCGCGCACTGGTTCTCAACCAGCACGTGCCAATAGGGTTTCGGTAGGTTTAAAAGAGGTATCAAACACTCAAAGCTCAAACACTTATCATTCCCGGGGTGTTCTTGATCTGTTTCATCATCGGGGAATCAAAAACCGAAAGTAAACTAATTTGGAAGCCCAGATTGGGGTGTCTACACAATGCTTCCCTCCAAATTTCTAGTTTCGTATTAACACCTCTAGCGGTTTCATCTACGAGGACAATGTCATCTGCAAATATTATACACCAAGGGATATCCTCTTGAAATTGTCTAGTCAATTCATCCATACTAAAGCAAAGAGGTACGAGCTCAAGGCGGACCCTTGATGCAATCCGACTGTGATTGGAAATTCACCCATTTCCCCTACTAGTGATCGAATGGTAGTGACGGCACCATCATACATGTCTCTAATCACCTCGATATACCCTTTGGTCACTCTCTTTCTCTCCAGAACCCACCATATGATGTCTCTAGGCACCCTATCATAAGCCTTTTCTAAGTCTATAAAAACCATATGGAGATCATTCTTCTTTGCTCTGTGCTTTTCTACCATTCTCCTTAATAGGTAGATAGCTTCCATGGTTGATCTCTCAGGCATGAACCCAAACTGTTTCTCTGACACCGTAGTCACCATCCTCAAGCGATGCTCAATAACTCTCTCCCACAACTTCATCGTGTGACTCATCAATTTAATACCTCTATAGTTGTTGCAGCTTTGAATATCCCCTTTATTCTTATAGATAGGTACTAGCGTGCTTCTTCTTCATTCGTCGGGTATCTTCCTAGTCATAATAATCTTGTTAAACAATTTCGTCAACCAAGTCACCCCCAGGTCACCTAGACTTTTCCACACTTCAATAGGGATATCATCTGGTCCTAAGGCCTTACCCGGTTTCATACTTTCAAAGCTTTAACCACTTCGAACTTTTGTATTCTCCAATATAATTCATATTCTATGCTCTCGCCAGATACATACACTTCCTCCCCACCAAAGCCTCCTTCATGTTTCTCATTTAACAACTTCTTGAAATACGACTTCCATCTATCCCTAATCGCCTCGTCTTTTACCAACACCACCGAATCAATATCTTTTATACACTTAACTTGAGAAACGTCTCTAGCTCTCCTTTCTCGCAACTTAGCAAGTTTATAAATAATTTTTTCTCCATCTTTACTATCGAGTCTATCGTAGAAATTCTCATAGGCTTTCAATTTAGCCTCCCTAACGGCTTTCTTAGCCTCCTTGCTAGCTTACTTATAACCCTGAAAATTTTTCTCATTCCGATCCTTTTGCCACTTTTTGAAGCACTCCTTCTTGACTTTTACCATGGTTTGAACCTCATCATTCCACCACCATGTCTCCTTAGAAATTGGACATTTTCCCTTCAACTCCCCAAGAACTTCTTTCGATATTCTTCTAATAACGTCAGCTATGGTATTCCACATGTTGTCACTATCGCCTTCCACTCCCCACCGAACTTCTTGAGATGTTCTTTCCTTGAATACCTTTAATTTCTCCCCTCTTAGGCCCCACCATTTAGTCCGTGGGCAACTAGTTTCCTTTCTCCGTCTAGTATTCCCCTTGAGACAAATATCTAACACCAAAAGTCTATGTTGTGCCACTAAACTCTCTTCGGGAATAACCTTACAATCCTTACATGTCAAGCGGTCTGCACCTCTAGCAAGAAAATAGTCGATTTGACTTCTATTGGCTCCGCTCTTAAAGGTAATTAAATGCTCTTCGCGCTTCCTATCGAGAGTATTCCCCACTATAAGGTCAAAAGCTACTGCAAAATCTAAAATCCTCCGACCACCTTCGTTAAGGTCACCAAATCCAAAGCCACCATGCACCTTCTCATACCCTTGCTTATGCCCTCCTGCATGACCATTGAAATCGCCTCCTATAAATAGCTTCTCCCCAAAAGGTATCTCTTGAACCACGTCATCTATCTGCTCCCAGAATTGCTCTTTAGCAAGATCATCCAAGCCTACTTGGGGTGCGTAAGCACTAATAATATTAACTATGCTCCCTCCGATCACAAGCTTAACTAGAATAATCCGATCTCCTTTCCTCGTGACTGTAACTACCGAATCTTTCAGGTGTTTATCTACTACGATACCTACCCCGTTTCTATATCTATCCTTACCCGTATAAAAAAAGAGAGAAGAAAATAAAGATTTCAAATTTAGTGAATAGTAAATTTTTCCTCCCATTTTCCTCTCATTTTCCTTATCTTATCTTTTTTTTTTTCCTTTCCATAGGTTCCAAATGGAGACTAAAAGTGTGAATGACAAGTAGAGATGGAACCCAAGGGGTTGGCCTGGTGATCTTGACATGTGACTTAGGGGTTTGCTCCTTCTTAAGGTCCCAACAACTTTTGGGGCCACCTTGTAAGAAATATTTTAGGGCCCACCTAATCACATGTATGATTATGGAGTAGTTAGTTGCCCACTTACATTATATGTAGTGGTGGTTTCGAAAGCTAATGGCTTTTCACTATCTCTATAAGTGTGTTTCCATGATGGAGGAAAACTATAAGGTTTTCTAAAGAAGATAAAGGGTCCCTAACCTAGTATCTATTTAAGCCTTTGACATCCATCACTCAAGGCACTCAAGTCATGCATAGGTTAGAAGACACCTAAATCTAGTACGTGTGTGTTCGGCGTTCAACTTGAACAACAATGGCTAGAGGTTAGTGCGATTCTAATTTCCGCTGCGCATACTGGTATATGATTGGTTTATCTTACACACCTCACCCCCACATGTAAGCATGTGAAACAGTTATGGGAGGGCTATAGGTATTAGTCTGAGATGCACACGAGCTGAATCAAGACATATCTTTCCTAGATTTGAAGCCCATGCATACATCTTTTAAGCATCTCGGAGACATGGACATGGATAATGCACTACTGTTGTCTAATGAAAATGACGTGTTTGTTCTCCTGTATTTGAGTTTTCATTTCAAACTAACTTTTGGGGTCACCTCACCCCACGTACAAGCGTGTGAAACGGCCGTGGAAGAGGCCATAGGTAATGATTAAGATGGAATGCCGCTTTCTACGTACGTTTCAAGTAATCACATGAAAAGTTTTGGATCTAGAGTCCCTAAATAAGGGGAGTACCATCTTCTTTTTCTTGTAATAAAACTCATTAATTGTACAAAAATTTGCATGTGCTTGTGTCGCTACATAGTAGCGTCACTTTTGTCAATAATCTTGATTAAAAGTTGTCTAAGATGAGAATTCTGAATTTTAAGGACTTCGGGTAAACAAATCGAGGTTCAAGGGATTTTCAACAAAATTATTTGTGTTCACACATTTTCAATGGTCAGGATTTTTTATCCTCCCGGTACAATTAGAATTTTTTGTAACAATAATCATTAGTCGTACTCCATCCGTCCCATTTTTAAAGTCCAGTATTCCATTTTAGGCTGTCCATTAATAAGTGTCCATTTTGTAAAGTTAGTGGGTAAAAGTTGGTATATGAAAATTTTGCCCCTAAAAATAGATTCCATTTTGAAAAGTTAGTTAATAGTGAGTAAAAGTATAATGATGATGTCTCCATAGAGGGTAAATAGGAAAAGTGGAGGTAAAAATTGATGTGAAATGTGTAATAATGATATTTTCTTAACAAATCAAAATTACAAAGTGGGACATTTAAAAAGGGATGGAGGGAGTAACTTTTTGGAATAGTGCTCACTAGTCGTAATACATTTGCATGCGCTTGCGTGACTACATTGCAAACAATATCGTTATTTGGTCCGATATTATTAATTTTGTATAAACGTCGTTAGCTACAATGTAAATTTACCGTAGTCAATAATAAATGTTGCCTTAGGCAAGAATTCACATATGCACAATCTTCAAAGACTTCGAGTAAATAACTCGAGGTTTAAGGAGTTTGCAACAATATTATTGCATTCACATATTTCCATTGGCCAAGCTTTTTGATTCTCTTAGTATAATTGAAAACTTTTGTAATAGAACTCACTAGTCGTAAAATCTTTTGCACGCACGCACCACTGTATTACAAGAGATATTGTTAACTCTTCGTAAACATCGTTAGCTGCTATATATGTAGAGGTTTAAATGTTGTCTATGGTGAGAATACACAATTTTGAGGACTGCGAGTAAATAACTCTAGCATTCAGGGGGCTTTCGACAATACTATTTTTTTTTGGTTATTCATATTTTCAACGGTCAAGCTTTTTGACTCTCCAAGAAAACAAAAATGCTAAGGGTACATACAAAATGTACATATAATGTACATATGGATTTTGTGGGGCTCAAATCGGGTCCCACAAAGATGATTCGAAGTCGCCCCCACAAATTCAGAAAAAATCCTTACCGATATCGGGTTGAGCTGATTTTTTACAGAGCTCCATAAAAATATGTTTTAAAAATAATGGGCGGTTCGAATCATCTTTGTGGGACCCGATTTGAGCCCCACAAAATCCATATGTACATTGTATGTACATTTTGTATGTACCCATAGCAGCACTCCCAAGAAAAATGGGAACCAGACACTGTGCCACCACACTTGGCGGCTACTAGCCCCATTTTCGTCACGTTATTTTATGTTATAAGAATTTGTACTTAGGTGGAGTTCAAATCACATTTTCTTTCTACATTAATTACAATATATATATCGGGGCGGTTCAATGGATACCCAAAAAAATACCTCATAGTTTTCGATCAAATTTTAATGATCTGAGCCGCTCAATGTGAACAGAACGTAATTTTATATATATATGCGGTTCCAGAGACATCTATAAAAACATCTAAAAAAAAAGAATATTTAAATATTCATCCTCTTTATCCATGTCATGTAAGAATTCATCCCGCCCTTTTTTCATGTTTATGTTTTCATCCTCTTAGTGTGTGAATTACCTTTCTTACCATTTTCACTATGATATACATATATTATGTTATATTGCTTTCCTAATTTAGTGGGATTGGATTGGATTGTTTTTCCAATTTAGTGGAATTGGATTGTTTTTCCAATTTAGTGGGATTGGATTGAATTGTTTTCCTAATTCAGTGGGATTTGGTAAATTTAAATATGATTGATTACTTTTATTTTTTTTATCCTATTACTTTTATATTTCAAATTGAATCGCATCAAAACAATCATAATTCATGATTTTTTGGTAATTTTAATATGATTGATTACTTTTATATTTCAATGATAATATTTTGGGAGTATGTCATGTTTATTAAATCGGTTTCAAGCTAGATTACGAATGGTCATGAAACGTTGAAATCTACATGGTAATTTAACCATGAAACGCTGATCATGATAATACCTGTTTTGATGGTAATTTAACTATAAGATCAATTAAATATAGGATCTTTTTGGATAATATGTGAGCATTTTAACATGATCAATACATGAAAAAATGTGGTCAACTTATCATATTAATTTCATAAAACATGATCACTTTATCATATCTGGTTGGCCAATATCTATAATCCACAAAGCTGATGGCCAAAGGTCTTTTCATCATGAACCGTTCCGATCTTTCCATGAAATTGAATAACATGTTTTATTCATGAAAACACATAAATAAACATCAAAAACATGAATACACTATGAAAAAAAAAATACAAATGACTTTATCGTCGGTGGCCGAAAAACGTAGTTATTCATATCGGAATACATGAAAAATCATGAAAACAAAAAAAAAACCCACAAGAAAATAACCTGCTACAAACAATCCCAACCTCAAAGGAAACCCTTCCATAACCTCATCCATCTCCTTCTCATGACCCGGGAACAAACAACCCGTGACCGGCAATCCGAAAATGCTATGGCCAAGAACACCAGTGCCGACATACTAGCAAGGGCAAAATCTGAAAGCCCGAGCCTGTACCTTTCCTCTTTAGGCACTTGCACTTCGATACCGGGCTTGAACATGGCCAGCCCGTTGGGTGTGACGAACCCATAGTAGACCCGCCTGTCCGGCACGCAAAAGCTGTCCGTGAAGTGGAAGAAGAAGCAGGAGAGCACGCACAGGGGGAGCAGGGCGGTGATCATGAGGGTGGTGACGTGGGTGCACTCGCCACCACCGCCGCGGTAGACGGTGGAGACGAGGGTCTCGAAGGTGAGGAGATTGCCGGCGGGCAGGAAGTTGGCGAGGAGTGAGGTCTTGGATAAGGTTTTTTGGACGCCCTTCGCCACCATGGTGAGGCCTTTCCGGCCGCGGAGGTGGTGGTGGTGGGAATTTCTTCATTTGGAGGGGTGGCGTTGTAGATATTGATTCCGATTTCTTCTCCTCTGGTTTGAACAATATGGTTTCAAGATTTCAGAGAGGGATTGGGTGAAATGGGCGAGATTTATGGGATTTTGAAAACTAATATGGGATGTTTTTTACTCCGGGTGGGATTAATTGGGATGAAATCAGCGAGATTTATGGAAATTTTTTTTTGAATTCAGGTCAAATGGTGACCACCAATTTTATGGAAGGGACTAGAGGTTTATGTTTTCATCCTCTTTTTCGGTGCTATATATATATATAGGGACAGTCTTGGTATTATGAAAAAATGAGGATGAAATCATAAGTACAAAAAAAGTGCAGGATGAAAACTTAAAGAAAGTTGCACTTGAGGATGATTCTTTAAGTCTATCTTGAAACACTTCATAATTCCCGATCAAATTTTAATGATCCGAGTCGTTCAATGTGATCAAAAAGTGATTTTAAGAGTACCCATGAGAAATCAGCAAAAAAAATAACCGAGAAGAGCTTGATCCGAACTGTTCCGAACAACTTTTTATTGAACGGTTCAATTAAAAACTGTTCAAAACAAGCACTTTTTGGTAATTTTTTTTGTCGATTTCTCGCGAGTATCCTTAAAATCACATTCTGCACACATTGAGCGGCTCGAATCATCAAAATTTGAACAAAAAAGGGAGTGGCAAAATCATTTCCCTTCAAAAAATGAGCTAGCTTATTATATAGATTGTCCACAAAATTTCAGGTAAGGGCGCCCTTAACTTATTAAGTTAAGGACGTCCTATTCCCGACCAATTTGCGATGTGAGCCACTTGATATGTTCAGAACGTGATTTTAAGGGTACTCGCGTGAAATCAGCAAAAAAAAAGACCAGGAAGGGCTTCATCCGAGCAGTTTTTATTTATTTTTTATCGAACGGTTCAAATAAAAACTGCTCAAATCAAGCCCTTCCCTGTCATTTTTTTGCCGATTTCTCACGGGTACCCTTAAAATCACATTCTGAACACATTGAGCGACTCGGATCATCAAAATTCAATCGGAAAAGGGAAGAAATGGGGTAATCCTCATTTTAGGTCCTCATTAGAAAATTAGTGTATATATATATATATCGGGGCGGTTCCGGGGACAACTAATTAGACACCTAAAAAAACACCTCATAGTTCCCGATCAAATTTTGATGATTCGAGCCGCTCAATGTGATCAGAACATGATTTTAAGGGTATCCGGAAGAAATTAGCAAAAACAATGACCGAAAAAAACTTGATCTGAGCAGTTTTTAACTTAGATTTAATAAACAGTTCAATTAAAAACTGCTCAAAATAAGTACTTCCCGGTCATATGTTTTGCTAATTTCTCGCGGGCACCCTTAAAATCACATTCTACACACATTGAACGGTTCGGATCATAAAAATTTGATCGGGAACTATGAGATTGAGTTTTGGGGTGTTTTTTTAGGGGTTTATTTGGGTGTCCCTTGAACCGTCCCGTATATATTTATATCAATGTGACCAGAACGTGATTTAAGGGTACCCGCAAGAAAACAGGAAAAAAATGACCGAGATGGGCTTGATCTGAGCAATTTTTAGCTCTGATTTGATGAACGGTTCAATTAAAAACTGCTTAAAACAAGCACTTTCCGGTCATATTTTTTGCTAATTTCTCACAAGCAACCTTAAAATCACATTCTGCACACATTGAATAGTTCAGATCATAAAAATTTGATCGGAAATTATGAGATTGAGATTTGAGGTGTTTTTTAAAGTGTCTCTGGAACGCCCCGTGTGTGTGTATATATATATATATATATATATATATATATTTTTTTTTTTTTAAATGGTAGAAGTTTCATTGTCAATCATACGAAATAATCGAATACATAAAAAAGACAGCTATCACCCCCAAAAGGAGTAACCAAACAAGAGGCCTAGCTTTTCAAGTTTTATCGCCAGAACCTTACAATTCCGATCTTATGAACGGGCACGGAATGCACTCCGGTGAACCAACACCAATACCAAACTCACTAACCAACACCGGAAACATTATTCCCCAAAAGCCACCATCAGATCTTGAGAAACCAGAATTCGGGTAAAGGTACCAGACTTGGGGAAACCTAGCCGAGGAAAAAAAAAAAAAGTACGCATGAGAAGCAACTCCACAGAGTAAAAACTACTCCCTCCGTCCCTTTTTAAATGTCCTGCTTCGTAATTCCAACTTATTAAAAAGACATCATCATTATACCTTTCACATCAACTTTTTCCTCCACTTTCCCTACTTACCCATAATCATTACACTTTTACTCACTAACTTTTCAAAATGGAATCTACTTTTAGGGACAAAATAGACAATTCACCAACTTTTACCCACTAACTTTACAAAATGGACACTTATTAAGGGACAGCCTAAAATGGAATACTGGACTGTAATAAAGGGACGGAAGGAGTAAAAAATAGTAAATAAATACACCGGCTTCCCTTCTCTTCTTTTCGGCCGGCGCTCCATCAATCCCAAAATATGTTTGTTGCACTTCACTCTCTTAATGCACTCCAAATTATTATTTTTTATTTTGTGTTGTGTTACATGTAATTTTAAACACTAAAGGACAAATTCTGATGTGCATTTATAAAAAAGTTAAGTACAAAAACCATTATCCAAATAAAAGTATATATTGCTACTTTCTAGATCTGAGAAATAAACGAAATTGTTAAATTGTGTGTCTGCGTATAACCGCCATTCAATTTGACATGACCCAAAAATTAAGGTTATAATTTTATACTCCAGGGGATTTTTTCCACACATTGAAATGTGTCTTCTTGAATAGCGAAATTGCCTCTGACGTGAAGAGGTGTGAGGTAGGAAAAAATGAACCACATCCAGAGCACACCAAAAGTCATGGAATTTGGGCGCGGATCTTTGTTCAAATGGAATCGAATTGGATCGGTCAGTCTATGGTCCGACTTGATACAAACATTGTAATTCCAAAGACGGGTGTAGAATTTTAATGTCGCAGGTCAATAACATAGAAAACTATAGCATAAGACGATATCAATTTATGTCTGAACAAACTGGAAAAAATGCTATAAAACTTACTCCGATATTCAGTATATCTGAAAATAACATATTTTTTTCCCCATTCTTGTTCTACAAATTCCTATTACAAGCCTTATATTAGGTGAAGATAGGGGTTGTGTAACCATAACAGTGATGCCCCCAAAATAAAATGAAACTCCCTCATCTATAGTCCTCATTCAAGTTGATGGATGCAATGAGCTACTCCAAACCAATAACAATTCCAAGTAATCCAGTAATTCGATATGATAAATGTTTCAACCTTCAGTTGTTGCCATACCTGCCTTTCTATCAAGCTCTTCCAGAGCAGCCCACAACTTTGGATCTTCAAAAATCCTTGATGAGAAATGCAGGCTTTGCTTCCATTAGCAAATGCTCCAGACTTCCTGTTGTTAAACCAACCACCGGCATCACAGCTGCCACCCCAGCTTTAATTCCAGAAATAGAATCCTAAGAAATCAAAACCCCCAAAAAAAAATTTTTATTACAGGCAAGACTAGAAATGCATAACAGAAATAGAAGTGTCTGAAAAAGAAGTCAAACCTCAAATACGAAAGTGTGATCCTTTGACATGTTGAGTAGTTCAAGTGCCTTCAAGTAAGGGTCCGGATGTGGTTCCATGCTCACATTATTTCCCAAGAACAACATATTCAAAGAATTCGGAGAGCCCTAGAGCTGAGATCATCAACTCGGCATTTTCTCTAGGAGCATTAGTGACAGCAGCCCGTTTCAGACCACGATCTTCTACCCATTTCTTTAATTTGTAAAGGCCGTTTACAGGCTTCAATTTATCCTTTGCCAATCTGCTTTCTCCATGTAATAAGTTACAAGGAGGGAGCTTGAAGAATTCATGGGGGAGAAAAGAGAAATTTACCTCCGAAACATGGCTTCTTTCTCAGCGGTGAATTTTAATCCCCGTTGGTGCTCATGGGGGAAGAAGAATGTAGCCATGTCTTCGTTATGCTTCCCCGAAATAAATTCAGCATAGAATTCCTCCGTAATGGGAACCCCACCGTTGAAATCTATCTGTTAAACACTGGAGTGTTTGATAACATCCCAAACAATTTTTTCATGGCATTTTACCCAACTTCCAATAAAGCCTGCGTTTGGATTTTGGCTTTGAGGAAGGAACTGTATAACAGTGGTTAGGTCAATATAGTTGAATTCCTCACCTTTTCTTTTTCCTTCACAAAACCAATATCCATACACAACCTATGTGAAAGGTTCCTCATTTAAAACACAAATAAGAATCATTTTCATTCAGATACGTCAATATAAAGATGTTGCTCCTTTAATCATGCCATGTCCTGCTGCAAATTCGATTGGAAAGCACAATTTGTTTCCAAGGAGGCTAAGAAAAAGTATTCTTACCTCTGGAAGCATTTCCTGGTAAGCTTGGTAGTGAATGGGATCCGAATCACATAGCGTTCCATCAACGTCAAATAATATTGCTTCAAGAGGAGCAAGTCTGGAGAGAGGAGATGTGCTGCTTGCACAATCAAGGGGATAATCAGTCAACATTCACAAAAATCAAGAATCAGAAAACTTTCTGGGACTTTTGGCAACTCATGTGAACTGCCTCGGTCCACCAGATTGCGCAACCAAACTGAAAAGGGACAGATCGATGGCTTTACATTTTTACCAGAGCAGTTGGTAGTTGTTTACTCGAACAAACTGGTGTTTAGTACTAATCATGGAGAATGGCACATTGGGAATCCCGACTTAACTATGAAAAAGATGGCAAAACGGAGGCTCCTGATTAGCTCAGATGAACAAATTAGCTAGTGCATTGTGCTTTTTGCTTGATCTCATCGAACGAAATACTATATCTTACAAATATTCTAGTTCATAACCATTTAACAAGAAATCTAAAGTGGAAAAAGAAAAAATTCCTCTTCCAAAACCTGATCAAACTATCGAATTTTAAGCAAGCACTACAAGTCATCAAGAAAAACCAAAGGGTTAAATACTTATATCCAATCAGCAATTAGCACCATCAAGATCCTACACCAATTAAGAGGCCTTTCAAAATAGTAGTAAACAGTAACAAAAGAGTTCCTAATCTAAAGAAACCAAATGAACTGAGCAAACACTCCGTAGAAAATATACGCACAAAGTACGCCACCAAGTCAATTACTAAGGAAATATAAGTATCAGCAGTTTTTTCTTCTGAACAAATCAGCAAGCTCGTTCACTTGTGAATATGTTTATTCCAACAACAATTCCCATGAAATGTCAAGACTACGGAACAAACCGTAGAGTGGGGATATAGATCCCCATGGATGGATGTGTGCAAAACTGCATATAAAACAAAAAAAACATTTCCACAAACAATGGGAATTCGTACTAAAAAAAACCCGGATGTAAAATTTCTGCATGGTACAAGCACAAGCACACCAAAAATAAAAGCAGTGCAAATAAATCAGGAAGTTTCTCGAGATGGTCTCGGCAATTAATTGGAAATTGGAATGCTCAGAATTCATAGCATGTATATAATAATTACAAAAACCCCCAGATTTCATTTCAACCAGGGGTAATGCTTGGATCATTTCATATGGGCTCTGCTTACAAAAACATAAGTAGAACCCATATAAAACTTCAACAAAACTTTGAACAATCACCACATCAGGAAACAGAAAAACATGTGAAATCTTGATCCATAGCAAAAAAATTTGTCAGTAGAGCTCTTCCTCTCATATGGGCAGATCAGATCCTATCTTTTGTGAAACAGACCATAGACGTATCAAACAACAGAACATAACACCTCAGGCTTAACAAGATATAGGGTTAGGATAATAATCACCTGTCTGCTGAGTTCTCACCCGACGAAAGCGTCATCGTATGATGGTACTGAACTATTTTAACAAAGGGTTCTAATCTCAATCAGAAAATTTTACTTATAGATACGAAATCGGATTCTTCAATCAAAGAACACGAGAAAAGCAGTAGGAATTGGTCAGTCGTGAAAACCGAGGGAAAGAGAGAGAGAGGGGGCAAGACCTTAGCTTGGTGAGGACACGAGTGGTTGGAAACTCGGAATTGGTTGAACAATGCCGAGGTTCGAATCCGCATAACTCTCCATCGGAGTTAAACATACTTCTAGGGCCCGTTTGATAACCAACTTGCCGGTTGGGATGGGAGTATGAATTCCATGGTCTCATAATACCTTATTTGTTTACACATTTGAGGTTAGGAATGGAAAACCCAAGGGATTAGCAGTCCGGTCATTTAGGGTATTGGGAATCCTCTCTTGGACTTGGTATTGGTAGTCCATTCCACACTCCTCCAATACGAAAAGACAAAGATAGCCTTGCTTAAACCATTTAATGAACAAAATACCTGCAGCTTATAAGCACAAACCCTAGCCCCCATCCTTTTCTCTCACGATCAGATGAAGACAGCAGTAGCTGGTAACAGACGATACCATCTTCTTTGGTGGCTAGAAATTCGAAATACCTAGCTCCAACAAGTAAGAAAACCTCTAGTACGGTGAGATCCTAATGACTAATGTGAATGCATTTTGCTTAATGGTATGCATGTATAGATGAATGTAGTTTGTATGCCTACCATGTGTTTGTAAAAAATCTTAAGGGAAGAAAGAAAAAGATGAAAGATGTAACGCCCCCATTTTCGGGTACGTTAAATAAATATTTTATTGATAAAATCAAATGGAGTCTGGCTCATTATTACATCATCAACCTCACAAGGAGTACATTTATTCAATAAGGGAGGGAACTAAGGTTCCTAACTACAGCTCCGCCTGTTCTTCTGTCCTAGCCAGCTCTTCGGCTCAAAAAGCCTCCAAAGTGTACATCTCACCCTGTTCGTCTATAAGGTCTGACACATTATACCGGCGTCGCCACCAATATAATATGTCAGGGTCACCAAAGGCAACACCGTGAGCTTACAAAGCTCAATAGAATAAACCATACCCACTAACCCTTAACTTACACATGGCAAGTCACATATAACAGCAATGAATCATACAGAAAATGATATTTACGCAGTACGTGTTTATTCAACAGCTATCAATAATAACACATCCGCATTTTCTATTAACTATCGTTGGTGTTCGTGATATCAGAGTTTCTCCTACGCAGCGTTTCATAGACCGTGTCACCATTTTTCCAAGATAAACCGTACCCACTAATCCTTACTTATAACCAGAAATTCACACAGACAATTACACATGCTCATTCATTAAAGTAATTTAAGCAATAACACATCCGCATTCGCTATCTTTCTAACGTTGGTGTCATGTCTTTTCGTGTTTCTCCTACGCGACTCATCGTAGACTGTGTCATCCTTTTCACCTTTACCAAATCCACATTTTCAAAGTTTCATTAACAAATTGCTACTAATGAGGCTACCAAGTCCGGTCTTATCATGGTTTTCAAAACACACACCCAACCTCGGTTCCGCCGTTCCGGGTTCCCGAGTATCCTCATAATGGTTCCGCCGCACCGGGTTCCCATTGGCACACAAAAGTTTGCATTGGCTCCTCTCCGCGGATAACCAAGCCATATTACCAATGAAGCTACCACGTCCGGCCACATTGGCAATCTTCACGATGGGCTACCATGTCTGGCCTCATTGCGGTTTTCGAAAACATACTCACATTGGGCTACCACGTCCGGCCACAATGTAGTTTCAAAGATATTTTATCCATATCGACATATTTCCTTTATCCACACTCTAGGTGCCATGTTTCTAACTTTCTCGGTGTATGTGTCTCGTTCTTATGCATAGACTCCGCGGTAAGACTTTCATGTAATCATAGAAATCTTGAAACTAAACTAGCAAGATCGTCTAACTCTATATTTAATAGCATGCTTACTTTATCACAACATCATACCCAACATTTAATCATACAAGGTAAAGCATAGTGTCACATGGACGGACACCTTTGGAGTGGTAAACCACTTATGCTTTATCAACAACAAGTAGTCAGATAATCACATAATCATGCTCATAATCATAATACGAGTACTTAAGGCTAAGCTACGAACATTATCTTTCAACATTCATTCTTTCTTTCATAAGTTCAAAAGAGCATATGTTTATTGAATTGCAATGCATATATCAGAATAGTGTCGATAAGGATTCTATGTTTTCACAAGAGGTGTCGATTAGATAATCTATGTGATCATGCCATTATCTTTATTCTAATCGATTCGAATCATGCATACGATATGCCATACTTTGGTGAAAAATCTATCTCATGTTCTTAGCCTACTTTAAAGTAAACTTTATTTTTGAAAAATAGTAAGGATTATCCATCTTTCAAAAGTATACACATTTCAATTTATATTTAAGGAAAGTAGATATGGAAATCTACGTGATCATACTATTGTTTATACTTAGGAAAATGAGTCGAGATTAATCTATCTATAAACACGATTATCTATATTTCAAGCAAACACATTTCTAATTATATTTAGAGTTCGAAAGTATAGGAAAATTGACATATACTTAGAGTGTAGGAGGTTTAGGAAAATCCTACCTTGATCCGAAACTAGTCGGGGCCGAATAAGCTAATTAGAAATCCTACGGGCGGTGAAACTCTCGAATCTGGACCGAACTTTGGATGGCAGTAACTCGGTCAATATTTGGCCGAATACGATCGTTCTTGAGTTGAAATCGAAGCTCTAGAAGTGCTCTACAACTTTTGTGAAGGAAGTTGATCCTAGAAACTGGTTTAGGTAGGAGGAATATGGTGATAAAGGAATGGACAGTTTGCTGTCTGGAATCTGGAAATCCGAATTTGTAAAGACCCGTAATTTCTTAAAATTTATTTAAATGGTTTATGAATAACAGAAAGGATGAGATGGATTTGAAATTGGAAATTTGGGGCTAATGTGGTAAAAGGTTATATGTAAAGGGTGAGTGTGTGATGTGTGCATATATGTGTGTTAGTGTGAGAGGTAGGGAATTACTTTTCCCTTTTCCTCTCTCCCGACTCCCTCTCTCTCGGCTCACTCTCTCACTCTCACTCTCACCCATTTTCTCACCAAGACACCTTAAACCTCCACAAAACCTCCATCAATCCTTCACCCCTTCACGTATTGCAACGCATATCACTCCGGTTTGAGCTCGGTGGAGGCGTATTTCGTTCGAACCCAAAGATTGGAGCTAGGGATTGAGAAATCTTCCGAATTCGTTCTTTGATCTCGAGGTAGGGAGTTCTAACTCTCAATATATGTTTATGACTTGTTTCTTGTAGCTTGATTCATGCCATTGGTTGTGGTTATTGTTGGTGTTGTTGTTGTTGATGAGAAACCCACTGAAATCTACAGAAATTCTGCTCGAACAGCTTTGTTATCGATACCTTGACCTTTGTTATCGATACTTTCGTGTTCCAAAATCCAGAAAATCCTTTGTTATCGATACCATTTGTCATTGGTATCGATACCCTTGCGTCTGGAGTCATTTTTGACCCAGAGGTATCGATACCTTTGCCTTAGGTATCGATACCTGTTGCTTATCTCCAGCTTTTGCTGTTTTACTTCGTACTTCACCGTTTTGGTTTCCAATCACTTCTAACACCTCTAAGGCATCTTTAAACCTTCCTTAAGCTTGGTTGCTCGTCCCTTGGTGATCCGTTGATCGTTCTTATTCCCTAGGCTTTGGTTAAGCGTGATCTTAGTATATATTATTGTAGACGGAAAACGTATTGTAGAGTGTTATGAGTACCGTAGGTTGTATGAACATCGTGATGGGTATAGATGCTTGATGAGAATGGTACAATAACTTTAAAAGGGTAGGGTAGTAACTTGTATCTTCACGATTTGTTGAACCTATCGATTCATCTTGGTACACTTGCTACAGGATTCAAGTATAGGAGCTAGTAAGTCGGGTACTTTAGAGGTTGCTTGTGAGTAGCACGCGGTGTCGATGCGGGGATATACTTAGAGATACGGTGAGCACGTGTGTCTTTGCTCGTATGTGACACGGTAGATTGTGGGTCTTGTGAGACCATGCGATTGATTAAATGGTCTTTGGATTTGATTGGATGTTTTGAGGTTTGTGAAATGAGAAGTGGAATGAATGAGGACAACAAATGAATAGAGTATTGTAAGATTGTATTTACGGGCTAGGTACGTTAAGTAAAACGCAGAGTTGTAGGTTAATGAAAAGGCATGAACATGTACATTTGTGGAATTAGGAAACGGTGGATTAAAGTTCAGTGGTACGACCGACAAATTGATGATGAAGTTGATTGTGAAATGATGGATGGTCGGTTATGCGATGTGCGTTTCCGCTAACCAATGATTATTGCTGATTGAGGGAATAGACTCGGGGTGACCCTACGCTCGAGGGAATAGACCCGAGGTGACCCAAACGATTGTTATTTAGGGAATAGACTCGGGGTGATCCTATGCTCGAGGAGATAGACCCGAGGTGACCCAAGTTGTTATTATTATTATCAAGGGAATAGACTCGGGACTGCGCTCGAGGGAAATAGACCCGAGGTGACCCTAGCGATTATTGATGGAAATGCCTGATTAAAAGGAAAGAAAGACTCTGTGATGAAGGGATTGGACAATGATGACTATAGACACGAGAACGATTGTGGTATCGTATAAAGAATAATTAGATGAATTGGAATGACACATGAACTAGTGTGGACTGACGTAAGTTTATTGATGTATCTAGTCTGAGGGGTAACGATTAGTGGCATTCCGGTGGAGTCTAGAACCCTTTGTTCAAAGCGTATAGCTCGTTGGTAATCATTTGTACTTGGGGCATCTCTGTCTATGTTTACTCATTCTCGATGCATGATTCACTTCATTTTCATATAGTTTGAGCATAGAACTCTCTACTAGGCACGTGTTTTGCTCAACCCTATCTTTCTTTCAGGTACACCCGAGGATAGTGACATGAAGTGCTTGGCATGTATTTTGACATCATCCCTTTGAAAGCTGACATGGAAATTACTTTGGCATCTTTTGTAAAACTCTTTGGCAGTGTAATAGCGATTTCAATTTCGACTATCGTTTGATCATGGGGGACTGTAAACCCTAAAACTTCTTTTCTCTTATGTTATTTGGATCGTCAAGCTTGACAAGAAACTTTGAACTTAAACTGCAAATATGGGAATGAACCTTGATTTGGGGTATTATCTGTATTATTGTGAGGTATCATTTAATTGGAAATCATTATTCTATGTTGAAAATCGAGGGCGTGACAACTTGGTATCAGAGCATAAGTTTAGAACACCTCGAGACCGTGGGGAGACTTTTAGTCTCATGGGTTCAAAAGTCACTGCATCTTTTTACAGAATCACATGCGTGCTTGCATGAATGATGTTAGTCCATTGATGTGTTACTGCATTAGTATTACGATAGAGTGGCGTTGGGTTGTTGTAATGTTGGAAAGGTTGTAGACCTGCATCGTATAGCAATGTGATAAATGCTTATGACTCACTTTCGTATGCTTTCATAGTAGGATATCTTTGAGATGTGGGGATAGGTGTGGTGAGACCGAGGATCGTGAGTACCAGGGTTATAGTGCATACATGGAGAATGAAGCGAGTCAGTGTGCTAGGGATGAAGCGATGTTTCCTGAGATCGTTGAGTGTGCAAAGGGTGTTGAGATTCCTGAGACCGTTGAGTGTGCAATGGGTGTTGAGATTCTGGAGGGTGAGCAGATCGGTGTGAATGTGGGGGAAACTAGACGTCGAGTCGTTAGTGCGAGGTCATCCTACAAGAGTGTTGAGGGTTCAGGAAAGAAGAAACCTAGGATATCAAAGCCAGAGATTCAAGGTCAGCAAGACCTTAAGCCACCTCCTCATTCTAGGACACCGGGAGTTCTCCTCAAGCATCCGATTGTGTGTTATCGATGTCGTCAGTCTGGTCACATACGTTCTCAATGTCCATGGCGTGGGGGATCTTGTTATACTTGTGGCGAACCTGGCCACGTGGCGAGAAACTGTCCTCAGAGACTGGGAGTGCATGGTGAGTCGAGTTCAATGCAGCAGCACAAACGTGCACCGACCCAGCAACAGATGTAATTTCGCAGCTAAATCACCTCCTGCTACTCTTTAGTTTTCAGAAGACGTTACTTGTTTGAGGTATCATCTTTCCTAGTTGTTCTATTCATTCGTTACAATACTTTTGATTCGGAAGCATTTCACTCATTGAGAACCATATCCTTGTTCATGTTTGGAATCGAAAGTAAGGAATCTTAGCCCACGCGTGTTGATAAATATCGATAGATCATATTTGCCGAGATTAGGGGTTAATCGTTCCATATGGAAGTGTTGTCTTTAACTTCTTTAGTTTGAGCATGGCGAGAATAGATGTGATTTGAGAAGAGGCCGATTGTATCCATGATAGTAGGTGGTATTCCAAATGCGATATTCTGAGCGTTGTTTCTTTAAGTGTCCTAGTTCATTGGCCTAGTTTAGTCTTGTCAGAATCGTATCGTAATCTGCTTTCTGTAAAATCCGTTAAACTCTTGATATTTGAGTTAACTGTTACGCAATCTGTTCCTAGCTCTTCTTGGGAATATCCGACTCCTTGTGGCGAAGCACCCTATGACACTTATGCTATTAAATTTGACGAATGTTCCTCGTATACCATTCAGAGTCTTATTTTGATATCATCCTGCTTGAGATAAGTTTTCATTGGTCAGTTTAGATTCTCTTGTTGCGGCTTTACGTCGTTTGCTTGTGATGGGTACTCCACTTGAGCATTTATTTTGCAATTTCAATCTGTAGAACTCAATCTGTGGTCATGTATCGTATGATATACGAATCTGTTGGCACCATCAAAATTTGGACCTTGTTACTATTGTTGCCTGCTTTGGGCCATCATTTATTTTAATCCCATGACTATGAAGTCATATGATTTGAACTCGTATCCTCTTTGTATCTGTTTGTTTGCCCATGCCTTTTCGGTTGGTTGGAAATTCCCATTATTGGAGTCAACTCTTGTGATGACATATTTATTGATATCCATCCGTTGGCACCGTTCGATACGAATTCGATTGTTTTTAATTACTCTCAGTGGCATTAGACTCTATCGAGGTTTCTCAACTCTAGCGGCATATGATGGTTCGTTTTGTAACGTTCAGTTCCAACTTGTTAAAAGTATTGCTCAAATCTAGTATTGGACAAATTTCCAATCTTGTAAGAGTTGGTTTACTAGGAATCTATTCATTACTTCATGTTCGTCATCAGTAAGGTTATGGTCGGTTGTTTCAAGATTCCATCGGGATATCATGAGATTGTGCATTGAGTTTGTTGTCTAACCGCTTTAAAGATTCCTTGTGTTCTCTGATATTCGAATACCTCGTTGTTGTTCTTTGAAATTCTTTGATTGGCGCTGTTAGAGTTTTGGAGCCTGCCCTTTTCATTTGGGATGTCAAACAAATTCTTTTCATGATCTTAGAATTACTCAACCTGGAGCGAGAATTTGGCGCGACTTTTAGAAAAAAAATTGGCTTGTGTTGTGGGTCCGTTAGATTTAGTATTGAGAGGTATGATGAAATCTATTCTCTAACGATACTTGGAAGCTCGAGGGAGAATGACTGATCAGATTAAGGTAATTCGTCAGAGATTGCTAACCGCGCGAGGTTGACCTAGGGATTATGCCTACTGTCGTCGTCATCCATAGCCATTCGAGGGGGAATCGCATGTTTCATAAAGCATCATCACGTTAGAGTTTGTCCCGTCTTGGGAAGGAAAGGAAGCGTTCACCGCTAGAAAGTTTAAGTGTCGGATACTATGTGCGTGTTTGGATACCCATGCGACAACCGATGAAATCTAGTTGGAAGGGGCGCTTGATCACCGCACCTTCTAGATGGAAGTCTCGGGAAGTCAATTGGACTATCGGATTATATTTAGAGGTGAGATTTCTATGCTGAGGTAATTGACCGTATATAGGAATTTCGTAATAAAAGGAAATTTTAGAAATCGCGTTTCGTTTAACTTTGCTGATGAAACCTTCGAGTAATTGTGATGCGCTCTACGTATAGTTATTGAGAGAGTATGAATCGAATCCAACGTATGTGTTAGTGAGGTCCGAATTTGAGTTAGAAGTCGGCGTGTCCTATGGTAAGAAACAGATACGTATCCAAGATTCGCATGACCAAGTGTTGAGGGGTAAGACAATACCGTTGGTTTGAGTCTTGTGGTGTAATCTGAGTAGCGAGGAGTTCACGTGGGAAAGAGAGGACGAAGTTAGAGGGAAATATCCGCAATTTTTTTTTCCGGAATGAATTGATGTGAGTGTTTGAATTCGAAGTTTCATGCTATTTGACTTGTTGCATAATATTGATGGTTATACTTGTTGCATATCTATGTGAAGCATGTCTTAGTTGAGCATGGTTGTTTGAATTTCGAGGACGAAATTTTCTTTAAGGAGGGAAGGGTGTAAAGACCCGTAATTTCTTAAAATTTATTTAAATGGTTTATGAATAACAGAAAGGATGAGATGGATTTGAAATTGGAAATTTGGGGCTAATGTGTTAAAAGGTTATATGTAAAGGGTGAGTGTGTGATGTGTGCATATATGTGTGTTAGTGTGAGAGGTAGGGAATTACTTTTCCCTTTTCCTCTCTCCCGACTCCCTCTCTCTCGGCTCACTCTCTCACTCTCACTCTCACCCATTTTCTCACCAAGACACCTTAAACCTCCACAAAACCTCCATCAATCCTTCACCCCTTCACGTATTGCAACGCATATCACTCCGGTTTGAGCTCGGTGGAGGCGTATTTCGTTCGAACCCAAAGATTGGAGCTAGGGCTTGAGAAATTTTCCGAATTCGTTCTTTGATCTCGAGGTAGGGAGTTCTAACTCTCAATATATGTTTATGACTTGTTTCTTGTAGCTTGATTCATGCCATTGGTTGTGGTTATTGTTGGTGTTGTTGTTGTTGATGAGAAACCCACTGAAATCTACAGAAATTCTGCTCGAACAGCTTTGTTATCGATACCTTGACCTTTGTTATCGATACCTTCGTGTTCCAAAACCCAGAAAATCCTTTGTTATCGATACCATTTGTCATTGGTATCGATACCCTTGCGTCTGGAGTCATTTTTGACCCAGAGGTATCGATACATTTGCCTTAGGTATCGATACCTGTTGCTTATCTCCAGCTTTTGCTGTTTTACTTCGTACTTCACCGTTTTGGTTTCCAATCACTTCTAACACCTCTAAGGCATCTTTAAACCTTCCTTAAGCTTGGTTGCTCGTCCCTTGGTGATCCGTTGATCGTTCTTATTCCCTAGGCTTTGGTTAAGCGTGATCTTAGTATATATTATTGTAGACGGAAAACGTATTGTAGAGTGTTATGAGTACCGTAGGTTGTATGAACATCGTGATGGGTATAGATGCTTGATGAGAATGGTACAATAACTTTAAAAGGGTAGGGTAGTAACTTGTATCTTCACGATTTGTTGAACCTATCGATTCACCTTGGTACACTTGCTACAGGATTCAAGTATAGGAGCTAGTAAGTCGGGTACTTTAGAGGTTGCTTGTGAGTAGCACGCGGTGTCGGTGCGGGGATATACTTAGAGATACGGTGAGCACGTGTGTCTTTGCTCGTATGTGACACGGTAGATTGTGGGTCTTGTGAGACCATGCGATTGATTAAATGGTCTTTGGATTTGATTGGATGTTTTGAGGTTTGTGAAATGAGAAGTGGAATGAATGAGGACAACAAATGAATAGAGTATTGTAAGATTGTATTTACGGGCTAGGTACGTTAAGTAAAACGCAGAGTTGTAGGTTAATGAAAAGGCATGAACATGTACATTTGTGGAATTAGGAAACGGTGGATTAAAGTTCAGTGGTACGACCGACAAATTGATGATGAAGTTGATTGTGAAATGATGGATGGTCGGTTATGCGATGTGCGTTTCCGCTAACCAATGATTATTGCTGATTGAGGGAATAGACTCGGGGTGACCCTACGCTCGAGGGAATAGACCCGAGGTGACCCAAACGATTGTTATTTAGGGAATAGACTCGGGGTGATCCTATGCTCGAGGAGATAGACCCGAGGTGACCCAAGTTGTTATTATTATTATTAAGGGAATAGACTCAGGGTGACCCTGCGCTCGAGGGAAATAGACCCGAGGTGACCCTAGCGATTATTGATGGAAATGCCTGATTAAAAGGAAAGAAAGACTCTGTGATGAAGGGATTGGACAATGATGACTATAGACACGAGAACGATTGTGGTATCGTATAAAGAATAATTAGATGAATTGGAATGACACATGAACTAGTGTGGACTGACGTAAGTTTATTGATGTATCTAGTCTGAGGGGTAACGATTAGTGGCATTCCGGTGGAGTCTAGAACCCTTTGTTCAAAGCGTATAGCTCGTTGGTAATCATTTGTACTTGGGGCATCTCTGTCTATGTTTACTCATTCTCGATGCATGATTCACTTCATTTTCATATAGTTTGAGCATAGAACTCTCTACTAGGCACGTGTTTTGCTCAACCCTATCTTTCTTTCAGGTACACCCGAGGATAGTGACATGAAGTGCTTGGCATGTATTTTGACATCATCCCTTTGAAAGCTGACATGGAAATTACTTTGGCATCTTTTGTAAAACTCTTTGGCAGTGTAATAGCGATTTCAATTTCGACTATCGTTTGATCATGGGGGACTGTAAACCCTAAAACTTCTTTTCTCTTATGTTATTAGGATCGTCAAGCTTGACAAGAAACTTTGAACTTAAACTGCAAATATGGGAATGAACCTTGATTTGGGGTATTATCTGTATTATTGTGAGGTATCGTTTAATTGGAAATCATTATTCTATGTTGAAAATCGAGGGCGTGACAGAATTTTTGACCGAACTTCGGATGCCAATATCTTTGTCGTTTCATGACCGATTAGGGTGGTTCTTGGGTCTAACTTCAAGATCTCGAAGTGTTCTACAACTTTCCCGAATGAAGTTCATCCTAGAAACTACTTTAGGTAGGAGAAAGATGAGGTTTTGAGGAGGGCAGTAGGCTGCCTGGAAAAAAACAGAAATGGTTTCTAGAGAGAAGTTGGAGCAATGCTTGAAGGTGTGAGTTCAAGGCTTGAATGGCTTGCTATTTATAGGCCAAGTTCTCCTCTCTCCTCTCCCTAGCCGGCCTCTCTCTCTCTCTCTACATCTCATTTTTTTTATTCAATCAAATCAAGCTTCCTTGGAAGATCAAGATCTAAAACTAGGCTTGCATGGCTATGGATTTGGTTCTTGGAAGATTTTGAGTGAAAGATGAAGGTTTGTACAAGATTTGGTCACTTCTTTAACCATTTAGGACAATTGTACAAGATTTGGCTAGGAAGAATACAATCTTCATGGATATCAAGGTACAAGAAAGATCAAGGAAGATCATGCAAGGTACAATCCAATCTTTCTCCTTCTTTCCCTCTCTCTCTCTCTCTCTCCCTCTCGGAAATTCTCTCTCTCTCTTGGTACAATGCATAAGTACATAGGTGGAAAGGTTACAAGATTTTCTTCCCAATTCTAGGACAAATCTAGGTTATTCTATTGGGGTTTTGATTTAGTCTAGTACTTTGGAAGATTGGATTGGATATGGAAGAGTAGAAAACCCTAGATTTGGTGGTACAAGATGAGGTATGAAGATTGGCCAAGGACTATGACTAGGTTAAGTGAGTACAAGTGCACACATCACCAATCTCTCTCTCCCTCTCTCATCCGGCCTCTCTCTCTCTCTCCCATCTCTCTCGGCCTCTCTCTCCCTCTCTCTCTCTCTTAGTCCAATGTACACCTAAGCATGTAAGGACAAGGGTTTGGTGTTTGACTTAGAAAGAGTATAAGATTATGGTGTAAGTTTGTAAGAGATTTTGGTACCCTAAAATCTATCTCAAAATCTTCATATCTTTCTTCTTTCATTAGTACAAGTACTTAAGTATATATATACTAGGATTTGAAAGAAAACAATCCAAGAGTACATCATATCTTCCTTCTCTCTCCTATCTCTCTCTCTCTCCCATCTCTCTCGGCTCTCTCTCCTCTCCCTTTCTCTCGGATTCTCTCTCTCTCTCTCTCTCTCTCTCTCTCTCTCTCTCTCTCTTGATTAGTATATGAATATAAAAGGATGACTAACTACAAAGGACAAGGGTACTATGTGATCTTCTCCTAGATTTTTAGGTCAAAATTCTTAATAGAATAAGCCTAAATGCCACCTATGTACTTATAAACTATATTCTAGGACTTAGAATCTTTAGGATGACATATACATATCTAATACTTTAAGTAAATAGGTACATATCATATCTAGTAAGCAATTAACTAAATAAAACCTAGTACTATGGCTTGACTTGGCCTTATTGACCAATGGACCAAAATTCCCCTAACTTTTATTATCCAGTGGTTAATGGATGGAAGTACTATGCTTATATAATCTATCTATACTAGTACAATGACTCATGGTGAATCTACTTAAACTAATAGATCGTGTACTAGGTAGAAGACTAACCTATTGTCCAATGGGCAACAATTCTCCTAACTTTTATTATCCAATGGATAAAGAGAAAAGGTGACAAGTAAAGATTTCCTAGTAAATCTATATGTCCTTTAGGCAATATTCTAAGAAGTACACAAGGTACTATGTAATCTAATAGGATTTTTCTAGTCAAATAGATTTTCCATTAAACTAGTCTAATAGGCACATGTCCTTATTATAAAATATTGAACTAGTGTACTTAGGAAATCTAGGGTATTAAATCTACTAGGTACATATCTATAATAAAATCCCATGGGAAAATCTAGAAATGATTTATTTAATAAACCCTAGTACTTGATGGAAGACTAATTCTATTATCCAATAAATAATATTTTCCCTAGCATTTATGGACCAAAGGTTAAAGAAGCAAAATAATATATATGTAGATTTTTGACCTAGTACAAAAGTACATAAGGTACTTATGTGATCTAGGATTTCTAGCCAAAATTCCTTATTAAACAATGTCAAATTGACACATGTCTTTATTTAATATTAAAGTACAAGAGAATCCTAGGGTTAGATATCATATCTATTTCTTTATTCTTTTAGCCATATGTCATATCTAATAAGTAATTAACTAATAAGTCTTAAAACTAGGTAGAAAGACTAACTTATTATCCTATGAACAATATTTACCCTAACTTTTATTGACCAATGGATAACAAGGTAAAGAATAATATTGGAATATTATATTACATCGTCCAAATATGTGTACAAAGGCCTATATAATACTATATAAGTGTACCTTGGTCAAATCTAATAAAATATCTGAGGTAGAAAGTCTATTGTCCAATGGATAAAGATTTCCCTAACTTCTATCGTCCAATGGGTAAAGGTCAAAGATGACTTTGGTCCAAAGGGTTCCTTTAGGGTTTGGAGAGGTTCAAAAGGTTCAACTAGGGTTGGAAGTGAAACTGGTAGTTAGGTTACCTCAACGAATCGGTTAGAAGCTAACTAGGCTTGCTAAGTAGGATTTCTAGTCAAGAAATAGGATTCTTAAGACTTTATCTTAATAGTTAGGAAAATAAACCAGACACTTGTCTTTAGAAAATGACCCTATTGCTCGGAGTGAAGAAATCTAATTTTATAAGTTTAGTAACGACGGATTTTTTGGATATTAGAAAGGAATTTTAAATGGAATCCAAGTAATAAAATAAAATTCAAAATTTTAATGAAATTTTTACTGACCAAAAATCAGGGTCGTTACAACAGATGTGCTTGCTGGGGCATTCAAGCTGGTGTGAACAATTTGGTAAAGTTAAGAATACAGGATTGTTCGATAAAGGTTATGAAAAACTACAGCTTGAGTAATTTTTTTTGGCCTGAATGATTGGAAATAATTGAATGAAACATCTTTGAGTGAAACCAATTGGGTTAGAAAGATGACTCAACAAGCTTTCCAACGCTATGAACCGCGTTCAAATCCGAGTTTGGGAGTGTCCGGGGCGCCCCTGCAAAGTTCGGTGTGCTATGCTATCACAAGATACCGCGTGGCATTTCAAAACGCCACGCCGCATTTCAAAAAATTTCAAAAAATTACTCCACAGCACAAGATTTTAATACACGGTGCAATTTCTCATTATGCCGCATGACATTTAGGGAAAAGTTCTGACAATTGCAGAAAGTTGTCGGCCACGCCTGGTCAAAGAACTTTTGGAGAACAATGCGATTCAAAACGGCATTGAATAGATTCGGTCTTGGCTCAACTCCCACACCCCACTAATTTGATTTTTAATCAATCTCTCTATAAATAAGGCTCCAAATCAGCCATTTGAGGAGGACTTTCTCTCTTTACACCAACCCACAAGCTGGTCTATTACAAAATCAGTCTCAAACTAATTTTTCTTCTTATTCTCCCTACAAAAGCTCATCAAATCTTCACAAAACTCACTCTAATCTCTCATAAACTCATAAACCCAACTGATTTTAAGGGTTTCTAATCCGAATCAACCTCCCTTCCTCTATTTTCAAGCACATCCAAGCCTTGAACAAAAGGTATAAACAAAGTCCTTGGGCTAAACCACGTTTTGGCCTTGAGGGGAGCTCACTGAGGCTTTTCCTAGTTATTCTATATTGGGTTTTGGCCTCAAACGAGTCTTACATTCGAAAAGTAACAAAAACTAGCGACTGCACTGGAAGCATTGCGCCGTGCGGTGTTTTAATATATCCTGCGGTGTAATGTGAACCACTGTGCGGTATTTTATTCAGCACATATTCTTCCTGTTTTGCTATTCTGTCCAGTTTATTCAGTATATCTTTCTTGTTTACATCAACTAATGTTATTTGGAGGTTGTTCAGGTACATTCCGGAGTGGGTTTCCAAGTTAAAAGTCGTTTTGATCTCACTAACATTTTCAAACATCTCAAGATGGCTGTAGGTGCGGTCAAAATTATCAATATATGACCAAGGAAGACTTTTTGACCCTTTAATTGCACGCGGACACGTGGCAATGGGGCTCGCGCAGAAAGGAAGCCTTGGTCAAAGCTTCATTTAAAGAGAAATAGTTGACTACCCAACGGGGAAAGGACGCATGCAAAGCATAGAAAGGTGGCTCCCGCGGAAGCGTCCACAGAGGAGAAGCTGCCGCGAGACCTCCGCTGGCCCCGCGGGAGAATCATATGTATCCCGAGGTGGCCTCAGCAGCAGAGGACCATGGAAAGGCCCCGCGGACTGCTGGATGTTAATGAGTCTAAAGGAGCTATATTGAAAAGTCTCTGGGGTTCCATCTGGACCTAGAGGCAGGGCTCGGAGGAGACTCCGCGGAAAACACATGATCTCCGCGGGTCGCGACCTTACTCCTGCGGGAATTGGGGAATTTCTTGTGGCTTGGAGGCTTGGGATGGAGGTAGCGTCGCGAAAATTCGAGCCCTCCCGCGAAAAAGCTTCCGCAGGAGGACGATTTATCCAAGACTTGGAGGTACAGAGGGGACACGTGTTGGGGTCTTATAGGAGCGCCGTTCTGGGCCTAACCTAGGCCCAGGTGCCCTATAAATACCCCTGACATTCCCAATGATTGCCAGAGTTGACTTTTCCTGGAAAAGGAACGCGTGAGTACTGATTCTGAGGAAGGGGAACATTCTTCCCCGGAGAGAAAGTGACCTCACCCATTCGAATCCGAAAAAGGTCAGACACACCCCGCGGAGGACAAAAGGGACACGCTGCCTTTGCTCCTTCTGTACCTCTTGCTCTTTCCCGCACCCCACAAGATTCCTTCTCTCTTCCCCCTCGCTAATCATCGACCAATCGCACCTCTCCAGCTCACGAATGTACACACGTAAGCACCTCCAGCGGAACCCTCTTCCCTACATTTAGGCGACTCTGCTGGGGAGGTGTCTTTTGGTTTATGGTTAGCACCCGTTCCAAGGAATACATCGAGCCACCACGCCAGAGAGCGATGACGGCGCCAGATAACGGCGTACCAATTCTCGAGGAAGTCGAAGAAACCAACAGCGCAAGTGCAGCCGCACAGACACTGCGGGCTCTCCAGGACGGCCAGCGACAGTTTCTCGAGACGCAGAGACAGCTGCTCGCAGCCTTCACGGGTATCACTGAGCTCATCTCAGCGGCGCTCCCAAAGGCTGCGGTCGGCCAAAACGACAAGCCACAGCAAAACCATGCTGGGGGTAGCACTAGCCAGACGGTACAACCTCAGATCCTCTTGTCCGCGCCTCACCATTCGCGTCCCGTGCTCGTGGGAGGTATTGCTGGAAACCCTGTTGGAGAGCGCCAGAAAGAGACTGCCGTCGATGGTACCAGCAGGCCATCCACGGGACCCTACATCACCATGGCGGAAGTCCCAGCCCTGTTGGCATAATAGAAAACAAGTGAGGCAAGTAGAAAGAAGCCAACCGCTGCTGAAGCTGGCGCCCTGTCCGCAGGGCAGTTCATCACTTTGGCAGACGTGCAAGCTGTAGAGACCCGGAAAATCCTTAATTATTAATTTGCTTGTTAAATGCCTAATTGGAAAATTTATGGTTTATTGGTGAATATTTAGATTGAGGACCAAAGTGAAAGAATAGAAGGTTGAAGGGTGAATGTGTGGTTTAAAGATGTATGAGTATAAATAGTGGAGGTGTGAGGTGTAGAGAATTATTTCATCTCCCATCACTCTCTCTCATCCGGCCTCTCTCCCTCTCTCTGCCGATGTCTCTCTCTCTTCTCCTCACTCAAGACTCCACTCTAAGACCTCAAAACTTGAAGGATCAACCTCCCTCCAACATTGCAATCTCGTTCTTGAGCTTGGAAATCCTTGGGTTTCTCCGGGCAAGGCTTGAATCAAAGTTTGGTGGTTCAAAAGGGCTAGGGCTCGTTCTAATATTGTAGATCTTGGTTATCGTCGCAAGGTAGGGATTTCTTTACCTCTTTTATGTGTTTGTATGTCGATTTGATGCAAGAATCGAGCTTTGATCATATCCCTTTGTTCGTTTGAAAGCTGTCAGAAATCTGCAGAAAATCGCCCAGATTGCGTAGGGATCGATCCCTAAGCTTGGGGGATTGATCCCCCTTTTCATTTCTGGTCCAAAAGCCCAGGGATCGATCCCTGGTGTTGGGGGGATCAATCCCTCCTCTCTCTGGAATTTCTGCTCGTCTTTCCCGTTTCAACCTAACTTCAAACGGCCATAACTTTCTCGTCCGACGTCCAATTCATGCAAACTTGGTATCGATTCGAAGGTCTTGAAGTCAGCTTTCATTTTCCACCAAAATCACCTTAAACCTCTAAGTACACAGAAAGTTATGACCATTAGAGTGAGGGTGTGTCGGCCTCCCAACATCCATTGGCTACCCCTAGGATCCTCGCTCTATCGTTTCGACTTCCTATGACTTGTGGATGATATTTGTGACCCATTGGCCTTCCATTAGTGAGGAATGACCAAGGAATTATTTAGTTAAACGCCCTTTAAGTGCATTCTATTGATTGTTTGGTACTTGTGATGGCTTATAGCGCATTTGCGATAATATTGGCATGTTTGTGACATTGTTGGCATATTGTAAGATGTCCATGTATGATTATGAGTTTGGTAAGGTCTTGACTTGCATATAGAGGGGGAAACTTGTTGTTTGAGTTGGAAGTTGGCTTGGTAAGTCTCGTAACGCAAGGGGTGGAAATACGAAGACTTTCGTGGGTTCCGTAACGCAAGGGGTGGGAATATGGAAACCCAAGTCGTTGGGGGACGTCGTGACGCATGGGGTGGTAACATGGCAATCCTCATAGTGCTATATGGTAACGCAAGGGGTGGAAATACCTTCGTTGGAAGTTGGTGATAGAGAGTTTTGTGGTTATGGCATGAGTTGTTGACGTCTCATGAACTAGTGGGCATATCATGGAAATGACTAATCTCAGAATGAGCTTACCAAATGTTGGAACACTTGTGAATTTATTATCGTGCATCGATTGCATTAAATCCCCTTGTCTTCTTCCTTTCGCACGTATTGTCATATTTGCACATAGAACTGTTAAAGATTTTCCTACTAGGCTAGTGTAGCTCAATCTAATCTTTCTTTTCAGGTTTAAATGTGGGACAGTGACTTGCATGAAATGCGTGCATGGATGTGAAAAGGACTTTTGGAAGCTAACATTGGTTTAGTTACATAGTCATCTTTGTAATAGACTTTCTTTTGATAAAGATGAGGTTGTAACTTAATGGTTTGTTCATTCGAACACTTGTAATCTATTTGGGGCTGGAGTGCCAAAATTGTATATCCTTTTGAAATTGGGACTTGTTTTGTCAAGCTTAACAGGTGGGAACTATTTGGGGTATTTATTATAATATGCGAAGGACCTTATTTGAGGAAGCTTTATCTATTTATTCATGCTAAAAATCCAGGTCGTGACACAAGCCCTCCTTACCAAAGAAAAGGCGAAGACAGTTTTACCCTCCTTTCCCAGTCCTGATATTCGCCCTCCCTACCCCGTGACGATCTTATCGCTACCTTACCCGGAGGGATACACCCCACCAAAATTTGTGAAATTTGACGGAAAAGAAGGTAGTGCTCAAGAGCACGTGGTCCGTTTCATAGAATCCCTTGGGGCCCACGCGTCCGACTCCAACTTGTGTCTCCGCGAGTTTTCAAAATCTCTTACTTCCCGCGCATACACGTGGTATGTCAACCTGGAACCTTACTCGATCACCACTTGGGAGGAGATGGTGAATAGCTTCTATGCTAAATTCTTCCAGGTCCGCGAGAAGGTAACAATGATCAGTTTGACGAAGGAAACACAAACAAGTGGAGAGGATGTAGTGGATTACATCAGGCGATTCCAGGATCGCGCGGTTGACTGCACTGAGTCAGTCAAGGAAGTCCAACTCGTTGAAATCTACATTTGAGGGATGATGAATGAGTTCAAGATGCTGCTCATCAACTTGAAGTTGGGAACATTTTCTGCCTTATTGGAATCCGCGTACAACATTCGCCATATGGTCAAACCGGCCAGGAAAGATAGCTGGAAGGGTAAAACCACAGGCGCCACCATTGCCGTCGCGGAGGCGCCGCGGGCCCAGTAAGCCGCTGGAGGAAGAAAAAGGAGGGAGCGCGAGATGGAGCCAGCCCCAGATTATCCTTGCACCATGGATGAAGTACGAGCCTTGGTGAATGCATGGGTACAAGACGGAGAACTGGGGCTTCCCCCAATGGAGTATGAGCCGACGCAGGAAGACCGCGAGTATCCGCGGTACTGCATGTACCATAGGCATACCAAGCACCCAACTAGTGATTGTTGGTCACTAAAGAGATTGTTCAAGAGAAAGTAGAGTGCAAACGAGTTAAGAATAGGATGACGCGACATTCGCGTCGAGCCCTACCCAGCCCACGGGAATCACAATGGAGAAGTAAACATGGCAGAATGCTACCCGTTCATGTACGAAGATGAAGAAGACGCAGACAACCATTACTATCTGGAAGGAGAGGAAGAGGAAGCATGGGCCTACATGGTCTCTTGCTACGAAATCACCGAGGAATTCAGAGACGGTGCGGCCCCCGCGGTCACACCTAACCCCAACGCTTCAGTCAAGACGTTGCAAAATAGTACAAAGTTCCGCGCGTTTTTTGATGGCTTCGGCTTCACACCAGCAGCACGATTGGAAATCACCAAAGCGATTATCAATATCATGGAGGTCCACCAAGAATCATGCATGTCCGTAGAGGGGTCTGTCCCGCGGACAATCCGCGATGAATCCAACTCTGTCACTTTTTCGGATGCGGACCGAAGGGTGCCATACCCCCATAATCGCCCGCTGTATGTTACATCTCGCGTCAATGGGATAGAGTTGAAGAGAACCTTTTCTAGACGGTGGGGCCTCCATAAACCCCATGCCCATGTCAACATTCAAGAAGTTGGGAATATAGGACAATCGGATAATAGAATCACCAATCACTATCACGGGATTCGGAGGGGACAGAAAACAATCCCTGGGATATGTTGTGGTGGATTTGGAAGTGGGGGCAATCCGCTCAACCACCAAATTCCACCTCATCAACGCGGACCCGAATTATCAGATCATCCTCGGCAGGAGTTGGATGCATAAATACCCAGTTGTGCCGTCAAGTTACCATCAATGCCTGAAGGGAATTTGGGCGGGAAAGAAGGTTAACATCCGCGCATCAGAAAACCCGTTCGACACTCATGAAGCACATCTTTCAGACGCGATTTACTTCTCAGAACTAGGCGAAGTATCTCAAGCGATCACCGCCAGGCCGTGCGGCGTGAAGATCCCAAAGTGGGAAGACATCAAGGATGAGAAGCAAGAGACCCGAGAAAGAGATCCATCCGCGGCGGAGGCCGCAGCCCCCAGAAAGATAACCAAGACGAAGGAAGGGGGCAAGAAGGTGTAATACTTATAACGGTCCACGGGGGCAGCGGCTGATCATGAAACCGCTGGCCCCGGCGGAACGTGTGCCATGATAGAGGAAGAGATAATCCAAAAGCCAGATCCCGCTCTGGAGTGCATGCAGGATCAACCCAGGCCGCAGCAAGAAGCGCTAGAGGAAGTTGACCTAAACCACGGAGTGGGCCCGAGAAAATCGGTGTTCGTGAGTAAAGAGTTAAACGGAGAATTCCGTGAGAAGTTAATAGCACTGTTATGAGATAATTCAGATGTGTTCACAAGGCATTACGAGGAAATGTCTGGCTTAGACCCGGAGCTAGTAACGCATCATTTGGACGTCTTTCCCAATTCCAAGCCTGTGAAACAACCCCAGCGGAAATACCACCCCGATTTGGAGGGGCAAATCAAAGAAGAAGTCAAAAAGTTGCGAAAAGCGGGATTTATCCGCCCAATCCAGTACCCCGAGTGGTTAGCAAACATTGTCCCTGTGAAGAAGAAGAATGGCCAAATCAGAGTATGTGTCGATTTCCGCGACCTTAACAAAGCATGCCCGAAAGATGAGTTCCCGCTCCCACATATCGATACATTGGTGGATGCCACCTCAAGCCACCAGATGTTCTCCTTCATGGATGGGCATAGCGGGTACAACCAGATTAAGATGGCTCTGGAGGACGCGAAGAAAACGGCCTTCTGGACCCCCTTGGGAAACTTCTACTACATTGTGTTGCCTTTTGGGCTCAAAAACGCGGGAGCAACATATCAGCGGGTTATGACCGTGATCTTTCATGATCTTATGCACAAAATCATAGAAGATTATGTGGATGATCTGGTAGTGAAATCGAGGGAGTGGAAGGACCACCTGGCGGATCTAGCTACTGTGTTTAGCAGATGCAGAAAGTTCAATCTCAAGATGAACCCCTTGAAGTGCGCATTCGGTGTCACCGCGGGAAAATTCCTAGTCTTCCTCGTGCATCACCACGGAATCGACGCAGATGGAGCAAAAATTAAATCTATCGCGGAAATGCCCCTGCCCCACTCTCAGAAGACGCTCAAATGGTTCTTGGGCAAAGTTTCTTACCTACGGCGTTTTATCCCCGCGTTGGCGGAGATTGCGGCACCTTTCACGGACTTATTGAAGGGTAATGCAAAGTTCGCATGGAAACAAGAGCACCAGCAAGCCTTCGAGCGGATTAAAGCAGCTTTGACCTCTCCCCAAATGATGGTGGCTCCAGTTGCAGGAAAATCACTGATACTCTATCTCACCTCCACCCCGAGATCCATTGGGGCCCTGCTGGTGCAAGAAGCAAATGGGACAGAGCGCCCAGTTTACTACATCAGCAGGAAGGTCCAAGGAGCAGAAGAAAGATACACGCCTATTGAGCGGCACTGTTTAGCCCTCATCTTCACCGCACAGAAGCTCATACATTATTTCCTGTCGTTTCCTGTACAGATAATTACTAAATGTGATCCGATAAAGTACCTCCTATCTCGACCCGCACTCACGGGCCGGGTCGCCCGCTGGTTGTTGGCACTCACGGAATTCGAGATTTTATACTCAACACCGAAGGCAATCAAATGTCAAGCCCTAGAGAACCTTCTGGCCCAGTTCCCAAGCGGACAATGCCAAACCGCTCGAAGAATCTCTACCCGGAAATGGTTTCGAAGCTCTCGCGGCCAGCGCGGACGATCCGCACTGGATGCTTAGCTTCGATGGGGCCGCGGGTAGTGGATCAGGAGGCGCGGGAATAGTGTTACAAAATGAAGAAGGAGAGAAATCCCATTTGGCTTATAAGCTGAGCTTCCCCTACTCCAATAACGAGGTGGAATACGAAGTGCTGATCTTGGGTCTACTAGCAGCAAAAGAAAGAGGGATCAAACACCTGAAGATAGCGGGAGATTCAAAATTGGTAATGCTGCAAACGGAAGGGGTTTACACGTTGAAGGAACCAACCCTGGCACCGTACTGAACGACGGTCCAGAAGTTGATGAAGTTTTCAAAAGCATCAACATCATTCATAAGCCCAGGTCAGAAAATCGTTTCCCGGACGCCCTTGCAACGCTGGGGGCAAAGACGGAATTTGAAGAGGAAAGGGCTTGTATAGAAATTGTAAAGATGTTCGAACCATCCGTAGTAGAAGATTTTCTGAGCCGACGGAGGACTGGCGTGGATCCATCAAAATTCAGTTAATTACCGGCGTAGGACACTTGTCCACCGCGGAACTTTCATGCTTCGTAGTCTTGTGCGGAGAGTTATATCACCGTGCTCTGTAGGGGTGGCTCGCGCGGTGCATTAATTCGAAGGAGGCAGAATAAGTTTTAAATCAGATCCACGACAACAATTGTGCGGTCACCGAAATAGCCTTGTATAGAAGGATTCAAAGGCAGGGTTACTATTGGCCTAGTATGAAGAAAGACGCCGATCTAATCGCGAAAAACTGCACTTGGTGCTCCTTATATCCGACCAGGCCAAAATGCCTAATGGTGGGTACTAGCGATCAGGAGACAAATTGGAGGCAGGTCTACATTGATTACTTACGGGAAGGATCCTTACCCATGGAGCGGACCTAGTCCGCGGGGCGCAACGCTTCTTCTTGGAGAAAGGGCTCCTATTCAGAAGGACCCTCGATGGAATGCCCCAGAAATGTGTAGATAAAGAAGAAGCAAAGGAGGTTTTAAGAAGGACCCACGGAACTGAGCATCAAGGATGGAGAAAGCTTTACGAACAGTTGGTTCATCTGGGGTATTTCTGGCCTACCATGGAGAGGGATTCCAAGCAACATGTGCAGAGATGTCAAGCTTGTCAAAAATTTGGGAACTTGGTTCACGCCCCTTCCGTGGAACTGCATTCGATTCGTGCCCCGTATCCCTTCCATACGTGGGCCATGGATTTGGTTGGGACAATCAGGCCAGCATCACGGAAGAGCAGATGGATCTTAGCGGCCACAGAAGTTTGCACCAAATGGGTTGAGGTTGCTCCGCTGAAGAAGGCCACGGGTGACGCGGTAGCGGCATTTATCAAGGAAAACATCATTTGCAAATTCGGCATACCCAAAGCGATTCTTTCCGATAACGGGACTCCGTTCATTAATCATCACGTAGGAAGCCTCCTTGACGAATACTCGGTCGATCACCGTACTTCTAGTGCCTACTATCTGTAAGGAAACGGACAAGCAGAAGCAACAAA
The DNA here is from genome assembly GCA_018127125.1 of Rhododendron griersonianum. Classification (NCBI taxonomy): domain Eukaryota; kingdom Viridiplantae; phylum Streptophyta; class Magnoliopsida; order Ericales; family Ericaceae; genus Rhododendron; species Rhododendron griersonianum. The sequence goes on along the minus strand of CM030798.1, from coordinate 12,528,053 downwards.
CAAGACCCTGATAAGGATCCTGAGCAAGCTACTGGACGAACGCGGGGGTACTTGGGCGGATCATCTACCAATAGCCCTTTGGGTATTACGATGGATAGAGTATGCCCTTTCATATATTTTAGGCAAAACATCAATTTCAGTATATTTAAGCTTTTTCTGTATATGTTATTTCTTTATATGGTGAAAAAAATTAAGTTATTGTCAGCGGCGGAGCCAGGATTGTGAACCCGGGGGGCCGGCTTAGTGGACATATATTTTTTTTTATCGGAACGTATATTATAAAGTTTTTGTTTTCCAATACATTGAAATGATTCTAACTTAATGCAGTTAAAGTATACCAATCATTTTGTATTTTTTTGTCAGACTACTTCAAATGTTACATGCTTATTTTTTATTTATGAAAGAAATGAGAATGTAAAAGAATTGGATTTTTTTATCAAATCAAACCAAAATTATTAAGGTAATAAGTAGCTATATGCGAATAATTATCAATAATATTAAAAATCAGGTATATACAAAATAAAAATTTTAAACTCGGGGTATCGAAGCCGGGGGGACCGAGCCCCAACATAGTTCCGCCATTTGTTCTTCTTGAACACCCTTACAAAAATTCCTGGAGCCGCCACTGGTTGGAATGTTAATAAAAAGTGGTCAATGAGGCTCAAACTCGCACAACTCAGGCTGCAAGGCAGGCTATTACTGTCGGGTTATAATTTTGATGTGTTCTTGATACTTACTATGTCTTCCGAAAGGGGTTCAATTTTGGACCCAAAAACTGGGGTGTCTAGGCTGTCCCTTGGTGGGTTATGCCCGGGGCCGACTGGCCTGACTCTGCGTTTTCAATTGATTTTAGTAACAACTTATTAAACTATATCAAGATTTCATGACTAAAGTTATAAGGTTGGTAACAAAGCGATGTTAATATATCTCTCCAATTGATAGCTGGTAGGGAAAATGATTGTAATGCTAAACAGTATATAAGATGGGAGTTTCCTTTACAGCTTCCCACAAGCAGCATATAGTAGTATTGGTTTTATTTGTCACGAATTTACGGTTTTGTGATCATTACAGCAAGTGGGAACAGATGCCTAAACTGAAGTCCTTGATAAATTTGGTGCAAAAGCACCTAACTGATCCCTCCAGTAGAATACTTCAATGTCATCTCAAAGCAAAACCAATTGCATATTCTCGTTCAAACTTTTACTAAGCCGTTGGTTTGTTTCAAACCCCTCTCTCTCTCTCTCTCTCTCTCTCTCTCTCTCCTGTTGGGTAAGTCATGGTCAATCATCGATTTCACCAGTCACAGCCTGGTCCAAGGCGGTTATCCCTTTCAAATTGGACAAGGAATTGAAATATATGTTAAGTTAAATTTCCACCTTTGCTTATCCAAAAATATACAAAGACAAACTCCCTTCACATTAAATAGGAAATTGAAAGTGCAAACAAGAGAACACTAAGGTCATGTTTGGTAGCCATTCTATTTTCTGTTTTCTGTTTTCATTTTCAGAATTTTCAAAAGTTAACTTTGAAAGTTTGTTTGGTGCACTACTTCCACTTTCAAATTCTGAAAATCACTTTCACTATTTTCATAATTTGAGGAAGTAACAAAACTCAACTTTCACTATTTTCAGAAACAAAAAACTGGCTACTCCGCTACAATTCCTTGGAGGTCTTTTTTCATTTCCTCTTCCTCTCTCTCTCAAACCCAGGCCATTGAAGATACTCTCTCTCTCTCTCTCTCGCTCCCTCCCTCCCTCTCTCCCTCTTATAGTCAATAAAAGATACTTATCGAAGGAGAAAAACCTTATAGTCAATAAAGGACCGACTTTGAAATTAGAAAATTTCACATGCATTTCATATATATATATATACTCTCTTAACTTAGAGATGAGAGGAGGCCGGAAGGGATACATTGGGCTTATGAAGCCATCATTTTATGAAAGTTGATACTATAACTTCGGCCTAGGAAAGAAGAACCCAATCACCTGGACTCAGTGCCGGCTCAAAGATATTTGGGCCCGAAGATAAGTTGCGCGCAATAGGGGGGCCATCTATCTCCTCATTTTTGAACAAAATTTTGCGGAATGTTGAGGAAAACTAAGGGGTAGAGATTCGAACCCAATTTTTAAAGCATTCAAAGAGCCTAAGTTGCCACATGACCATAAAGATGTTACTCAAAGCAAGGCAATTGAAACTTCTTATTATTTAAACTATATTTTTTGGAGCCCTCTTAGGGCTAAAAAATCGGGGGCCAAAAGTAACGACTTCTTCGGCTTCCTCTCTAAGCCGGCTATGCCTGGTCTATCCACCCGGCCCTTTCTTTCAGAATATCAAGTATGAAATTTGTTTCTAACATGATTGCAAAGGCTTGGATGATTCTCTCTCTCTCTCTCTCTCTCTCTCTCTCTCTCTCTCTCTCTCCTGTATAGTTTGAGAACTAGTGGAGAAATTACAAGAAAGACCATTTTAGAAAAAGTAAAAACTAGTTTCAGAAATTGATTTTTTTTATAAAAAAAACAGGTTAACACAAACATGTTTTCTGTTTTCACTTTTCTTTTCTGTTTTCACTTTTTTTTAGGAAAAGTAAAAACTGATTTCAGCAAATAGAAAACAGAAAACAGAAAAGTGGTAGTGTTACCAAACATAGCCTAAGATTTACATGGTTAACCCAATCAGGGTAGCGTCTACAGTCGCTAGAACACTGAGATTTACATGGTTATTTCTCTATGATAAAAAAAAACTATAGAAGAGTTGCATCATCAATGCCCTAATGTAGAGTATCTACTTGGATCCATGACATGAACAAGACTCCGGGCCTTGGCAATAACTTGTATAGTCACACATGGTTTTGGTGACTGTGAAGAAGTTGTACTTCGAGTCTTTTGGTCGACGTTTGAAGGGACTCGTTCATGACCACATCCTTCTAGCTCGGACTTCCAATTGTGCCATGAGTAGATTTTGCAATCCAACTATAGCTCAAGCCCATCATAAGGGAATATATGTAGAATCGTAAATCCACCGTCCACGTGTGCGATGCCCTAGCCCTCTTGTCCAATTCCCAAGTGGGTAGGGATCCTTAATTTGGTCGTGGCTGGGGAGAATCGTCACAACCTGGTCAGCCTCGTCGGCTCCTCCTAACTTTTTTATTAAGCAATACTTATAAAAGATAAACCGATAGGGATAACCAATAAGTAAAAACAATAGTATAGACGAAAATAACATGGAATTTTTAGGCAACGTATAACCAACGGCACTTTCCAAGTGGATTACTACAACTCTTTGATTTGATGACAATTTGCTAAGCAGGTATACAGAAACTTTAATACTTGGGTGAGCAAATAAATAAACAATTCGAGGGAAGATCAGAAAATAGTTTTCAACACTTGCCATACCCCCTCCATCCCTAAATAAATGTATAGCCCGCAACCCTAAGCCTTTAAAAAGATGTAATTTTTTCGTTAAATAATTCAAACTTTTTTCATCACTTGAAAGAACATCTTTTAGAGGCCTAGGTTTGCAATCTGGACATTTATTTAGGGACTAAGGTAGTTGTAATTCTTTGGTCTAAGAAGGTTGCTAGAGGAGACAAATGTAATTAAACACAGAATGTCAAAAGCCATAATGATAATAAGTTTTACCAAACTCAAGGTGGTGATCAGCTGGAAATTACAACTACGTATTTCGGTATAAATAGGAACAACCCATTGTTCATCTTCATGCATCACTACCATCTTAATTTCTCTATCTGCTTCTTAATTTTCTTCTAATTCTCCTCTAATTTACAATGGGTTTCCCTCATATCTCTTTCTTCTATCTGTTTTCCACTTTTCTTCTGATGAAGATTACTGTGGGAGATGCAGCAACGTGCAGTGACTGCTTCACTCATTCTCGAGCAGCTTACTACCCCAATTCTGATGAACAAGGAACAGAAAGTGAGAATTTCTTTTATTACATAGAAAGTGGGAGTTCAACTTCTACTTATATTCACAAATAATGCTACGGTGACTGCATATATTTTGTGCATCACAATTAGATACTATTTGATGTGTCACCTTACATAGTCCAATCATATATATGTTGTTTGTTCTGTTTGATTGGTTGCACAAATAATGTTAATGTGACTACATTTTGTTTCGCACTTAGATACTATTTGATGTGCCACCTTACAAATTCTAATCATATAAGTGAGTGTGGTTTGATTATCTGCATGAATATTGTTACAGTTTGTGAATCACCTTTATATATATACCACTGGATGTGCCGCCTTTTATGATCCTATCATATGTGTTCAAGGGCGAACCAATGGGGGTGCAAGCGAGGGCCCCCAATTATTCCGTTATTTCCTTATAAAAGTTATTAAGAAGGATTCCTTCAAAATTGTGTTATTATTATATAAGGATGATATTTTGCTGTTAATATATACATGTGATTTGATCCCCTCGCAATACGAATCTTGCGTTGTTGTACAGCCAATATCAGTATGGTATTAAATTTGAATTCGTAATCATCTCAAATTATGGGTGTATCCAAGTGCCACAAATTGAATGTTTTACAATCCGATCTATGCTCTATTTCTTTGATCAAGAGATAACCCTCAGAAATATAACAGGCCAAGACATCCTGCCTCATTCGGCTAGTTAAAATAGGCCCACCATATTTGCACCGTCGTTTTTCATGTTTTTATATTGGTGTATGACATAGTTAGATGTTTTTCTTTTAGAACTATGTCAACGTCTGAGTTAATTGCAGCCGGGGCATGCGGTTTTGGTACCTTCGGAGCAACCATCAACGGTGGTGATGTATCAGCTGCGTCTGATCTCTATCGTGATGGCGTAGGTTGCGGTGCTTGCTATCAGGTGATCCATAATTTTGTTAAGAGGAAAAAAAAGGTTTACGGATACCTTAGTAATATACAGAATCACAAAATTTCTTATGTTGGCCTTCCAGAAAGAAAATGAAAAATAAAACCCGAGGCAACTACGTACATCTATTTGAAACCAGCGGGGGCACAATTCATACCAAATGCAGTCTGTTGTAGTTGGTTCTATATACTTCGGCAAAAATAAGGGCAACACGGGATGGAAACATGAATATATTTTTCCTACGATTTTACAGTTTCTAAGTCATGAAGTTGGTTTTGTTTCACTAGGTGAGGTGCACCAACAGTAACTTGTGCTCAGACAAAGGGGTAACCGTGGTTATAACTGACCATGGTGCGAGTGATCGAACCGACTTTATTCTGAGCAGGCGAGCCTTTGGACGGATGGCTCAGACCACAGATGGTGCTGCGTCTCTTCTAGCCTTTGGCGTGGTTGATATCGAATATAGACGGTATACATTACTATCAACTAGTTATAGTCTTATAAAAGTACACCCATAAGCAAACTTGGTCTATATTCATTACTATCTTCTAAACTAGCTCGGAAACAAATCATGACTCCGCAAGAAAGTAATTTCTTGTGAATTCTCAGTCCTGGCATGGATGGCCTGCCTTTGACTGGACTGGTGAGGAGAAAGTTGGGGTAAACTTAAGCTAGCCTGGACACTCCTGACCATCGAACCCAAAAAAAATTCATCACTTACGAGAATATAAAGGTAGGAATATCTGATCCATTTACTCTCTGTGTCTCTCTTTTCAGTGTGTCCTGTATCTACCCAAGCAAGAATATAACAATCAAGATAGATGAGAACAGTAACTACCCTCATTACCTGGCTTTTGTGATATGGTATCAACAAGGCAAAAAGGACATCACTGCCGTCCAGCTTTGTGAGGTACTACTCTTTCCCGTCCATTGCAATTGTGCTGCAGATTTATTTTTCTTCATGTATATAGAACCTAGACAAAACTTTCTCACACATCTTCATAAAGAAGCCTCAGCTGATATTCGACGAGAATTTATTTTATTATCTTCATACAACACTGTTGTAATCGGAAGACTTGTGCAGTTCGTAGGAGTCTTACCTTTTTGGTTTGCGTATGAGTCTTGTATATATGCTTAAGGTAAAACTTACTGCACCAACATAATATAGTTTTACGGGAGTCGAACATAGGATCTTCAAATTTATCAAGGATCTCAGCAACAATCTCCCTTCTGGGCCACTCTAGTCGGTTAAAACACCCATCCTTAGAGCTTATTCAACCAAAAACGCCCAATCCTTTGATCTTTTGTTCGCAAATGTTCATTCTACATGTTATATATTGTTCCAAGTATTGAGATAGTGCTATTCAACCTTTAAATTTGCAGACACAAAGTTTTGGGTGCAAGCTATTGGATAGGAGTTATGGAGCAGTATGGACAACTTCCTCACCCCCGAGTGGATCCCTATCAATAAGGATGCTTTTTAGTGATGATGATGATGAGACTTGGGTTGTTCCGGTTAACGACATACCCCAAGATTGGACACCAGGGAATACATATGATTCCGGTGTACAAGTGAACTTATAGCCGAACAGACAGGACTCTGATGTTGATTGGATTGCATTCATACCACGGGAATAACCCCCATGTGGCTTCATAAATTGTTATTTCCACACAGCCTCCGTTTATTTTGATTTAGATAGTTTTAGAATAAACTTTGACAAGTTTTTCAATGTAATCATTATATCGTTGACGAATAATGTCGAAAATAGGTCTTAGTATAGCTTTGAATTGGTTCGAGTATAGCGGTCAATTTAGAAAATACAGTAATAATTTTCGTTGTACCAATGGAGAGCTGATGCTTACTTGTTTTGCTTTTTTTTCTTCTTTGAAGAGGACTGTTATGTTTATTTTAACTGAGAGGCATGACCAGAAATATTACCACGATAAGTGCTTCTTTTCCGGCTCAATTAAACAATTAGGAAGGGCCGACCAGCAAATGAACCCTCCTGGGTGGTGACCTAGGGGCACCTAACAGTGTTGTAGAATGTTGAACGTTTGGCTTTGAAATGCTCTTGCAAGGTAGCCACTGTCCTCGTCGCAAGCGGATTCGAACTCAAACTCGCATGGAGAGGAGGGAGATTCACATCGCACCCTTGCCAACCTGATTACCACCTCAGTGATACACGATATGTGCATTGGCAGGTAGATGTGGAGTAGAATATCAAAAAAAACTGCAGGTGGATGTAGAGTAGAATATCAAAACGAACTCACAAGTCATTTTCTCGAGAATGGTGACATGAATTTCTGGGCATACCGACAAAGAGGATTAGCTAAATCAATGTACACATTTTATTAACATAGTATGTGATTTGACTGAAACAAAAGTAAGATCAATACACTATACTAAAAGGTTATGGCCATAATAACTGGGGAGTATTTTCCTTCTTAAGAGTCACTCTAAGCTTGGATTGTATAATCAAAGTGACATCAATTTGTACCATCAAACTGTATGATATAGCTATTATCTAATACGAGATCTCCTGATTCTGAGGCCATTTATGGGGGCAAAACTCTCCATATGCACACAAGATCACCATGCTTTTCAGTCACAGAATAAGCTTTTCAGTCAAAGAGGTTTTGCAAAAACTGCAAAACACAATCAATTAAAATTGAATGTGTCAGCATCTTCTAGATTAACACTTTTTCAAACCCAAAAAAATCCACATAAACTATAAGGATGCATATTATATGTGGTCAGCTATCAAATCGTAAATCGTCGAAATTCCATCAATTGTCATGAGGGACAACTGCAATGACTCATTTTGACCAAGCTAGCATTAACTGTCTCAGCAGCAACAATAGTATGCTGACAGACCATTTTTTCTTTACCTTTCTTATTGGCAACAAAAAAAACTAAACAAACCTAATCAATAGGAACCAAGCAACAATTTTCAACCCCAAAGACAAAAGGGATCTGCAAGGGGCACGTTTCACCAAAGGACATAGTGATATCCGACCATTGCACAAAATCCCAATTCAAGTGACACATTATAGTTGGAATGCCTAAAACCTGATACCTTATCAAGTTCCACTTTCTCCATTTTATAGACCTTTCACGTCATCTACATCCTATTCAAGAAAAATATGAAAAGCAATCAGTCCACTCCTGATTGAATCAATATAAAAACACACGCAAAGTTGTGTGTATATATATGTATACCTTTTGGCTTAGTTGTTTGCCTATTATACGAAGTTTGAACCCCTAAATATATTCCGCTTTTATTTTTGCAGTATGGTGAAGGAGGAATGGTGGATTTGGTGGTGGTGGTGACAGTCAGTGAGGGTTGCCCAAATAGTTTTGATTAGAACAGGTGAGTGACAAATAAGGGTTGCACGAACACTTTTAAGTTTTGCATCTAGGGTTCAGTATTGATTAGAGAGGTCGGGTTTCTATCGAGAGGGATGATGATATCTTGCAATTATTTGGTGTGTTTTTATGGCTTGTCTTAGAGCAATGGGGATCCAAACAAAAAAGCAAAGGCGGTGACGCAATGGGTTGGTCAATGGCTCCATCTCGGTCATTCAGCTACAGACAAAGAGAGGTTGGCATTAGTCACCATGAAAGAGCAGATTTGAGTAAATTTATAGGATGTTTTTTCTACTTTCAATTTGGGCTTTGCAGGAGGTGGAGAGATGGGGATGCAAGCAATGCGTAGGGACCAAGAGTTGAATCTGTTGGTGTGTCTCGGTAATCAATAGCAGGAGTTGTGCTGGGATTCGTGAGATTTCAATTTCGAAAGCAAAATGGGTCACTGCCAGCCAATTGCATGTTGGGACAACAATGTGAATCTTAAATCCAGGTTGACAGCAAGTGTTATTTAGAGAAAAGGGGTTCTACGGTTGATTGTTCCCATAAGTGGGCTGACAAAACAACTATGGCTGGCCGTCATGTAGGGGACCGTATCAAACGAAAGTGGAGGATTTTTGTTATGTTTCAAACATTGTATTTATCTGCAGCTAGTATCTTGTGAGCTACACTTTTAGTTTTTGGTACTTTTTATGTTCTTTTGTTGTGACATTTTTTCTTGTAAAAAATCGAGAGGCTATGGAGAGGATCGGGGTCCAATATATACAAGTAGCATTACTAGGAGAGTTTCAAGCTCTTTGAAGCTCTCTCAATACCTTTCTCTTCCTATTGTAATGATCTCAATTTTATCTCTATGAAAATGAAACTCTCTTTGCTGATCAAAACAAAAAATGCTTATGAGAAGATGTTGAGTCAAGCCCTACTTACTCCTTGTGAGTATTTGGTCCAGCATGTTTTGTTCTCCTTCCTAAGCAGACGCATTATAAGCTCATTGCACACTCTATTCTATATATTTTCTTGAGGAATGCCACTACAAGGGTACAATGTTGTGACCCAGTTTCTAAAAAGTTGGATGTCACTTTCCATTTTTTACTTTGAGTGCATTCCACATTCTAATATACCACCACAAACCTCTCCCATCTCCAAAGAAGATTTGATCAACACCAACCCTTCCCCTCCTAATGTGTCTTCCAAAGATTTTATATCAACCCTTTACGTTCTGAAGATTGCTTCTACAGAGATTGCCTCTTAACATCATCGAATCTTCTTTCCCTAACATCATCGAATCACATGTTCAACATCCTCAGTATAAAGCTTTCCTTCTCTCATTTCATATGATATTTTTGCAGTATTGTATACGGCGACCGCCAAGTTAGCCTACATGTATATTTGTTTTGAACTGCTTATCCTACATGTTAAACGGAAAATGCCTACTTACAAGTACCAATCAACAAATTATTTACCCATAAAAAATCAATCAATAAATTATATAGCCATAAATAGGGCTGCGCCGAGTTTCAGAATGTTCAAGTTCCTTCGTTAAGTTTCAGCTTTAGAATGTTCGTCAATGAAAATTTAAAGAGCCGAGCTCAAGCCGAATTCTATCAGGTTCAGGTTCGGCTCATTTAATAAATGAGCCTAAAATTGAGGCTCAGGTTGGTTTGTTTAGTACTCGAATCAAACTCAAATGAGTCTTTACTGAACATCTCAGTTCATTTGAAGCTCCAGCCACAAACATAGAAAAATCGTAAAATAGCAGGAAAAAAGAAGAAGGCAAAACTTAACAAACCAAAGCCCAATCATCGAAAGGCAAGGAAAACAAGAATTAAAAAACTTGGCAAATTTTATTCCAAGATCAAATAGGCTGTTTTAGTCTCACAGAAACGGTACATATTAAGGTCGGTCTCCGTCATTTTATCACCTTTTTATTTTTATTGCAGTCAGAAGACCACGCGAAACTGGGGCGCGTCGTCGTCAGTGGCGGGTAAGATCTCCCAGCGGCAAGGTTGGATGTCGTCGGACACGGGGCAGTACCCGGCGAGCGTGACCTTGTCGGTCGATGCGGCTACTGACCCGAACTCGAATATCGTCAGGGATGATCCGGGTCGGGGGACCTCCACCGCTCCGTTCATGCCCGGTACCTCGGACTTTTGGGTCGGGTCGGGTTTCTGGATGGGAGTTTTCGATCCGGTGGGAGACGGAGCGTCCTTGTTGCCTCTCCACCAGAGGATTCCCATGGCCGATGATGGATTGGGTACGAGAGAGAGAGAGGTCTAGGGTTTAGGCTTTGTACCAGTGTTTGAAGGTTTGGCACTGGATAACAAGGGCTAATTTTAGTTTTCTCTCCTAAACTATTGGAATTTTGTCTGTGTAGTCCCTCAACTATTAGCTATCGCTATTGAGTCCTTGAACTAGAGGGAAGGTTGTTAAATATATCATCATCTCCGGCTCGGACTCATTCTTTTATATACTCATACATTTTGGGTAGAGTTTGAAACGAACTAAATTTGGTACGAAACATTTCAACGGAAAAATTAAAACATAAGCATAAATCTGAGTAAACATTTTATGGGAAAATCTACATTCCGCCCAGTGGGCTAACCATAGGCTATGTTTGGTAACACTGTCACTTTTCTGTTTTCTGTTTTCTATTTGCAAAAATCAATTTCTACTTTTTCTAAAAAAAAAGTGAAAACAGAAAATATGTTTGTGTCAACCTATTTTCAAAAAAAAAAAAAAAAAACCAGTTTTCTATTGTCAGCGCTATAAACCTTTACAGTCTTCGGACAAAAAATTCCTCTAGACCAGACAAGAAAGTGACCACTGTCTTGCATCTCAAGAACAGAAAATTCAGCTGCTAGAGGAAGAACAATTCTGCCATTGGACAATTCAAATTGAATCAAACCAATCTAACTTCAAACTGAATCAAACCAATTCAATGTCAAACTGAATCAAACCACTCCAATCACTCTCATAGTTGCTTCGTCCACAACCTCGCCTTCGAAAGAGGTTGAATTCCCCGAGCGTAGGGCTAAGTCACTGTCAGCATAGATACCGGAAATCCGGAATCGTTCCCACAGAGAGAATCTCTATAGCTTGTTAGGATTTGTAGATGCAAGTGTTCCCGGCGTTAAGACGGCCAACTATCGGTTTTTGCTTTGACAACGAAGAAAAAGACTAGAAACTTGGTTTTGACTAAGTTAAATAAGCGGCAAGGCATAGAAGTTCATAATGCCCGTAACTTAGGCCAATCAACTTTTCTCAACGGAAACACGGTTGAATCACACGGCATAGGTTATCAACCGGAAGATTTAGCGGTTAAAATGGTTAGACTTAATATAGAGTTTGAATAACAAGCTAAACACAAGGCGTGACATCGCTCACGGAACCATGTGAGCAAGCACATGATCACCGGAGATTAACAACGCCAAGACTTGAATTCAAACTAAACATCAAGGTCAAGAACAAGAAGCGTAGTTTGGAAAGCGAGCAAGTTCTTTGGTTCTTTTGGCAAACACGAGGCGAGACATAGCTCACGGAACCATATGAGCGAGCATATGATCACCGGAGGTTAACATCGACAAGTTTTGTTACATAAAAGGCGAACCACACACATTTACAAACCAAACCTCAAGTCTTAAGTTGAGAAGAGTAAAATTAACCTAAATCACAAGGTGTTATTCACCCCATGGCCAAGCCTAATTGACTACTCACACATAGTAAAAAAGACTAGAAAGCATGCTTAAGAGAGAAAACATGATTAACCGACGAAAACGGAAATAAACTTGATTTATGCGAAGATCCAAAGCGTAGCTACAACATTAATAAACGAGAAATTATCATAAGACAAATACCTTAAGGAGTTCTTGAAGGAATTAACTTAAAAGCTTCAAAGCATCAATGGAGTTCTAGGAAAGCAATAAAAAAGACTTAGGCCTAAAAAAGACTAGAAAATGGCCCCCCTTCCATAAAAGGCATACAAGCCTATTTATAGGGCTCTAAAGATGGGTTACAAATGACCAAAAAGCCCCCCAAAATATCCCAAAAACATTCCACAAGTGGAAACTTTCCATAAATGGAAGGTTGAAAAAGTAGCAGATTCGGGCAGAAATTACAAGCATGAACCGGTTCATGATTTACCCGTACCGGTTCATGGCCTTGAAAAATCTGCCAAAAACAATGTTCTGAGGCCCATGAACCGGTACATGATTTACCCGTACCGGTTCATGCCTGGCAGATTTTTGGGCAAACTTCGCGGGCTCGCTCCGGACACTCCCGAACTCGGATTATGGCGTTCTTTGGACCGTTGGAAAGCTCGTCGAGTCTACTTTCTAACCCAAGTGGTTTGGATCCAATATCATTTGTACATCAAAAGTTATGACAATTCTACCCTCAGCTGGTCGGAAGATGAGTAGCTTTGGTAAAATTCTCACTTCTTCTTCAATTCCCTTGACCCTTGGGCAACCCGAGCAACCTCCAAACCACCTCTTCATGACTCCTCGGGCACCACAACATGGTGGCACGTGGCCTTGAGCACTTGGTTGCATCCGGAGCATTCCTTGGCGTTTAAAACCGCCTTATTAGCACGCTTTACCTGAAAACACTAAAAACACACCTTACGAGCAAAATGGGGTAAAAAGAGATAAATGTGAATGAACCGCTACAAATAACAAGCTAAAAGCCCCCAAGATTATACAATCTCGGGTGCGGATCAATAGTCTCATAAAAGCAAGAAAGGAAAGTACAAAAACATGAATTCTGATAGAGAAACAATAGCTGCCAAAGCATCCTTGTAAAATGCTGTCGATTCTGCCAATGGACAAATCTGCCTTTGGAGTCTCTTACCAATGCTGCAATGGATGCTTCACTGCTGCAATGCATCAAAGCCTTTGGCTATTAAAGATTTGGCGGGCAATAGTATTGCGAACTCTAGCCATTTCTCGCAATTGAGCGGGGGTTACATTGATTTGTTGAGAAGAGCCCCTACGGCCTTGCTTACTCTCAACAATCAAATCTTCCTTGCTATAGAATTTGAACGCTGCATCATTTTTGTCATGCATCCTTATAAAGTTGTGGACCGTGCAACAAGCGGTTGGCAAATATTTTTGTGTCCGCACACTAAAGCCTCTAGGCATTTGTTTCAAGATAGGAAATCGCGCCTTCAATGCGCCAAAGCAGCGCTCTATCACGTTGCGAAGGGACGAGTGACGATAATTGAACCATTCTTCTTCTTTCGTAGGTAATCGTCTACGGCCACGGAACAAGGACAAGTGGTACCGCTCGCCCTTGTATGGCGTTAGAAACCCAGGCATATTTTGATACCCCGAATCAACCACATAATACTTACCTATAAAGTAGGTGACATATTAATCAACCACATGCCAAAAATAAGCTTGAAAAAGTGAAAGAATATGGCAGCAAGTCCTCATATGTGTTCACAGTTTCCTAATTTGTCACTAAAAAAACTAGAGAAGTACTTACCTAGAGGTGCCATGGGAAATTCCATTGCTGGATTATTCGCACACTCAAAAAGCACTCGTGAGTCATTTGCCGTTCCCTCCCAACCCGACAAGACGTAAGTAAATCTCATGTCAAATGAACATGCAGCCATTACATTTTGTGACGTGGTCTTGTGCCTCCCGCGATATGGAATTTGCTCACGAGCAGGAACCTTTGCATCGATATGTGTACCATCTATAGCACCAATACAATCCTATAGCCAAGGACACAAGTAAATGTAACTAAATGTTAGACAATTTTATAATACCATGTGCAATATGAAACATAGAAGGGATTACTGAAACTCATCATAATACCTTAAAGAATGGCCAGTACTTTGGATTGTGCATAATCTCTGGAGGGACCTCATCAAATGGGGGGGTTGAATAATCAGCTTCCCAAGCTTACACACAGCCTTTAACACTCGTTTAAAATACTTAGAGATGGTTTCCCCTGAATGCTGGAATCGCTCTTGGATTATGCGATTTCTACTGTTGTGTCCAACTACGAGCAAAAATATACATACTTGCTCTTGGACTGTTAAGTACCTTGAATGCTTTAACCCAGTGTGTACTTTAAGTGCCTCACAAAATGCAATAAAAACATGTGTTTCCATTCGAAAACCTTCTTCACACCTTGCATCATGACCATTCAAAACCTCTAATACATAATCGTGTCCTCTTAATATAGAGGTTCGACATGGAATACGATTATAGTATTTCTGATGATGTTCATGTAGTGCTAGGGTAACCAATGTGATTATTGTTTCGTCGTCTGAATCAGATTCCAATTCCTTGTCACTGTCATCACTAGACTCCATTTGGCTACAAAAAAAGGAGAATTATTGCAGAGAACAATAGCTCATTCAAAATCTCCCACTGATTGATGAAAATGATAAAAAAAAAAACAGAAAGAAAGCATACTGCTGTAGATAAGCATACTGCTGTAGCACACTGCCACTCGATTTCTGGGCAGTGGACAAACACCAACCACCAAGTCAATGTAGATAACCATATGGGCAATGTTGGTTTTGTTCAGAAAGAAAGCATGATCACAAATGCCATTGGAAACAAAATGAATTCCATACTCCTGTCATCAGTGATGTACTGATGGAAAGCCAAAAGATTTCATACTGCTATGTCTAAATGAATTCCATACTCCTATTATCTCCTGTCATCACAGATTGCTCTTTTACTGTTCTTGCTTTGTTTTTTCATGTCAACTTTGGGTCCTACACTAGAAATTTCATACTGCTATCTACTGGACTAATTTTTTTATAGAAGAAAAAAATTTGGTAAAACTGAAGTCAGAAATTAACTAACCCCAACTTGAGAGAAATTGTGTCTGAGCTTTCATAGTCATGTACATGGCCGACAGACTTGCATATATTGTTGACAGACTCTGATGATTGGCCTTCTTCAAAGACCATGTTATCTGAGACAGCAACGACATCGTTTCGAGCATTAGATACTTCCATTACCTTCAATGAAATTTTACAGTAGCCACATTAAATCTTGTGGAAGAGTAGAACATAATTGAAACAAAGAAGGGAGATAAATATAGGGATGTAATTGTATAATGCAAAAAGGCCAACAAAGTCCTAAAAACAGCAGAAAAAGAAGATTGCCCTGTGACATCATAAAGATTGCCCATTAACAGTAGTCCAACAAGAAAACAAACCACAAAAGTTCCATATCCAAACAGTAGTCCAACAAGAAGAGAAAACAAACCAATCACATAAGTCTTACAACCCACAAAAGCTTACAAACCAACTACATAACCATGTCCTAAACCAAACCAACCATAAACAAAAGTTCACATATATGCAAGGAAGTCCTTCTTCCTTTGCTCTGACATGCCAAGGAATATTGGTCTCCATGAAGGGTCATCCTTCAGTAGTTTCATCCCTTTCGTATACGATGCTCCATCTAGGTCTTCCATGGCATTAAGAGTTTTTATGCACGCAGCCAGCAGACCTTGTGGCTCACCATGGTCTTGGGAAGTCACACTAACACTAGTGCTCTTAGCATTATGCTTTGCTTCAAGGATATCCACCTTCCTCTTGCTACTTTCTGCAAGAGCACTTAAAGATGCACTGAGGTTCGCAGACAATGAGTCCCTCTTCTTACTCTTGCTACTCTCCTTTGGCTCAGTAGTCTTCAAAGCCTTCATAGCAAAAACCTTTTTGCCTTTTCCACTAACCACTGTGTCCGTTACTTCTATTTCGCCATCGTCTTTAAGTTGGAATGAGGGATCAGAACTATCTGTTCCAGAAGGGGATTGAACTGACGGGTGAGCATTGAATCCTGTTGCAGTGGTATCTCCAAGTATTCGGGTCATCGCTGCATAGTGTGGGAAACCTTTTTTCCTGAAATGCTTGGCCTTCTTATTAACCTAAGTGAAGAACAAAGTGGCCTGTATCAGACTTAATTTATAAGCATGAGTAAAATAAAAGGGAATAGGTCACTTCTAACCTTATAGAGCTTCTCCCAGAGGGTATCATCAGCAGTAACAGTACCTTTTTCCGCACACCACCCAACGCCACTTTGGTCACAAAGGCTCTTAAATTTGGTGTGCATAGTGCGTAGTTGGTTGAACTTGTTTTTTATTTGAAGTTCAGAGTATTCGTATTTAGCTCTAGCGGAAAGACTCTTCCTCATCCTAGCTCAACTTTTTATTTGAAAAGTCCCAGTATCTCTACTACCCAAGGTTTTCACCTCCTCCTCCATAATGTCAATAAAAAACGCCTCATTTTTCTTCGACCACAGGGAATCAGCTACACCTCCCACTTCAACATCATCATCATCCTCAATCTTGATACTTACATTGCCTTTGGTAGCCATTTCCTATTTATAAATCACCCCACAATTGGTCTAAATAAGATCTCAGATTTATTTGGGCGAAGTAGAACTATAGATTCAAGAAATCTCATGGATGATTACAAACAAACTAGACCATAGCAATGGAGAAATCAGGTGATTATTTACATTTCAATGCATGAAAGGCACAACCAACGACAGCAGAATTTACCCAAAAAAAGCAGATTCTAGAAATATCAGACCTCAAGATCAAACGCAGATTCTAGAAATACAGTAGGCATGTACGCATACGGTTGCAGCTATATGTGCAATGCATCTAGAAATACGGATCAAAAAAGCGATCAAACAAGTGACGAAATCGGAGGAGTGTTGTACGAAGATCGATCGATCGAGATTGAGATCGAGAGAGAGAGAGAGAGAGAGGAGAGAGAGAGAGAGAGAGAGAGAGAGAGACCTTTTCAGCCGCTTGAACTAGTGGGATCGAGAGAGATCGATGGATCTGGGGAAGACTCAGATGAGATAAGGGAAGTCGACTGAAGCGGAACGCGTCTTCCAGATTTGGCAGCCGGTTTTTTATTTTTACAATAAGTGAAAGTAGACTTTTGTTACTTTCTCAATTTTCAAAAATTTAGAAAACTCATTTTAATTTTTTAAAATGAAAATAGACTACCAAACAAACTTTCGGTTCTAAATTTTGAAAATTTTGAAAACAAAAACAGAAAACAGAAAATGAAATGGTTACCAAACAAGACCATAGTGTTCCACATGCGCCTGATTTGAAAGCTACTTTTACCAATTCCGATGCAATGACAGGTTGTACGGCTTGAACTTAACTCTTTTCCGTTAAATGATCAAACTAACCCTAAAGGCTACACCTCTTTCCTCCCAATTGATGCAGTGGACCCTTAACATTTAGGTTGGGTTTCTCAGATTTCTCTTGATTTATATCTAACGAATTAGGCCGCGTTTCCACAAAGGAAAACGAAAAAACTTTGGGATGTTCTACAAGTCGTTTACATTAATCAGTAAATTTCAGTATTTTATCATCTTCTTCATATTAATAAATTAAATTATTAGCAACTTCTTTCTCAATAATTTTTTTCACACATACATATCAATAATTTATTCACTATTGAAAACAATTTGACATTTCTCATTAATTTATTCACTATCGGCAATGTTCTAAAAATCGCTAGGCGCTAGTCTGGCAGAAAATGGGCACCAGCGCCTAGGCGGGACTAGGCGCCCGACTAGTCGGCTATCTAATCTAGGCGTCGAACCACCGCCTAGCGCCTAGGCAGGGACTAATTGGCCTAGGCGGCTGCCTTTTAGAACACTGACTATCAGAAACAACTAACAACTTTCAACAACAAAAAAAAAATCTCAAAAATTTTCCTTAGTGGAACACCCCTTAACAGTGGTTAGGTCAGTTGGTCAAGAATTTTGCATTTTACTAGGAGGTCAGGAGTTCGAATTTTCACAATTGCATTTGACTGTTATTTCTTTTGTACTGATTTCTCCTAATAATGGGGGCTAGTAGTTGGGTTAGGCTTATAATGATTGAAAGTTATTTTTAGTTTCATGTAGTACTCCCTCCGTCCCTTATTTATAGTCTAGTATTCTATTTTGGGCTGTCTCTTAATAAGTGTCTATTTTGTAAAGTTAGTGGGTAAAAGTTGGTGAATTGTCTATTTTGTCCCTAAAAGTAGATTCCATTTTAAAAAGTTAGTGAGTAAAAGTGTAATGATGATGGGTAAATAGGGAAAGTGGAGGAAAAAGTTGATGTGAAAGGTATAATGATGATATCTTTTTAATAAGTTGGAATTACGAAGCAGGACACTTAAAAAGGGACGGAGGGTGTAATTCTTATATTTGTATTTTCCTACAGCGTAACAAAAAATGAGCTAAAACTCATAAAAATACGTATTTCAAGAAATGTCATTCTCCTCACATGCATCAACTAAACGTTCATTTAGTGGAAACAATTTGTCTAAAGTTCTTAAACTATAAATAATTTTTTTAGGAAAAACTCATCCATACTTAAACAAGAAAGTTCTATGCTCGTGCTCCAACACCCACCTCTGTCCGCGCATTATGTGATTTAGGGTTGAATTCATATTTATGCCCATTTTTGAACGAAGACAATAAATAATCTAAAAAGTCTTGAATATTTTTGTCTTCAATAATTTTTTTAGATTTTTCTCGCGGAGACAGATCACTAATCCAAAAAAAATTTGATATAGGACTAACAAATGTAAAAGAAAATTGAACATAATACAATAACCGGAAAAGAAAAAAAAAAGCAGCCAAAACGAACATTTTACTTGCTGGAGTACATGAGAGAGAGAGTGAGAGGAGGCATTTACTGTTTTTTTGATCCGAAGGAGGCATTTACTTGGGAAACAGATTTATTAAAAGGCTGGAGGTCAAAATCGTATTTTTTTTATAGATCTAAGAAAGAGCGATGATTACATCTGATAAAATTTTGGAGAATTTTGCACTGAGACAAAAGCACGTGCGTTTTCAGTCATGGCAGTAACTTCCTTTTATCGTTCTTATTCTACTACCAGTGGACTGATTTTAGACGGACCCACATTTTATTAGTGACTAGGTGTGGCCTCGTGCAAGGCACGAATATCTTGCCCGTTGAAGTGGGATGCTTGTGATTTTGAGTTTGAAAAAATTTGTTTTAAGTTGACTTGGTTAGATTGTGAATGTAAAGTAATATGAGTACAAGTGTATGAGTTAGAATGGTAGTGAGTTAGGAAGTGTAAAGTTGTTTTGATTACATTGTGATTTGTAGTTGTAATTAGAAGAAATGTATTTTGTGTTGTATTGATAATGGTGTATGGTATCGAAAAAGGAAGGCTGCCCTGCTATCTCCTTCGGCACCACCAATCTGATACTTTCAACCTCCGGCTTCTATGTACAGCAAGTTTGGCAGTAGTTATGTAAGGACCCGTAATTTTGGAAATCATTTAAAGGATTATTTGATGTTGGAAATTGAAGGAATATATGGGATTTGTTAAGTTTAATTGATTTGGGGTTTGAATGATGGAATTGCAATTAGAGGGAGGCAAGTGTATTTTGTGTTTATGTTAATATATAAGGGAAGTGTTGGTTGTAGGAGATTAAAAGGGGGCGACTATTCGCAGCTGCATATTTTCTCCCATAGCCCGTTAAAAAATTTTGAAAATTATATTTCGGTAACTATATGTCGAAAATATGTTCAACCTTCGGTAAACAACTGTCGAACATACATTTCGGTAAATAGTTGTTGAAAATAAGATTATATTTCGGTAACTACATGTCGAAAATGCACAAAGAACATATATTTCGGTAATTGGATGCTGAAAATGTATCTCAATTTCAGTAACTAACTGTCGAAAATGTATTTTAATTTCGGTAACTAACTGTCGAAACATATTTCGGAAATTGAAAATTTTTAATGGGCTAAGGGAGAAAATACGGGGCTGCAAATAATCGCACCCGATTAAAATCTCCCATCTCCCTCCCTCTCCTCCCGTCCGTTCCCCATCTCTCTCTCGGTCTCTCCCTCTCTCACTCATTCCACCACCAAAACTCAAAACCCAACGAACCCAACCCTCTCTCCATCTTCCTCACGTGCTATTGAGTTCGTAGCTCGCCCGGTTTGGCTCGGAGAGGAGTATTTTGGGCGTATTACAAAGTTTGAGTTCGAGGGTTCGCGTGGCCCGATCTCTACGCGTGTTTGCTCACCAACTTCGAGGTAGGGATTTCTCTCACTCTTTGTATGTTCTTGAGTTGGTTTTGTGCATGAAATCATGCCTATGGTTGTTGTGATTGTTGTCATAGTTGAAATCCTCGAAATCTGCAGAAAATCTGCACGTAACCATCCCGTATCGATACGAGTTTTTGCCGTATCGATACCCGTTGAAAACAGAAGCTTCAGAAATTCCTGATTTGAATCCCGTATCGATACAACAAAACGCTGTATCGATACCATTCATAATGGACAGTTTTTCAGCTTTTGCCCCAAACTTCGTCGTTTTGACCCCCGATTACTTCTAACTTGTTCAAAACACTTCCAAATCACCTCATTACATGATTGATCGTATCCGTTGAGTTCGTTAGGTATCTATGCTTCTTTGCCCTTATTCGGTGAACTTTTTCTTAAATCTCTTGAGTTACAATTGAGACGAAACGACACATTATGTAAGTATGAGATTCATGAACACTTGATGCCATGAAGTATGGGGAGTGAATCGAGACAATGAGCTTGTAAACAAATAGAAATATGGATTGGCTTGTGGGCCGTTTACTTAATATCAATTTCTCTCTTTATCTTCAAGTCGTGAAATCTAAGTTTAGGAATGCATATGACGAAATGCAACACCAATGGATTGTAGTCGGCATACGGGGTCTTGATACCCGGAACTTAAAACGGATGTACGGGGTCAAGAACACCCGGAATGTAAAGTGGATGTACGGGGTCTTGAGCACCCAGAAATGCATTGTGGGTATATGGGGCCCTGAAACCCGAAAAGTTTCTTAAGCAAATCGTTTGGTGCGTTAAGGAGGAAGAGCTTTTGGAATTCACACTGAAAATTAACGAGAGACGTACGGGGTCCACAAGACCCGGAATGTAAGACACATAAAGTAGAGGTGTATGAATGAAAATTGGAGTAGAAAGCGGAAGTGTGAAAGGTGAATAAAGGATGACTAGATCGAACAATAAGCGAAGTACTTCCTAAGTCTTGAGTTTGGCATGAAATTGGCATTCCTTTGCATTTCCGTTTGCTGTCCAAAACCTTATTCTTTTTATGTCAAGATCTTTTCATTTGCATACAAGGTTTGTAGAGACTTTCCTATTGAGCTAGTGTAGCTCAAGCCTTATATCAATTTCAGGTACTGGACCCGGATAATAGATTGCATGCTTGGAGTGCTTGGATGTGATTATTGTTTAGAATACTAATGTTTGAGAAGTTACTCACCCATCTTTGTATATTATCTTTTGGAAGATGTTATTGTAACCTTAATCGTACATCTTTTGACTAAGGAATATTGTAAACCCTTAAATCTAGTCTGATACTCGATACTTATGTTAATTTGGGCCTCGAAGCCAAAGCTGTAATATTTTGGGGACTATTGGACGTTGGAAATGAGATTATGGAAATAGGAATACTATGTTATTTTTGGAAATCGTACGGATTATTGTGAGATTTTATTTATGGAAATTCTTTATAACTGTGTTGAAAATCGAGGGCGTGACAAGTTAGCTATCTCCATATCATATTCACAGCATCTTCTTTTTCTGGTGGATACTGGAATTCAAAGTGATGGGAGATACTTTTGAGCTGTCTGCACATTTCTAGCCATCTCTCTTTCGGAAACTGCCGGAGCTGCGTGACCAGGTAACCTGGTTCCAATGCCTCCTTGATAGAGAAGAAAATTGAGAACTGGGTGTAGTCTAATTCGTCCTCACAGGGGAGCTCAATTTGGTCACTCACAATGACAGGGACACAGTTGGTCACAATAGCGTCAAACAGACGGCAAGAGGAAGGAGTATCTCCGGCAGGATGCAGACAGAACTTTGATAAACACATCCATTCCGTGGACTGTGAATAACAAAAGATAGAAAAAAAAATGAGAGAACATAAGGTAACTACAGTACTAAAAGGGCATGTTTGATTGACTCATTTACAAGTGGGATTTGATAAGAAAACTGTGGGAACAACATTTCCAGCTTGAGTGTAATATTAGTGGACAGATTACATATCCATCGAAGATTTGGCAATAGTAATCCCATACTCATCCTAGGGGATCGCATATCCGCTTATTATTAGTCCAATGTATCAAACATGGCCTGAGAGGACTCACAAAGCAACCTAACAATAGGAAATATCACTCTATCGCGCATACCAAACAATAGAATTCCAGTAGGAGTCATGCAGAATGCAGTAGTTAAATGATTGACCTTCAAAATATGAAGATGTGTAATTTAAGCCAGAATGCAATGAAGGGAAAAAGACAGCACTGGATTCAAGGACAGTGCTATTTACAATTTGACCAGTTCACAAACAAGCCTTTTTAACACTGACTAACTGCCAATGGCCAAGCACAAGGGGAGGCAGGGGCCATTCCCCTCTGAAAATCTTAAATCTACTCTAAAATGAAAGCAGATAGGCAAGCACATTGTGATGCAAAAAAATATTAAATATTTATAAGTAAAAACCCACCAACAAGAAAATTGATCAGGCAGAGGAGTCGCTAGTAATGTCCTTACCAACAGACTCTTGTTCTAAGTGCACTTTTGAAGCTAGACGACAAAAATAACATTCACGGACATTTTGTACCATTATGCTTTAACGTAACCATTATACTTGAATGTACGGAGGAACGAATAATCTAAGACCCAAATACCTCTTTGCTAACAAAAACACATCAACATTTCTCAATATTCACGATATCCAATAGAGAAATGCTCGAAGTCGCCATGTGTACAGCATGCAAACTGCAGCATGTTACATACAGTAGCATCATCCAGGGAGTCAGGGACCCTTCCTTTTTCTTTGTATTTATTTTTCAATCACCGCAATTCTGACACTTTAAATGAGCACAGAAAGGAAATCAAAGGTACCTCAGTAGGCATCTGATTAGCATAGTGGCAGGATATCAATGCCACAATATCACATTCAACATGTATTTTATGCTAAAAAGGCATTGAAGAAGTTTCTGTTGCTTACATACATTTATTTTTAATGTCTACGACATACACTTCTCTATAGCATGCTAGCTAACAACCTATCTTTTACTAAAGAGGATTTTAGACATGTCCATCTCACACAAGTAAATTCAGTCGAGTGCAACCTAATACGAACTTGCAGATTTTAATATAGTTATTCGGGAAGGATTACAATCTACCACTACAAACCTTTTTGAAATTGAAGACATAACATAATACCAAGGTTGAAAATCAACAAGTACCTTATGCCTTGTTCTCTTTGCTTTTCAAAAAGCATTTTTCAAAAAATTCCTCCTAGATTCTTTCTAAATTCCCTCTACTTTCAACATTTCTCTCTCCATCTCTCTCCACTTATTACCCCTAGTATTTTTCAAAAAAAAATTCAAAACACAAACCAAACACAGCATAAACCATTGAAATTAGTAACTAAAATTTTAAACAGGCTAATTTGTATTTCGCGACCAAATTAAGCAACAAGCAAGCAATAATCAAAATGAAGATTTTACTAATATATGCTATTTCAATGAATATCAGATGTAACCTGAAATAGCAATTATCCTTCTTCCAGTAAAAGCAAAATTCAAGTAAACCATTTTCTAATCTAGTACAAAAAAAGAAATGTAAATGAACCATTAAATCTAAAAAGGAGGAAAGTTACCTTATCTAACTTTCCAAAAGCATCAGATCGTTACAGTACCTGCCACCTGATAGCTTTGCCAGCTACCTTAACAGGTCCAGAATGACAAACTGCAAGCACATGTTCCCCTTCCGTAGCATTTGGAATGCTTCCCATAGAATGATAATAAGGAACACCACCAACCTTAGAATTTTCCCTTCTTCTCAAAATGGTCATCCCTGCCCTGTTGGAGCCATTCAATTTCTTATTACTTAATCAAACCCTAGTATCATGGACAAAAGAATACAAATGATGACATGTGAACTATGAATACAGTTGCAAGCTTCTAAGTGAAGTACTAACCAACTCTGGTAATCCACCATTTACTAAGCTAGTTAACAGTACCAGCATAATCTTATACTCCTATTAGAAATTCTAACAGTATATTTCACAAAACAAAAATTACTAGTTTGATAGCTTAATTAGGGTAAGTGTTGAGCAAGAACTCGACAGAGTTATGCAGAGGATGCCCAAGCTTTTACTCCTCTTCCTCTTCAAGTTTTTTAAGCCACAAAATGGCATGCACCCTATGTCCCAAAATCCTGTAATCTTTAGCCAACTTTTATAACGCAAACACTTCTGGATTCTCCTTATGAAGCCGATATATTCCTGCTTTCTCAGAATCCTTCAAATATGAGCCTCTAAGTCTAGGCTCTCCCACTTGCTTTAACATTGCACTCATTTACCCCATCATCTCACCCTACCATCAACAAATGCTTCGCCCAAGCAGTTTATAGCATCCAGTTGTTTCAGATGGCCTCTCTTCCGAACCTATGATTTTACCGAAGCAAATTCTCAATGTATTTCTAAAAAAAGGTAAGTAAGAGCATCCGCAATGTAATAATCAAAAGTGAATAATCAAAACTTGCCACGTCAGCTTTTGATTATTAATTTAGAGGATTGCTAAAATTAGCAATGTGAAGTCATACATTGTTACTTTTGATATTCAAATGCCCAAATTTGATTATTGGTTAGGAGGTTGCTAACTTTGATTATTACAATGTGAGCACTTTTTTATGCACACATTGCTAACTTTAGCAATCTTTTGATTTTGATTATTACATTGTGGATGCTCTAACCAGTGAAGTGACACGAAAAACACACTTCATAAATTACGAGCCATAAACCTCTTTACTTACTCAATCTACCGCACCAAAAAGGTAGATAGTAAAAACGATTGTAACGGTTTGACTTGAGATGCAGCAAACCCTCCACAACCAATTCTAACATTAAATTTCGAACCAATACCCTCCACAACCAATTCTAACATTAAATTTCGAACCAATACAGCAACTCAACAACATAGCAATGTGAATATTGAAAGGAAGCGAACTAAAAAAGTAGATATCAAGCACAGTGAACAACAAACCTCCTTTTTATTCCTACGAAACCAAATCTTTGAATTAACACGACACAACTCTGTAAAACCTGGAGAAAATTGAGAAAGTGACAAAAGTATGTGAATGATCCTAAAAAATAAGCAGGAAAATGGACAAATCATTTGTCTGTTTAATTTTTTGGATTCTGGAAACAAAGGTATGTATAGTATGGACCCAAGCATTCCTATCACTTTACCTTTCTTAACTTTGCAGAGCAATCCCAATTAATCAACGGCCTGCAAACAAATAAATACATCAAGCGCCGTGTAATGCATCTATCTTCGTGATGTAAATATTAATTAGCTGCGAATATTAACTTAAGAACTATTAATAGAGAGGGCCAAATTATAAATAAAAAAAAACAACCAATCATGTTTCTCACTATTAGGATATACTGATATAGTACAGACTGTACAGTATTAAACAATCACACATAACACAAATAAAATGCTCATGATTGTAAAATGGTAAATGCAGATTTGAATTGAAATACAAAAAAAATATATAAAATGTACAGGCAAAATATCAATTCAAGATTTGAAAGGAAAGCCCAACAACCATACCTAATGCCAGAATCCTTCCATATCCTTTAAAATCTTTTCGCATGCACTTCTCTTGCTATCCCTATTACGTGTCTGCAATGAAACAGAGAAACTCATAAAGGTTACTTTGAAAACAACTTGGGCATTATTAGCTAACAACAATAGAAGAAACCCCGACACTACTTAAAAGAGGAGAAGACTACTTAAAGAAGGGGAAAGTTCATGAGAAGCCCAGGAGTAGTGATTCAAACAAAACAACCTTATATGAATAGATCTTAGGAAAAAATTGCATACCTGACTCAAAAATTCTCACCAGCGTGACACATGATTCAATCGCAAGTACACAACACATAAATATATAACATACATAATTATAGCATAAGAAGCCAGCAGCAGAATCATACATAATAATTAGATAACATACAACACATAAATAGATTACATAAATAATTACGCAACAGCATGAAAGGATAGCAGAATCATGATAGTATAGCAAAATAGCAGAATCATGATAGTATAGCAAAATAGCAGAATCATGATAGCATAGCAAAATAGCAAAATCAGTGGCAAGTGAACTGGTAAATTCATCCCACAGCACAGCCCACCACACATACCAAACAACAAAAGCAGCGATACACAGCACAGGCAGCAGGACAACAATCTAACTCGAACAGTTACCTATTCACCACGAACTGGACACGAAGGCCAAATCCTGAAAAAGAACAAAAAAAACACACACCACAATCAGAGAGGAGAGGGCACAGCCCAAAGAAAAACTACTCAAAGGGGAACGGGAAGAAAAGGGGAGAAAGAGGCTACAGAATGGCCTGCGCACTGAATAGACGCCGAAGAATTGCAAACAAACGCAAGAAACACCCAAAAACCAATGGCTAAACTCGAAACCCATGACCCAAAACCCTAACATAGCTTCACATGCACAGGGCACAGAACGGCCAAGCAAGCGGCATTCAAGACCCAAAAAAGCAACGCAAAAAAAGGAACCACTATACCGACGGCAAGGCGAGAAGCGGAAGGACAAACACATCGCAATCGAGCGGAAGAGCAAGGAAATCACATCGAAATCAAGGCGAGCTAGGGAGGGGGGGCGCGCTTAAAAAAGAAAACCCTAAACCAGAGATCCACGAGCACTCACCTGTCCAGCGTCCGATCAACTCTTTGCTGTCGATCCTCCACTTCTCCGTCCGGCATCCGATCTATTTGCTGCCGCCGAAGGAACCGCTAATAGCAACATTAATCTCGTCGTTGATAGCATGGCTGCTCTCTCTCTGAACCAGACGAAGGAGAGGAGGACGATCAGGAAAATGCATAAGCACAGAGCACAAGGGAAAAAGTAAAAAAAAGAAACGAAAAGAACAACAGGCGCAAGTTACCTCTCGACGACAAGCGGCAAGCGAAAGAGTAGAGCAACGGAAGAAACCCCTAAAACTCCTCTCCCTCTCTCTCTTGCTGTTCTCCTTTGAACCAGAAGATGAAGAAAAGGACAGGGGAGAGACGTGGCCTAATAACGTTCACGGATTCTGGATCAAACCGAAAAGACGGAAATACCCACCTCCCTAAGTGGGCACTGTTTGCAATCGAGGGGCAAATGTGTCCGAAATTGGCAAAATATACAACCCACGGACTCCCTCATTTTATTACTCTTTGGAGAAATAGTCAAAAAATTGAGTGACAAAAGAGAGCTCATTATCCGTAGTGGACTAATCAAAATTGGATAACTAAAAG
This sequence comes from Rhododendron griersonianum, assembly GCA_018127125.1. NCBI lineage: Eukaryota > Viridiplantae > Streptophyta > Magnoliopsida > Ericales > Ericaceae > Rhododendron > Rhododendron griersonianum. The sequence continues at coordinate 12,500,442 of CM030798.1, read as the reverse complement.
TTGTCACATCATCTTTTGATTATCCATTTAGAGGTTGTTAAAGTTAACAATTTCAAGTCTCACATTATTTTTTTTTACCCATAATCAAAATGGGTTGGCAAAAATTTAAATCTAAACGGTTAGTTTTTTTCTTCTCAATCTAATGGTCTACATTAAATGGCATTCTAGTAAAATAAGTGAAAGTGGAGAACATTTGTTAAGATTCATAAAGTGGTCAATATTGTTAAATACACAACCACTTGCCAAAGTGTAGAGTGAGTTTCATCTACCAATAAAGCATTTGTTTTATGGAGAGTGAATTTTACTCTCCTATGATGGGTGTACTTGATTCAAAAGATGTGGAGTCCAATAAATTTGATTATTGGCAAAAGTTGCTAGTTTTGATTATCCAAAGGCCAAAAATTGATTAGTTGCTAAGAGGTTGCTGAATTTGGTTATTACAATGTGAGTACTTTGAGCACATATTGCTAACTTTAGCAACCTTATGATTTTTGATTATTACATTGTGGATACTCTTAGCAATGTAGAGATCCACAATGGTATAATCAAAATTGGATAACCAAAATTTGTTACATCACTTTTTCAAACTACAAAAAACTAAAAACTATTAATATAGAAAACTTTTATTTTACTCCAATAGTTTTCAAACTAATAAAAATTGTTTATTAGAAATACAAAGTAATTTTTCCAAAACAAAATTTCAAAATCACGTTTTGAAAAATAAAATTCAAAAAAAATAAAACAGTTTTTGAAAAATAAAACTTTTTTGGAAAACCCTTTTTTTTTTTTTGAAAAAACAGTTTTGTGTAAAAAAAATATTTTTAAAAAATATTTTGACAATATGGTTGAGAGAGAGAGAGAGAGAGAGAGTGTGTGTCACGCCCTCGATTTTTAACACAATTATTATAATAATTTTAAAAGAAAATCCATCGCAACATACTCATTAACACCCAAAAGACGTTCCCATAATTCATTCACTAAAGTGCTGTCAAGTCCAAAAGTTGAAATAATGGCACTCCGGCCCCAAGTTACTAAAGAATAGTCAACGAATATAAATTTGAGATTACAATATTTCCAAGTCAAGATTGTCCAAAACTACAGTTACATCTTCCCAAAAGAGTTTTACAAAGAAAATATGCATGTAGTTCCTTCATGTTAGCCTTCAAAAGAATGATCAAGCATGCACGCCAAGCATGTCATGTCACTATCGTTGAGATGCACCTGAAAGAATGATAGGGTTGAGCAAACACGCGCCCAGTATAGAATTCTATATTCAAGCTATAAGAAAATGCGATGAATTAGGCTTCTAGAGTGAGTGAGTAATGACAAATATGCCCAGAACACATGTAAGTATCAACGAGAAATATATCGTGGCCAACGGGTTCTAAACACTTATGAACAATCCCTAACAGTTTACATGTAAAGCTAAAATCATTGATTTACTAACGCCTGTCTAATTAAACCAAACACAAGTCCTTAGCCATTTCATCACATCTCATTCGTTACCATAATCTTTCTTATTCTCATACCATTCGTCGTCAAAATCCTTTTCCATAAAACCTTCCTTTTTGTTTGCAAAAGATGTAAAGAAATACAAAACCAATACTGGTCAAGCTCCGTTGATTCGAGCTTGAATGCCGGAGCCCGTTGATTTGTGCCCAAATACCGGGTCCGTTGATTCGCTCATGAATACCGGAGGATCTTAATAGAAATCCCATTTTCCAAAATACCGAGCAAATTCAACCATTTTCCAAATATCAAGTAACATGTAGCGCAACTAAGATTATCAAAGTTTCACACATGTTCCACTTCTTTGTCATGTACTTCGAGCGATTGCTCCTGCCGGACCAGTTAAAGGATCCCGATATCCTCAGCCGGGCCAGTTATAGGATCTCGATATCCCTGAAAAATTCTTTAAACACTTCGGTCTAGACATCTACATTACCTATCATCACTTTAATGCACACATTATGCCAAATATGACCCTTAAGGCTCAAACTTATGAATGTAGTTTAAGAAGTCCAATCCCAAGAAGAACACCCCCTTTTTACCACCATATTCTCATTTCATTATTAACTTCATTATCAACTATTACACAACTCAACGATCACATAAGTTCACGTCCTTCCGCTAAATATTTATATCCGCATCCTTCATAACATACTAAACCCATATATATATATAACCCCACAATACTCTACCCATTGGTTTCTACACTAGAACCTCATAGGATGTGTGCCAAAGAAGTTTGAAAGATTCGACGAGTCGTGAAGACGCAAATTACTACACCACCTTTGGGGATCATTATACCATCACGATGTTTCATACAGCCCACGGTACCCATAAACACTCTACGACACATTTTTCATTTATAACAACGCTAAGGATACACTTAACAAATATTAAAGGAATAAGAACGCTCAATGAAACATTGGGATACGAACAATCATGTTTGGGAAGTAATTTAAAGGTGTTTTGAGTGTATTAGAAACGATCGGGGGTCGATACCATCGAGAAAGTCAGCATGAACAAAACTACCTTTAAGAGGCCTGGTATCGATACCTCAAAACAAGGTATCGATACCCCCACGCCTGTTCGTCCATGAGACAGATTGGTATCGATACCAACTTTCAGTGGTATCGATACCCAGCAATTACGAACAGAAAATTTCCAGATTTGGCAGAAAATGCAAAGCCCAGCTCAAACAACGAAACAAAGCACGATTTAGGTACCTAAATATCACATAAACGCATAACAAGAGTAAGAAATCCCCACCTCAAGTTTGGAGAGCAAAATGCCAAGATTAATCAAGCCCTAGACTCCGAAATCTTCAAAATCAACCGAATAACCCTTCTCCAAGCAAGGCCCACGAGATTCAAGGTTGGAATCGCGTGCAGGAGATAAATTGGAGGTGGAGATAAATTGGAGGTGGGCTTGTATAGATTTAAAGTGGTTTTGATGGATTTTTGGTAGAGAGAGACTCGGCAGAGAGAGGGGGTGTGCCGAAGAGTGAGATGAGAATGAAATGGGGAAAGTGTTCTCCTGGAATAATTGAAGGGGGGTGGTGGGAAAATTATCCCATGCATTCGCGCCACAAACACACACGTGCACCTCTCATATGGCTACGCCTATATCCTATCGTACATACGCCCCACCGTATATCTACACCGTACATTATATATATATATATATATATATATATATAAATACGGGTCCCCAAAAAAAATAAAAAAAATATATATATATATATACGGGTCTTTACAGAGAGAATAGAGGAGAGATAATTTTTTGTATAATGATGAGTGTACTTAATTAGAAAGATGTGGGGTACACTAATTTCATTATTGCAAAAAATTGCTAAGTTTGGTTATTCTAATGTAAGCACTTTTTTGGGCAAACATTGCTAACTTTAACAATATTTTGATTTTGATTAGTCTACTGTGGATGCTTTTAAAATGTTAAGGATTCAAGTGTTCTTTAATTTTAGTTTATATTTGCTTATGTTCGATTTAGTATAAGTTAGTTAACTTCCAAAAAAAGGGGTAAAGGTTGGAAATGCTCCATGGCCGCCTTTTTTGTAGGTAAAAAAGAAATTTTCCATTTTCACCCCAAATTTTTTTTAGAAAATAGAAACTTAAAGACAATACACAGGACCCAAAGAGGTCTGAAAAACAACAACAAACAAACAAAAAATGAAAATCCGTCAAAAATAATAGACACAATGTTGGAGACCATCAATCTGCTTGTGGATGTGTCTAGAGAAAGTATGAGAAATCACATCGACTCCTGAAACTTACCACCCCTTTGCACCACAGTCATTGTTGTCAGGTGTCACCACCTATACTACTGAAGAACCCATAGCTCCTCGCCGAGGCTAATCAAATCCGATGGCAAAGTAATCCAAATCTGAAAAACTAGTTCGGGTCACTAGCGTCCAAAATGATGGGGTGAGTGAGAGAACTTCTCTACTAAGGATGATAGTCTAAATCGTCACACAACTATGGAGAAAGGAGAGGATGAAAAGGGGAGAAGAGAGGGAGGGGAAAGAAGAAGAGGGGGGCGGCTAGATCTCACTCTCTTTCTCCAGGAAGAGAGAGGCTCTCAACTCCTCACTTGACCCGTCCACCCCAAAATTTTATGCAATTATCTACTCAGCCACCTCAACCTTGCACCTTATCTAGATATGCTTGTAACCTACCTTTTCTTTAGGTACAAGCATATCTAGATAAGGTGCAAGTTTGAGAAGCATAAGGTGGTGAGAGATAATTGTAGAGGGTGTTCCTTCTTCTCTTCCTCCCTCATCTCTCTCCGGCCTCCACCTCACCCCCACTAGACACCGGTGGATATGAATTGTAGACTTGTCGAAGTATCATGAAAATCTACTCCTTGTTAAGTTACCAGTAAGTCTAACGGTACAGAAAAATGGTACAGATTTTGTGTGGGGCCCATTACGGGTCCCACACAAATGATTCGAGTCGTTCATTAAATGTAAAACAGTTTTTCAAGGTACCCCGCGAAAAATCAGTTCAATCCGATACGTATGATACTCAATCCAATTATAGAATGTTTCATTATCCGGGAATCGAAATCAAAAGTTAGATGATTGGATTGAGTATCTATAAGTATCGGATTGAACTGATTTTTCGCGGGAGCCCTTGAAAAACTGTTTTACATTTAATGAACGGCTCGGATCATTTGTGTGGGACCCGTAGTGGGCCCCACACAAAATCTGTACTCAAAATCTGTACACTTTTTTTGTACTGTTAGACTTACTGTTAAGTTACCTAATCGGAGGTCTAGTTCCAAGCGGCTCGGAATAATGCAAAGTAGTTGCCATTTTTCCGTGATACATTTCTATTCCCGAATAACAATCAACACAGAACATAATTTCATCGTCAAGAAATAAAGTTGTTTACAAAACTGAACAGTAGATGTTATTACAACTAAATATGTCTCACTCATGTGCAAGTGTGATTGCATTAAGATAGTCACAATAATTTGATTTCTTTTCAATTTGATACGTATAGTAACTCTATATGGAAGCGGGGGCGCTGTTGTCCCCTTGGGGCAGCAGCTTGCGGCTGTGCCCGAATTCTGGGCCCACTCCGGTCTCGCTCCAATGATCGGAAGCGTTCACTTCGTAGAGTGTGGGCAGCATGCCCTGAAAATTCCGGTTTCCAAAATGCAAGGGCCCGGATCGAGAGAGCGCGAGCGCAGGTGGCAAGCGCTCGAAAATACAGAGTCGCCACTTGAGTTTTTGAAGGTCCGACACCCAAGGAACCGTATTTCGAAGCACCTGCCGTGCTGTTTGATTTGAAAAAGTTAAGGAACCAGTCTGTCATAACCATATCTGGGTTCGGGAGCCAGGTTACGAGAGGGGAAAGGTTTTATGGCACCCCTCTCGCCCAATCCGGAAATCGGTCTCTACTTAGGCATTTTGAAAACATTGCGATTCTTCTTTTATTAATCAATTTTAGCCAATTAGGGCGGGGGAACAGTTAATCGGAGATTAAAACTGTAACATGTTTGCAGGATGTGATAGATGGCATGGATGAGCAGTTAGTATAGGATGAGAACAGACTCCTGTGGGAGTTTAAACAGACTGGAAAGCTCCTGTCTTGGAGCGTCGTGCACAGGAAGAAACCATTATGCACTGATCAAGTCAATGCATACTGACCAAACCTGCGCACGCTACTACAAGACCTGCGCGCGCCAGTAAGCCTAAGCCCACAGCTCTTATTCTCAAACCCTCTGGGCTCTGGAAGGACCAGTGCATACCCAGGACAAACCAAGCAGTTTAAACTCTCTGGGCTCTGGAAGGACCAGTGCACACCCAGGACAAACCAAGCAGTTTATGCAGTCATAATATACAGTTTAAAGGCTGAAAAGCCTAATAAATAAATAAAAACACCCCATAAACAGTGTGGGGACAAAATAATAGCCTGAAATCAAGTTAAACATGCAAGGCCAGCTACTGATCGGGTGCAAACAATCGCGCGAGGGTTCCAAACCGTCGCGCGACAATGCGCCCGGGCGCGCGATGGTTGCGCCCTGGCGCACTGGTCAAACAGAGCGTTGACCATCGCGCGATGGTTTGGGTGCAGCGCGCGCGGGTTCGAGCCAACTTTCCAGTGTCTGGTTTTGCACGTTTCTAGGCTCTGGGACGGGTCCAGAATGATCCCAGGGGTACTCCAACAGAACAGAACTAAATATTGAAATGCAAGCTAACAATTTAAGCTCTAAGAGAAGCAGTAAACTAGTTTTTTGCATGCTTAACAGTGAGGTATATGTAAGTAAAGTGTAAAACAGTAGGACACCAATCCCCACGCGGTCCATCGTGCAAAACAACGAAGTGTCGCGCGCGTATATGGGACCCTCGCGCGCTGGTTCCTACCAGAACGGTTCTTGAAACCTTTCTAGCTTTAGGGCCAGGACTGGTATTGATTACCAGCCTTGACCCTGCCAGCCCCCCTCAGGGATCAGAACAAAAAAACAGTAGGTATGCTATACCTAAATTGATTTTGAACGGATGATTGAGCTTTGAGGTTTGAAGGCTTGATTGAAGTGTTTGAAAATGTTGAAATGGAAGAACAAGCTTTGTTCTTGAGTGCTAGGTTGGAAACCAAGTGCTTCACTTGCTAATGGAGAATAGATGAACAATGGGTTAGGGTTAGAACTTTTGTGCTTTCAAATTCTTGGAACCCCTTGAAGGAGAAACAAATGGGGCTATTTATAGGAGAAAGGGAGATGCAACCAACCAAGCAAAGTTTGGCCTTGGTGGCTAAATGCCCTCCTTTGAAAAGGTTGGGTGAATCTGATTGGTGCCAGGAGAGGAACTCAGCCAGCACGAGGTCTGGCTGAGGGTGGCATTCGTGGCCAAGTCTCTGCCACTGGAAAAGTAGGTGGGGACTGAACCATCGCGCGATGGTTCCAAACTGTCGCGCGAGGGTTGCGCCCTGGCGCGCGATGGTTGCGCCCTGGCCTGCGACGGTCAACTGTCAAACTTTGACTTTGACCATCGCGCGAGGGTTCCAAACTGTCACGCGACGGTGCGCCCGGGCGCGCGATGGTTGCGCCCTGGCGCACAATGGTTGTGCCTTGGCGCACGTCAGTAGGGTTTTTGGCTTTTGGAAGTGGCTTAAGACCAGGTTAGGTTCAAGGGTTTTTCAAACACTCAAAGCTCAAACACTCAACATTCCCGGGGTGTTCTTGATCCATTTCATCATCGGGGAATCAAATACCGTAAGTAAACTAATCTGGAAGCCCAGATTGGAGTGTCTACAGTAGCCCCCCTTTGACGGCACTTGGAACACCATTGACTTGGTACAAGTAACGTCAAAGGTTTCTAGATACCCCTCAAGGCAATCCAGAGCAGAACATACTAGCAAAGTAGACAAGCATACTTACAGAACCTGATTGGTTGATAGGACGGACGGACCGTCGCTGGGGATGAATGTAGAAGTGGACGATTGTATCGCCGCTTGTTGATCAAATTTGGACAGGATAGGTTGTCGCTGCAGATGTTGACGGGACCGGCCGTCGTTGCTGGGGATCAAGCTATCCTCGGCACAAAGTATTCCAACAAACACGGGTAGGTCGTGTCAGGCAGGTTGAATTCCATCTGTTGGGAATCAGAGCCAATCTCCTTATCAAAGACCATCCGAGACAGAGCAATAAGCCTGCTGGAAGATGCACTTGTGGCTAGACTGAGGGTGATTGTCGTTCGGGACAGGCCAAGGCGGACTCTCCTGGGGAACAATCAGTTGCGGATGAACGGACCATCGATTGATAATCTGATCGTTGTTGTGGATTATGGGATGATGTGGTGAACGCAGTTGGGAAATTGGACAGGACCAGCTGTCGTTGATTAGTTTGTCAATGCCACAACACCGACTGAAGAACGCCTCAGCGCGCTTTGATTTGCCAATGCCTCAACACTGACTGAAGAATGCCTCAACGCGCTTTGATTTGCCAATGCCTCAATACTGACTGAAGAACGCCTCAACGCTTCGATTTGCCAATGTCTCAACACTGACTGAAGAACGCCTCAACGCGCTTCGATTTGCCAATGTCTCAACACTGACTGAAGAACGCCTCAACGTGCTTCGATTTGCCAATGTCTCAACACTGACTGAAGAATGCCTCAACGCGCTTCGATTTGCCAATGCCTCAACACTGACTGAAGAACGCCTCAACGCGCTTCGATTTACCAATGTCTCAACACTGACTGAAGAACGCCTCAACGCGCTTTGGTTTTTGAACGAACAGATCATCAGTATAAATGATCGAACCGTTGAAGACTGGAAGGGAGGATCATCAGTATAAATGATCGAGCCATTGAAGCCGGGGTGGAAAGATCATCAGTATAAATGATTGAACCGTTGAAGCCTGGATGGGAGGATCATCAGTATAAATGATCAAACCGTTGGGGGATTTGACAGGATCAGCTGCCGGTGAAAGCGGACGGGGAGATCATTGTGCCGAGTGATCAAGCCGTTGGGGGAATTGACAGGATCAGCTGTCGGTGAAAGCGGACGGGGAGATCATTGTGTCGAGTGATCAAGCCGTTGGGAACTTGGACGGGAGGATCATCAGTATAAATGATCGAGCCGTTGGGGGAATTGACAGGATCAGCTGTCGTTGAAAGCGGACGGGGAGATCATTGTGCCGAGTGATCAAGCCGTTGGGGGAATTGACAGGATCAGCTGTCGGTGAAAGCGGACGGGAAGATCATTGTGCCGAGTGATCAAGCCGTTGGGAACTTGGACGGGAGGATCATCAGTATAAATGATCGAGCCGTTGGGGGAATTGACAGGATCAGCTGTCGGTGAAAGCGGACGGGGAGATCATTGTGCCGAGTGATCGAGCCATTGGGGTTGGACAGGACCGGCTGTCGTTGATTTGAACTGGTGGATCGCTATAAAAAGTGATCGAGTCATTGGGGTTGGACAGGACCGGCTGTCGTTGTGTTGATCCAAGTAGCACAAACAGTGGATATCATGGATAGAAGCAAGGCGGACTGCAGTTGGGGAGAAATTGGTGACAACTGCTGGGCTGTTTACTTGCTGCCTTCGATACCCGGGCAGGCTTGCTTTGTCGTTTTTGTCACGCCCTCGATTTTAAACATAATTAGCTATACACTTTTGATAAATGAAGTCCTCGCTGTAATATAAATAATACCCAAAAGCCCTTTCTTTTCCTTGTTCTCAAATATAACTCAAATATTACATTTTGGCCCGACGATCCCAAGTTATGAAAACACCAATATTCGCTGGAAATAACATTACAGTTTACAATAGACATCTTTCCAAAACACTCCTTTCGAATCAAATGCAATAGACTTCCTCTAGTATACCTTAAAAAAATATGATCAACCATGCACACTAAGCACTCCATGCCAACCTCCTTTGCTTTGTACCTGAAAATGATAGGGTTGAGCACACACTTGCCCAGTAGAGAAATCTATACTCAAGTTATATGAAAATATGATGAGTTATGCTTCTAGAGTGAATGAACATCGACAGATAAGCCCAAAGTTTACATGATGCTCAACATGCAGCATATTCCAGACAATCCTAACAATTCACATTCTAAGCTAGAATCGCTAATATTCCCTCTAGACTAAACATACCATTAATTTGGGTTTCAGTCCTCCTCAACAGTTTTAGTCACATTTCAGTTGTTATCACAAATCTTCATATTTATAAATACCACGTTTAGTTCTCATTCATCTCTCGTTCATTACCACGCAATATCATTCATTCATTCCTTTTTATATCAAAACAGAGTAGAAAAATACTCACTCTGTTGATTCGAGCTAGAATACCGAAATCCGTTGATTTGTGTCCAAATACCGGAAACCGTTGATTCGCTCAGAATGCCAGAGGATCTTTATCAAAATCCTTTAACCAAAAACTAAAATCTCTTTCATCAACTTCATAAACCAATTTCGTGTCATGTGTCTGAGCCTAAGCTCCTGCCGGGCCAATTAAAGGATCCCGATGTCCTCTGCCAGGCACTCACCCGTCGATGAGTCCTGAAATAATCAATATGAGCATTTAGCTCCTGCCGCCAATTAAAGGACCCCGATATCCTCTGCCAGGCACTCACTCGTCGATGAGTCTGAAATAACCAATATGAGCATTTAGCTCTTGCCGTGCCAGTTAAAGGACCCCGATATCCTCTGCCAGGCACTCACTCGTCGATGAGTCCTGAAATAACCAATATGAGCATTTAGCTCCTGCCGGGCCAGTTAAAGGACCCCGATATCCTCTGCCAGGCACTCACTCGTCGATGAGTCCTGAATGTTCTCGTTGTGTCCGTTTGTTATTCACATTTCAATTCGCGTTTCCAATTTACAAGCACCAAACCGTCCAGTCATTTCTCAATTTAATCAAAACAAGCACTTCTCGACCAATTACGCACGTCACAATATTCCTTATAATCTACGATGTTCACGGACTCCTTTACGCTACTATAGCCTTTACGTCGATACTCCAACTATGCTAACGAAAACCAATGGCACAGGTACGTTCGACAAGTAGTACGATACGATCTTTCAAACTTAGAAATGATTTTCAGCAGAGCAATCCAAGTTCGAAAACTCATCAAAAATTGCATACTCAATATTTATCAGTGATTCCAATGCCAAAACATCACCAACTTACCAATCTTTAAAACCAACAAGGACCCATAACCAATAGGGTCGTTTAACCATACCTAAACGATGAAAAATTCCACTCTGTAAGCTGCCCAGATTCTCAGATTTCAGAGCAATATTCCAAAAATCACTATAACTCGAGTTCTTAATAATTTTGAACGATTCTAGTCCCCATAGTTGCGCAATTGAATGAAGTACAAAAGATGCGAAGGAACCCTAATCAAATTCGCACTCGAAACTTGGTTAAACAGGCATTTCCAGAGTAATACGAATCTGTCAAGCAGCAGGACAGATTGACACACCTCCACTCAAACGATCATAACTTTCTGTGTACTAAGAGTTTTAAGACGATTCTAGTGGCAAATGAAAGCTGACTTCAAGACCTTCGAATCGATATAAAGTTTGCATGAAACGGATATCGAACAAGAAAGTTATGTCCGTTCGAAGTGGGCTGAAATCCAGAACACGAGACAGATTGCAGACCAGTTTTCTAAAAATCACCATAAATTCAATTCTCGACGGTTTCGGGTGATTCTTGCGGCATTAAAACGAGCTCTAAGTCTACTCTATTTCATACAAAGGAACCAAAATTCAAATCTGAGCTTAAGAAGGCGTTAAACCCCAAAAACGCAGGCCCTGTTCTGCTGATTTTCGGGAATGGAAGGAACAAGCTTAAACAACGAAGCAAGATACGATCTAGGTACATAAACACCGTATAAACGCATAACGAGAGTAAGAAATCCCTACCTCAAGGGTTTTGAGCAAAACCCAGCCCTTTGACCAAGTCAACCGTAGCTCCACGAGATCCGATCATGAATTTTCTTGGATATTCGGAAAGCCCGTGCTCCGTATAACAACTTTAATTCTCGGACCTTGTCCGGAATCACACCCTAGGTGGATGAAATCGAAGAGAGAGGAGAGGGGAGAAAGTTTCGTCGGAGGGGAGAGAGAGACAGAGAGCCGAAGAGTGAGGGAGTGAAATGGGAGAATTATTCTCCCTGGGAAAAGATAAAGGTGGGGGAGGAATCCCCTGCTTCTCGCACCACGCACTCACACGTGCACCTCTCACCTAATCATCCTTATATCCTTCCATGAACACGCCACACCGTAAATCCACACCGTCTATCTCGACAAGTCGTACGATTGCAAAAGAAAATTCTGGCCTCAAAAATACGGGTCTCTACAGTTTTTGATGGATTTTTCCTGCGTTCAACATTTGATATACACACAATATGCAATGACATGTATAAAATATTGAAAATGTAGATGCAAGCTTAGGGCGGCTCCTAGAAGGACAATGACACCTAAGGACTACCACTGAGACTCATTACTGTACTGTCTGTGCTTCTGAGATATGCACCCAGATAAGAAGACGTTGAACGGGCGGACGTGCCCCAGTTGACGTTTGAGCACTGGAATTGGGCCTGCGTGCCCTTTCTGCGATGCTTGGGCAGATGTGCCCCAGAGATACTCTGCTTAGCCTTGGGCTGACGTGCCCTTTCTGCTTTACGAGATTCCACTGTTTGCGGATTACAGATACTAGGGTAGCAATGTAACAATTGCGTTTTCCAGTTTATTGACTCTCTTTTGCAAGTGTTGAAGAGAATGCAAAAACTAACCACTAATATCTAATTTGCATTGACAAGTGATTTGAATCGACACACAGACATGCGCACATATGTATAGACTCGCCTAGCTCGAAATGAAAAGGGAGAAAGAGTCCCAGGGTACAATGTGAATCCTTAGACACACGAAATATAATGAAATTTTGGGCATTAATGTGCCAAAACTCACAACATTCCCTTGACAGGTGAAACTGACACTTGCGAAAGGTGCAAAAGGTACAAAGACCTGTACAAACAAAATCAAGAAAAACATCCTGAAACGACAATTGATTGAAAAACTGGAAAAATGTCGCAAAAAAGGACATAAGACGCAGATTATGACTCGTATAGGCCCGGACTGAAACCGACACCCCCGTGCAGTCACATTAAGTCCATATGACTTGCACAGCATGACAAGACTTGGCGAAAGCCCCTGAAACGACATTCGAGGGTAGTAGCTAACTGCTACTGTCTGCTGCAAGAAGAGTGCGCAGGTTTGAGACCAACGCGTATCGCTTTGAACAAATGCGTTGCAGTTGCTTACACCAGACTTTGCTGAACTTAGAATAAACTGTGAGCCCGTTAAGGCCTCTAGCATTTCGTTCTGTTTTTTATGCTTCAATTATTTTTAAGACTTATGCTCAGCCTGTAAATTGAAGAAGCAGTTTGTAATAAAATTGAAAGACGAAGGTTTTCCCACTCTGGTTCCTCCAATGTACCTTGTCTTGATCTCCGATCCTCTTCAACCTTTGATGTGTACCAAAATGTCAACCATGGATCCAATTGATAAATTGTGACCGAGTCTCAAAGAAAGACTGCCTACTTATCCCAAGCTAGGGAATCAGGTCAAAACGTAGTTCAGGCTACGGTTCGACAGAGTATGACCGAGTCCCAAAGAGAGACTGCCTACGTATCCCAAGCTAGGGAATCAGGTCAAAACGTAGTTCAGGCCAAGGGTTAACTCTCGAGTATTTACCTCTCCTTTTGTGCTCTAACTTTTGCCTAGTACCGCCCATTCAGATTTTCGGTCTAGCGAGCTTTTGAGTATTGCCTATTCATTTTTGCCTAAACCGCCTTTATAGGTTTTCGGTCTAGCAGGCTGCTCTAACTTTTGCTTGGAACTGCCCACCCTTGGGGTTTTCAGCCCAACGAGCTTCTCACTGGGAAAAGCAACATTTGAATTGATCCAGGTTGACCATGGTATTGAACTTGTTGCCATCGAGGTCGAAAACCTTTGGCTGCAGCCCTAGATAAAATGGCTTTGATAACAAAGAGTCAAGAGTGCTTCGGTTGGAAATGTCTTGCTCCGGGCCGTTGTGTACATTTCTCATTTGTGCTTTGCAAAACGCCACTGTTGCTGTTTTGAACATGGTACAAGGCCCGGAGCCTTCTGTGCTTCTGCTTTCTAGATTGGCACCCGATAGCAGGGGGGGTTTGATGTTTCTTTATCTCAGGATCAACGCGAGGCGTGACTTGATGAGACCATGCCAAGACGTCGATGAAATCTTCAAGCCTGTCTAACTGGGTGCAATGCTCCTCCGGGGCGGATGCTTAGACCAACTTTGAACCTTTCAGGAGGTTATACTTGTCTTTCAAGTTTATTCGAAATTACTTTTTCATTTTAGTAGGCTGAGCATGCCTTTTGTCTTCCCTTTCGGCGAGGGAACACATTTCCTTGGGAATGATCCCATCGAAATCTATCCCTTCGTCGTCAGGGTCGACACAGTTTATATAAAAGCCAGCGAAGTACTTAGAAGCAAGATAAAACATATCATAAAAACCCTCGGGGTTTGCCAAGTACAATAGACTCAAAACTTGAAACAAAAGCTACGACATGGAGGGCCAAGAGGCACAACCTCCGACTCAGAGCTAGACTTAGACAAACGCAAAAGACTCTGTGTCAGACTCAGACAAGACGCTAATGCAAACTAGACGCGGTTTTGAAAATGCAATTGTTAAAAAGCTACCCATAGCTTCCACAAAAGGAGGAAGGATCCAGCGGGTGTCAGGCCCAAGTAACAGCACTTCGGCCTCTTCAGCTTCTTCGGCCAAACTTACTCGATGCTCCTTTGAACAATGGACCTCAGCCAAACGGTCTTTTCCTTTGCAAGCCCCTCATCACTGTCAAACCAGATGTTGGCAGTGAAAACCTCAGTTGCCCCACCTACAGCCATCATGTTAACCTCCGGTTCGGACGGGATCGATACGATGGGTTTGGGTTGATTTGCTCGGACGATATCGTGGCTAGGGTTGAATATGGTGGAGCTCGGGTTGATCTGAGTGGAGGTTATAGATACCTGACCAACCAGAGGGTCAGACCCGTGTTGAGGTAAGGAGTTGGAAATGACGTTGGGCTTTGGTGGAACTTGAACCGTGCCATCATCAATTAGATCTTGTATCTCGTGCGGAGACGCAAGCAGTTATCAGTGAGATGGCCAGGCATTTGGTGGAAGGCACAGAAAAGGTTGGCATTGTAGTTGGTCGGAAGGACTTTGGGTGGAAAAGTTGGGGTCAAAGGTTTGAGATGCCCAGACTTGACAAGTTTCTCCATCACTGCAGACAGAGATGCCTCGAAGGCAGAGAAGCTTCGGGGTTGTGTTCGAGATCGGAGGCTTTGAGCACTTCGTATTTGGTTGATATCGGCGGCACGACTGGAGTTGAAAGCTGGAGCATCGCTCCCACTTATAGCCCTTGGCTTAACCTTTTGAGTGATGGAAGAGGACTCGCCCCTTGGCAGGATTCCAGCTTGCAGCGCATCCTCGATGGCTAGGCCAGAATCGAAGAAGATCTCAAAGTTGGCGGTCGCTTGAGCGAGTACCAAGTGTCTGGCATAGTCTGGCTGAAGATTGCGGGAGATGATGCGGAGTTGGTCTCTTTCGCTGGGGCGCTCGGTCATTAGAGCGGCTTTGGCTCTCCACCTTTTAACAAAGTCCGCAAAGGTCTCCTTTGCCTCCATCTTTGTGGATTCTAACTCTCGAATAGTCATCTTGAGTTGAGAGTTGTAGCTGTACTGAGAGACAAAGGCAGCCCCTATGTCTTCCCAAGTTTTTCGTTTGGCGATGTCGAGCGACAGAAACCAATGGAAGGCAGGCCCAGAGAGGGTTTGAGGAAAAAGCTGAGACATGGCCTCACTTTTCACACCCAGCAGCTTCATGGCGGCATGGTAGCCATAGAGATGAGTTCTGGGGTCACCACTCCCGTCGAACTTAACCAAGTCAGGCATCTTGAATTTGTCAGGGAGCTTGGCATTAGGGTACAAACAGAGACGATCCAAGTCAATTCCCCCTGCACTGATTTTCTCAGACTTGGAGACTGCCTCCTCCAGCTTTGCCATCTTGGCCATGAGAGCTGCCATATCCGGATTCAAAATAGGCTTGCCACCTACCGGATTTGGGATTGCAGCAGGCGCACGAGCCTCCTTAGGGTTGAGCTGAACAATGAGACGCCCCTTGTGATTCGGATCTGGGACCAAGACAGGCTGTTCCTGGTCGGACTCATCGTCCTCGCCTTCCTCTTCAAGAGGAGGTGGAAGGCGAGTGTGGATAAGGTCAGGCAATATTGGTATCTGTCTGAGCTGCCCTCTGTTGCATGGCGGTGATGCTATCTTGAAGGTTCATAAGCATGGTTTCCAGAGTGAGCGGTTGATCTGCCATAGCTGGCCTTGAAGATGTTGAAGAAGGGGAAGCCGACGGCGTGACTCTTTGTAAAATCGATGGTGAACCCGACTGTAGGGCGGCCAACAATGAACCCGGAGAAGCCTTCGTTGCAACTGACTGAGTTTCGAGCCTGACAAGTCTTTGAATTGGATTCCGAAGACGTTCCCAAGTAGGTTTGGCTCTTCCTTTCGGTACTCTTTTGCTTGGCGCAATGGCTTCAAACTAGACAGTAAAGTAAGAGAAAGCTCAGTGGCGTTACTGCAGCAAAATGCAATGCATACATCGTTGTCGGTGTCCACCCTAGACTTTAGAACTAGAGACGAGCTTGTCTCATGATGTTTGGATGCTGCCAAAAATCCTCAGATCTCTTTTCGAGGGTGTATCCTTTGGAAAGATCAAACTGATCCTAAGAGATGTCAAAACAGACTAAAACTTTGGCTAGTCCCTTTTGAAGATTCAACTTTGAATTAGAAACAACTCAGTATTGATGGCATGACACCTTTACCGGGGTGGCGTGAGCGACAACGCGCTTTAGCCGGGGCGGTGTACGTGCGAAGCATGATAACCAAAATGACATTAATATCACGACATCAATACTTTATGGTTCCTTATGTTCGGTTGAATCCTCAATCGGGCATGAGCCAATGATTTAGTAAGGTTTAATTTCTCAAAGTCTCGCTAATCTAAGGACTTTTGAAAAATTAACAACGTGCACCATCGAGATGCACGACTCTTCATCGGGCTATAGCAGCATCCTAATAAGCACAAGACAGACTCGAAAGCGAGAGACAACTTAGAAGCCGCCCTAAACATGCTCCTACGCAGAACAGAATGTATGCATGCATGTACAGAACCAGAGACGAGTTTGCCTCACGAGTTTCAGACGTTGCCGGAATCCTCAGAATTTTTTTCGGCGATGTGTCCTTGAGTAGATCGACAGATCCTAAAAGATGTCAAAATAGACTAAATCTTTGGCTAGTCCCTTTTGAAGATTCAACTTTGAATTTGGAACAACTCGGTGTTGATGTCATGGCACCTTAACCTTGAACACGGCGGTGTATAGTGACAACGCACTTCAACCTGGGTGGCGCCAGTGACATAGCATCACTACCTTGTTGTTCCTTATTTTCGGTTGAATCCTTAAACGGACATGAGCCAAGGATTTAGTAAATTTTGATTTCTCAAAGTCTCATTGAACTAAGGACTTTGCGATTGATAACGAACATTCGATAGAATGAACGACTCCTCATCGGGTCCAACAACGTCTTAGACAGCGTAAGACAAACTCGAAAGACAAAACAGCCTTAAGCATGCTCCTATGTAAAACAGTGTATGTACAGTGCATGTGATAGGGAAAGCAGTAACACATAGACAGTTACGGGGTTAGATGCAAATAGATCTTAACCTGTGGGTACCTGTCCTAGTTTGGAGAGTTCTAGTGCTTTGTATATGCAAAGGCTGGTTTTGGCTTGTAACAGGTTCCTTGGACTAGGGCCACAGATATACCTCCCGTTACCCGCGTATTCGCAGAGTAACAGTCGAACGGTAGCATGACCCATCATCGTCGAAGGTTGTCGGTCATTCAGGGTCCCCGGGCTCCGGTAAACCGTGCCGGATTTCCAAAACGATCCAACGAGGTTTTTCCCACATTGATGCAAATGAGATGCTAAAATTTGATCAAAAGAAGAAGAATCACAAAGTCGTAAAAACGCATTTTCAAATTTGGCTCACTTTATTTAGTCCATCTTTAGAAGAAACTACGCAAGCAAACAATCGAAAAAGCCCCAGATTAGAATGGCCGGACACGAGGTCCTGTTAAATCACCGTTCCAACCTTCGGCAGCGCGAAGCTCACCGTTTTGACAGGCTTTTAAGGGATTGTTCCCAAGCGTTTTAAATCCTAAGTATGAATTAATATTGGTTCGATTTATCCCCAGCAGAGTCGCCACTGTGGGCAGCATGCCCTGGAAATTTCGGTTTCCAAAATGCAAGGGCCCGGATCGAGGGAGCGCGAGCGCAGGTGGCAAGCGCTCGAAAATACAGAGTCGCCACTTGAGTTTTTGAAGGTCCGACACCCAAGGAACCGTATTTCGAAGCACCTGCCGCGCTGTTTGATTTGAAAAAGTTAAGGAACCAGTCCGTCATAACCATATCTGGGTTCGGGAGCCAGGTTACGAGAGGGAAGGGTTTTATGGCACCCCTCTCGCCCAATCCGGAGATCGGTCTCTACTTAGGCATTTTGAAAACATTGCGATTCTTCTTTTATTAATCAATTTTAGCCAATTAGGGCGGGGGAACAGTTAATCAGGGATTAAAACTGTAACATGTTTGCAGGATGTGATAGAAAGCATGTTTGCAGTTAGTATAGGATGAGAACAGACTCCTGTGGGAGTTTAAACAGACTGGAAAGCCCCTGTCTTGGAGTGTCGTGCACAGGAAGAAACCAGTATGCACCGATCAAGTCAATGCATGCTGACCAAACCTGCGCACGCTACTACAAGACCTGCGCGCGCCAGTAAGCCTAAGCCCACAGCTCTTATTCTCAAACCCTCTGGGCTCTGGAAGGACCAGTGCACACCCAGGACAAACCAAGCAGTTTAAACTCTCTGGGCTTTGGAAGGACCAGTGCACACCCAGGACAAACCAAGCAGTTTATGCAGTCATAATATACAGTTTAAAGGCTGAAAAGCCTAATAAATAAACAAAAACACCCCATAAACAGTGTGGGGACAAAATAATAGCCTGAAATCAAGTTAAACATGCAAGGCCAGCCACTGATCGGGTGCAAACAATCGCGCGAGGGTTCCAAACCGTCGCGCGACAATGCGCCTGGGCGCGCGATGGTTGCGCCCTGGCGCGCGATGATTGCGCCCTGGTCAAACAGAGCGTTGACCATCGCGCGATGGTTTGGGTGCAGCGCGCGCGGGTTCGAGCCAACTTTCCAGTGTCTGGTTTTGCACGTTTCTAGGCTCTGGGACAGGTCCAGAATGATCCCAGGGATACTCCAACAGAATAGAAATGCATTTTGACATTTTGAACTTGTAGTTTAAACTAAGAAAAGCAGTAAACAGGTTTTAACATGCATCAACAGTGAGGTATATGTAAGTAAAGTGTAAAACAGTAGGACACCAATCCCCACGCGGTCCATCGTGCACAACAACGAAGTGTCGCGCGCGTATATGGGACCCTCGCGCGCTGGTTCCTACCAGAACGGTTCTTGAAACCTTGCTAGCTTTAGGGCCAGGACTGGTATTGATTACCAGCCTTGACCCTGCCAGCCCCCCTCAGGGATCAGAACAAAAAAACAGTAGGTATGCTATACCTAAATTGATTTTGAACGGATGATTGAGCTTTGAGGTTTGAAGGCTTGATTGAAGTGTTTGAAAATGTTGAAATGGAAGAACAAGCTTTGTTCTTGAGTGCTAGGTTGGAAACCAAGTGCTTCACTTGCTAATGGAGAATAGATGAACAATGGGTTAGGGTTAGAACCTTTGTGCTTTCAAATTTTTGGAACCCCTTGAAGGAGAAACAAAGGGGGCTATTTATAAGAGAAAGGGAGGTGCAACCAACCAAGCAAAGTTTGGCCTTGGTGGCTAAATGCCCTCCTTTGAAAAGGTTGGGTGAATCTGATTGGTGCCAGGAGAGGAACTCAGCCAGCCACGAGGTCTGGCTGAGGGTGGCATTCGTGGCCAAGTCTCTGCCACTGGAAAAGTAGGTGGGGACTGAACCATCGCGCGATGGTTCCAAACTGTCGCGCGATGGTTGCGCCCTGGCGCGCGATGGTTGCGCCCTGGCGCGCGACGGTCAACAGTCAAACTTTGACTTTGACCATCGCGCGAGGGTTCCAAACTGTCGCGCGACGATGCGCCCGGGCGCGCGATGGTTGCGCCCTGGCGCGCGATGATTGCGCCCTGGCGCACGTCAGTAGGGTTTTTGGCTTTTAGAAGTGGCTTAAAACCAGGTTAGGTTCAAGGGTTTTTCAAACACTCAACATTCCCGGGGTGTTCTTGATCCATTTCATCATCGGGGAATCAAATACCGTAAGTAAACTAATCTGAAAGCCCAGATTGGGGTGTCTACATAGAGCTCTTCGAGTAGAACAGTTATGCAAAAAATCAGCTTAATTAGTGTGTGGCCCGTGATCCTTTGGTCCTTGATCCTTCGTTGGTGGTTCGATGATGGGTTAGCTTTCTTCTCCTAGCCTGCACAAGGAACGCACGACTAAGACCTGGCCGGGGGTTGTCCCGGCAAGGCCCTCCGGCGAGAGGATCAGTATAGCGCAGAGAGGAAGCAGAAAGCTTTAGAGAGCGTAAGTGTGAGTCTTCAGTAGTGTGTACCTGTTAGGGTTACCATCACTAGGTATTTATAGTGCCTTCTGACTCGCCCTCCAAGTACGATCGCGTGCCTTCCACAGGCCAAGTGACGTCATAGTGACGTCGAGGAATAGATCTGATAACCGTTTTCAGGGCTGAGCTGGCACACCCATGTGCGCCCGTGATCATCTTCTGTTGTAACCGCTTCTGCACGTGGCAGGACGCGTGGCTTTACAGCCAGCCGCCGTCGGCTGCATGCCATGCTCTGAAGGTAGCCGACCGCGGGCAACGCCGAGCATGGCCATTCGTTTAATGAGGGAGGTAACGTCGTCGGAGACTCTGCCGACGGCACAAGCCGAGCGTGGGTTTGTCCGCTGCCGAGCCTGAGGCAAACTGAATATACATGATGAGTCATTGTCGGCACGCCGTGCACGAGGCCTACGATCGGTTCATGGCAGGTCAGGTCCGCGCCATGCGAACATCTGTGTTCGGCCCGCTACAATAGCCCCTCAATTTCTGCCGATGCTGTACGCATGGTAGAGATTGAAGTTGAGCCTTAGGCCGAACTTGTCGAACCGCCGAGCGTATATTTGTTTGATGAAGATGGACTCCAGCCGAGCCTGAATCATTTCATTCTCAGGAGCAATCTCGACCGTCGATGAAATACCCCAATGGTTGGGCGCCAGATGTCACCTTGTGGCTGGGTACGGGAGACGAGAGGAAGGCTGGCAAGCCCTGCAAACCGTCCTTTCAGTGACACGTGTCATGCGCTGAGTGGTTAGTCGTTCGGCGGTGCAATGATGGGCGGGATTTTCGAATTCCCAACCCTAGCCCTATATAAAGGGAGACGCGAGGAGAGAGAAAGCTCTCGTTCTCTCTCTCTCTCTCTCTCCAGACCTCCATTGTCAGAGCTCCAAGCAGCAACCGTTCATCTTCTGGTCCTGTTTCCCAGCGATTCTGCCACCAGATCTCGCCACAAATCCAGGTACATGATCGATTCTTGTTTCTCTTCACTTTTTTGCATTTCCCAGTCGTTTTCCATTTGCTTTTCTGGGTTTTTTGGGGCATTTTTTATTCTGAGTGAACAGTGCACCCTGGAGATGAACGGACTATTCATCTCCCTCTTCAACCTGTTCTTCCGAGCATGGAACCTCCAAGGGGTTTCTGGGCTTGGCCGTTGATGGAATAGGCCGAGCCCCAGTCTCTGTTGTTTGGTAGGTTCCAACCGAATATGGTTTGGCCGAGCATTGAGAACGATGATGGGGTGGGCCTTTTAGGATACCGAGTGTAGTGAGACACCTACTTTCTGGCCGACGATGAGGTCTCATGTTTTTTTTTTTTTACTTTGTTAGGTCTGGCTCCCCCAATCATCGTCATCTCATCCGACTCTGAAAGTTCAGGGGACGATTCTGCAAACCTTGTGATCCGAGAGTACTTGGAGATACACAGAAGCCGACGTCAATCTTCTTCCATTGCCTCGAACATGTCAGATTCTGGTGACTCCAATGCCGAGCTTGACCACGAGTACGGTGGTTTCAACACCGAACCAGAGATAACCTTCTCCACTAGCACAGAGTCCGAAGTCGAACACGAACTTGGGCCGGAGGCCGAGTCTAGGATTCGTTCCCAGGCCGGAGCTACGACCTCTTCACTCTCTGCCCCTGCTGAAACCTCGTCTGGAGACAGAGAGTTCGCCGACCTCTTCGAGCGAGGGCAGGTTTGTCCCCACGCCCATTACTTCAGTGGGCGTCCCAACGAGTACGCGGACTTCTGCCGAGCGTACGACATACCGGATGATGTCGTCGTCCACCAGGTGGCTAGTAACAGGATTAGGGACAAGAGGCAAGATCGTCCCGAGCACATAACGGTCCCTCTGATGGCCATCTGTGAGGCCGGGCTCCGCTTCCCCCTTCATCCATATCTGAGGGAACTGTTGGCTAGGTTCGGCATAGTACCTCACTTCTTCTCGATCAATAGTTTTAGGATAGTGATGTCCGTAGTTAGGTTGAAGGAACTTCACAACCTTGATTTCACCGTTGCCGACCTCTTCCACACATACATCATGTCTAGGCACGGGAAGACTAACCGTAGGTATTTGTCCACACGTAGCGGTAAGGAGCCATTGATAAACGGGCTTCCTGACACTGATAAGTGGGCTAATCTGTATGTCGAAGTCAGTGGGAACTACGAGTTCGGCGATCAGACTATGCGGCTGCATTCTGTGCCGAAGATAACGGATTTCCGAGGTTTCCCTTTCTTTTTAAATCTGCCGAACATGATCCATTCTTTTAATGAATTCGTGATATTCTGCTGACACCTTCTCTCTTTTGCAGATCACCGAGCAATAACCAAGACCCAGAACTCTTTGGCCGTAGACAGTCTCGTGGAGATACTAAGGGCCTGTATCTGCCGCGACGCGCCGACGCTGCTGGGTTACGAGCCTTCGTATAAGGGGAAGTTGACGAAGAGGAAGAAGAAGGATAAGGAGGCTGGGCCGAGCACGAAGGCCAAGGGTAAGAGATCAGCTGCTGAGGTAGGTATTGACAACAAAGCTCCGAAACCGAGCAAGAAGGCGAAGGAGCCGAGGGTTAAATTTCCCACTTTTCATAAGTCAGCTGATTTCTGGTTCCAGGAAAGTTAGCCAGCCGACCTTCAAGGTATCCACATCCCTCCAATCCGAACCTTAATTCCTCATTTTGCCGACGACATGGGGAGGAGAAATGTGGTGAGGATGAACCTTAAGGAAGCAGCTGCTGCCAACAAGAAGGTAGCTACTCCTTCTCCTACCGAGAGTCCTGCAAAGAAGCAGAAGGTACATGACTTCTTTCCTGCCAGGCCACCGACGCCACTTCCAAAGGAGAAGGACCAAACCGAGTCTTCGCCAGCGGGAGGCTCAAAGGCTGTGGAGAGGGCATCAGGTTCAGGTGGGCGAGTGATCGTCCCAGAGTTTGCACCATCGTTCGCGATGGCCGACGGCAGGGTAGTCACGGTGGAGGACAGCATTAAGGAGGAGCCTGGCCTTGCTGTGACCATGCTGCACGGGCTTGCTCTTCCGAAGGACATGGACAGGGTTCCAGGGGAGCTTCAGCCGAGCCTGATTCATACCAGTGCATATCTCGTTCAGGTACGCTTTTGACTTGGTTTTTTATGTTTTGACATACTGCCGAGGCTGATGATTTAATCTTTTGTAGGCTGGGCAAGCTTTGCTGCGTGCTTCTCGGCAAGCCGAACTCCTGGCCGCTGAGAAGACACGTTACCGCGATGAAGCGAAAGCCGAGCGTGAGAAGGCAAAGGCTGCGAAGAACGGCTTGAGGTTTGCCAAGTCGAGGGTTGCCGAGCTCGAGAAAGAGAGGGATGAGGCCCTTGAGAATGCAAAGACGGCCGAACGCGAGCTCGGGCAGGTTGTCCGCAGGGAGAAGAGGAAGATGAAGGAAGTGGATGAGAAGGCATTTCAGGCTGGGTATGACAGAGCCGGCGCCGAGTACATGAGGGAGGCTCGGTCGATGGTCAACGAGGAACTAGCGAAGAAGCTGCCAATCGCGTACCGAACTGGGTACAAGGATGGGGTGAAAGCTGCGTGTGGGGTCATGCAGCTGGAGCCGGACATGAACCTGATGAAGTCGATCCCCGTAGCTGATGTGCCCGAGCTCAATTTGCCGTATACTGAAGAAGAGTGTGCCCCACTTACTCCGGAGGAGTTTCCCGAGAGTGAGGATGATGTCGAAGATATGACTGTGGCCGACGCTGAAGGTGGAGGGGATGGCTCAAGTTGGAAGAAGAGGGACGGGGCTGACAACACCGAGCAAGTTGAGAAAGATGATGATGTGGCCGTTGAAGCCGAGGACGATGCTGCTCGTCTTACTGAAGCTGCAGCCGAGGGTGATCCGCCACAACCTTAGAGTTTTTTAGTTTTCTTTTTGAACTTTTGTTGGACTGGACGGCTCCAAACTTGGGAGTTTACTGTGCCAGATGTAATAGTTGAATGAGGTCGGCACCGAACGGTTTACTACGCCGATCCTCCTAGCTTAGGATTTTTAACAACACTTGTCTTTTTTGAATGAATGCATTGCTTCTTTTGCAACGTCTCTATTATTGCCGAGTTTGTCTGATTGCCTTCATGTCTTCACAAAATTTTGTAGGTCTTGCATGTTTGTGAATGTGTAGTTGTCCGTAGCCCCCACTTTTGGTTTGGGTTCGGCAGAATAGTTGAGAGTATTTCATGATCGAAATGGTTAAGTATAGATATTGCAGCCGAGCCCTGACCAAAGTAGTATGGTCGTAGTATAGGTCGCCGAACATGGATGTATTGTGATCTGACATGATCCAACCTTTGACTTAGTTTGAGAGTGTGAAGTGCCCCCTTGCCAGTGGATGGGGCTCGGCCAAAGTGTCAGCCCCTGGCCATGGTAGAGGAACGTTTAAGAGTAGTGATTGTTTGTGGGTGGTTTGCTCGCCAAATTGCGAGTGTAACCTTTCGGTGGCCGACCATAGTGTCTTGCCAATCCGAGCCGAAGCCTAAGTTTCAAAAGTGTATTTCAGGCTCGGCGGACCATATGTCCAGTGATTGCTTCTATGGGCGGTGAATTTGGCCGAAGCAAAGGGCTTTTTAAGGAGCCGTTTGGTGGGTGTGACCGAAGTCATCGTTTGTGTTCGGCATTATGGCCGAGAGTGGAATGATACTTGAAATGTAGAAGATTTTTGGGTTAAAAAGGATTGTCATCTCATTGATATTTCTTCGAAGTACAGGGAAAATAACGAAGATAAAAATAGTAACAGTGGGTCGAGGCCCTTCTTTGAAATGCAAAAGAAGAACATAAAAGAGTTATGTCGAAGCTGAAGAAAACAGAAAATCGTTTTTGCATGATGTGTTGGCCGAAGGTAGTTGTTTGATTAAAGCATCACATGTAAGCCTTCCTAAGCACCTTGCCGTGCATGTCTTCGAGGGTGTAAGCCCCTTCACCAGCAACCTTGACAATGCGAAAAGGCCCTTCCCAATTAGGCATAAATTTTTTCTTTTTGCTTGCTTGGACGACCTTTCGCCAGACCAAGTCGTCGGGCTTGAATTTCTTGATTCTGACACTTCTGTTGTAGCCTTTGGCAACAGTCTGTTGATACTCGGCAAGCTTTAGCCGAGCGTCATCGCGTTTTTCCTCAGCCAAAATCAGTTCTTGCTCGACGGCTTCGTCATTGGACTGTGGGTTGAAGTTCTCCGTTCGGAGGGTTGGGAACCTTGATTCCAGTGGGATTACGGCCTCCATGCCGAACGCCATTGAGAAGGGTGTTTGGCCTGTCGACCGGCGGGGTGTGGAGCGGTAAGCCCATAAAACCCTGGGGAGTTCCTCTGCCCATTTTCCCCTTTTTGAATTCAATCTACGTTTTATCCCTGCACAGACCGTCTTGTTCGAGGCCTCGGCTTGGCCATTTCCTTGAGGGTAGGCTGGTGTCGAGTTGAAGAATCTGATGCCGAACTCCTCACAGAGACTTGTGAGGCCGTCCCCGACAAATTGGGTGCCGTTGTCGGAGACGATGGCGTAGGGTATGCCGAACCTTGTCACAATGTTCCGCCATACGAATCGTCGGACGTCTGCTTCTGTGATGGTGACCAGGGCCTCGGCTTCTACCCACTTGGAGAAATAATCCGTTACAGTGATCAAGAATTTGAAGCCCCCCGGTGCTGTTGGGAGCTTTCCGACGATGTCGAGCCCCCATTGCGCGAATGGCCATGGACTTGTGATGGGAGAAAGATTCTGAGCCGGCTGCCTGGGGATTGGGGAGAATAGTTGGCATGGTCGGCACCTTTGTACGATTTCCTCGCAGTCTTTTTTCATGTTTTTCCAAAAGTATCCTTGACTCATCGCGCGTTGGCATAACGAACGTTCACCAGAGTGGCAGCCGCAGCTCCCGGAGTGCAGTTCTTCAAGGATCTCGGCAACTTGATTTGGGTGGACGACAAGAAGATAGGGCCCGGAAATGGATTTTCTATAGAGTTGGCCGCTCTCAGAGAGCCAATAGTAGGCTGCCTTGTTTCTGACTCGGAAAGCTTCCTTCTTGTCGTCAGGTAATGTGTCGTTTCGGAGGAAGGCCACGATTTCATCCATCCAACTCGGACCAAGGTTGATGTTGAGCACCTCTGGAGTTGTGTCAAAACTTGGGCTGTCGATGTTACCAAAATTTATGGTTCGGAACTCAGATGCTTTTGAGGCCGAGGCGAGTCCAGCAAGTGCGTCGGCGTGTGCGTTGTGCTCGCGGTTGATCTGCTCGATGTTGAAATTTTTGAAGCGAGTGATGAGTTCTGCTGCCGTTGCCTGGTACTTCATCATCCTTGGGTCTCTAGCTTCGTAGTCCCCCAGTACTTGATTGACTATAAGTTGAGAGTCGCAGAATACAGCCAAATTGTCAACTTTCATCGCGATTGCCGAGCGTAGGCCAGCAAGTAGTGCTTCATATTCGGCCTCATTATTGGTGGCGGGGAAATCGATGCTGATGGCACTCTCGTGAAGAGTTCCGCAAGGAGAGACCATGACGACTCCAGCTCCGGCCCCGTTGTTGTTGGAAGCGCCATCAACTTGCATTCGCCAAGTGTCTCCCTGAAATAGGAGCCACCGGTTCTCTTTTGGTTGGTGTTCGGCAGAATGCTGGGTGGGAGGGTTATGTAAGATCTCAGAGTCTTCTGGGGTGAGCTCAGCAATAAAGTCGGCGAGGACCTGCTCCTTTATTGCTGTCCTCGGTTCAAAACGGATATCAAAGTTCGCAAGCTCGACCGCCCATTTCGAAACTCGGTTTGAGAGGTCGGCTTTTCGAAAAAGCGCTTTGAGAGGATGCTCGGTCAACACTGTTATTGTGTGCGCCTGAAAGTATGGCAGGAGTTTCCTCGCCACAGATACCAGGGCGAGTGCCAGTTTTTCCAGTGGAAGGTACCGAGTCTGGGCGGGTAGGAGTGTCTTACTCGTGAAATATACTGGCATGTCGTCTGCCCCTTCTCGCCGAACAAGTGCTGAGCTAATGGCATGGCTCGAGACTGCAAGGTAAAGATAGAGATTTTCGTATTCCTTGGGCTTTACCATTAGCGGTGAAGATCCCAGGTAATCTTTGAGCTCGACCAATGCTCTGTCGCAGTCCGGCGTCCACTCGAAACTTCGTCGGCTTTTCCCTTTGAGAGAGTGAAAGAAGGAGTGGCACTTGTCGGACGATTTACTGATGAAGCGGTTGAGAGCCGCTGCCATCCCAGTTAGTTTTTGTACCACTCTGATTGATCTTGGTGGCCGAAGGTCTGCCACTGCCTTGATTTGGTTGGGGTCGGCTTCGATGCCACGTCGTGTGACCAAATGGCCAAGGAATTTACCAGCACTTACGCCGAACGCGCACTTCTCCGGGTTTAAACGGAGTTTGTGGAATTTAAGGATCTCGAAGACCTCGGCCAGCTCCTTCAAATGGTTGTGCTCCTTTTGACTTTTGACGACGAGGTCGTCAATGTATGCTTCCAGGATGTTGCCTATTTGTGCGTAGAGCATCTTGAAGATCGCTCTGTTGAATGTGGCTCCGGAGTTGTTTAGACCGAACGGCATCACCCTATAGCAAAAAATTCCATGTGGAGTTATGAATACTGTCTTCTCCATGTCGGCCGGGTCCATAGCAATCTGGTGATAGCACGGTAGGCATCCAGAAAACTTAGCCGAGCATGGCCGGCTGTTGCATCTACGAGCTGGTTGATCTTCGGTAGTGGGAACCAATCCTTGGGACAGGCGTCATTAAGATTCGTGTAGTCGACGCAGACTCGCCACTTTCCATTCTTCTTCTTGACGACCACCGTGTTGGAGAGCCAGGTTGGGTATTGGACTTCCTGAATGGCGTTGGTGTCGAGGAGTCGGTTGACTTCTTCGATGACGGCGTCGGCGTGTTCAGGTGCCGAGCGTCGAGCCTGTTGAACCACTGGTTTGGCGTCCTTTTTTATGTTGAGGGAGTGGCAAATAAAGTTGGGATCCACCCCTGGCATTTCCTCCGGGGTCCATGCAAAGACTTCAAGATTGTTTTTGAGGAACAGGAACATCTCCTCTCGCTCGGCGTCAGATAGTGAGGAGCCAAGCAAGAAGAAGCGTGATCCGTCCTCGTTGATGGGCATTTTCACCAGGTCCTCCTCCGCTTTGTCCTCGGCTTTTTGACCGACGTCGTCGATGACGGCCATGTCTGGGACTTCAACCCATTGCACTTGTTTTGCCTTTGAGGAGCTGTGTACGGCGGAGATGTAGCATTTTTTGGATGCAATTTGGTCCCCTCGTAAGTCTTCTTGTCTCCCTGTTGTGCCGATGAAGCGGACAACCTGGTGGTATGTTGAAGCGATTGCCTGCATTTCATGGAGCCAAGTTCGGCCGAGGATGGCGTTGTATGGGCTCGGTGCGTTGACAACTATGAATTCGACGGTGAGTGTCTTTGAGCCGACAACGACCGGGAGAAAGATTCGGCCGAGCGGCCATACAGGAGCTCCGTTGAAGCCAATGAGGGGTACCTCGGTGGGCTGCAAAGCCGACTCTGGTAGGTCCAACTTCTTGAAGAGGTCATAGTACATAACCTCAGCTGAACTTCCCTGATCGATGAGGACACGTTTGACGTCATGGACACCAATCTGGACGGTGACGACGAGTGCATCCGAATGTGGAGTCTGAACGTGTTCAAGATCACGTTCGGTAAAGCTTATAGTCCATTTGGGTAATTCTTGTGGTCGGGAACGTTTGGATCCACAGCCGACGGAGAGTATCTCTTTTGAAGTTGAGGCTTGATCGATGTCGGCTCTGAGGGTGGTTTCGAATGCCTTTGTTACCGGTCCATGGATGACGTGGATCAGCGGTCGTTTTTCGTTGGGGTTGGGATTTGTCTGCAGGGCGGGCGTCTTTGCTCGATCAATGTATTGATCGAGATGGCCTTGAGCCGCAAGCTTTTCAAGGAGAGCCTTGTATGGTGCGCAGGCAGTCGTGTAGTGGCCGAGCTCGTTGTGGTAAGTGCATTTTTTCCTTGGATTCTGATCCGGTTGTTCGGTGTCGGTCCCTAGCTTGCCCGTCGGCCATTCAAACCACGGTTGTCTCATTATTTCCTTTAGAAAAGACCAAATTGGTTCTTTGAAGTGGGTGGTTTCAGCCACGTGGTCATGCTCCTTCGGCGGACGTTCCTTCCCCTTTTTAATATTGTGCACTTGCTTCTTTGGCTGCACTTGTTGGGTCGCCGTTTGTACCGGCAGTTGGTGTACGGTTGAGGAGAATGGATTATTAGAGCTTGGGATTCCCTGTGCGGCCCTGTCTGCATAAAGTTCTTCGAGAGCACAAAATCTTTCCATGACCCGCATCAGTTCACCCATGCCGTGTGGTGGGCGGATGGCGAGTTCGTCTAAGATTTTGCTCCCGGTTTCTAGGCCGTTCTTGAAAGTGCGTGCAGCCCAATATTCATCGATTCCTGGGATCTCGTTGAATAGCTGCCAGTAGCGCTCGGCATATTGCCTGAGGGTTTCTGACGATAGTTTTCTCATCTGAGACAGTGATTCAGGCTCTTTAGCCGTTTTGTTGCTCGTGATGAAGCGTGTGTTGAAGGCGCGTTCAAGGTCGGCCAGGGTCCTTACGGATCCAGCGGGCAATTTGTTGAACCACTGGAGTCCTAGGGAGCCAAGGCTGGATGGGAACGCCTTGCATTTTACCTCATCTTTAAGCGTGCAGAGCTCAATGGTTTGTCTGAAGTGGATGAGGTGAGTGTAGGCCTCACACGTCGACGGATCGAACTTCGTGAATTTGGGCAGGTGGAAAGTGGGCTCTGGCGGCATATTGATTATGTGGGAGGTGAATGGGGAGACGCCGAGATCTTTTAGCTGCCTTTCAAACCCTGGGCGCGGCGGTTTGCCGTGCTCGTCCGTTTTCAATCTCTTTGAATCTCTTTCCTTGTGTTCTTTTGCCGACGTCTTCTCCGCTTCTCTTCGCCGAAGCTTGTCTCGCAGGTCCCTCTCCGTTCGGAGTGGGCCGTCGACGGTTTTGTCGTTGTGGCGACGGGTTTTGTTCTCGTCGTTCGCGCCCTCAACGCGTACGTCTTTCCCGTTGCGCCGAGCATAGTGCCCATCATCTTTGTTTTCAATCGGAATGTTCCCCAGGCGCTCAGAGACATGGGGTCTGGTTTGGGCAGAGTCTCGGCTACGGTGCGAGGCCGTTGTGCGAGAGAACTCTACGCGACCAGTCGAGTACGTACTTGTAAATGACTCGGTGTCCCTTGTCCTGGTTCCATCGTGATGGCTTCTAGAACGATGTGTCCCAGATACTGTGGGTTGCTTATAGAGGATGATTCCCCTGGCGTCGTCTTGTGCTGGAGTGAAGCCTAGGCGGTCTTTCACGGATCCGCGTTGGCCTCCTTCGTTCTGACGCCCTTGCGGTGGTGGAGGTGGAGGTGGAGGCGGTGTTTGCCCTCCTCTACCCCTGTCTCCGCCAGATCTTGATGCGGCAGGGGTGGCGTCCTGCTGCATGCGTTGTTTCATTTGGGCCACTTCCGCCCTTAGCGCTGCTAGTTCATTGTCGCGTTCGTCGTCGCGACGCTGCAGTAGGCGGATGTAGGCTGAAGTAACGTCGTCTGAGACCGGTGAGAGCCCTGACCCAGGGGCGAGGGAGAGGGACGTGTGCCTTTCGAGGGTTGGCGTGGAATTGACGTTTCCACTTGCGTCTTTGGCCCCCGAAACGTTTGCGTCTGCTATATCGCCGCCCATGGTAGGTGATTTGGTGGTTGTTTTGCGAAGGATTGAGGGGGGAATGGAGGATCGGAGAGCCGTTTGAGTTCAGAAGTTGTTTCACGTCGGGTTCACCAATTGTGTGGCCCGTGATCCTTTGGTCCTTGATCCTTCGTTGGTGGTTCGATGATGGGTTAGCTTTCTTCTCCTAGCCTGCACAAGGAACGCACGACTAAGACCTGGCCGGGGGTTGTCCCGGCAAGGCCCTCCAGCGAGAGGATCAGTATAGCGCAGAGAGGAAGCAGAAAGCTTTAGAGAGCGTAAGTGTGAGTCTTCAGTAGTGTGTACCTGTTAGGGTTACCATCACTAGGTATTTATAGTGCCTTCTGACTCGCCCTCCAAGTACGATCGCGTGCCTTCCACGGGCCAAGTGACGTCATAGTGACGTCGAGGAATAGATCTGATAACCGTTTTCAGGGCTGAGCTGGCACACCCATGTGCGCCCGTGATCATCTTCTGTTGTAACCGCTTCTGCACGTGGCAGGACGCGTGGCTTTACAGCCAGCCGCCGTCGGCTGCATGCCGTGCTCTGAAGGTAGCCGACCGCGGGCAACGCCGAGCATGGCCATGCGTTTAATGAGGGAGGTAACGTCGTCGGAGACTCTGCCGACGGCACAAGCCGAGCGTGGGTTTGTCCGCTGCCGAGCCTGAGGCAAACTGAATATACATGATGAGTCATTGTCGGCACGCTGTGCACGAGGCCTACGATCGGTTCATGGCAGGTCAGGTTCGCGCCATGCGAACATCTGTGTTCGGCCCGCTACATTAGATATCATTAAGTGCCTGATCAGAACCCATATAACTCTCGGTCTATAGGTTACAGTGGATTTGATCCAGTGTTTCGGATCCATTCTTTTCAAGATAAAAAGGTTCTGATGAGGTACTTAATGATATCCAATAAAGCTGATTTTTTGCATAGTTGTTCTACTCGACGAGCTCTACAAAGTGAACGCTTCCGATAATCAGAGTGAAACCGGAGTGGGCCCAAAATTCGGGTACAGCCGCAAGCTACTGCCCCTAAGGGGACAGCAGCGCCTCCGCGTCCACTCTATATATGTATCACTCATGATTTTTTGTGTTCTTAACTTGATTTTTCAGCGTTATTTGTTTCGAAATATGGAGAAGCAAGGTCAACTGTAACGCCCCCAATTTTGGGTACGTTAAAAGGACAATTTTATTAAATATTTAAAAAGAGTCTGGCTCCATTATTACATAATAATTATCACAAGAGTATATTTATTAAAACAAGGGAGGGAACTAGGGTTCCTAATTACAGCTCCGCATGCATCCTAGCCAGCTCCTCGTCTCCGAAAGCCTCCAAGGAGTACAGCTCACCCTGTTCATCTATAAGGTCTGACACATTATACCGGCATCGCCACCAATATAATATGTCAGGGTCACAAAAAATGTAACACCGTGAGCTACAAAGCTCAATAGAATAAACCATACATATTAACCCATAACTTACACAAAAACAAGTCATAGATGTTTAACAATGTCTAATTAGCGCATGCGTATTCAACAACTATCAACACATCCACATTCTCTATTAACTATCGTTGGTGTCCGTGACATCAGAATTTCTCCTACGCAGCATTTCATAGACCGTGTCATCATCTTCACTTTCATTTACCAAATCAACATTTCGAAAAATATTTTAACACACCCAACCTCGGTTCCGCCGTTCCGGTCTCCTGAGTATCCTCACAATGGTTCTGCCGCACCGGATTCCCATTGGCACACAAAACTTTGCATTGGCTCCTCTCCGCGGATAACCAAGCCATATTTCCAATGAGGCTACCACGTCCGGCCACATTGGCAATCTTCACGATGGGCTACCACGTCCGGCCACATCGCGGTTTTCACAACCATTTAAATCACCTCCAATGAGACTACCACGTCCGGCCCCATTGGCAACACACACCATACAATGGGCTACCAAGTTCGGCCACATTGCAATTTCTAAACATTTCTTTACACAATGGGCTACCACATCCGGCCACATTGTGATTTCAAAACACACCTTTTCAATAACCACCCCTAGGTGTCATGTTTCTAATTTTCTCACTTTCCGCGTCACGTTTTCATGCATAGACTCCGCGGTAGGACTTTTCATGAAATCATAGTAATCTAGCAAGATCATCCAGCTCTATATTACTTAACATGTTCAAACCCACTTAAAAGCATAACGCCACATGTACGGACGCCCTTGGAGTAATAATCACTTATACTTTCTTAAACAACCACAAGTAATGCAAGCAAACATGTATACAAGCTTATAATCATCTTAAAGATCAAAATACGAATACTTCCGTTCAAGCGATAATAGGTTTATTAACTAACATGCATTTCGACGTACAAACATCATTCAATAAACTTAGAGGTATTCTACCTATACTTAGGATAGGGTGTGGAATATCCTACCATTCTTCTTGGCGGTAGGGCGGCTACGGAAAGTACGTCGGTGATTGGGCGGAGTAACTTCTTACGGTATGCTTATGGTAGCTTCGAAAGAGAAAAGTTTCTCTCGAAACTAGGTCTTGACTAAAGCTACTAACTTTTGGGATCGAAAGGGTGGTCGAGTGGTGGTTTAGTGGCGGCTTAGGATGAGTTTCTTGAAGAACTTTGGAAGAACTCAAAAACAACTCAAGAACAAGAAGAACAAAGAACAAACTTAGGAATTCTAGAGAGAGAAGTTGGAATGCTTGAAGGTGTGAGTTGAATGGTAAGAATGATGTGCTATTTATAGCAAAAACTTGGCCTATTATCCAAGGGATAAATTTTTCCCTAACAATTATTGTCCAAGGGGCAATTTTGAAAGGCATGGCTTGTCTTGTCCTAGGAAAGAGCTTGCTTGTAAGAAAGATCAAAATCATTGGCTAGGTTATGTTTAAAGAAGCCTAGAATGGGTTGTCATGAGACAAATAGGCTTAAGGCTAATAGGTTGCTTGTGTAAATGAACAAAACACATGCACACACTCCACTCCATCTTTCTCCCTCTCGGCCTCTCCTCTCTCTCTCGGCCTCTCTCTCTCTCTCTTCCTATACTATGTAAATATTCCTATGTATATCTAGAGAAAAATCTAGGAAAGTAAGTCTATGAGGGGAATTAGGTTAAAGGCTATTCTTTAGGCTTGCATGCATGGCAAATCTAAGGTCACTTCTTTTGGAAGCAAAATGATGGAATTTGGTTTTGACTTATCTAGTCAAATTTGGATACTCATTGGATTATGACAAGACTTATTCTTTTTACTCAAAGGATAAAAATTACCCTACAAACTATGGCCCAATGGGTAATGAATTTCCTAGAAAGTGTACATAGGCAATTAGGCATACTTATATTAGGTGTGCATGCATGACAAGGCTAGGTTTACTTCTTTTGGAAGCAAAATAATGAGGTTAGGCTTGACTTGTCTAGTCAAGTGTTCATTAGCAAGACTAACTTTTATTAATCAAGGGGTAACATTTTCCCTAGCAAACTTTATCCAAAGGGTAATGGGGTAAGGTTGTTAGGTATGGCTTTGATATGACTATACATGGAGTATAATGATTACTACTTTGGTCCAAAGGATTCCATTAGGGTTTGGAGGGGTTCACAAGGTTCAAAGAGGGTTAAGAAGGTCCATCTAAGGTTAAGGTGTAACTAGGTGAATTGGTAGTTAGGTTAATCTAACTAAATGGTTGGAAGCTAATTCTACTTGTCAAGTGGGATTTCTAGCCAAGAAATATAATTTTAAGATCTTATTTCAAATACTAGGAAAATATACAAGTGCTTTTATAAGCATACTTGTCTTTAGAAAATGACTAGATTGTCTGGTGTTAAAAGATATAATTTTTTATAAATCTCAAATCTAATTATGACGGATTATTAAAGTTTAAAAGAAATTTTAAAAGCAATCCAAGTAATTAAAAAAAACTCAAATGTTTAACGAAATTTTTATTTACCAAAAACCAGGGTTGTTACATCAACACTACTAAGAGCAAGAGGAGCACTTGTTTCAAAATTCATACACACTCAATTCCAAAAGGAGCTAAAAAAGTGAAGCTATGAAATAAAAATCATGAAAAGGGTACACATGCTGGCCCATAAAGTCTCACTCTCTCCATTTTCATAAATAGGGCCTTAAAATCACCTTCATTGAAAAAAATGCTGCATATAGATTAGATGTTTGGAAAAAAAAATGAGGGTGAAAATTTTGGTTAGTGATTATTAAGAGCTTCTGAAACCAAGGAACTGATCCACTAATTGTGCAGCGGAATTGGCTAGGTTATCTGCTGCTTCCTCTGTGCTCGCCTCTGCATATGCTCTTACAACATCCTCCTTACCTGATGGTCGTACAAAACATCGGCCTCGTGGGTATTTTGCTGCATAGGGAAAAAAAAATAAAGAAACGTCAGAAATATCCAAGGTCTCTATGTACTTCGTAGTTTAGGTCACATTCAATTGCTAAGAAAAAGTATACTGTAAATTATGAAGAAACAGTGAAACACGCATACAAGCAGGAAAATCAGAAATTCCCGTGTACAGCTTCCCTGTTCATGATTCTGCAAGCAGTTAGCATTTCTTCTTTCATATTCATTCAACGTAAAGAGCATTTCAATTGAAGGTTGATGTGAGTATGGTGCACACTACGGCAAGCCAAACAACTGACGTATTTGAGTAGACAATCAAGTTGGTGAATGTATCAAAATTAACTGGAAACTTACAGGCAAAGATTAGCCTCCCAGAGAGAAATCATGTTTAACAGTGATATGTCTTACCAGTCTCAGCATTTATGGCTTCTTGAAGGCCAAGGGGTCTTACTACCACGGTTTCTGCATTTGCTGTAACAACGGCACTTCTGTCGACATCTTTTACCTGAAAACCCAAGGAAGGGTGTAAACAACAGTTTTTTTAATTGAACAGGATGTGAACAACAGAGGAAGCCCCAATTTTTAAGGCTGTATTTAGATCAAGGATTGTGAGGAGGGATTTGTCAAGGAAAATGAAAAGGCAAGGGGCACGTCTTAAATTTGTAAAGGCAAATCCCTTGACATTTACTTACCCTTTTTTTGAACGGTCTTTTTTTTTTTTTTTGAACCGGACATTTACTTACCCTTCGTTAATACTCCACAAATCCTTAATCCAAACAACCTTAAAATCAGATGTCATGAAGACCTTAATTACCGGGAAAAAAAAAAAAGAAGATATGTCAAATATAGTAAGATAACATACTTTTGGCTCACAGAATGTATAATAACTCTACTAGCATGTTAAAAAAAACGAACTAATGACAAATTTAAGAATGGACCAAGAAAACCACCTTCAATTGGCCCTTATGAATACCTAAACCATTACAAAAACAATGGTCATACGATTCAACACTAGTGTTCAGGCACAAAAAGTCATGTTAGACTGATGGAGACTGTTTATTAAAGCAAAAAAGTCTATTAAGAGAAAGACCACTGTTATGTAAAATGTAAATATTTGTTTGATAGACTATGTAAATATCTGTTCGATATCAAATTAGTAATTATCGTCTAAGAACAATCTCAATCAGCACATAACAATATATTGAGAACTTCTACAGAACTGTTTTTTTTTCCCCTGATGTTCTTTGTTTTCCATGGTTTCTGTTGGGATTTGTCCCACATCGGTTAATTATCTCCTCAAAAACTAGTATATGAGCCTGGGCGGCCTCTCCACTCTTTGCCTATAGGTTTGGAGTTGGATGCTTTAACATGGTATCAAAGCTAGGGTTTCGGAGGCTTTTCCCTTTTGTCTGTGCCATAGTTGCACTTTCTTTCATTGTGATCCTTGCGCCCGGATCCTTTGTTTACCTCTCCACGTGCGAGTCAGGGGTCGCACGTGTGGGGGAGTGTTGGGATTTGTCCCACATCGGTTAATTATCTCCTCCAAAACTAGTATATAAGCCTGGGCGGCCTCTTCACTCTTTGCCAATTGGTTTGGAGTTGGATGCTTTAACAGTTTCAACCTATAGCTTCTTCAGAAGATGTTTTTTATTTGCATTTGCGCCTTTTAGAAAGAATGCTAAACAAAGTTTGCAGTAGGGTAAAGTTTTGTTCTTAGTTGCAGGAAACGCCTACCTTGGGGCCGCTCCCGCGGGAGAAACGCGAATCCCCGCTTCTGGGTCAGAAACGCGATGGGAGCGCATCTCCCTTGAGACGGGAGCGCGCTCCTAAGGGAGATGGGAGCGCACGACGAAGATGGAGAGAGAAGACACAAATCTGCCATTACCGTTTCATGTTCTTCTTCTTCCCCTGTTTTTTCTATTTTGCAGAGAGAGAGAGAGAGAGAGAGAGAGAGAGAGAGGAATACGATGACTTTGTATGGAGTATGTTTCTTCTACACGTGCATTCATCTTCTGGATCGATCTTTCATCTTCTCACCGTTTCATCTCCTTTCTATTTTGCAGAGAGAGAGAGAGAGAGAGAGAGAGAAGGGGGAAGACGAAGATAGCAGACGAAGGAGAGACCCACTTTTGTATATGACAGTGTATTGTTTTTTTTTTTTTTAAAACCAATTACAACTATTTGGAATCATGGACGGTACATCTGTATAGTTGGAAGATGGGAAAGTAATAAATTGGTACAGCTTTATTGTTGGAAGTTGGAAAAGTAAATTGGAAAGTGGGAAGGGGGATTTTTTTTTACTGCTCGCTTCCCCTCCTTTTTATGGGTAGTGAATGAAAAAATAAAATGATTTTCATTTCTTTTTTTGTTAACGTTACTCTCCTACAATTGTATTTTTGTAAAAATACACTTGCAGGGGAGTGGCGTTAACAAAAAAGGGAGTGACAAAATCATTTCCCATAAAAAATTAGCCAAAATCAAATTTGTGCAGGTGGATTCCGTGCATCTGTATGTATATGGATTTTTCATGTAGATTCCGTGCCAAAATCAAATTGTACATATATTTTTTATCAGCATATTTAATTGTACATATACCAAATGTCAATTTAAAGTTTATCAAGTTAAGGTATTTTTAGTATTCTTCTAAAAATAAAATCATAGACTAATTTTACATTTGGCAAGGAATTGAGAGGAATATTCATGCACCAAATAAATTCAAGTTATTCAACTAATTACAAGCTATCGTTTCCATTTTCAGTTTTGAGGGAGGTTATAATTTACGGTAATAGTAAAATACTAAAACATGAAGGGAATTGATTTCCACACTTCTTTTTTAGTCATTCACACTCTCTTTTTTGTCTTTATCCACTTGAATTTACTATTTTGCCATTTTTTTCAATACATTTCTTCACAAATTCAAGGACAATATCGTAAATTCATGTAAATAAAGAAAAAAAAAGTGTAGATGGCTAAAAGATGAGTGTAGATATCATTTTCCAACATGAACTAGAAAAAGTAAATGCTCCTCAAAATTTAGAGACATTGCATCATAAAAATTAAATTGGCTTGCTCGAAACTTGGGCAATAATTAAAAAACAATAATTTAGTTTACTAGAATCTTTATATAGTAAAAATTATTCGGTAAGAATTCTTATAACATAAATTGTCGTATCATTTTCAAATAATTAAAGCCTTCAAAAGATGCTTTGAAATCAAAATACTAGGAGTCTAGAAAATATGATTTCGAGTGACCGTATTTTTCAAAATAAGGACACAGATCATTCTCTCACAATACATAGACTTTAATTCAAAAAATAAGGATCGGGGCCTAATTCTATTCTCCTACAAATTCAAATTGTAATCTCCCAACTCCGATTTTTTCTCAATTCGATGATTTCACGATCACAAATACTCCCTCCGTCCCACTTTGTTCCGCTCTTATTCCTTTTTGGGATGTCCCAAAATGATATGCTTGTTTCAAAATTTTCCATTTTTGGATGTCAATTTTACCATTTTATCCCTCATTTTCTCCCTCCCAAATTTGAATTTTAAACATGGTTTGAAAGGAAATGGAGCAAAGGGACATGACAGGAGAGTACACGTACTTTTGGATTTGGGTGGATTCAATTATTTTTTTTAACAAAATTTTAGTACTCCAATACTATTTTCTGAAAGGGTAAAATGGGAAATTGATCAAAAGTCAATCTAATTGTAATGTTTCCTTAAATTTCGTGCAAGTCAAACTAGGCAAAACAA
Organism: Rhododendron griersonianum; assembly: GCA_018127125.1. Lineage (NCBI taxonomy): Eukaryota > Viridiplantae > Streptophyta > Magnoliopsida > Ericales > Ericaceae > Rhododendron > Rhododendron griersonianum. The sequence continues at coordinate 12,461,354 of CM030798.1, read as the reverse complement.
AGTGGGACGGAGGGAGTAATAATTTTTGTTTGTCATCCTCCAACGAAGCGAAGTTCAATCTAACAAAACACATAAAATAATCTCCATTTGTCAGACTCTAACCATGCTAAGTTCAACCTGTAATGCCTATACTAGTCATGATCTCAGATAATGATCTCCCTTTGTCACACTATAACAAAACACAATACAACTAACTAATCAGTATCACAATAAGTCTTACTCTATCTTAATCCTATGATTTCACGATCACATTAATAATCTTTGTTTGTCAAACTAGTCATGATCATAGATAATGATCTTCCTTTGCCATACTCTAACAAATTAAACATGGCACCACTAACTAATCAACATTACATTGAATTTCACTATATGACTTCATGATCACACATAATAATCTCCATTTGTCATACTCTAACCATGCTAAGTTCAACCTGTAATGCCTATACTAGTCATGATCTCCCTTTATCGCACTCTAACAAAACACAATACAAGTAACTAATCAGTATCACATTACGTCTTACTCTATCTTAATCCTATGATTTCACGATCATATTAATAATCTCAGTTTGTCATACTAGTCATGAATCATGATCATAGATAATGATCTCCCTTTGCCATACTCTAACAGATTAAACATGGCACCACTAACTAATCAATATTACATTGAATTTCACTCTATGTGACTTCATGATCACACATAATAATCTCCATTTGTCATACTCTAACAATGCTAAGTTCAACCTGTAATGTCTGTACTCCTGTACTAGTCATGATCTCAGATAACAAAAACATTGCAACTAAGTAACTAACTAATCAACATCACATTGAATCTTACAATATCTCAATCCTATGATTACCCGATCACAAATAATAATCTCCATCATACTCAAAAGTCAAACCTAGCAAAGTTCAAGCTCTAGTGATCTCCGATTTTTTTCATCCCTCTAATTTCACGATGACAAATAATAGGTCTGCATATCACAAATAATGAAATCACCTAATTGGCATATTTTTTGACTTTCGGATCAAAATTGACTTAATTGACATAATTTTTCTTTAAAAAAAAGATGAGCAAACGGGCTCTTAGAATTTCTCCACTAAGTCATAATTAATGAGATGCTGGTTATCTACACAAGTGCCAATTAGTGAAGTAGGTGGTAAGTGCAAGTGTTCAAAGGCTCTTCTCGTAAAAGATTAAAATCATTAAATATTTAGCCACCAAGAAATTCTCTCTCCATTCCACACTCCTCTTTATAAATTCATCACTAGATATTGCAGAGTATCACCATCCCCACGTTTCAATATTAGCCTCTTAGGTATGTTGAGTTCCATTTTCTTCTCAAATTTGAAACTTAAATTTATAGTTTTATTTTATCTTCTATAAATTTTTGTGATACAGACCATAAATCTACTTTCTAATTTGTGTTTTCATTTTTATCTCTTTTCAGAATCGCTATGGATCTTGACCGAAGCATCCATTCTGAGGAAGAAGATGATATTCAAGAGGATGATATTGAAGAGCCATCAGCTACTCCACTTTGGAAATATGTTACAAAAGTTCCTGTTGAAAAAGGATCCAAAGGTGGAAGTGGATCAGCAAAGTTTATATGCAACTTTGGCTGCCAAGTTAAGCCTTACACCGGGTCTTATTCGCGAGTTCGGGCACACTTGATAGGCGTACCACCTGGACAGAAGAAAAAAGGCGTGCAAGTGTGTGCAAAGCTGACACACGACGATATTGAATTGCTAAAGAAAGAGGAATCAGATGCTAAACGGATGTTCGGAAATTCTAAGGCCAGAAAAAAACTCCCCATTGAACAGCAGGTAAAGAAGAGTTTATAGTTCATACAAATATGCAAAGAGACTGGTCTATAGTCTATACATTAATCTAAGGACAATACATATACATACATTTAACGTCTTAAATCATATTTCATGATATAGGTATGTGATCAAGCTACTGTCAAGGGAACAGTTGATAACATGTTCCATATTACTAGAAGAGAAGACGCTGATCAGAAGATTGCAAGCTGCCTTTATCAAAACGGCATACCCTTTAATATTGTGAGGTCTCCGTCATGGGCAGACTTGGTTCATGCAATCAACACCGCACCTAAAGGGTACAAATCCCCTAATTATGAAAAGGTCAGGACTTCCTTGTTGGACAAAGAGCAAATCAAGGTGCAGCAAGCCCTCACCCCTTTGATGCAAGATTGGAGTACACATGGAGTATCCATTATTTCTGACGGTTGGTCTAATTTGAGGAATGAAGCCTTGGTTAACGTCATGGCTGTCTCAGGTGGTAGAGCCATTTTTATTAGTGCGTATGAAGTTTCTGCTGTGGAGAAAAACGTAGCAAATATTGCTGAGTTGCTCTTCAAAGCCATTGATTATGTTGGCCCCTCAAATGTGGTGCAAGTTGTAACAGATAATGCTGCGAATTGCAAGGCAGCAGGAGGAATTATTCAACGGAAACATCCCCACGTATTCTGGTCCGGCTGCTTAGCTCACACTCTGAATTTGCTGATGAAAGATATAGCAAAGTCCAAAGATCCGGCTCTGTCTTTTGTTGATGAGACCTATAAACAAGGCAAAGCAGTGGTGAAGTACATCAAAAACCACAGCTCTTCTCAGGCCCTATTCAAGTCTTTCTCTCAGCTACAACTTCTCAAGGCAAAGAAGACAAGATTTGGGCACCACTACATTGTGATGCATCGACTTGAGAAAGTGAGATCAGCTTTGGTTTCTATGGTTCTAAGCAGCCAATGGGGAAACTTGAGAAGGAGTTCATCAGCCCCTGAAGAGCATGACAATGTCCGAGATACGATAATGAATGATGATTTTTGGAGAAAAGCAAAGAGAATCCTCCGAATCACAAAGCCAATTTACAGAATGCTAAGGTTTTCAGACACAGACAAGGCTGTTATTGGTGAAGTTTATGAACAAATGGATACTATGTTGGGGCAAATCAAGGATATTCTTTCAAATGATCCAGTGGTTTATAACTTGATTCATACTCTGGTGGTGGCAAGATGGGACAGGATGAACATTCCCTTGCATTGCCTATCATATGTTTTGGTTCCAAGATACTACACAAATGCTTGGCTTTTAAAGCTTGCTCCAGGTGGTGGGAGGAGGAAAAAACCTCATACCGATTCTGAGGTTCAAAGGGGTTATCTCGAAGCGATTGAGAAAATCATCCAGGATCCTATTGAAGCTGGTTTGATTAGGCAACAAATAAGTGATTTTGTGAGTAACAAAGGTGTTTTTGCGCAACCACAAGCGGTGCACGATAGAGCAACCATGACTGCACTATCATGGTGGCATTTATACGGCGGGGTAGCACCTTCATTGCTCTCCCTAGCTCTCAAAGTCTTGTCTCAAAATGTAAACACTTCGTGTGCTGAGAGGTGCTGGAGTACATACTCTTACATTCACAGCGTCAAGAGGAATAGGTTGAACAATGAGAGAACTGAAAAGTTGGTATTTGTGCACTACAATCAAAGGTTGTTGTCAAGGTATAGAAATGATTATGAAAAGTTTAAGAACTGGGATGTGCTTGGTGATGATGCCAATATTGAGGAGGATCTCTTGACAATGGAAGCAAGAGAAAATGTATCACTTTTTGAAAGTGAAGATGAAGCTGTCCCCGGTAACAACTCCATTCCTACACCATCACCAGCTTCTGCAACGTCTTCATCGTGTCCATCTCCAAGCCTCCCAAGTCCTTCGCCTGAGCAAACAGTAGCACAAAGGCGACTTGAAAGAGCACGTGGCAAAAAGCAAAAGAAATGAGGATTCTACTGATGACAAACGAGATCAGAGTGTGCCTTTTGGTGGGTCAGTGTCAGTTTTTGTGGGTCAGTTCTCTTGTCTTTTGTTTTTTCTTTCGTTGGGTCAGTTGTTATTTTACTGTTTTTTCTTTTGTTGGGTCAATTTTCATATGCTCTCTTTTGGCTTCCCTTTGAGGATTGAACTATGATGGTGATTTGGCTAGATGTAATCCTTGTATGAGCATTATGTTTGCAATGGGAATTCTCAGATTTAAAGTTTTCTAAGTTGACCACAATATTCAATTTTTTATTATATACTCATGTTTTAATATATATAAAAAAATAAAAATATATATATAGCCGCTCCCAAACTAAGGAGCTTCTAAGCACTGCCGCTCCCCCGCCCCCGCCCCCGCTCCCGCCCCCGCCCCCGCTTCATGCAACTAAGGTTTTGTTGCTTCAATAATGGGAGTTTCTACGCAAATTATAGCAGATGATAACATAAAGCATTCAAGGCTTGTTTTTGTAGTTGCAACCGATCTATTTCTTTTTTTTATTTTTTATTTTGATAAGTAAATAATTATATTAAAGAAGGCATTAAGGGAATGCCAACCGAATAAAAAAGGCCACCAAGACAAAAAGGCCTTGTACACCACCTAGGGAAAAAAACAACTCAGACCACTCTAGAAAATGGTTAAGGGAGGGATTACACTCTCCCTTGTCCCAACTATACAAGCTACTAACCACAAAACTTTTAATTTTAAACAAAGGCTTTTCGACCCCTTCGAAACATCTCGAATTCCTCTCATGCCAAATGGTCCACATCAAACAAAGAGGAATCATAGCCCAAACGCGCTTTCTCTTCTTGCCCACTCTAGCACCCCTCCAAACGATTAAAAGCTCCATAACATTTCTCGACATAACCCATTGAAACAACTGAACTATTTTCCAATCTTTGGAGTTTAGCAAGTTTTAAATACAAGGATGGTTGGAAAACCGATCTATTTTCCAATCCTTGTATTTAAAACTTGCTAAACTCCAAAGATTTTCCAATGTGACCTGTACTTCACGGGAACTGAAAAGCAGGAAGCAAGCCTCACATTTTTATTTAAAGAAAAAATGAATAAGTACTACAAAAAAAAAAGGAATGTTCAAACAGTACATCAAGGTGGCAAGTTCGATTCTACAAGGACCCCATAACTTCAGAATGGATTCAGGAAAGAGATAGAACCCAAACTTCTACATCATACATGTAGACGAAGGTCACTCTACTCACAAGTTGAAACAAGCATTTAAGAATAAACGCGATATGAAACTGAACTAGAGTGGTCAAACACGGATTTTAGATTTAAAAAGTCCAACTTCCTCTCTTTGCTATAGCCTGTATTGCTAAAATAAAGACCATCCTTTCAGGAACTAAAGGTTTTGAACTTGAAGATAGTATTACTTCGATTTGGAATACATATATAGAGTATCCAAATGATAACCACTAAAAGTGATTCATCTTAGGAATGCATAAGCTATTCAAAATTGAAAAGTCAATCAGAAAGCTTCCATAAACATATTGTAGAAAGGAATAAAGAATAAACCTTTAGTTGTCTGCTGGGTAAATCATGATAAAGTTCATTCCATCTATGAATTGACCATCCCATATGCTGCAAAATAGCCTCTACAAGAAGCAATCCACTCAAAGCGTCTCCCACTGCCTGGTTGATCAACTTGCTGACTGCCAATAGTCCCAGAGCAGCCTTCTGCTGTACTGAACCTGAAACAAGAAATCCATAAATCATGAATTTAGACAACAAAAGAATGGAGAAAAAACATCATCAGAAACCTAAGGTAGCAACAACAATGAAAATATAATGTTACAGTCCATAACCAAGGATCAACATTTTCATTTGTCTCTTCCGATAGATCAGATAAGTTTCTGTTTCTCAGGAGAGAGAAATAAAACAAAACACTAGATTGCAATCTTTCCAGCAACAGCAAACACAATATAGCGGAACACAAAAAAAAAACAACAAAGCAAAAGAAAACAAAACTTGTGCCAATGCGGATTTGAAATTTAGTTTAAAATAGTCTCCAATTTTCATTTCATAACGTGTACCAATTTTATTTTATACTTGTTCCTCTTCTCATCAATTAGTTAATCAATCAACAAATCTAAATACATTTGATTACCAGTTCTCTGGCTTATGCACTTCAAATTAATAGTTCATGCTTCAAAAGTCTTTTACATTTTCAATATCCTTTTGTCTCTTTTAAAATGTTTCAGAAACATTGGCATAGGGTTTTAAAAAATGTTTCTGTTTCAATGCCCCGAAGCAGCACACCAAACAGATGTTTTGATCCTTGTCTATAACAAAACAATGTGGGAAAAAATGTGGAACTGTATCATATATGACCTTTTGAAGTTAAAGAAGGCTCACTGCTTCTGCCATCCAACCAGTGCAAGAGACCTTCCGAGAGCAATATGGTTCCATGCCCATTTGCCTCGAAATAGATCCCAATATCATACTCTGCAGCTTTCTCATGCAAGTATTTCACTCCTGTCGGAGTAAACACAACTTCTAGACCTAAATGTTTGAGGTAATCTGTGGATGCACCGTTCGCATAAGCTGTCTGAACAACACCAAGAGTTGCTGGGTAAGAGTTGTTTTCTCTGTCACCTTCATTATCATTGAGGATGCTTAGTTGCTCCTTGATAAATAAAGCAAACAGAGACAAGATCTTATCCCCATCAACAAGAAGAATCCTATTATTAGAACTTTGTATTGCAGAGAAATAGACAAGCCAATCAGCATCTCCATCCAAACTTGCACACCTGAAACACTAGAACCATCCAAGCAGTCAATTCCCACATCAGAACCAATGTAAAAAATACACAAGTTGTAAAGCACCTTTTTTAAGATTTTGGGCATGTAACTTGAGAGATGAGACTTACCTGAAAATGGGTAACACTACAACACCCAAGTACCAGTTATATCAGAGAAGCTGGTTTTACATAACACAACTGTGCCAACATTTCTCAACACATTATTCATACAAAATAGCAAGTTAGTCCGCACCATCAGAGTAAGCGGATAACAACAATATATGCATCAAATTCCGGTGTTAATCATTTGTGATCGATGCAGCTGTAACAAGATGGAAAGATTTTGGGAAAATCAAAGTTGGATTTACCACCAATATTCATCTTAATAAACGACAAGATGAACCAAAAGGAAGATGGCTCACCTCATATCAGCATCGGCAGGAGCAAACCCACGAGGAACAACCTTCTCCTTCTGCACATAATCAGCACCAACTTCCTCATTGAGTACACCTTCTTTTCCTGAATTACGAATCTGTATATCCAAATCATGCAACACCTTCTTGAGAACTTGAAGTTTTTCTCCACCCACACCATTTGCCCCATCCACGATCAACTTGTCCATCATATTGACTGCACTTTCCGGGGGAATCAGATCTATCAAGCACCTGACAAATCATGCACCGATTAACCAAATAATTCGTAATAAAATAGATCAAGGAAACTATGGGACTGAATGTATTAGTGGCTCAAATGAACCTGAAAGAGCATGAAAGCTGGTTGAAATAATCCGTTTCCGTTGCTTTCATGCCCTTGTTTCTGGATCGAACCATCCAATGCAGTTGTGGGGTGGTTAGCACTCCCATGTCAACAGCAACAGCTCCAACTATCGAACTGATTCCCTTGAGTTGAATATAAAAAGATGAATGAGAATTTCCCTCTACCTCTCTATGATTGAAGAAATAAATTTACTCAAAGGCAAGGTTGGTACAACCCCTCTACATGTAATGCATGTACAGGGAATCAAAGAAGGAAAATCGAGAAAAATAAATATTTAACGCCCTCCTTGCTGCCCAAGTATGAGTTATTTACATGTGATTTTGGGGATATGTTTTCAATTTGAAATTAAATTCTGTCCAGCTTAAGCAGAAAGGGCATGGAGTCCACCCAGCCAATCGCCTCACGCCACGTCAGCAAATTAATAAAAAGGTTGAGAGGATCACAGAATCTACAGCTCATCTTGGTTTGTTTAACTTGGGTTGGACCTTAGTAACCCAATTCATGGGTTTGGGGTAGCGGAGACCAGCAATCAAATCGCAGATTGGCGAACTCGTACAAAATTCGAACATAATCCGCAAACTGTTTTCTGCCTGTGCACGAATTTGTTTGTCAAAACAACAGATTATATGTTAATTCCTTAGTTGAAATGCACGTGCCTAGTTTCTAGCCAACAAAAGCTATAAGCTTGCATAACATCAAATCTGAGGGAACTATTGCGTAATGGATTTGTCAGTGCAATGTCTTGTCTACTCTACCAAAACTAGTCTGCAACTCTATGGATAACTTTGTTTGCAATGTCCTCCACTTTGCAAGCAAAGAAAAAGTGTACACTGTCAATTGAAACTTATAGTTCTTAAACATCAATAATACGAAATGAATGAAACTTAGTAGCACGAAGCGGGGGCGGGGAAGCGGAGGCACCTAGAAGCTCCTAAGGTTGGGAGCGCCTAAGGACCGTATATAGATTATATAAAAATATGTATCTAAAATACCTTTAAATACTTAACCATTAAAGGAAAAGTGATAACCAAACCAAACCAAGCCGAGCCTTATGTCCCAATCACTTGGGGTCGGCTATATAAATCATTTTCCTCCATTGAGCTCTGTCAAGGGTCACTTGTTCACACAAACTCATTATACTCATATCTTTGCGCACAACAGCATTTAATGTCAATTTAGGTCCAAGGAAAAGTGATACTTACTGAAAATTTTCCTGATCTTAAAGTGTAATTATTGGAAGTCATATGTTCTCAATTTGCAAAACTTATAGACTAATATGATTCTCTTATTCTTATTTCCGCAATGGCATAAGTCATAACTCCCTTAAAAGTAAGAGAATAACTGCCTTAATGGCCCGAAAAGCTCCCATCTTTGTTAGGAGCGAGCTCCCGTCAAGCTCCTATCTTGGGAGCGCCGATTCGAGCTCCCGTCTAGGGAGCGCAGCCTTTTGAGAAGGCCGGTAAAAAAATATTGCTGCACTCAAGGAATGAAATATTATATTACCAAATATTGCTGCACTCAAGGCCGGTAAAAAAAACTATGAATGGAATAGAAGATTTACATATATATAGTGAAGACGCTCTGGTTTACAGTTCTAAATATTGGCGCTCTCGCTCTCACACCCGCATCCGCACACGCTCACGAACTGTGTGACTTAGGGTTGGATAACACATCCCCAAAAGCCTAATTTGTCCTCGTTAGGATTGTTTAATTGGTTTATTTTACACAATGGGTCTGATCACTACCCTTCAATGTGATTAGTCGCATCCTCAGAAGTGTAGTTGATCACACAATGGGTTTCAACTTCGAAAAGTGGAAACAAAATGGTAGGGGATGGCAGGGGCGAAAATGGTGAAACAGTAAAACATATATTTTGCAAAACCTGTTAAGACTTGGGGGTGGAACCTATATAAACGTAAAAACCTTTTGAACCAATCCTACTACCATAACAGTGTTCTTCGAAAGTTGGGTGAGGCAGTCGACCCTGCCCAACTTCCCTCAGTCCATCCAGTAAGGAGATATGTTGAATGATGAGTATTTTTTTAACAACATAATGTAGAAGACTCATTGTCTGAAGACGAACAGCACATACAAGTCCTGTGCAAAGTAGTTTCGTCTTGTTACTTAATGTAAAATAGACCAACTAAGAGAGCTGTAGGTAGATAACTTAAAACTAATAATGGGTTAAATTGGGGTTCAGAGGATTGATTGTTTAAACCCAGATAAAGCAAACTAAGATGGGCTGCAAATGGCATGAATCTCGTTGACCTTTTTAGAGTTTTACAGATGTGGCATGAGGCGATTTACTGGGTGGACTCCATGCCCAAGGTGGACTGAATTTGATTCTATTTTATCGACACAAATCTTAGATAAACTACAGATTAGTTCAAGACCCATCAAAATCCATTCCTAAATAACAATAATATCATTACGCATCATTTGTAGGTGCAAATAATGCAATTAGAGGAAAACAAAGAAAGGAGAACTGGGAGGATAGAGCGGAAGAAAGTTGAGGGAACACAAGAGACGGCGACAACAGTAGAGTAGGGAAACTTGATTTAGCAAAAGTAACACCATTGACACCATTGTGATAAAAAAAGAGAGCAACTTTCAGAAGTATTGTGGTTAACTTTTGAAACCATAGTATATGGTTTTGGAGGTAATAAGAAATAGACCCACACCTATATAGAGAAGAGAACATGTACTATGAATAAGTTTTATATACTCATGACCTGAAACTAACACGTATAAACAATGGAAAGTTCATGCTATTTGAAGGTAGCCATACTTGCTTTGCAGCTTCTAGAAGTGACTCCCCACTTGGCCTCGTGTCCCTTCCCAATAATATCACAGCTGATGGCACTCCTTCAAGTGTTATGTTTTCCTTCATCACAAAATCATCAACCAACTGTTTTCCAAAAACAGACATGTTCATTCATCAACAAATGGAATGCACAAGACAAGCAAAGCAAAGTTCTCATAAATCCACGTAGTACCGCAAAATATCGATCTGAACTCTGACCACAAACCTATAGCCATTTTTCCAAAACCTAAACTAGTTACAGAATCCACAGACTACAGAAATAAATGCACTCCTATATTGCCATATACATGCACATTTATGCGATCAAGATCAACTTCATGTAATGGAGAGAGGTCCATTACACCCACAAGATTGTGGCAACACATCTTTGTACAAATAATGCACGTTCATGATATTGTCGCATTCACTGAAATGACCAACCAATCATAAATCTTTTAAACCTCAACCGACAAGCATCAATAAGCATCAAGATCATGCTACTCGTAGATGTGCAAATCTATCTTTGTATAGATGTACTACTCCATCATATAAAGCCAACACCCTATTTGGCTACTTAGATTAGAAGCTGATCACGCTATTCTCTGTTACAAAATTGTAGACAAAGCAAATCATTTTACCTCTTGAACTAAGTTATAATCTGAATAAAATTATAGGCGTAAATGTGAAAAGAAACACTACATAATCACCCACTTTCACAAACTGCTGCAGCTTTAGAATCCCTCACAATTGCAAGGCACTTCGCTTAGCACACAGAAGCATGCAAAAATGAGGAATCAACCATAAATTTGTAGGAGGTCCAAGGCTTATTTATTGGCCACAACCACAAAAATTGCCTTAAATGAAAGTATTTGGTACAAGATTTCCGCTCCAAATTGACACCAACTTCACTACTTCATATGACAATATTAAACACAAATCAGATCTCCAGTTTCTGTTTCCCGGTAATGGCCTCAATCCATTAGGTCTCAAGCAGAAGAAAGAACATATGCCGATCATGTTCTGCATCAATTGGATAAGGGCTCTTCTTCTCTTCCCTTAGCCAAAACACTAGAACGCCTCAATGTGATAGACCCCACTTGGAAAACTTCCAAAATTTTCATCCTAAAAAACTTTTTTTTCCATATATGCAATAGATTTTTAGTGTGTTATTTCGTATACCTATTTTTAATTGTATATTAGCTTTTGTTAATGTATCTTACGATACGCGCTACATATCCTGATACATTGATAAATTGAGAGAAACGAGACACGATACATATCCCAATTTGAAAACATGATTAGCATGATATTTTTGCTTCTAAGAGCACGTTCACCTGTCAGCGCCAAAATGACCTTCCAAAGCTATTTTGGCTTGCTAAAGCGTCAAGGCGCCCAAAAACAGCAATTTGGCTTGCTACATACAGCGTCAAGGCGCCCAAAAAACAGCAATGTTACTGGACCAGTTTGGTTCCATTTTGGCACAATCATTGAATATAAACTCATTCATTTGTCAATGCAAATCAATGACGAGGGAGAAATGGCTATGGTCATCTTTGGTGCCAAATTTGGTATCAAAGATGGCATTTACATTTTATTGGCATCAACGAATGAGTGGAACTGAATTTTACCAAAAGAATTGTCAAATTATGAATTTGGCACCCAAAATGGCAATGGGTAAGTTGTTACCTACACAATGCCCGGCTGCCCCGGAATTAGTCGAGGTGCGCGCAAACTGGCCTGGACATCCGGTTATTATTATAAAAAAAAAAGTGTGTGATAAGCATAGGGGCTTAATTGTAATCATATCATGTATTCAGGGCTTATTGTGCAATATTGTAATTGTAGTCGTGTCAGTCGGTTATTCTGTTAGGAAGATATAAGGAGGACTGGTGTAGAAGAGCGGGGTATGCGAGTTGTTGTTTCTCTTTCTCTCTGTCTCTTGTAATCTCTCTCCATTCTCCCTCTGTAATTCTTTCCCAAATCAATAATAAGAGTCCGATTGTCCCAATTCTTGGTTACTTTTCACTAGTAAGGTCTATCAGTGGTATCAGAGCCCTAATCCTTTGACTGTGGGCGATCAGAATCATGGCCGAAACTCGTGCGCAAGAGATCAAACGTTTGGAAGAATCTATTCGGAAATTGGCAGATGCAACCAACGACTCCATTCAACGGCTGACTGATGTTACGGATCGTCAAGCGGCAGCTATGGATGGGTTCAAAGATACGATGGATGGGATCAAGAATCTGATCACCACTCTGAATTCGAAGTATGAGCAGATTCACGACAAGGTATCCTCGTCTTCTTCATCTCCATTACTACCAAACCCTCATCTGAGTCCAGGACATTTGAGAATCTTCCAACCCAAATTAGATTTTCCTAAATTTTTTGGGCAAGATCCAGAGGCATGGATTTATAAATGTGAAAAGTATTTTGATTTGAATGTTATTGACGAAAATCAGAAGTTACGCCTAGCTTCTCTTCACATGGAGGATAAGGCCATGCACTGGTATAGGTGGTTTGAGAAATCTCATAATATGCGTACTTGGAAGGAGTTTTCTAGGGTTTTACTCCTTAGGTTTGGGGATAATGTTTTCCACGATGCTGTTGGGCAATTGACTAAGCTTAAACAATGGGGGACTGTTAAGGAATACCAAGAGAGATTTGAAGAATTGGCAAACAAAACTACGGGCCTTACAGAAGATTTTTTCATAAGCTGCTTTGTTAGTGGTTTAAAGGACAAAATACAAGGGGGTGTCAAAATGTTTCAACCAATAACCATTTCCCAAGCAATGGGGTTAGCCCAACTTCAGGAAGAAACTGTGGACGCTATGAACAAGAAAAACAAGGGTTTTCTAAGAATTCCCACAAACCCTACCCCATTGTCACAGAAAATACAGAACCCTTTAACCAAGACTATTGAGGCAGTTGGAGTGGTTAAGAGACTGACTCCAAAAGATTTTGATGAAAAGTGAGCCAAAGGGTTATGTTTTGGATGTGATGAGAAGTATTACAAGGGGCATGTATGCAAAAAGAAGCAACTTTTTATGATAGCAGCTGAGGATGAAGAGGATGAATTTCTGGAAGCTCCGCAGGAGTTAGTCCAGGATGACAGCCACGAGGAATTCCAAATTTCCGTACATGCTTTATCAAGGGTGCAGTCTTATTGTACTATGCGAGTCAAAGGGTTCATAAAGAAGGTTGAGGTGAGCATACTTGTAGATTCTGGCAGCACACATAACTTCTTGGACCCTAGAGTGGCTAAAAAGACAGGTGTTAGGGTCTTACCAACCAACCCTTTGGCAGTTGTGGTGGCAGATGGAACTAAAATCAGTAGTAAGGCTATGGTAAAAGACTTGCAGTGGAATGTACAGGGAATTGATTTCATCTCCGAAGTAAGATTGCTGCCTTTAGGAGGTTGTGATATGGTATTGGGGGTTCAGTGGTTATCGACTCTTGGACCAGTATTATGGGATTTTCAGAACCTTCAAATGCAGTTTTCTGTTTCAGGGCAGAAGTTGTTAAAAGGGGACAGCACTACAGAGGTTCAGCTGGTGGATGTAAAGAAGATGCAGCAGTTGATCAACAAAAAGACCCCAGGTGTGTTGGCTCAAATGTGTAGTATACAAGCTGTCCAAACTACTGAGGTACCTTCCGATTTACTTACCATTTTGCATGAATATGAGGATATTTTTCAATGTTCTAAATGGCGCTTGGCGGTAGTCGGGCGGAGACCCACCTCCAAGCGCCAAGCCTCCTAGGCGGCGCCAAGCAATTCGGCGGATTTTTTTTTTTTAAACAAATCATTATCCAATCAAACTATATTCCATGTATCCATAATGCAAGTTCAAATTTCAAAGTACAAACCCAAATGAAATTAAGTGGTAGCAACTAGCAAATAAGTTGAATAAAACAGTAAGTAGAAATAACCATAATGCAAAGTTTAGAATTCAAACTTCAAAGTACAAACCCAAATGAAATTAAGTAGTAGCAACTAGCAAATAAGTTGAATAAGACAATAAGTAGAAATAAACGAGATCGGAGATCCCTAATCCCAAGTTCAAAGTTCATCTCCTAATGCCAAGTTCAAAGTTGAATAAGCAATTCGGCTAGGGCTCGTTCTTCACTTCTTGTTCTTCGTTCGATCGACTGGAGTGAGTGAGAAATGAGAATGTGTGTGGGTTGTAATTATGTAATTGTTATATATATATACACACACAGTCAGTCTCAAATGATTTTGTTGAAATTACGTAATTAGTCCTTTTAGTTTAATACTATACATTTTAGGCCTCCAAAGGCGCCAACGCCGCCGCCAAAGGCCTCCAAAGGCGCCAACGACGCCGCCAAGGCCGCCGCCAAACACTGCCAAACCTCCCTGGGCGCCAAATCAAACGCCAAGAGGTATTGGCGTGGCGGCGGGGTACCTTCAAGCGCCTAGGCGGCCTCGGCGGCCGCCATTTAGAACACTGATATTTTTAAGGAACCCAAGGGGTTGCCTCCCTTTAGAGCTCATGACCATCAGATTCCTCTTAAGGTTGGTTCTCAACCTCCTAGCATCAGACCTTATCGTTACCCTTACATACAGAAAAATGAAATAGAGAAGATAGTTACAGAAATGATAGCCACAGGAGTTATAAGGCACAGTGTTTCCCCATTTTCTTCACCAGTTTTATTTGTCAAAAAGAAGGACAATACATGGCGAATGTGTGTGGACTATAGAGCTTTGAACAAGAATACAATCAAGGATAAGTTTCCAATTCCAATTATTGATGAGTTATTGGATGAATTGCATGGGGCTGCATATTTTTCTAAGTTGGATCTGAGATCAGGTTACCACCAAATTAGAATGAACCCTAATGATGTAGAAAAGACAGCTTTTCGTACACATGAAGGTCATTATGAATTCTTGGTCATGCCATTTGGTTTGACAAATGCACCTTCAAGTTTTCAGAGCCTCATGAATGATGTGTTCAAGCCTTTCTTGAGGAAATTTGTGCTTGTTTTCTTTGATGACATACTCGTTTTCAGGACCACTTATACCACGTTTCACTTACCCTGGCCAAATTAAGAGAACATCTGTTGTTTGCCAAAATGTCCAAGTGTGCTTTTGGTCAACAACAAGTGGAATACTTGGGACATGTGATCAATGCTCAGGGGGTGGCTGCAGATCCTACTAAGATTGAAGGCATGATTAATTGGCCTAGACCTCAGTCAGTTAAGGGTCTCAGGGGGTTCCTTGGATTAATTGGCTATTATAGAAGATTTATCAAAGATTATGGTAAAATTTGTCAACCTCTAAACTTGCTACTTAGAAAAGATGCTTATTGTTGGACTAGTGAGGCTGAAGCTGCTTTTAATCAACTCAAAATAGCAATGTCCACAGCTCCAGTTTTGGTATTGCCAGATTATACTAAACCCTTTGTGTTGGAATGTGATGCCTCTGGTAAGGGTATTGGGGCTGTATTAATGCAGGAGGGAAAACCAATAGCTTATTTCAGCAAAGCTTTATCATCTACCAGTTTGGGGTTATCTACTTATGAGAAGGAGTTGTTAGCTGTGGTCATGTCTGTTACTAAGTGGAGGCATTATCTGTTGGGCAGACAGTTTATCATTAAAACAGATCACCAAAGTTTGAAATTCTTGTTGGAACAAAGGGTCACTACTTTAATGCAACAAAAATGGCTGTCTAAACTCATGGGGTTCGACTATGAGATCATCTATAAGTCGGGAAAATCCAATGTTGCAGCTGATGCCTTATCCAGAGTTGAGGGGGAACTTCAATTAGTTTCAGAAAATCAAGGAACAATAGCAGCATTGACAGTGGTTTTGTGTCACTGGGTAAAGGAACTCCAAGACAGTTGGATACAAGATCAGGAGTTACAAAAGTTATTGGGAGAACTGCAACAAAATCCTGCCAGTCATCCCCCTTTCTCTTGGCAACATCAGATGCTCTACTACAACTCCAGGTTGGTGGTTGGAAACAATGCTTCCCTTAGGCTCAAACTCATTCAAGAACATCATGCTAGTCCAATAGGGGGACATTCAGGAGGAGAGAGAACTTATCAAAGGATAAAGCAAGCTTTTTATTGGAAGGGTCTGAAGCAAGCTGTACTCAAATTTGTGGCAAAATGTGATGTTTGTCAAAGACATAAGAATGAAACCGTGGCATCCCCTGGGTTACTCCAACCTCTGCCAGTTCCTGAGAGGTTATGGAGTGATATCTCCATGGATTTTATAGAGGGCTTACCTAATTCTTCAGCAAAATCTGTGATATTTGTGGTGGTTGACAGATTGAGTAAATATGCTCATTTTATTGCCCTTGCTCACCCTTTTACTGCTACTACAGTTGCACAAGTTTTCCTGGATAACGTTTTTAAGCTTCACGGTATGCCAAGTTCTATTGTGTCAGATAGAGATAAAAATTTTACTAGTACCTTTTGGAGCGAATTGTTTCGACTGCAAGGTACTTCTTTAAACATGAGCACAGCCTACCATCCACAATCTGATGGCCAGACTGAGGTAGTGAATAGGTGTGTGGAAAATTACTTGAGATGCCTGTCTAGTGATCGACCTACAGCTTGGACAAAATGGCTTCCTTTGGCTGAGTGGTGGTATAATACCACCTTCCATATTTCTACTGGCATCACTCCTTATGAGACCTTGTATGGTCAATCACCTCCAACTTTGGTACATTATGCTCCTGGGGGTACTGCAGTTGCAGCTGCTGAACATTTATTGCAAGATCGTGACACTATCCTCAAACTCCTCAAAGAACATTTGGCTATTTCACAACATAGGATGAAACAAATTGCAGACAAACATAGATCAGAGAGGGCTTTTGATGTAGGTGATTGGGTATTCCTTAAGCTTCAGCCTTTCAGGCAGGTGATGGTGGCTTTTCGCAAAAATGCTAAGCTAGCTCCAAAATACTTTGGTCCATATCAGATTACACAAAAGGTAGGACCGGTTGCTTACAAACTGGATTTACCTCCTCCTTCTAAGATTCATCTGGTGTTTCATGTCTCATTGTTAAAAAAGAAGTTAGGCAATGGAGTGGTAGTTCAAACAGAGTTGCCCCTTACTGGAGTGGTAGTTCAAACAGAGTTGCCCCTTACTGGGGAAGATGGTCAACTGCAGTTGGAACCCATTGCTATTTTGGACAGGAAATTGGTTAACAGAAACAATCGGCCACACACTTTGGTTTTGGTTCAGTGGTCCAACTCTATTCCGGAAGATGCCACTTGGGAGACTTGGCATGACTTGCATCAACGGTTTCCTCATTTTCAACCTTGAGGACAAGGTTGTTTTTAAGGGGTAGTAATGATAAGCGTAGGGGCTTAATTGTAATCATAGCATGTATTCAGGGCTTATTGTGCAATATTGTAATTGTAGTCGTGTCAGTCGGTTATTCTGTTAGGAAGATATAAGGAGGACTGGTGTAGAAGAGCGGGGTATGCGAGTTGTTGTTTCTCTTTCTCTCTTGTAATCTCTCTCCATTCTTCCTCTGTAATTCTTTCCCAAATCAATAATAAGAGTCCGATTGTCCCAATTCTTGGTTACTTTTCACTAGTAAGGTCTATCAGTGTGATAGGGGAAGGAGGGAAACCTGGACGAGATGTAGAGAATCGGGGACGTTTGCGAGAGCATCGGCGAAGGGCTCCCAGGCCTGAGTCAACATACCCCCACTCGGATCAGCGATTTTGACACCATCGTCAGATACTTTGTTATGTGAAGCAGTGATCATCAAACCAATCACCGACTGCGTTTTCAGAGACCTCAAAGCCGCCAGTATCCCGACCCTAAACACCGTTGACTGGAGGATCGAAGCGTCGTCTCTGAACCCCGCCGTTCCGTACGATAGCTTCACTCCTGTAGAAAAACAGAAAGATACGAAATTAGAGATTTATACGCAATGTGCGGTGATTCGAGAGTGAGTGAGATGTGGACCTGGAGGTGGGGGGAAGCGAGAGGAAGAGTCGAGGAGGATCGATCGTTGTTTCTCGTTCATCTTTCTTTCTTCTTCTTCTTCTCCTGGAGATCGGACGAGGGACACTGAGAGTGAGAGAATTCCAAAATTATGCTGTGGTTTTGTTCGCGGACGTATTTTGTGTACACAGGATTCCAAAATTAATCTGTTAGGAACTTGGGAATGGGAGGAGAAAGGAAAGAAAAATAATGAAGAGAGAATTCAGAGCGGACCGCTGCTATTTGCAGCCAAATTCGATTGATCGTTCTCTGGTATCCCTTAGGAACGGGACGGAGAAGAAGAAGAAAACAATGGGGCGTGCTATTTGCAACCATAAAATCCTAATCGGAGTAGATTGTTCTAAGCCTAGCTCACAAATCTTATAACAATTTTCTAAATGCAACCTAACAAATATTCATAAATTTCCAAAAATACCCTCTCCTTCCCCCTTCTCTCTCCTGGTTCTCTTTCTCTTCACCGCCGAAACAAAACCCCCACACCCACCACCACCACACCTCCATAACCGCCGCCGTCACCACAGCTCCGTCTCCCTCACTTCCACTCATCTGCCCCTCTCTCTCTCTCTCTCTCTCAACATCTCTGGTCAACTCAAGACAAACCCACAACTCCACCCAACTAATTCGTTGCTAAAACAATTGATTCAAAAAATCAGGAGGAAGAAAGTTAATTGAAAAAATTTGTTCCAAATATAGTACTTCCTTCTTTTTTTTTTTTTCTCCAGATGGAATGAAAAGGTCATGGAGGTATTAGTTCTTCTACCGCTTTCGTTCGTTTGTATGTAGCATTGTTAGGTACTTTGGGAATTTCTCTGGTGATGGAACAAGAACAGGGTAACTAAAGCTGTAGATGCCCAGGTTTAGTAAGCAACCTCTTCTCTTCAACTCTTAGACAATTTCGGATTTTAGAACTTGAAAATGGTTACAAATTTCAGATTCTAATACGTGAACACTTTATAACGACGCATCTTGATGTCTTTTTATTTTATTTTAAGTAGATTCTGACTGTTAAAAATGTAAAAAACGCAAATTCCGAATGTGTCATGCTCCGTATAACGCATTCATGAAATGCGCGACTAACATCACGCATTTGTTGATGCGCGATGGTACTGGGTTCGTCGGCAAGGAGTGAATCACTGAATCGAGAGTTGCGAGGGTTTTTCTCGCTGAATTCAGGGGGTCCACATAGAGGAAGGAAAGCCTTATGTCGAGTTTTAGACGGGAATTCCCGAGTCTGGGCCATTATTTTTGGTTGAGAACAGCGAGAGCAGAGTATTGATTGGATTCGAGGAGATTATTATTGGGTCTGGAGGTTCGAGTTTGAAGAATTTTTTCAAAACGCACAAAGATATATTCTTGAGTTTTATAACTTCGCCGCCGTGGGGCACCGGTCCAGCGGGCGGAATGAAGTCTTAGGGCGGGGGGACGAATCTGTGGAGTTTGGTGGTGGAGTGGTTGTCTCTGATCGGAAGAGAGGGTGGAGCCGTGGAGGTGGGTTGAATGTGGAAGAAGAAGAGATGGATCTATCCTAAAACGACGTCATTTCAATGGGGGTGTTTTTGACCATTTTTAAAAGGGCATTTTTGTCCGAAAAGTATTAATTTTAGCACGGGCTACGCTTAGGAAATTTGTGGTTGCAAATAGTCTGACCCAAAACAATTGGGATGTTTCTCCGTTAGAATTCTATCCACTAAAACACCGTCGTTTTGTTTAGACTCAAGAAGGGTTGTTGTGGACCATTGCATCTCCTCATTTATGTTTTTTTACAGCTCCCTAGAAAATCCTCACAAGATTCTAGCAGGTCATAGAGGGTCCGGATCCGAATTGTTGGGTTTGGTTATTTTGTGGACTCTCATAATTGATGTAGAGACTTGAATTTATACATTGTACTTCATATATAATGTAATGATCTCTTTTGTCGATTGAAAAAAAAAAAGCTTGTTTGTTTTTGTTTTTATGTATTAAATTGACTATGGCAATATAATTCAGTTAACAATAAGAAATACCCCCCTCCATCCCTTAGTTTTTTTTTAAAGAAAAAGTTAATTGATAAAAATGTAATTATGAGGTCTCCATAAAAGTCAATTATGAAAAATTAGAATGGGTAAAGTATAATGCTGATATTTCCATAATAAGTTGAATTTATGAAGTTTGACACTTTAAAAAGGGATGAAGAGAGTATATTACAAAGTCGAATTAGCAACTTATGAATGTGATTTTGAAAAGAAAAAAAAAAACTTATGAATATGATACTGCATAATTGATGGTATTACCAATCATGCAGTGCCAAATTAGCACGTGTTGTCTGTCACACTCTCGATTTTCAACATAATTATAAAGGATTTTCATAAATAAAACCTCACAATAATCCGTACAATACCCCAAAAGAGTTTAACATTTTCATCCCACAATTACACTTCATCCTCCAAAAGTATCCAAAAAATTACATCCTTGGCTCCGAGGCCCAAATTAACATAAGTACCAAATATTCAGAAGTTAAGGGTTTACAACACTTTTAAGTCAAAAGAATCATCAAATGAAGTTACAAATACATCTTCCAAAAGTAGATTTACAAAGATGACTAAGTAACTTCTTTAGGTTAGCTTTCAAAACCATGTCCACACCCAAGCACTCGAAGCATGCAACTACTGCACCGAGTTAGTACCTAAAAATGATGTAAGGTTTGAGCTACACTAGCCCAGTAGAAAGCCCTAATCTATCAATGTATGCATATGAAATGTGAGGAATGATCACAAGATGGACAATGGCAACAAGATTCGCTGAGTGGACAATAATAGCAATCTAGAAAACCAACGTTTCATTTTCAGAACCAATCATGTGTCCCAATGAATGACTTTTGAAAGCACCATGTATCCAAATGTGTCTCGTATAAGTGTCATGAGCCGAAACTCCTGCCGGGCCAGTTAAAGGACTCCGATGTCTTCTGCCAGGCACCTTACCCAAAGGGAGGTCCTGAAGTATCAAATACGAGCGTATAGCTCCTGCCGGGCCAATTAAAGGACCCCGATGTCCTCTGTCAGGCACTCACCCGTCGATGAGTCCTGAATGTTCTCGTTGTGTTCGTAAAGTTCCAAAATCCTTTTACCGTCATGATAGTACCATTCAAATGCAACTTTGATATATATATATATATATATGAAGTGATTTTTGTGAAATCATGTCCGATTGAGTATTCAAATCATGGAAACGTTTGATGAGATCATTGAGTACGAGTAATCGAGTTGAGAGTCATTCGGGAGGTGTTTGAGTAGGTTAGAAATGATTGGAAACCAAAACGGTGAAGTACGAAGCAAAACAATGAAAACTGGGGATAAGCAACAGGTATCGATACCTAGCACAAAGGTATCGATACCATTTGGCCAAAAAGGATTCCAGACGCAAGTGTATCGATAACAAGGACAAATGTTATCGATAACAAATGATTTTTCTGGGTTTTGGAGCACAATGGTATCGATAACAACACAAATGTTATCGATAACAATTCATTTCGGGCAGACTTTCTGCAAATTTTCATGGGTTCAACGACAACAACAACCTCAACAACAACAACAACGATCAATGGCACAAATCAAGCTACAAGAAACAAGTCATAAACATATATTGAAAGTTAGAACTCCCTATCTCAAGATTGAAGAATAAAATCGAAAGATTTCTCCAAGCCCTAGCTCCAACTTGAAAATCGAAAAGAATACACCTCCACCAAGCTCAAACCAGTGAAATACGGACTGAAATACGCGAAGGGGTGAAGGATTTGAGGTTGTTTTATGTGGGTTTTGGATGGTTTGGGTGGAATTTGAGTGAGAGTGAGAGTAAGAGAGGGAGCCGAGAGAGAAGAGAGAAGAACGGGAGATGGAGAGTGAGGAAAGGGAGAAATTTATTCCCTATACACACACACACACATGTGTTATACACTACACACACATCACCCATTTACTCCTCAATTATAACATTTTAACACATTAGCCCCAAATCTCAATATTCCAAATCAATTTCCTCCTTTTATTTCTTATAAAACATTTAAATCAATTTTATGAATTTACAGGTCCTTACACCATACCCTCCTTAAAGAAATTTCGTTCTCGAAATTTAAATAACCGTGCCATGCTAACTAACATGTGCCTCATGAATGCATATAACTATCTGTAGACACCTCCCAAGCGGGGCATCGCCATACAGATTGATCATGTTTGTTTGTTCGATTGGTTGCTTGCTTCGTAAACCAAAATCATGGACATTCCCATGGCTAGGAACATCGCCACATGATAGCGGTTATCATCAAAACAGAGTCGCCACCCAGTTTATTAAAACTGGGAAAACAGATAGAGATTCTGGACACGGGAGCCAAAAGTACAATGAGGGGAAGGTGTTAGGCACCCCTCTTTATCCAGTCGTGAGACTGGCCCATAATTGTTCAACATAAGACCTGTACACACTTTGTTTAATTCTAACACGTAATTTGTTTTTAACCTTTAAGCAGTAAAGGGTGAGCCAATGCGATAAATAAGGCATGCATCAAGAAAGCAGAACAAAACAAAGTTGTCCCAGGGTAATGGATCCCACGGCCGGTGAATGGATGTCACGGCCGAGGGATCCTCCTGGTTTGATGTACTGGATGAAGGATCGAAGCCCCGGTCGATGTTCTTCCTCACACCAGACTATGCGATTAACAGATAATCAGAAAGCTATGATCAAGTATAAGAGCGATAAATAAAACGAACCAGAGGCCGTTGGGCCTCACCACCTTGATCCCTCAGTTGCTTGATTGCTTCGGATTTGATTGTGATTGACTGATTGCTTGATTGAAAACCCTAGGGTTAGGGTTTGAACTTCGGGGTTTGATCACTGGATTGACGGCTACCTTCGGGGGGTTAGGGCTTTTGAAGAGGGGGATTGAGAGAGTATTTTGGCAGAGTTTCGTGGCTTGAGAGAGTGTATTCTCTGATGAATTTCGTGTGTATATTTTCGGAGTCCAAAGGCCCTTTATATAGGCAATTGGTGACTCACTCCGGCCAATCAAAGCACGCGATTGCAATTGCAATACAATGCAAACTCTACGTCGTAATCTCTGAACGTGGCCCGAACGCATCGGAGAGGTAGTGTAGTTGGATCAAACAATCGACAGAACGTTCAAGAGTCTGGAAAAAGGTCGATCTGGCGGCCGAGTAATAGAACACACGGCCGAGGAATGGATGTCTCGGCCGAAGGATAGATCTTGCGGCCGAGGGATTGATCTCTCAGGGAGATTTTGCTAGCAACAGGTTGTTCGGGTGAGGGAATGATGTTAAGGCCGTGAGATCGATGTTACGGCCGACAGATGGATTCTCCTAGGCTTCTGTATTTTCTGTCTGAAAGGCTGTATGGCTCTGAATTGGGTCCTCTAAGTGGCTCAAAGTTCTTACCGAAAGTCCTAAGGTTCTCAAGAAGGCAATCAGCAATCACTGTATCCATTTTATCATCTGGATGGTCCCAAGGTGGGACTTGAAATAATTGTTAGGCCAAATTGGGGTGTCTACACTATCATGATCTTCAACATTATGCAGCAAGTCGAATAACATGAAACTTCGATATTTAAACACTCACATTGACTTATTCCAGAAATAGGAGCGGATACTTCTCGCTAACCTCATCTTCTCGTTCCCAAGTAGACTCCTCGCCTCCCTGACTCTTCCACAATACTCGCACTAGTGGTATCATCTTACCCCTCAACACTTGGTCACGCGTATCCAAGATACGTATCGGCTCTTCCCCGTAAGATGCATCGGCCTCCAATTCAAGTTCGGACCACTCTAACATATGCGACAGATCCGGTTCGTACTTCCTCAACATAGATACCTGAAATACATCGTGCACATTCGATAATCTCGGCGGCAAAGCTAGACGGTACGCAACCTCCCCAATTTTCTCAATAATGTCGAACGGACCAATATGACGAGGTGAAAGCTTTCCTTTCTTCCCAAAACATGGCAAGCCTCGATGTGGCGATACTCTAAGAAGCACGTGATCTCCCACTTCAAATGCTAATGGACGACGACGATGATCGGCATAGCTCTTTTGTTGGCTTTGAGAGGTTAGTAACCTTTGGCGAATCACCTTGACTTGTTCAGTTGTTCTCTTTTGAGCCTCTAAAAGTCGTTGGCGAATCAATTTCATGCTCTCGGTGGTTTCCTTGATCATATTCGGCCCCACTAACGTAGCCTCTCCCAATTCGGTCCAACACACGGGCAATCAACACGGTCTCCCATACAAGGCCTCATACGGTGCCATCTCGATACTCGATTGATAACTATTGTTGTATGCGAATTCGACTAACAGTAGGTGATCTTCCCAATTACCCCGAAAATCCATAACTCAAGCCCGAAGCATATCTTCCAAAATCTGAATCGTTCGCTCGGACTGACCATCGGTTTGTGGGTGATAAGCGGTGCTAAACAAGAGATTCGTCCCGAAAGCGGCCTGCAAACCTTGCCAAAAACGTGCGGTGAACCTCGAATCTTGGTCGGACACAATAGATACGGGGATCCCATGAAGTCGAATAATCTTCCGAATATACAAACGACTAAGCGTTTCCACGGAATCGGTAACATGGATAGGTAGAAAGTGAGCGGTCTTGGTAAAACGGTCCACGATAACCCAAATGGCATCATACCCCCTCGGCGATCTTGGCAAACCCGTAATAAAATCCATCGTCACATTCTCCCATTTCCACTCGGCCACCGGTAACGGTTGTAGTTCTCCCGCGGGTCGTTGATGTTCGGCTTTTACTTGTTGACACGTCAGACACTTGGACACAAAGATCACAACATCTCTCTTCATCCCAGGCCACCAAAATTGCCTAAGCAAGTCATGATACATCTTCGTTCCTCCCGGATGAACGGCTAACGGTGAATGGTGAAACTCTCGTAAGATTTCCTCCCGACACGAAACGGGTATGAATAACTTCCCTTGATAACGTAAACTTCAGTCGGCGTGAATCATCCACCCATCTCGAGCATTCCCGCTAAGGAATTTGGTACAAAGTTCCTCCGCTTCTCCATCGTTTTGTTGAGCTTCTACTACTCGTGCCGATAAGGTCGATTGGACAGTGAGATTGCACAATGTAACCCCTTCTTGAATTTCCTCGAAGTGCAAAGCATAATGACCTAAATCGTTCACCATCTTCCACTCATGTATGGCTAAGCTCGCTATGTGTCGGTTTTCTACTCAACGCATTCGCCACGACGTTCGCCTTACCCGGATGATAATGCAATTCAAAGTCATAATCCTCTAAGTGTTCCATCCAACGACGTTGACGAAAATTAAGCTCCTTTTGGGAAAAGAGGTACTTTAGGCTCTTATGATCGGAAAAGACTTCAAATCTCTCACCATAAAGGTAGTGACGCCAACTCTTCAAAGCAAAAACGACGGCCGCGAGTTCTAAGTCATGAGTTGGATAGTTTCACTCGTGAGTTTTTAATTGTCTCGATCCATACGCCACTACTCGTCCGCTTGCATCAATATGCACCCCAATTCTTCCTTAGACGCATCACAGTATACGGAGTAGCCAACTCCATGTTTAGGCACAATCAAGACTGGCGCGGTAGTCAATCGCCTCTTCAATTCCTCAAAAGCCGTCTCACACGAATCACTCCAAACGAAATGAGTCCCCTTACGAGTTAGTCTAGTCATTGGTGCCGCTAGACGAGAAAAGTCAAGAACAAAACGGCGGTAGTACCCGGCCAACCCCAAAAAGCTTTGAATCTCAAACATGTTCTTCGGTCGTTGCCAGTTCATAATGGATTCTATCTTCCCCGGATCAACGGACACCCCACCTTTCGAAACCACGTGACCTAGAAATTTGACCTCGGGTAACCAAAACTCACACTTACTAAGCTTGGCGTATAAACGGTGTTCCCTCAAGAGTTCAAGAACGATGGTAAGATGAATTTGGTGTTCCTCCTCCGTGGATGAATAAATAAGAATGTCGTCGACGATTACAACAACGAAATGATCGAGGTAAGCACGAAAGATACGATTCATCAAATCCATGAAGGTAGCCGGAGCGTTCGTCAAACCGAATGGCATCACAACGAATTCGTAGTGATCGTAGCGAGTACGGAAAACGGTTTTAGGAATATCCTCTCTACGAACCCTTAATTGATGATAACCGGACCTCAAGTTGATTTTGGAAAAGCAAGTCGCACCTCGGAGTTGATCAAATAAGTCGTCGATTCTAGGCATGGGATACTTATTCTTAACGGTCACACGGTTGAGCTTACGATAATCGATACACAAATGGAGTGAACCATCCTTCTTTTGGGCAAATAAAGCCGGTGCTCCCCACGGTGATGTGCTAGGACGAATAAACCCCAAATTTTCTAACTCCTGTAGTTGAACTTTCAACTCTCTAAGCTCGGCGGGTGCAAAACGATAAGGAGGAATCAATATAGGAGCGGTTCTTGAAAGCAAGTCTATCGTGAACTCGATTTCTCTATTGGGAGGCAAACCGGGTAACTCTTCTGGAAATACATCGGGAAACTCACGAACTACTAGAGGTAACTCCCCGTGTGTAGATATATCCTCATCTCACGTCAAACTCGCCAACATAAGATAAATAGACTCTCTTTCCCGAGACCCACACAGATACGGTGCTAACGGTTCCCGACGCTCCCCATGGAATTCGAAACAAACACCCTCAGGCGGACATATGCGAACACGACGCTTGAAACAATCGATCGTAGCGTGAAACGTAGACAACCAATCCATCCCCAAAATGAGGTTGAACCCCGACATATCCAGCACGATAAAGTCAAAGACAAATCGATGGTCACAAATAACGAGCTCACAATCTTTACAGATACGACTCAGAGATGACTTTCCCCCTAATGGTGTCTCGACAAACAACGACGAATCAAGATTCTTGGCGTCCAACTCCAATGCATACACAAATGACGCAGCATTGAAAGAATGTGATGCTCCAGAATCAAAGAGTACTCTAGCAAAAGAGTTGAATAGAAAAAAAGTACCCCTTATAACTGATGTCTCTGGAGCCTGAGAAACAGAAGGTGAAGCATTCGAGTTGATGTTGAAAACACGTCCCTGGGTACCCTGACCCTGCACAAAGCCTCCCCTCTGATTGGAACCTTAAGAAGGTGCGGATGAACTCACTCCCTGATCAACCTCAGAACTTTGAACCGATGATGTTTGGCGAAAATGAGGCTGCTGCTGCCTCTGAGCACCTCTGAAAGATTGCTGACCAGTACCACGCCCTGCCCTAGGTTGCTGCACCGAGCCCGACTCACTACGCGCTCCCGCCCCTTGAGGGCAACTCCAAGCAAGATGATCCGTCTTGCCGCAATTATAGCATGCCTTAAGAAGCTGTGGACACTGAGTACGGATGTGTCCGGGTTGATTACACTTGTAGCACACAGTCGGAGGTCTAAACGAAGCACCCCGAGTTCCCGAAGAAGTAGGCACCTTAAAGTTGGATTGATTAGATGGCTATTGAGATGGCTCCCTCTGTTTCTTCTGCCCTTGGCTCCCAAAACTACCTGAAGAAGAACTCAAACTCCCCACTGGTTTCCTTGGTTCCCAAGCCCTTGCATTCCTTTGAGCCTCCTTTGGAATCTTAATGCTCCTTGCACACTCCATAACTTCGGAAAACTTCGTCTTACGCTGGACTATCACTATTCTCCTCACAGTGTTATGCAACCCCTTCTCAAACCGTTGACACTTCCTCTCCTCCGTCGCCACCAACTTCGGAGCAAAACGAGATAAGGACTGAAACTTCTTCATGTACTCTGAGACCGTCATATTACCCTATTCCAGTTTCTCAAATTGATCCCTCAAATTCTCACGTGAAGTCTCTAGAAAGTACTGCTCCTCAAAGAGTACTTCAAACTCAGCCCATGTCAAATTCTCAACGTTCGGTTCGTTTACTTGAGCTGCGGTCCTTGCCACCCTCCTCGCATCCTTCCTGCTTTCCAGGACGGATTCCCACCATTAATTGGCCTCCCCAACTAATTGAACGGCCACGATACCCACTCTGATATTATCTTCAGTGATGTTGAGAGCTCTAAAAAGTTTGCGGATTTGAGCTAACCAATGGTCGGCTACCAAAGGGTCGCTACTAGTCCCATCAAACACCGAAGGATTCCTACGGCTAAACTTCCTTATTGCTACCATAGCGCGATCCTCGACATTCTCTCTAGGAGCTTGGTTCAAAAGATTTACAGCTGTAAGTGCTGCGACGAGATCCCTAGGAAATTGAGTCTGATTAGGAGGTACTTGTAGACAGCCCAATTTGGACCTATTACTTATCCTTAATTTGTGGCCTCGAGGCTCCCCGATGATGAAACGGAATCAAAACAGGTCTTGGACAAACTTGGACGATGCTTCTCGGACTTTTTCAAAACCAAAACTCTTTTTTTCCCGGCACCCTGAGGGTAAAATTGGCACACATTTTAGCATATAAAATATATTTGAATGAAACCAATTGGGTTAGAAATAGGACTTAACGAGCTTTCCAATGCTTTGAAAAACACCCAAAACCGAGTTCGGGAGTGACCGTGGCGCCCCGCTGAAGTTGGGCAGTCACTCCCAAGCGCTCGGGACCACTCCCAAGCGCTCAGGAGTGCCACTCTAGAGCGCTTGGGAGTGCTGACAGACCAATGCATGTTGAGCTTGACCTTTTTCAGACCTTTTTCAGTCCATTCAACGTTCAAACCTGTCATGCAGAGGCCTGCCTGAGTATGCAGGTCTGACAGAGAATATCATCATGCCTTTTTTCCCCCCAAAACTATTTTCTCTTTATTTTTGATTTATTTTTCAAACTTCAAACCTATTTTCTCATCCCCTATATATATACCCCCATATTCTACCTTGTTAAAGACCACGAAAATTTGCTCCCTCTCAGTCCCCCATTTGCAGAAAACTTTGTTTCAAACACCCTCAAATATTTTTCAACTTCCACCTTCAAATAGTTTTCAAGGAAAATCCCAAAAATCACAAAAGCAAATGAGGTCTTAGACTTCATTTTTCTACTGTTTTTCAGCCCTTACTCAAGCTACCATACTCATCCAAGAAGTCTTGTTCAAGCACAAAAGGTATACAATTTCATTTTTGTACCTAAGCCTACTGTTTTTCCCTGTCTGAGGGGGATCAGTGGCTCATACCAGTTCCTCATACTGGTTGTGAGCAACCTGATCTCGGTTTAACAATAAAAGCAAAAGGTTAGAAGGAGTTTTCCAGTACACTGGAATCACTCCCGAGCGCTTGGGAGTGCTCCTGAGCGCTCGAGAGTACTGTTCTTCTGCTGTAACTTGTTTTTCCCCTTATATTGCTGTTCATACAAGTTTATGAGTACTGGGTGTTCACTGGTCCTTCCAGAGCCCAGTAGGGTTTATTTACAGTTGCAGGGAAGCAAGGTTTGAATGGTTAAGACCAGTTCTTAGCTGTTTAAACCTCTAGCTGAGCACGTCTGTACTTGTATTTCTTTGTGATTTTTCTGGCAGTACTAACATGTGAATATGTCTAGCGAAATTTGCAGGAGGTGTTGACTACACTCCCGAGCGCTCGAGAGTGATTCCAGTGACAGTTCATTCTGTTTACTTGCTTCATCATTCTATTGCACCCTGTACACTTTGCACATGCATGCACTGATATCTTTTGGTATTTG
The DNA here is from genome assembly GCA_018127125.1 of Rhododendron griersonianum. Lineage (NCBI taxonomy): Eukaryota > Viridiplantae > Streptophyta > Magnoliopsida > Ericales > Ericaceae > Rhododendron > Rhododendron griersonianum. The sequence goes on along the minus strand of CM030798.1, from coordinate 12,431,531 downwards.
TACATACGTGCTAATTGCTTAATGAAACAAAATATCTTCAAAATCCCATAAACATTTAGTAGGGACCGACATCGCGTCGGGTGAGAGGGGTGCCGTAAAACCCTTCCCCTCTCGTAACATGGCTTCCGAACCCTCAAAAACGATCTATGGTTTTCAAGTCAAATCAATCATTTTCAATCAAAACGATTTCTCGGATGGCGAACCACAAATCCGGGTGGCGACTCTTCAAACCATTTTTTTTCGAATCGATCCAAAGTTGAGGCGTGCGATTTTGATTGGGCCGCCCCGATCCACCCGGGGCTGTGGTAGCCCACAGTACTCCTGCACCTCGATCGACCCCAGCCCCCGGATTCCCACCTGGGTTCTCCCCGTGTTGACTAACCTCATCCTTGAGAGGTACCCCACGGCCACGACCACCCCGGGTTCCAGCCCCACCACGTCTAACACGCGTCCTCAGAGGCATCTTACTACATGATATAAGAAAGAGAAACTATTAACCACAGTACTATTACCATGAGGTCAAGCCCCAACTACCCAATACGGGTTAGCAACTCTACACCACTCTACAATATCTAAAAATGCAATGTCATGTAGTCATATGAATGTTAGTCACACAAGAATGCACAAGTTATGTTAGAAGGCGCGCAACATTTTGAACCCATGAGGTGAAATGCCTCCCCACGGTCTCTAGGTGTTCTAAACCTATGCTTTGATACCAAGTTGTCACACCCTCGATTTTCAACATAATTATAAAGGATTTTCAAAAATAAAACCTCACAATAATCCATACAATACCCCAAAAGAGTTTAACATTTCCATTCCACAATTACACTTCATCCTCCAAAAGTATCCAAAAGATTAAATCATTGGCTTCGAGGCCCAAATTAACATAAGTACCAAATATTCAGAAGTTAAGGGTTTACAACACTTTTAAGTCAAAAGAATCATCAAATGAAGTTACAAATACATCTTCCAAAAGTAGATTTACAAAGATGACTAAGTAACTTCTTCAGGTTAGCTTTCAAAACCATGTCCACGCCCAAGCACTCGAAGCATGCAACTACTGCACCGAGTTAGTACCTGAAAATGATGTAAGGTTTGAGCTACACTAGCCTAGTAGAAAGCTCTAATCTAACAATGTATGCATATGAAATGTGAGGAATGATCACAAGATGGACAATGGCAACAAGATTCGCTGAGTGGACAATAATAGCAATCCATAACCAACGTTTCATTTTCAGAACCAATCATGTTCCCAATGAATGACTTTTGAAAGCACCATGTATCCAAATGTGTCTCGTATAAGTGTCATGAGCCGAAGCTCCTGCCGGGCCAGTTAAAGGACCCCGATGTCCTCTGCCAGGCACCTTACCCAAAGGGAGGACCTGAAGTATCAAATACGAGCGTATAGCTCCTGCCGGGCCAATTAAAGGACCCCGATGTCCTCTGTCAGGCACTCACCCGTCGATGAGTCCTGAATGTTCTCGTTGTGTCCGTAAAGTTCCAAAATCCTTTTACCGTCATGATAGTACCATTCAAACGCAACTTTGATATATATATATATAAAGTGATTTTTGTGAAATCATGTCCGATTGAGTATTAAAATCATGGAAACGTTCGATGAGATCATTGAGTACGAGTAATCGATTTAAGAGTCATTCAGGGGGGTGTTTGAGCAGGTTAGAAATGATTGGAAACCAAAACGGTGAAGTACGAAGCAAAACAGTGAAAACTGGGGATAAGCAACAGGTATCGATACCTAGCACAAAGGTATCGATACCATTTGGCCGAAAAGGATTCCAGACGTAAGGGTATCGATAACAAGGACAAATGTTATCAATAACAAATGATTTTTCTGGGTTTTGGAGCACAATGGTATCGATAACAACACAAATGTTATCGATAACAATTCATTTCGGGCAGACTTTCTGCAGATTTTCGTGGGTTCAACGACGACAACAACCTCAACAACAACAACAACGATGATCAATGGCACAAATCAAGCTACAAGAAACAAGTCATAAACATATATTGAAAGTTAGAACTCCCTACCTCTAGATTGAAGAACGAAATCGAAAGATTTCTCCAAGCCCTAGCTCCAACTTGAAAATAAAAAAGAATACGCCTCCACCGAGCTCAAACCAGTGAAATACGGACTGAAATATGCAAAGGGGTGAAGGATTTGAGGTTGTTTTATGTGGGTTTTGGGTGGTTTGGGTGGAATTTGAGTGAGAGTGAGAGTAAGAGAGGGAGTCGAGAGAGAGGAGAGAAGAACGGGAGATGGAGAGTGAGGAAAGGAGGAAATTTATTCCCTATACACACACACACACATGTGTTATACACTACACACACATCACCCATTTACTCCTCAATTATAACATTTTAACACATTAGCCCCAAATCTCAATATTCCAAATCAATTTCCTCCTTTTATTTCTTATAAAACATTTAAATCAATTTTATGAATTTACGGGTCCTTACATTGTCCATTGTTGTACCTATTGTTATGTTAGCAAACTTTCTCAATTTAAAATTACAGAAGACTCAATTATAATGGGGAAAATATTAATGAGTACAACTATGGGCACACCATTTGGTGTACACCCAATGCACATCACGTTGAGTGCGATCCATCTCGAGGTCCCACACAATTGGTCCAAGCCGCTTAATTTGTTTAAAATATGTGTATTTGTTTTAAGGATCCCTATAAAAATCAGCTCAGTTAGGTATCGGTAAGTACTTGATCAATTATTTGCTCAATTTCCTGTCAAACAATGGAGCGAAAAATTGATCAAGCCCTTACCGGTATCTGATTGAGCTAATTTTTACACGAATCATTCAAATAGTATTCGCGATGTGCATGTGGTGTAAACCAAATCAATGTTTTGAAACCCGAACTAGTGAACGAACCGGAGAAAGGACCAGGCGAAGGGGTCTCCGGTTAAACCGCTATCAAATTGTGATGTCATAATTACATCATGAATATATATTTTAATATGCAAAAAAAATGTGAGTTATAAAATTACAAAAAATATCCTAAACATTCCCTCAAAATGCCACTTTCTACAAATGTTTGGATCAATAGCTAGTTAAAGTTTCATAGGCATAATCAGCTCAAAAAATTAACACCCATATCAATAATCCATTGTCAAAGATCTACCTATCAAAACACAACCAACACAATACAGTATACGCAACAAATTCCACATTCAAACACCTTTACACATGCAAAATGTAGTGAGCCAAAATAACCAAGGTTCGGAGAGTTCAAAGGGGTCATAGGTTGGAACCCACTGTCCAGTTGTCTCAATTCGTTTGTAAGTCAAGGCACGCCATGAGAAGACCCTCCGTTGCTTTGCCGAACATTTGCCAAACCCTAGCTACCCCACCGAACGTTTACTCTGTCCCTTATGCACATCGCTCGGCACGTCTATCTGTCATTCGGGGTAATATGACAATGCTCGGTGAAGTGTAATCGTTCGGTATGACCTTGCCTCGTTCTGAGAAGTTTACTATCGTTCGGTCCGTAAGTTACCGTTTGGGGATGTATCTTCTTGGAGATGGAACTCGATCATGGTTGTTGTGGAAGGTTCTAGAAACTTCCATGTCAGACCGAAGTGACATCCTTGACATTAGCACCCGCAGCTCTGCTGACTCTGGGAAGCGGCGCTCATTTAATGACTCTGACACATGACGTCATCCGAACAGTACAACGCACATGGACTTACAGCCTTCTTGTTCAACACTCCAAGGTTTGCCTATAAATAGGGGACTACCCCTCCAGGTGGAGGATCTTCTTCCTCATACCCGCTCTCAAAAGTTCAAACACTCTCTTTCTCCACATATTAACTTGCTCGTTGGAATTTCTTCCCGGAGGTACACCCCCCATTGGTTTTCAAGTACCAAGTTCTCCGTTCTATCCCTCCACCATTCAAGCAGAAGGGCAAAAGGATCAAAAGTTGTTTCAGACCCCCACAATTAGCGACTCTGCTAGGGACTTTCTTTTCCCTAACTCCCTGTGTTGTGGCTCTGAACACCAATTTTCCCCCTCCCCTTTTCTTCCCTTTTTCCACCTTCCAAAATCTCTAAGTTATATCCGGACAAATCCTACCACCTGGTTCGGAGAACTTCACCCTCGGGCTAGCTGGGTTCGGTACCATCAACCACGAGCCTTCTCAAGTTGGCAGGACTGTTCTTCCGGTGTCTCGCCAACTCATTTACCCTCCCACCGAGCTTGAAATCAATTTATCCGAACAGAAACGTCAAGTATATGTGATTTCCCTACTCTAGCAACGCCTTAAAAAGCGGGACCGCGGCGTGGCAGACACACTTCCAAGCATCCCCCCCCCCGCGGAGCCCAGCCAGCCCAATAAGGCGCGCAAGCGAGGAAGGAAATCACATCCCACACCTACTATCGAACCAACGGAGACCGAACATCATCCTATTTTTGAGCGCCTTGAGCAAGTGACTAGAGCCCAACCTACAGCTTCGAGGCAGCGACTGGCGAGCATCGTCTATGCGGGAAGTTCAATGAGGTCCTCCGCCACAAGCTCTATGGCCGGAACAGCCAGGACAAGCGCCTCGGGACGAATGCTTCACACTTCTCCACTGCGAGTGGGTCCTTTGAAGGGAAAGAGACCCTTGGAAGTTGACGTCACTCACAGACTCATGTGCACAAGCGGTTATCCCGAGCATTCAAGACAATCCAAACTTGTGACCGAACGTCCTCATGGCAGACGTCATTAAGAAGGATCGCGTGGACATCACCGAATGTCGAGTAGGGAGGCACATTCAGAAAGAGATAACACGATCGTCTTGTTTGACCAATTCACGGGCTAGCCGATCGTTTACGAACCCATTGAGGAGGTAGCCGGGCTGTAATGAGCCCATCAAGAGGGCTCTAGAGGGGATGTTCTGGCACCCTCAGAAGGGGGCAGTCAAGGACATCGGGAACGACACGAACGATCACGGCACCACCACTAAGAGCACGCAGCTGCTCCCGACCCTCGAGTGGTTGCTCCACCATTGGTCGCTCATCCCGACCCCTCAGCAATAGATGATACCAAGCTCGGGAAGGCCAAAGCATCGCCATTCAAAGATGCAATTCAGAGGGAACATCCACCGGCGCAGTTCGCAATGCCTAAAATCAAGCCATACAAAGCCAAGGAGGATGCTGTTGCATTTGTCGTTCGATTTTGACAAATGATGAGCCTCCATAACTGTAGGTGGAGAAAAACAGGTGGTACCTAGAACAGCGCTGAACCTCCTTCCTTCACGTGCTATCCAACCGGAACCCTAATGACTTCGCCTGAAACCTAACCTGTAAAACAGACAAGGGGTGAGCGCACCTCTGCCTCTCGTGGCAAAGGCCATCCGATGCCTAAGTTAGTATCTCGTACTATATCAAAACCCTAATTATCAGTAGGAAAGTGTGGTATGAATGCAACTTATTGCGTACCTTTTTCCTCCAGGTTTACCTCGTATTTATAGATATGAGCATGCTTGCTTTCCAAGCACCCTTGTTGCCCAGGTCTCCTGCCTCGTGTAGGAACCCTGGCTCTCTTGGGGATCTCTTGCCCAATCAACCGAGATCCCTTCCTCATAGGGTCTCTTCTCACCATAGAACTCATCCCTTAATAGGACTGTCTCTTAACTCACCTTTGCTGTATATCGGGTTCGTCTTACAGAACACCCCTATTGCCTTATCTCTCAAGACAACGTTTCATCAAGTACTCCATCTGTTCGGCATATGCCCCTACCGAACAGACTACACAAGTAAATGACTTCTCATGCCACTGGCCCATCTAGGCCGAACAGAATGTATCAACTAATGACTTCTCATGTCACCGGCTTATCCCAGCCGAACAGATCGTCTAATCCGGTGCCTCCTCGTAGCACTGGACCTTACCGCCGCCGTTCATCTTATATGGGGTCCCATATCACTTTCCTCATTACACGGATCTGGCACATCACGTGTTCGGCCCTTAATTGTACCTGTTCGGGAATACCTCCCTACAATTGCTCCCCAGCTTTTGCTTATCACTACTGTTCGAAGATGATGAGTAAAGCTCAAAGAATAAACTTGAGGCCGAACAGATCAGATCCCGTGCAGATATAGTCATTGGGTTCCCATTGATGTCTTTTGGTGGTTTAATCATGATTTCCTCGAAAAAATGACTCCACATGGTGTGTTTCGTACACCTAGCATTAAATTCGAATTGACGCTTCTTTCAAACGGCGTCTGATCGTTTAGCTATCCACCTATTGCAACCGTTACTTTTCATGTAACGTCGTCAGTGGAGACGTTTCGTCTCCGTCACTTTACTCTTAAACCCAAAAAAGGGTATCTTTTTGGGTTTTATCCATAAAGCTTGAATCTCAGATTTCTCTCTCTCCCAAACCAGGCGAACTCTTTCGTTTCCGGTCCGCCATCGCCGCCGTCTGCAAACTCGACTCCATCCTAGGAAATCCTCCCTAAATCCCTGTAAGACTCTTATTCTCGCTTCTCTTTTAATTCATCTTGAGACATCGTTTCTCAAATTCATTTTCGAGTTAGGGCGCTGTTCATACCCATTTTTCAGATTTCGCTCCATTGTCGTTAGAGCTTCTTATAGCATCCATGGCGGATGATGATAGCGAACCCAAGCCAGGAAAATTTAGAAAACTTTGTGAAACCCCGGCTGCAATGGCAGCATTTAGGAAGGATTACAACATTCCTGAGACCGTAGGTTTAGAACTTGCCCCTCTGGGCGCGATCAGAAATGCTTGTACGTGGGATAGAACGTGCATCCCAATCGTGGCCATTGTTGAGGGTGGAGTTTGTTTCCCCCTTGACACACTACTTCGTCGTGTTCTCAACTGGTATCGACTCAACCCCATGCAAGTATCCACCAATTTTTTCAGATTGGTAATGGGAGTCGTAGCTTTAAATAGAATTTTGGGGACCCAGTTAGGAATCTGGGATATCCAATGGTGGTATAGTATTGTGTTAAACCAAGAATACAATACTTACTATTTAAAAGTAAGAAAGGCAGAGAAGCGCTTCGTGCTTAACCTGCCAGACTCTGCTCGGGATCACGAGATGGACTTTCTGTATGTAACTGGAGCCTTCGAGCCCACTGGGGAAGATGGCCAAGTGGTGGGTGTCCACGTTCCCCACGAATGGGGCTTCCCACGTACGCTTCTAATTTCTGTTTCTCTGTTCTTGTATTCCAATTCCTTCGCTTATCTGTACTTTAAACCATATTACTGAACGTCCCTTTGTTATTTCAGCAACAAATGCAAACCATCGCCCAACCAGCGAACCAAGCTATATCCGAGCAGGGGACATCAACAAAGTTCTAAAATACAAAAGGGTGACAGGTACACAAACTGCTGGACGGGGGCGCGACGCAAGCGTTTTACTAGGCTACGATCCGTCGTACAAAGGTTTTATTGATAGAAGACTTGCTCGGCCAAGCACTAGTGGCGCCTCAACTTCGACTGCTCCTCAAGCAAGAAGTTCAAGATCTAGCGCCGGCGTAACGATTGCCGGACAGCCAGGGGAATTCCCAATTTCGGAAGGAATCCCCTTGCCACGCTTGATTCTTAGGAGGTCCTCCCGTCGACAAGAGGCCATCCAAGAACAGCCCGAACAGTCAGCTCCCCAGCAACACACAAGCCAATCATCCTCTCCAGGATATTCTCCATCCCCTCCAAATTCAGGTACCATGTCTTACCAACCTTTGAACCTCAGCACCCTTCTCACAATCTCACCTCGGGGGCGTGGTGCCCCGGGCAGGGCGGCATCTACTGGCCAGGCTCCCCCACCACCCCGTTGCTCTAGGGGCCCTAATACATGGTACTCCTCTTCTCCTCGGGAACAGGACAGTTCTCTTGAGGCTGCTGATGCCCATCGGGACAAACGCCCAAGGCATCAGGAAACCGGGGCCTCTGATTCACAAGCCGTTGCTGATGCAAGTCTGGGGCCTCCTACCCCTGTTACTCAAGTGATCCACGACGCCTGGGCCCCTCAATTCACTAGGGGTGACCGGCCAATAAATGTTGGGGACAGTGCGAGTTCTTCTGAGACTGCACTGGCCCTCGCACAAGGGTTGCTGCTGCCAGTGGACATGCAGAAATAGTCTACTAATTCTTCTGATCGGCTTTTATCCACTGGACTCGTCAGTGGAATCAAGGTAATCCCAAATTGTTACTCCTGTCTTTCATCCCATATTTGTCTTGGTAGTTTCAAGGATGTCAAACTATAAATTGAGTTTTTGTCGTTCTCTTAGTTTATTCAAAAGATGGTCACAATGGGCCAGAGGCTTCAAGAGACTGAGGCTGAAAGGATCAGGCTGATGAATGAAAACACCCGTCTGATCCGATCAGTCACAAGGCTGGAGAGAGAGAGATAAAGCTAAGCTGGAAGCCGATGGTATGAAGGTGAAGTTGGATGCTGCTGAAGAGAATCTTTGCCATGCGCTGTCCGAAATTGACAGTGCCAAAAAGACAGCGCACGAAGACGGTTTCAAGAAAGGCTTTGATGCTGCCACTGCAAGTTACGTGGAGCAGATGCCTGGTATTCAAGACCAAATCTGGAGCGTGTGCTGGGAGACATGCTTGACAAAAGTGAGAGCCCCCGAAGATTCCATACTCTGGACATAAAATGATTTGCCCAGCAAACGTCTCCAGCAATCTCACAATTCCGCGGAACCTGCTGTTGATGATATCGAGGAGCAGATCGACGATTTTGCTGACGTTGATGAAGAGATTCAGATGGAGTCCCAAGGTGCTCAATCTGGATCTCAGGAAGGGAATCCCGAGCAGTCAACCACTGGAGGAACAACCACTGAAACTGTGAACCTGGAGGAGTGACCAGCCGGAGACAGCAACGTTGCTGAGGTTCCAAGCAACACTACCCTCGAGGTCCAGAACTTGGACTGATTTTGGTAAGTTTTAATCTATTCTTTCGAATCATAAAAAACACTCTTCTGGTCCTGCGTGACCGTAACCTCTAGCCCTGCGTGGCATTAGTATGCTTTTAACACTGGTTTTTTGGCCCCTCGTGGCACTACTTTGGTTTGCTCGGCCCTCGTGGCTTGATTTTGCAGGGTCCTTCGTGACCAAATGTTTATGTTGATTTTGCTAAGTTTTTTCATACTTAGTCAGTTTTTCGTGCATGTTTGATATTTATCAAGTGTGTTCATACTTAGATAAATCTGCATATCCTCGTGTGTTCCCCAAGTTATACGTGTTTAGAGAAACTCCTAAGTGTATTCGTACTTGGCTGTTTGCTTCTAAGTTTTTTCTTACTTAGCTGATCGTGCACGTATTAGTGTGCATCCCAGTTTCTTCGTACTTAGGAATTTTAAGAACAGATCGTTAAGTTTTTATCGTTCTTAGCAATTTGTGCAAACAAGTATTTCGTACTTCTGTTTAAGTTTCTCGTACTTTTGTGCAAACAAGTATTTCATACTTCTGTTTAAGTTTCTCGTACTTAGCAATTTGGGCAAACAAGTATTTCTCGTACTTAGCAATTTGCGCAAACAAGTATTTCGTACTTTTGTTTAAGTTTCTCGTACTTAGCAATTTGTGCAAACAAGTATTTCGTACTTCTGTTTAAGTTTCTCGTTCTTAGCAATTTGTGCAAACAAGTATTTCGTACTTCTGTTTAAGTTTCTCGTACTTAGCAATTTGGGCAAACAAGTATTTCTCGTACTTAGCAATTTGCGCAAACAAGTATTTCGTACTTTTAAGGCGTTCATGCCTATTATCTGCTCCCCAATACGAAGGAGGGATAATTTGTCTATTGTTCGTATTGACATGTTTAAAAAAACAACCATAAAAAAGAGGCAGAAATTTCTGAAAAAAATCATAACTTTTATTCATAATTTTCCAACTCAAGGAGTCGTTATGCGTACCCCTTGCAACTAATCAAAACAAAGGAATTTTTTTTGTAACCCCCACACAATAACATAATCCTAAAGCAGAATTAAAAACAAAGGGATTTTCTTCGTAATCCCAACATAATGACATAATCCTAAAACATAATTAAAACAAATCAAGTCCTTTAAACAAAGAACTTTCTCAAATTGTGGACATTCCAAGGCCTTGGCACCGGGTTCCCATCCAGGTCTGCCAACCTATAAGCTCCAATGCCCACAATTTCAGTCACTCGATATGGACCTTCCCAATTAGCTCCAAGCTTTCCCTCATTAGCCACTTTGGTATTGCCAAGTACTTTTCGAAGCACAAGATCTCCAATGCCAAAGTCTCGAGGGTGGACATGTTTGTTGTAGCCTCTCATTAGCTGTTCCTGGTACGAGGCCAGGTGGACCAGGGCCCTTTCTCTCCTCTCCTCGGCTAGATCAAGCTCAATTTCTAAGGCCCTGTCATTCCCCCCACTTTCAACCAATGCTGTCCTATTGGTTGGAAGCCAAACTTCCAGGGGTATGACTGCCTCTGTGCCATACGCTAATGAATAAGGGGTCTCTCCCGTAGACCTTCTAGGCGTTGTTCGGTGGGCCCACAACACCAGAGGCAGTTCATCAGGCCACTTGCCTTTTGCCTTGTCTAGCCTTTTCTTGATCCCATCAAGAATGGTTTTGTTGGAAGCTTCTGCTTGCCCATTGCTCTGAGGGTAAGCAGGGGTTGAGTAATAGTTCCTTATCCCATACTGGGAACAGAATGTTGTAGACACCCCAATTTGAACTCTTCGAATTTCCTTAATTTGTGGCCCGGAGGCTCCCCGATGATGAATTTGGATTGGAACAAGACTCGTACCGATTGGAACTTTGCTCCTTGAAAGATTTGAAAGGAAAAAAAAATGGTCAAAATCACTTCCAAGCGCTTGGGAGTAGTCCCGAGTGCTCAAAAACAACTTTCAAAACCTCTGGCCTGGCTCTCTCTCGAGCGCTCGTGTCTCCTGCGCTGGCCAATGGATGGCGGGGCTCCTCATTACCCATGCAATCCATCATTGCAGAGACCTTTAGCCGGCTGAGATTTACGGCTAGCACTCATGCTCGGTCAGGAATCTTCAGGCTAAATGATTTTCCCTTTAAACATGTTTTATTTAAAAATCCATTTGATTTTCAAAAATCATAGGTTATTTTTGGCCTATAAATAAAACCTGTTTTCAGCTGAGATAGAGGTTACAAAATCTCCTCCCTGGGAATCCTCTCCTTCTCTTCTCTCCCTCTCTTTCAGAACAAGAGCTCCCTAACTCAAGTTTCAACTTCAAACTTCAAAAAGCTTTTCGAAAAATCCTCAAGGAAAATACAGGAAACCCAGAACACTTCAAGCTTCTGATCTCTTGTATTCTTCTCTCTTCATCCACCTTTCAAAGCCATTCCAAAAGAGAAAAGTTCGAGCAAAAAGGTAGAAATCCTTCTATCTCAACCCCAAACATAGAGGCTGTTCTTCCCTTCTGAGGGGGGTCTCTCAGCCTGACCCAGTCTTCAATACTGGGTTCATGGCTGGGAGACCTTAGTGTAAAGACAAGAGCAATGGGGTACAAAAACGTTTTGGCAAACCCTCACTGGCATAACTCTCGAGCGCTCGAGAATGCTTCCGAGCGCTCGGGACCGTCCCCAGTTTCTTGCATGCTCCCTTGTCATACAGTAGGCAGGGAATGAGGTGTACTCTTCAAATAAATGGTTTCATTTTGGCATGCATGCACAGGAAATCATTTTTCCCCAAAACAGAAGTATTCCTCACAGGTTTTCATGTAATATAAGGTTTTTCCAAAGTTAAATGATGATATTTCCTATTGGGAAATATCAAAATGAGGATTTTTACATGTCAGTACCATTTTCTGTTTAAAGCAAAGCTGTTGTGCATAACACTCCCAAGCACTCTGGACTGCTCCCGAGCGCTCGGGAGTGCAGCCATGCCATTTCCTCTTATCTCCCCAGTCTTCTGTGTTCCTTGGTTTCTGCATGCATAAGGGTACCCATTTGTTCTTTAAAATTTGTAGATCTAATCTTGTCATGGCAGGGATGCACGATCTGAAAGATTGAAGGCTTAGTTCAGCCTTTCAAATCTTCTGCTGAGCCAGTAGTGTAAATTACAGCATTCCAGTTCCCTTTTTAGCATTATATCCTGTCTGTACTAACAAGTTTGCAGGTTGGGCATCAGAATTCCCAAGCGCTCGGGACTACTCCCGAGCGCTCGAGAGTGAAGTCAGTGGCAGTTTCCCAGTTTCTGCTGTCATTCATTTTATTACTTCACAGTTTTGTCACCCTCCTGTACACACGCACATGCAAACACTTCCTATCTGGTATAACTGTGGATACTTGCTACTTGTCTAATAAAATAAAATCCCCTTTCAAAATCCCATAAACGTTTAGTAGAGACCGATCTCGAATCGGGCGAGGGGGGTGCCGTAAAACCCTTCCCCCCTCGTAAAATGGCTTCCGGATCCTCAAAACGATCTCTGGTTTTCAATTCAAATCAATTGTTTTCGAACTAAACGGTTTCTCGGGTGACATACCACAAATCCGGGTGGCGACTCTTCAAATCAAACCATCTTTCCAAAGTCGATTTCAAAAGGGCACGAGGCGCGCGATTTTCCGAGTTGGGCCACCCCGATCTCAACACCCGGGGCTGTGGTAGCCCACAGTGGCGACTCTGCTGGGGACGTTTAATTAATACTTGAGAAAAAGTTGGTTTGTTGATAAAATGGCCCGCTCTCCTTGAATATCAATTAAACTTGTGAGCCAAGCTTGAAAAACGTTTGTGGGATTCTCAAAAGGGATTTTATTTCGTTGTCTATTTCTTGTGGATATATCTTGTGCAACCTCGCTGTTGTGTTTCGGCAATCCTACTCGGCTTGCCGGTGATGGGGAATCCCGGAATGCTCAGCAACCCTCGACCGTGATGAGTCATCCCTACCGTTTGTACCATTATTGGGTGTACGCTCAATAGTGGGAGGTATACTTTGACTCTAGTCCGGGGAACCCTTTCAAGCCAAAACCGGCCTTCGTACATGTTTAGCGAGCCATAGATCCTTCCGAATTAAGACAGGAGCCTACAGGGTAGGGTTACGTGCTATATCTTGTTTACGTGTTGCATTCCATTTTTGCATCATCATTCTGTCAGCCACCGTTCTCGAGACTCGCTCGCGCGGTCTTTGCGAGGTTGCCGGGACCCGATGAAGAGTCACGCTCTCTCATGCGTGTTGATCAATCGCGTGAATCCTCGAACTAAAACCCGAAGGAAACTAGAATTTCGCTAAGTCCTTGACTAGTGCTTGATCGAAGAATTAACCAAAGGAAGGAATGACATGGAAACGAAACGTCGTGATACCAACACCATCCGAGCTAAAAGCAAACGTACCGCTTACGCCACTTTGGTTATCGTATCACGTTGTCCACCCCAAGTCATTCCAAACCAATGGTCGATTTGTCGAAGGAACATTAGTCGAACACTTAGCCTATTTTAGCATCCTTTGGGAAGCATCGGTTCCTAAACGAGGATACACCCCAAAAATCCGAGGATTAAGGCAACCTCGCATGAAGGATACTGAATCGTTTTGGAAAAGTGAGAGTCGATGACGGTGACGATGTTGCGCACTTTCTAAAAACCCATGCACATATTTCATGAAAATGTAAACAGGGACCGCGTCTGAGTACGGTTTTTGCTTTGCTGTCAGTTCTAAGCAATTGGGCCAAAGAAGAGAACATCATACCCTCCTGGACCAGACCCCCGGGGCAGAGATTGGAACGGCTCCAACTGCAAGCAGACTCCGTCAGTGCAGCGGATTTGAGGATGGAGATGGATCTACTGATTGGGAACCTTAATCCAAACCCGAACCCAAACCCTAACGGGGGCAATCCAAACGCCAACCTAAATGTCAACCCTAATGGAGGCAACCCGAACCCGAATCCAAACGGAGGCGAGCCACCGCAGAATCCGAACCCCAACCCTATTCCCAATCCAAACCTTAACCTAAATCGGGGAAACCCGCATGGTGAAATCGGGCAAATCAGAGAAGACATCCAACGTCTTGAAGAACGCACTGACAACCAAATTGCCCAACTTATGATGATGATCACTGGGGTCGCACGTCGGCTTCCACCGCAGAATCCGAATCCTAACCCAAACCCGAATCCAAATCCTAACCCAAACCCGAATCCAATTCCGATCCCAAATCCGAATCCAATTCCAATTCCTTACCCAAATCCTAACCTCAACCTAAACCGCAATCCGAACCTCAACTTAAACCTCAATCCGAACCCTAATCCGAATCCGACCCCGGAGCAACTGGTTTTTGAATGGGAAGCCCCGCAAAACCCTGAAATGGCAGCAGTGCTGGCAAAAATCACCCGATTGGAAGAGTCAGTAGCGAGGAACGAAAAGATAGCGTCGACCGGCTTCGACATCAACAAGCTTTGCCTGTTTCCTAACGCAAAGCTTCCCGAAAAATTCAGACCAATTGACTTCACTAAGTTTGATGGGACTGGAGACCCAAAGGCGCACTTGACGGGATACATTGGAGCACTTTCCATGTGGGGAGTGGAGAGGGACGCTATGGCACAAATGTTCTCGCAGACTCTAGTGGGGCATGCATTGCACTGGTTTACCACCCTGGATGAGCGGAAGAAGCGCTCGTGGGAAGACATATGCGCGGCTTTTGTAGCGCAGTATGATTACAACATCCAATTGGAGGTGACCACTCGTGAGTTAGAGTCAACAAAAATGGAAGCAAAGGAGGCCTTCGCCGAGTTTGTGAAGAGGTGGAGGGCTAAGGCTGCACAAATGAAAGAAAGACCAAACGACAGGGACCAGATCCGGATGATTGTCCGGAACCTTTAGCCAACTCTCGCACGGCACATGGTCATGGCTCAGGCATGCTCAGACTTCAAAACGTTCTTCGACACAGGCTTAGCCGTCGAAGAAGCAGTTCAATTGGGGATCCTTGACAAGCCCGAGCCTGCCCCTAAACCCAAGAAGGTTTACTCCGGAAACAGCAACGCCCTGTTTGGCAACTCAAACTACACCCATCTTCCCAACACTTCCTCAAACACCACTCAGGCAGAGCCCGTCAATCAAATTGTGACCCAAGCTGGTCAACCCCGTACCCAACCCCGCACTTTCACTCAATTCTCGGCACCTCTCTCCGCCGTGCTCGAGAAATTGGTCGAAAGTGGCGTACTCAAACCGCTTACCCCCACTCCCTTGCCTCAAAAACTCCCCGCATCCCACAATCCTAACGCATATTGTGCTTACCACCAGAACACGGGCCACCCAACCGACAACTGCTTTCGCCTACGCCATGCTATCCAGGACCTCATAGACAATAAAACTCTCCCCGTACCACCACAAAAACCAAACACCGTCTCAAACCCGCTCCCGAAGCACTCTAACGCCCGCACCAACCATATCTCCATGGACCATCCATTTAACCCGAGCCTCTACATCCTTCCAACCACCCAACCCAAACCAATTGTCGAGTTGCCAACCGAGGATATCATCTATGCCCTTCAATCCGAGGACTGGGACTTCCAAAGAAGGTGGGAAGAGTTGGCAAGTGATTTTCTTGCAGTGGAAAGCCGTGCTGTCATAACTGGAGTGTGGCCCGTGGCACTTGACACTCACCAAGTCGAAGAATTAGAACGTGGCAATTGGAGGCAGGAGTTTGAAGAAGTGATGGCCGACCCGTTGGACGGGTACTCCCTATTTGCTCTATTTTTGGAGCCGGAACCAATTGAAGAAGAGGATGAATGGGCATGGGAGCCCGAGCCCAACGGGTGGCATTGGATGGATGATTCCGACCCGTTAGACGAGACGTCATTGGCATACCTTTTCCTGGAGGAAGAAGTTCGTGAAGAAGTGGACCTCATGAACCCCCGCATGTTTTCGGGACTCACCGTCAGCGCTATTGTCAATATTAATAGAGGATCCGATGCTCTGGACCATATCATGGATCACGTCTTCATCCCGCAGGAATACATTATTGGGGAACACCTTCCACCGCCCGTAGTCGAAATCCCCGAGGAGCCCAACGTCTGTGTACTCGACCCTGAGGATCTGTGGGGTAAATCCGAATTAATAAATGTGTGGGTCGATGGTGAAGAACTCACAGTCAACAAAGCCATGTTGGATGAGGGTTCCCTACAAGTCACTAACAGCAACAGCAACAACAACAACAACAACAGCAACAACAACAACAGCAATACCGTCGATTTCTGGAATTCGTTGGAGGAGGAGAACATGCGGCATGCCCTAGAGATGGAAGTCCTTAAGAAGGATCTCGAGAAAACAAGCTTGGACAAGGGCAAGCGCAAAGCCGACGCAGACCTTTCCAACTTTTGGGAAGATTCTTGGTGGGATCCCATCCCTAAGTCAATCAGCAACCTCACCCGAAGTGGAAGAGTGTACCAACCAACCAACATTCAGCAAGGGAGCTCGTCCCGGGCCCCTCCGCCACCACAGAACAATCCTGTCAACCCTACAAGCACCCCCATCCCACCTACTCAACCAAATAACCCGTCAAACCCTCCACGTCAACCTAATCCACCTATCCATCTTAACCCGTTCGCTGGCTCTAACCCCAACTCCTCTTAGCAGCAAAATCCGAACCCCACCACTGACCCCATAATCCAACAGCTCCAAGAAACCCCTGTGCGCATGTCCATGTGGGGAGTGTTAGCGGCATCCCGCGAGCATCGCCGAAGGCTTGTTAACACTCTCTCTAAATTCGAGGTCCCCTCTGATATAGCCCCAGAAGCCCTCATTGCTCTCATAACCCCGACGAACTTCACCTAGCACACCCTCTCATTCACAGAGAAAGACCTCCCACCGGAAGGAGCTGGTCATAACAAACCGCTACACGTAACCATGAAGAGCCTCGGAAAGTGGGTCTCCGCGATTCCCATAGATAATGGTTCGGCCATTAATGTGTGCCCACTCCGCACTGCCTACTGCTTAGGCCTGAAAAGTAAGGACTTCGCACCATCAACCCTTGGTGTTCGCGCCTATGATAACACACGGCGCGATGTCCTGGGGACCGTCAACTTGGAACTTGCAACTGGCAAGTTCGAAACCACTGTCGAATTCTGTGTACTCGACATACCTGCTTCAATTAACCTCCTGCTGGGGAGGCCGTGGCTGCACAGGTCGAATGTCATGGGGGTGCCCTCTACGCTGCATCAAAAGCTCATCCTGGGATTGGATTCCGGGACTCTCATTATCCATGGGGACTCAGGCATCCGTCCTCACTCCGAAGACAACTCCCCCCTGCTAGAGATAATGCATGGAGAGGAAGACATTGCTATGGGGGGGTTTGCAGTCATGACCTCGAAAGTTTGCACTATCCGGGCCGAGGATGGGTTCTTGGTGAGTTCCGCGGCGCTAGAGATTATGAAGAAAATGAACTATCTGCCGGGCATGGACTTGGGACTCCATGGGCAGGGAGTCTCCGAGTTCCCTGATTTCCCCGGAAGCAACGAGCACTTTGGTCTCGGATATGAGCTCAAGAAGGGTGACCCAGCGAAAAAGTGGCGCGACCGCGCCCGGGCTCATGCAGTCGGGATTAAGCTGAAAGGGAAAGAAGTGCTATACCGAGGACAACCCGAGCCTTTTGTGGACCTGGAAACAAAAGTGAAGCATCCCGGTTTCGAGATCTTCGCCAATGACACTTGGGAGGATGACTTTGAAGAAGTGACCAAGGTGGAAGAGGTATCTGAGGCACTTGACTGGCTTGAGGCTTTCGGTTTGGGCAGTCTCCGATCTCTGTTTGGGGACGAAGAAGCGGAGGGTATGATGGAAGACGCTGCTGTGCTTATGCTCGGAGAGGAAGAAGAAATCGAAGACCCTTCCAAACTCATTGTGGAGGCTGTTGGCGCTTATGAGAATTGCATTTTTATACCACTTGTAGAGCGCACTCACGACACTTGCACCGAGTCGGAATCTGAATCTGACTCCTCGTCTAGCACAGAGTCGGAGCTTGTGCCCATTGGCCCTCCACAGCGTAGCTTTTACTTTGAGTTTGAGTCAACCGCTGTATTCCCCCCTTCCGAGGAGGCTGCTTATGAAATGAGCGATCTCTTTGCTTACTTGCCTGATTTTGAAATAAATTGCTTAGATCCCGACGATGAAGGAATAGACCTCGATGGGGACGTCCCCAAGGAGATCCGTTCCCTCATCGATCGTGAAAATGAAAGGCATGCTCAGCCTTTGAAAGGAGAAATAATCTCTATAATTTGGGTGATGAGGAGAACCCTCGATTGGTTCAGGTCGGTTCTGGGCTGTCCCCCGATGAGCTTCAGGAGCTCACAAATTTGCTAAAAGAATTCAAAGAAGTTTTTGCTTGGTCTCACGCGGACATGCCCGGAATCGACCCGGAGATCGTCGAACACAGGATCCCTCTCTTCCCCGATGCAAAACCCGTTAAACAGAAACTGAGAAGAATGCGGCCCGATTGGGTTTTAAAGATAAAAGAAGAGCTCACAAAACAAATCGATGCCGGTTTTCTAATAGTAACAGAGTACCCCACTTGGGTCGCAAACATCGTCCCTGTCCCTAAAAAGGATGGGAAAATCAGAGTGTGCGTCGATTTCAGAGATCTAAATAAAGCGAGTCCCAAGGACGATTTTCCATTGCCGCATATAGACGTACTTGTGGATAACACTGCAGGGCACGCTTTGCTGTCCTTCATGGATGGCTTCTCAGGGTACAATCAGATTCTTTTGGCTCCGGAGGACAGGGAAAAGACCACATTCATCACCGAGTGGGGGACATACTGTTATCGGGTCATGCCATTCGGATTGAAAAATGCCGGTCCTACATATCAAAGGGGTGCCACGACACTGCTACACGACATGATTCATAAGGAGGTCGAAGTATACGTCGATGACATGATAGTGAAAGGGAAGGAGCGGAAAGACCATCTCCCAGCATTGAGGAAGTTCTTGGAAAGGATCCAGAAATACAGGATGCGTCTTAACCCGCAGAAGTGCACGTTCGGAGTCACGGCCGGAAAGATGCTTGGATTCATGATCACAACCAGGGGGATTGAGGTGGATCCTTCTAAGATCAAGGCCATTCTTGAGATGGAGCCACCTCGATCCGAGAAAGAGGTCCGATGCTTCTTGGGGAAAATCCAATTCATCAGTCGGTTCATCGCCAAGTTGACCTTGACCTGTGAGCCACTGTTTCGGCTACTCAAGAAAGATGTGAAATTCGAGTGGAATGACAAGTGTCAGAAGGCCTTTGAAGCGGTGCGAACTTATCTCCAGAATCCTCCAATCTTGATGCCGCCCATCCCGGGAAAACCTTTGATCCTATACTTGTCTGTCACGCCCTCGTCAATGGGGTGCATGTTGGCACAAGAAGGAGAAGATGGGGTCGAAAGGGCAATCTACTACTTGAGCAAGAAGATGGTGGGAAGCGAAGAGCGGTACACTTCATTGGAAAAGACATGCTGGGCATTGATATGGGCCACAAAGAAATTGAGACACTACATGCTGGCCTACTCGGTGATACTGATTTCTCGGATGGATCCCCTCAAATATCTATTCGAGAAGCCAGCACTTACCGGTAAGTTAGCGCGTTGGTTGCTCTTATTGGCTGAGTTCGAAATCAAGTACGTCACTCGCAAGTCAGTGAAAGGAAGAGCGGTCGCAGAGTTCTTGGCAGATCGTCCGATTGAGGGCCCAGAACACACTGAATTTCAATTTCCCGACGAAGATGTAATGACAGCAGTTGACGAAACATGGATGTTGTACTTCGATGGAGCCGCTAATCAGAAGGGCTTTGGGATTGGCATACTGCTAGTCTCGCCTGAAGGGTCACACATTCCTCTCGCTTTCAAGCTAAACTTCGAGGTCACGAACAACGAGGCAGAATACGAAGCCTGTATTGTTGGAATGGAAGCTGCATTGGAGATTGGAATCAAGGTACTGGAAGTTGTCGGGGATTCCAACTTGGTGGTATCACAAGCAAATGGAGAATGGAAAGTTAGGGACGAGAAGATGAAGCCGTATCATCAGCAACTCGACGAGCTTATCCCGAACTTTCAAAAGGTGACCTTCACACACGTACCAAGGATGAAGAACCGCTTTGCGGACGCACTGGCTACTTTAGCATCCATGCTGGAACTTCCAATCGGGGTAAAACTGAGACCTGTCATGATTGAGCAGAGGGGAAAACACGTGTACGACTACGTCATGAACATCGACGAACCAGACGATGGTCTCCCTTGGTTCCATGACATTTGGAACTTCGTCGAAAAAGGGGAATTTCCTGCGGATTCAACTAAGAAGGATCGGATCGCCTTACAGCGGCTCGCTTCTCAATACATCATCTGCGGCGGGAAGTTGTACCGACGGTCTCCTTGCGGAGTTCACAAGTTGTGTGTTCACGGCGACGAGTCGAGAGCAGTAATGGAAGAGGTTCATGAAGGTGTTTGTGGGCCCCACATGAACGGAATGATGCTAGCAAAGAAAGTTCTGAGGTTAGGATACTATTGGTCAACCATGGAGACAGATTGCATCGAGTATGTGCGCCGATGTCATAAGTGCCAGACTCATGCCAATCTCATCCATGTCCCGCCCTCAGAGTTACACCCAATGGCGACGCCATGGCCATTCTCCGCCTGGGGCATCGATGTTATTGGAAGGATCACTCCCGCGGCTTCCAATGGTCACAGATTCATCTTGGTAGCGGTGGATTACTTCACCAAATGGGTCGAGGCGGCTTCGTACAAGACTTTGACGGCCGTTCAAGTGGCTCATTTCATCAGGCAAAACATCATTTATCGGTATGGGGTCCCTCAAACCTTCGTATCTGATAATGGTGTCCACTTCAAGGGAAAGGTTTTGGAACTCTTCGACGAGTTCAAGATTCAAGTGCATCATTCAACCACTTATCGGCCGCAAACAAATGGGGCGGTCGAAGCAGCGAATAAGACAATCAAGACGATCCTCGAAAGGACTACCCAGTCAGCTAGGAATTGGCACGAACAATTACCGCTAGCTTTGTGGGGATACCGGACGTCTATTCGTACACCGACAGGGGCAACACCCTACTCTTTGGTGTATGGCATGGAAGCCGTTCTCCCTATCGAGCTAGAAGTGCCGTCGCTTATAGTCATGGCCGAGTGTGGAGTAAATGAGGCTGATTGGATTAGTAGAAGATTTGAAGAGCTCATGCTATTCGATGAAAGAAGACTACGGGCGTTGTACCACATTCAGGGCTACCAACGAAGGATCGCCCGGGCATTCAACAAGAAAGTAAAAACAAGGGACCTGCAAGAAGGGGATATGGTAGTCAAGGAAATCCGTGCGCCGGTGTTTGACCTACGAGGAAAGTTCCGACCTAAATGGGCAGGGCCGTACATCATCAAGACCATTCTCTCCGGAGGAGCGGCCTCGATCATCGACCTCGACGGCAACGAGTTCACCAATCTTGTCAATTTGGACCAGCTTAAACGGTATTACCCCTGAGAGAGAGCTCGTTGGGCCGAAAACCGCAAGGGCGGGCGGTCCCAGGCAAAAATTAGAGCAAGCCTGCTAAGTCGAAAACCCGAGAGGGCGACTTAGGCAAAAGTTAAGGCAAAAGTCAAAAAGGAGCTCGCTAGACCGAAAACCCGAAAGGGCGGTTCTAGGCAAAATTTAGAGCGCAAAATGAGAGTGTTAATACCCGAGCGAACCCTGGCCCGAACTACGTATGGGCCTGATTCCCTTTTCGTGAGGGATACGTAGGCAATCTCACACTGAGGTTCGGTCCTAAACATCTCAAAAATCAAAATCCAAATTGACAAATCAGAACGTTTTCTCAAAAGCGCATGCGATTAACTAACCAAAAGGGGGAAACCCTTAATCAGCCAATTTTATTCAGATTATCTCTTTATTACAAGCTGAGCATGAAGACGAAAAGCACATATTTAAAACACTCCTTTTATTTCAAAAACGGCAAAGTAAGCAGTCAACCCATCCTTGCTTCCACATCTCTCCTCAGCCATTTGCGGTACCTTCCGGTCGAAGCAATAGAGAAGAGTGGATCACTTGGCTCGGTCCTACGAGCCTCCCACGTTCGAACATAACTCCGAAGGCCCGAAATGGTGAAGGGAGGGAGACGAAGCACTTCAGAGCCCGGCAGCGGTGCTTCTTGGCTTAGTCCAAACTGGCGGAGGATGCGGAAGGACGGATAGAAGGAGAAGCCTGCCAAGCCAGCCACAAGCACATGCGTCGAACCCATATTACCGGCAGTCATGGCAGGGAGCCTCAGCCAATGGCACCGCCAAACGATGTCATCTTCCTCGGCGGAAGCGAAGAAGTCAGCCCAGTCATCCTCGTTGGTGTGCATCACTAGAAAGGGACGGTTCCATCCACTTGCACGATACCACCAGTCATTGGCCGGAGGGGTCAGCAGACTTAACTTGTCACAGAGCCACATCTACCCAAAAAGAGAGAAAATAAGTAAGGAGTTAGATAAAGCCTAAACCGAGTGTTGAGGTAAAATGAATGAGAGAAATAGAAAAAGGAGAGCTGAGTGAGGTCCCTAACCTGTAGCAACAGCGGGCTACCACCGAAAACCCTTGTCCGACCAGCATGGACAGCGTCTAACCCCATCAAGGTCTCGGCAAGAACCAAGGGTGCAACATCCTTGCGAGCCTCAATCTGAGAAGCAACACCCACCAATAAAGAACTGGGCTGACCAACGGAAGGAACCAATAGAAAAGCCGCCAAGAGGCAAATGCAACAAGCTGTCATTCGTCAACCTTGGTATTCGAAGTCCGTCAAGGCTCCGGGTGGACTGAATTTCTCGTACAGTTGTAAGATGTTAATGGCATTGCCCCGAGTGAGAAACTCAGCAACATTTCCACTAACACCTAGCTTAGCTTTCAGAATGTTCTTCATACTTTCCCTAAGCATCGGGACGATGGGCTCCGTGGAGTCGTGACTTCCAAGGTAAGCGTGGAATTCCTCGACGGTGGGACATAGCTCTTGGGAACCGAAGTGTCACGACCTGGATTTTTAACATAGAAATAAATAGCTTATTGGAATAAAGAACCTTACTTGCCATCGTATTCCCAAAATAATGTCCCACCTGTTAAACCTTACAAAATAAATTCCCAGTTTCAAAAGAGTAAACACTGTGGCACTCCGGCCCCAAATATATTACATTTGCTCGTAAAGACAAATCATTAAGTTACAACCTCATCTTTATCAAAAGAAAGTCTATTACAAAGATGACTATGTAACTAGATCAGAGTTAGCTTCCAAAAATTCTTTACACTTCCAGGCACGCAAGTCATGCAAGTCACTGTCCAGCAGTTAATCCTGAAAAGAAAGAATAGGTTGAGCTATGCTAGCCCAGTAGGAAAATCTTTACTAAACTTATGTGCAAGTAACATGCTAAGTGCAAAAGGAAACGAATGAGAAGACATGGTCCAATCAAGCATGACAATGATCAATGTATTCCCTCTAACCATCCCGACAAGACTCGACAACATCAACCTCCACTAACTGTATTTCCACCCCTCGCGTTACAGTATGACATCCCGTGAGTCACCGTGTTACCACCCCTTGAGTTACGGCGAATCCCAACACTTCGGACCATCGTGGTACCACCACTTGCGTTACGAGGTCCACTAGAGTCTCCGTATTTCCACCCCTTGCGTTACGAGACTCCCTACACCAAACCCGACTCAACAACTTCCTATCTAACCAACACGTAAACTAAGACTCTCTCATAATCACACTCATGCATGCAACATCTCACATCGTGTCGACTACACCACCGAGATACCACAAATACTCGCAAACAATCAATCAGTCGATAAGTCTCATTATAACAAGGTTTACTCGAATGAACTTAGAGAGAAATCCTACTAACGAGAGGTCAATTGATTAAGGATTCACAAATCAATCATTGGAAGTCAATTGAAAAGCTCGTGATAGTGCATGAGGTGTTACAAGGGTGTTAGAAGTGTCCGGGGTTCAAAGCAATCGAAGTAGAAGCAACGAAGGCAAAACTGCCCATAATGAACTGGTATCGATACGGCCAAAATGGCTGTATCGATACAGGATGCTTATCAGCAAAGCCCACTCTGTGTTAATCGGGTATCGATACGGCAAGAATCCCGTATCGATACGGAGAGGTTTCGAGCAGATTTTTCTGCAGATATCAGAATTTCAAGCTCAACAACAACAACAACATCACCAAGCACGGATTTCACACATTATCAAGCTACCAACACATAAATGTAGCAAAGAAATCCCTACCTCGGTCCAAGGAACGGAACCCAACACTTCGAACGAGCTCGAGCTCCCAACTTTCAAAATTTGCCGCGATCTCTTTCTCGAACCTCACCCAAAGCGATACGAGCCCGGGGTTGCGTAGAGGAGGTGAAATGAGGGTGGGTTCTTGAGAGCTTGGAGGTGTTTTGGTGGGTTTTTGAGTGAGAAGAGAGGAGAGAGAGAGAACCGGCGGAGGGAGGGAGAGAGGGCCGAGAGTTTGGTTTTGGGAAAATGATCCCATACTCACACACCACTCCTATTTATACTCTTAAATCAACAAATCACACCTTAACCCCTCAACCTTCCATTCTCTCACTTAAGCCCCCAATTCAAATATTCACAAATAAGACCATATTTTCTCAATTAAACTTTTAATCGATATTTCAAGCATTAAAATTATTCGGGTCTCTACAATCTACCCTCCTTAAAGAAATTTCGTCCCGAAATTTACAACGCAAGTCAACTAAAATTTATGCATCAATTAATCACGC
Source organism: Rhododendron griersonianum (assembly GCA_018127125.1). Lineage (NCBI taxonomy): Eukaryota > Viridiplantae > Streptophyta > Magnoliopsida > Ericales > Ericaceae > Rhododendron > Rhododendron griersonianum. The sequence goes on along the minus strand of CM030798.1, from coordinate 12,406,813 downwards.
TCATGTAACAACACATATTTCCACTAACAAGTTAACAATCATAAGGTTAAAAAGTTCGAGACTTACATCGATTAACTCAGAAATAAATGCGGATACTTCTCCCTCACTTCGTCTTCCCTTTCCCACGTCGACTCTTCCCTTCCGAGATGACTCCATAAGACTCGCACTAACGGAATGGTTTTACCCCTCAAAACTTGCTCGCGTGAATCTAGAATGCGTATCGGCTCTTCCTCATACGATGCATCGGCTTCTAACTCAAGTTTGGACCATTCTAGAACGTGTGACGGATCCGGCTCATACTTCCGTAACATAGATACGTGAAACACATCGTGGACACCCGATAACCTCGGCGGTAACGCCAATCGATACGCGACTTCTCCGATCCTCTCGATAATATCAAATGGTCCGATGAAACGTGGCGATAGTTTGCCCCTTTGTCCAAAGCGAGATAGTCCCCGACGCGGTGATACCTTAAGGAACACGTGATCCCCCACTTCAAACGATAGAGGTCGGCGACGGCGGTCTGCATAACTATTTTGTCTACTTTGAGCGGTTATTAATCGTTGGCGAATTGTCTTGACTTGTTCGGTGGTTCTCCTTTGTGCTTCAAGAAGACGTAGTCGGATCGCTCTCATGCTCTCGGAAGTTTCTTGAACTAATTCCGGCCCAACCAAAGTAGCCTCGCCCAACTCGGTCCAACAAACGGGTGATCGACACGGTCTCCCATACAAAGCTTCATACGGTGCCATCTCGATACTAGATTGGTAACTATTGTTGTACGCGAATTCGACTAACGGTAAATGATCCTCCCAACTACCCCGAAAGTCCATAACACAAGCCCGAAGCATATCTTCTAGAATTTGAATCGTCCTCTCGGATTGCCCATCCGTTTGAGGATGATACGCGGTGCTAAACAAGAGATTTGTACCAAGAGCGGCCTGTAGACTCTGCCAAAAACGCGCGGTAAATCGTGGATCTCGGTCCGACACAATAGAAACGGGAATTCCATGAAGACGTATAATCTCACGAATGTAAAGACGACTAAGCGACTCAATCGAATCCGTAACTTGAATCGGTAAGTAATGTGCGGACTTGGTCAATCGATCAACTATCACCCAAATGGCATCGTGCCCCCTCGGCGATCTCGGTAATCCGGTAACGAAATCCATTGTCACGTTTTCCCACTTCCATTCGGCCACAGGTAATGGTTGCAACTCTCCCGCGGGTCGTTGGTGCTCGGTTTTGACTTGTTGACATGTAAGGCATTTGGACACGAAAATAACAACATCTCTCTTCATTCCCGGCCACCAAAACTGTCTACGCAAGTCGTGATACATTTTCGTTCCACCCAGATGCACGGCTAACGGTGAGTGATGGAATTCTCTCAAAATTTCCTCCCGACACGAAACGGGTACGAACAACTTTCCCTTGTATCGCAAACCTTGATCGGCGTGAATCATCCACCCTCTCGAACATTGCCACTAAGAAACTTGGCACGAAACTCTCCGGCCTCCTCGTTGTGTTGTTGGGCCTCAATAACTCGGGTCGATAAGGTCGATTGGACAGTTAAGTTACACAATGTAACTCCTTCCCGAACTTCCTCGAAATGCAACGCATACAAGCCTAAGTCATTCATCGTTTTCCACTCATGGACGGCCAAACTCGCAAGTTGGGTCGATTTCCTACTTAGCGCGTCTGCTACCACATTCGCCTTTCCCGGATGATATTGTAAATCAAAGTCGTAGTCCTCTAAATGTTCCATCCATCTACGTTGTCGCAAATTGAGTTCCTTTTGAGTGAACAAGTATTTTAAACTCTTATGATCGGAAAAGACTTCGAATTTCTCACCGTAAAGATAATGGCGCCAACTCTTCAAAGCAAAGACGACGGCCGCGAGTTCTAGGTCATGGGTAGGGTAATTTCGCTCATGAGTCTTCAACTGTCGCGAGCCATATGCTACAACACGTCCCAATTGCATTAACACGCACCCCAATCCCTCCTTCGAAGCATCACAATATACGGAATAACCAATTCCTCGCTCGGGTACAACCAAAACCGGCGCGGTAGTCAATCTCTTCTTCAATTCTTGAAAGGCCGTCTCACATGCGTCACTCCACACGAAACGAGTCCCCTTACGGGTCAATTTGGTCAACGGAGTTGCTAGGCGAGAGAAATCTAGTACAAACCGGCGATAGTACCCGGCCAACCCCAAAAAGCTACGAATCTCAAATACATTCTTCGGTCGCTGCCAATTCATCACGGACTCTACCTTCCCCGAATCAACGGATACTCCATCTTTCGACACTACGTGACCCAAGAACTTAACTTCGGACAACCAAAACTCACATTTACTAAGCTTGGCATACAAACGGTTTTCTCTCAGAAGTTCAAGAACGATTGAAAGGTGAGATTGATGTTCCTCCTCTGAAGGCGAATAGATCAGGATGTCGTCCACGAAGACTACTACGAAACGATCGAGATAGGCACGAAAGATACGGTTCATCAAGTCCATGAAAGCTGCCGGTGCATTAGTTAATCCAAAAGGCATAACGACGAACTCACAGTGGCCATACCGGGTACGAAAAGCGGTTTTAGGAATATCTTCTCTCCGAACTCTCAACTGGTGATAACCGGACCTCAAGTCAATCTTAGAAAAACAAGTGGCACCTCGAAGTTGGTCGAATAGGTCGTCGATTCTAGGCATTGGGTACTTATTCTTTATGGTTACGCGGTTCAACTTACGGTAATCAATACATAAGCGAAGCGTCCCATCCTTCTTTTGAGCAAACAAGGCTGGTGCTCCCCACGGCGAAGTACTCGGACGAATAAACCCCAAGTTCTCCAATTCTTGCAATTGAATCTTCAATTCTCTCAACTCGGCGGGCGCGAAACGGTAAGGAGGTACGGAAATAGGTGCGGTACCAGGAAGTAAGTCAAAGGTGAACTCGACTTCTCTCTCAGGTGGTAAACCAGGTAACTCAGTCGGAAACACATCCGGAAAGTCACAAACAACTAGGGGCAACTCCCCACGCGCAGACACGTCCTCATCTAAGGTTAAGCTCGCTAGCAAGGCGTACATCGATTCCGGTTCCCGAGACCCACACAAATACGGTTCCATCGGTTCCCGACGCTCCCCGAAGAACTCAAAACAAGCACCCCCAGACGGACAAATACGGACTCGACGCTTAAAACAATCTATGGTGGCGTGAAACGTAGACAACCAATCCATTCCCAGAATAAGGTCGAATCCCGACATGTTCAGCACGATAAAATCAAAAGTAAAACGACGATCTCGGATAATAAGTTCACAATCCCGGCAAATACGATCTAACGGCGATCTACACCCTATAGGTGTGTCAACAAACAACGGAGGATTGATGCTCTCAATTTCCAATTCCAAAGCATGAGCAAAAGATGCGGCAATAAAAGAATGCGATGCTCCCGAATCAAATAATACTCTAGCAAAGGAGTTAAACAAAAGAAATGTACCCCTCACTACCGAAGTCTCTGGAGCCTGAGAAGTAACAGGAGGTGGAATGGCGGAAGTGATGGCAAAAGCTCTTCCCTGAGTTGTCTGACCCTGAACGTGTCCACCCCGATGACCGGAGCCCTGAGTAGGTGTAGACGAACTAGCTCCTCTTTCAGCCTGAGATCCCTGTGGCGAAGCGGTTTGACGGAAATGAGACTGCTGCTGTCTCTGAGTGCCCCGAAACGACTGTCGATTAGAACCCTGTCCACCCCTCGATTGCTGCACTGATCCTGACTCACTACGAGCTCCATCCCCGCGTGGACAATTCCTAGCGAAGTGACCAGACTTCCCGCAAGTGAAACAAGTCCCCAGCAGCCGCGGACACTGAGCACGGATGTGCCCCACTTGACCACATTCGTGGCAGGTGATCGAAGACCTAGTGGTAACTCCTCTCGTTCCAAATGAAGAAGAAGGCGGAGGTCTAAAGTTTGACGGACCTTGAGAAATAGACATTTGATCCCGTTGTCTCTTCCTCCCTTGAGTACCAAAACTTCCCGACGATGAACTCACACCTCCCACTGATTGTCTCGGTTCCCATGTCTTAGGATTTTTCAGCACCTCTCTCGGTGTCTCAATACTCCTAGCACACTCCACAACTTCGGAGAACTTTCCTTTTCGTTGCGCCACAACATACTTCTTCACGGCGTCACTCAAACCCCTCTCAAATCTCCTACACTTTCTCTCCTCAATTGCCACCATCTCCGGCGCAAAACGGGACAAAGATTGAAATTTTACCGCATATTCCGAAACAGTCATGTCCCCTTGCTCAAGCTTCTCGAATTCATTCCTCAATTGATCCCGACTCGTTTCCGGAAAATATTGCTCCTCAAAGAGCATCTCAAACTCCGCCCAAGTCAAGTTCTCAACGTCTGGCTCATCTACTTGAGCCGCGGTCCTCGCCGCTCTCCTTGCGTCTTTCCTCGATTCCAAGACCGACTCCCACCACTCGCCGGCTTCCCCAACCAGTTGAACGGCCACAATTCCCACTCTAATACCGTCTTCGATGATGTTAAGAGCCCTAAAGATCTTCCGAATTTGGGTTAACCAATGGTCAGCTACCAAAGGTTCACTAATGGTTCCATCAAAGGTTGGAGGATTCCTACGGCTAAATTCCCGCATTGCTATCATAGCTCTATCCTCGGCATTCTCCCTTGGAGCTTGGTTCAACAGGTTTGCAGCTGTGAGTGCCGCGACAAGATCCCTAGCAAACTGCGTTTGATTCGGAGGCACACCTGCACCTCGACCGGCCCCAGCCCCCGGATTCTCCCCATGCTGACTAACCTCGTCCTCGGGAGGTACCCCACGGCCACGACCACGGCCACCCCGGTTACCAACCCCACCTCGTCGCACACGCGCTCTCGGAGGCATCTTACTACAATTATAAGAAAGAGAGAGTTTATCAACAACAACATCATTTAGTGAGGTCAAAACCTCCAACTATCCCAACACGGGTCAAAACAACGCTACACCACTCTGCAGTATTGAAAAGCTATGCCACGTAAGTCAAGCAATATCAATGCACACAAGCACATGCGAGTTATGAAAATTTTTGCGTGACATTTTAAACCCATGAGACTAGAAGTCTCCCCACGGTCTCTAGGTATTCTAAACCTAGACGCTCTGATACCAATTGTCACGACCTGGATTTTTAACATAGAAATAAATAGCTTATTGGAATAAAGAACCTTACTTGCCATCGTATTCCCAAAATAATGTCCCACCTGTTAAACCTTACAAAATAAATTCCCAGTTTCAAAAGAGTAAACACTGTGGCACTCCGGCCCCAAATATATTACATTTGCTCGTAAAGACAAATCATTAAGTTACAACCTCATCTTTATCAAAAGAAAGTCTATTACAAAGATGACTATGTAACTAGATCAGAGTTAGCTTCCAAAAATTCTTTACACTTCCAGGCACGCAAGTCATGCAAGTCACTGTCCAGCAGTTAATCCTGAAAAGAAAGAATAGGTTGAGCTATGCTAGCCCAGTAGGAAAATCTTTACTAAACTTATGTGCAAGTAACATGCTAAGTGCAAAAGGAAACGAATGAGAAGACATGGTCCAATCAAGCATGACAATGATCAATGTATTCCCTCTAACCATCCCGACAAGACTCGACAACATCAACCTCCACTAACTGTATTTCCACCCCTCGCGTTACAGTATGACATCCCGTGAGTCACCGTGTTACCACCCCTTGAGTTACGGCGAATCCCAACACTTCGGACCATCGTGGTACCACCCCTTGCGTTACGAGGTCCACTAGAGTCTCCGTATTTCCACCCCTTGCGTTACGAGACTCCCTACACCAAACCCGACTCAACAACTTCCTATCTAACCAACACGTAAACTAAGACTCTCTCATAATCACACTCATGCATGCAACATCTCACATCGTGTCGACTACACCACCGAGATACCACAAATACTCGCAAACAATCAATCAGTCGATAAGTCTCATTATAACAAGGTTTACTCGAATGAACTTAGAGAGAAATCCTACTAACGAGAGGTCAATTGATTAAGGATTCACAAATCAATCATTGGAAGTCAATTGAAAAGCTCGTGATAGTGCATGAGGTGTTACAAGGGTGTTAGAAGTGTCCGGGGTTCAAAGCAATCGAAGTAGAAGCAACGAAGGCAAAACTGCCCATAATGAACTGGTATCGATACGGCCAAAATGGCTGTATCGATACAGGATGCTTATCAGCAAAGCCCACTCTGTGTTAATCGGGTATCGATACGGCAAGAATCCCGTATCGATACGGAGAGGTTTCGAGCAGATTTTTCTGCAGATATCAGAATTTCAAGCTCAACAACAACAACAACATCACCAAGCACGGATTTCACACATTATCAAGCTACCAACACATAAATGTAGCAAAGAAATCCCTACCTCGGTCCAAGGAACGGAACCCAACACTTCGAACGAGCTCGAGCTCCCAACTTTCAAAATTTGCCGCGATCTCTTTCTCGAACCTCACCCAAAGCGATACGAGCCCGGGGTTGCGTAGAGGAGGTGAAATGAGGGTGGGTTCTTGAGAGCTTGGAGGTGTTTTGGTGGGTTTTTGAGTGAGAAGAGAGGAGAGAGAGAGAACCGGCGGAGGGAGGGAGAGAGGGCCGAGAGTTTGGTTTTGGGAAAATGATCCCATACTCACACACCACTCCTATTTATACTCTTAAATCAACAAATCACACCTTAACCCCTCAACCTTCCATTCTCTCACTTAAGCCCCCAATTCAAATATTCACAAATAAGACCATATTTTCTCAATTAAACTTTTAATCGATATTTCAAGCATTAAAATTATTCGGGTCTCTACACGAAGCGAAAGACGTGCACTTCGAGATCCCAAAAGCGCGCCGCCGCATGTAACAGGACAGGACGGATTGCGATCTCCCGGAGATGTCTAAGAGCATAAAGGCGGTGTCCTCGGAAGTTCAGCCAGTCGATACCTTCGAGGCTGTCCAACCAGGGACGGAGCAAGGCTTGGTTTAGCAAGGCCATGAGGAGAATGGGTTTTTGGAAGGAAAGAAGGTCTTTGGGAGGAGAGGAGTGATGGAATGAAGTGTGAAGGACTTGCCAAGGCCTGACTCTGTATTTATAGAGGCCTGGAGGATACAATGCCACTCCCCACCAGCTTTGGAAATCATCAAACTTAACATTTTTTTAAGAAAATTCAAACTTTGGAAATTTGAGAAAATGTTGAAAAAGGCTCAAGTCTTGCCTTGGGAAATTGTTTTCACCTGGGAAACAGATTGTTCAAAGTCACAATGCACCTCGGAAATGTGCATACAGAAGAAAAGACGTGGGAATAGTTGGTGAGTGGCATTGGGAAGCAGCAGGGGACTGCAGATGTCAGTAGTCCCGAGCGCTCGGGAGTGAGGTCCCAAGCGCTCGAGACCACTCTCGAGCGCTCGAGAGTTCTGCTACTTTGCAGCAGCTTCTGATTCCAGCTTTCCAGCCTCAGATCAACATTGTAAATGCTTGCAGCTTAGATCAGAAGGTCCTCAGCATGTGCTCTAGGGATGCAGCGGTTTCCGTTATGTGTTTCCTTGTGTGTTAGTCCATTTCCCTCAAAAATACCGAAAGTTTCCAAAATTCTCATTCCGTAAGCATGTCAAGTTCCACGTTAAGCGTGTTTGGTTGAGTCCAGTAATGCGTATAAGTCACGATGTGTACTAATGACTGCATGGCATGAGCAAACGCACGTTAACGCTCTTGGTTCAAGTTTTCGTTGTTCAAGCGTCCCAAAATCATCATTTGCAAACGTAAGTGAGGGTCGATCTTCGTGTCAAGGGCATTTTTGTAATTCTAACGGTTCTCGCCGGTCACGACACTCATTGGCAACTACACGGTGCACTCGATTACCATCAATAGCCCTTAAATCTAAGTTTCATGGTCGATCACTCGGAATTCGCTTTCATGTGTCAATGTCGAATTTTCGTTACTTTAAGAGTATCGGTTGAAATTTGCGTGCTCTTTACTTTCTTTCAAGCTAGACGAACATATTTCATAAAATACAATTCTTAAAGGAAGTGCGAACGAATGCAAAAGAGCGGAGTGCAAATTTTCATAAATAAAATACAGCGTTTACAATGAGCATGGAAGGAAGTGCAAAAGCTGGGGCAAACACACGCCCGACCCTAACTACCGGGGCACGCAAGCCCAAACAAAATCAAGGCGCGCAGGCCTATAAGCTACGACTACCTTGGCACATAGGCCCATGTACAAGAAAGCTAGCAAAGCAAAAGCCTAAAACTCAGACGTGACGAGTCCTTTTCGGCTGGCGGCCCTCGGGTTCTGTGCTCTCACTCTCGTCACCGTCGTCATCATCACCTGCGCTAGGAGAGCCGGAAGCAGTCTCTGAGTCCGTCGACCCTAACACACGCGACTCAGAGGACTCCTCTGACTCGTCCTCCTCCTCTGGCTCCACGCGAGCGTGTCTCCGCTGGGACCCCGCCCTAGGTACAACCTCGAACTGTCTAGCCTCCGCAACGGGCCGCGACACTCCCTGTGTCCCTCGTCCCCGTGTGCTGGCGGAAGCTGGAGAGCTCGTGGTGGCCTGAGGTCGCACCCTAGCTGGACGTCGTGGCTGCACCTGCATATCACAAGCATGAGATCATTCTATACATATTTGAAATTCAATGGATTCATTTAAAAGTACTGTATATGCATGCATTTGGTCATACCTGTGAAACGACAGGAGGAGCAGGCTCAGGGACAGGTCTGGTCTGCAGGACCCTCCCTCTAGCGCAGCCCTTCAGCAAGTGGCGCATCCCTACCATCAGCATGATGGCCGTCTCGGCCCACTCTCGCGGTACCTGTGATGTTCAAGAATCAGAAACGCGCAAGCAGTAATCATTCAGAGCATAAGAAGATTGAATTCGTGTATACCTGAGCCGGAAGCCGGATCGGCGGCTGTGGAAGACGTGGGACGTCTATCACCGCCCGTGCACCCGTAGGGTCTGTCGCCCCTATCGTCCACTCCAGCGTGGGTAGCACCGTCGAGCCGGACGCCTCCGCCGTCTCTCGGACCCCCGTGTCACTCTCTCCTCTCCCAGGTGGGCTAGTGCCTCGCTCACCGGCAGGCTGCCTACCACCTCCGCCACTACCTCGTGCGGACCGTCCGCCACGGCCTCGCACCCCAGCACTGGGGCCTCGCCCTCCCTCAGCTATCCTCCTCTCTAACTCCGCCTCCACCCCTAGGCTTGTGGCCAGGTATTGGCCTACGTAAGCCGCGTAGTCCAGACCGCGTCGTAGGTGCCGCTCCAAATCTGTGTCAGGCACAGTGTACAACTCCAACTCCGCACGAGTGTACGTCTCCGTCCGCTGCATGCGTGGAGGAAGCAGCCCAGGTACTACGAACACTGCGAAACCGAGCGACTGCCGAGTCACCCGGTCTCCTAAGTACCACTGCCGGCCCAGAGGGCACTCCAGCAGCACCCTGCTCCGCGTCACCTCACGACTCCTCGGAAGGAAGTCGGCCTCCACCCTCGACCAACGATCCCAGTGCACCTGCATGTCAAATTTTGAAGCATCAATAAAACGTACATCGAATTCGGAAGAGAGAAATGGAATAAGAGCAGGTTATACCGCGCCTCCAGTCGAGCGGTCTAGCCAGCCTTGGAAGGTCATCACCTCCCCTCTCTTCTCCTTCGTCCTCCTGTAGGTCTTGCTCCACGCAAGCCCGCGAGGAAGCAAACCAGGATCCCGGCAGGTGTTCTCAGGCGGGAACATCCCCAGAACCTCGTAAGCCCAGAGCTGCATATGGTCAAGTTCAAGTCAAGTCGATTTCAAGCATCATTTCAAATCAATAAGCAGTCGATAGTAGTATTAAAGCAGTAATTTGAGCCATACCTCGACGATCCTCCAGTAGCCTCCAATCGTGTTGCCCACTCCGCGTGAGGCAGCCCCTAGAAAGCAGTAGAGGGTGCACAAGGCACTCCCTCCCCAGTCGAACCGTCCTGCGGTCCTCAAGTCAACCAAGCCTGCCAAGTAGCAGAGGTGCACCCGCGACCGCCTGGTCGGGTACAGAGAAGCCCCGAACAGGTAGAGCAGGTACGCCCGGGCCATCCTCGCCGCCTCCTCGTCGTCGGCAGGCTCGTGGTCCCAGTACTCCACGAACTGCCCGTAAGCCGCCATCCCTCCGCTGTGCCGTGGAACCCGCCCGAGGAACCACCGCAGAGCCGCGTCGTCTAGCACCAGGCTCGAGTCGTAGGGGATCGGCTCTCCTCCCACTCTCTGTCCCGTAATCGCTGCGAAGTCCAGCGGCATCAGCGTCATCTCCCCGAACCGGAGGTGGAAGGTGTTGGTGGTATCCCACCACCTCTCGGTCAGCGCTGTGAGCACAGCGCGGTCTACCCTCACCGCCGTCATCAACTGGATGAACGGCCCGAAACCCGCAGCCTCCACTAACTCCCGTACTCTCGCGGGCAGCCCCCTGAAGTACTTCAGCGAGCTGGCTGAGCCTCCGTGGCCGTAAACGTCCGTCGTGCGCTGTTTCAGCAGAGTAAAGAAATAGCATTTCAATCAATTCAGCAATCTAATGATTCAAGGGTCGATTTTAAAAATTTCATGTTGTCGAATCTAATGATTCGAGTGTCGATTTTAAAAATTTCATGTTGTCGAATCTAATGATTCAGGTGTCGAATTCAAAAGTTTCAAGTTGTCGAAATTTACCGTAGTCTAGCCCGTAGAGATGTGCGTGTCGCGGTCTCGGAGCAGTAGATCCTCTAGGTAGTCAGCCCGAGCAGGAGTGTAACTCTCTATCCCCACAGGCACGAAGAAGTGAGCCCGCGGAGCGTAGGTCGCAATCGCGAACCCAGCACGCTCTCCTCCCAAGTAGGCCTTCGCCTCCTCAACCGCAGTCACCCGCGCCTCGGCAGCCGCCTCAGGCTCCGGTCCCTCCATCTCCATCTCCTCCATCTCCTCCTCCTCAACCTCGTGACCCCCTGCGTCCGACGCACCCGCGCCACTCAGTAAAGCTCCCAACAGCAGCGCCGCAGCCCGGTCCTCTGGAGTCACGGTACCTCTCAGCACGGCCTCAACCCCTGGGTCGAGACCAAACGCGCCTAGTATATCCTGCGGCTCCGCGGAGTCCAGGAAGTCACCCTCCGCGAAAGGAACGGGCTGTGAGGCCCCGATCCTGCTATCCTCCCTCCTCGGTAGCACCACCGTCGACCTCAAAGCAGGGGTGACCGTGACGCGACCGCCCACCACCGTCTCCTCGACCTGTCCCTCGTCGCGGGCCTGATCCGCGGCCGCGAACAACTCCTCCACAGTAGGAGTAGGAGGTGTGCCCGTCACCCCACCTCCGCTGCCTGAGGTGCCACCCCGACTGCCCGGGTCATCTCCGCCACTGTCAGCCTGCCCCCCCCCCCCCCCCCCCCCTGCGTCGTGCTCAGCCTCGACCCCTCCGGCATCCCCAATCACCGTAGAACCTCCCCGGGCCTCCTCTACCGCCGTAGGATCACCGCCACCGTCAACCACTGCCGCCGCTGTAACCTCACTGGTAATCCCCTCATCCCTGGCAACACCTCCTCCATCACCAGCGTCGCCCACTGCCGCCGCAGCAGCTACAGCCGCCGCCGCGCCATCGCCAGGCGTGGCTGCACCACCGCGAGATTCACCCGTCGTCGCCCGGTCCTCCCCATTCGCCATTGCTCTTTCTTCTTTCTCCCTAGCCTTCCTTTTCCCCCAAATTCAAACTTCTTGGCACACAATCGCCCACCGGAAGATCGAGGAGATCTCGAGGTCTCGATATCAGTCCGTGGTTTTTCTGGAGAGTAAGATAGTCGAATGAGAGAGAGATGGTCGAGTGAGAGAGAGTAAACGCCTGAGAGTTTGGGAGTAGGAGGACAGCCGTACGTTGCCTGGTTCTCGAGCGCTCGAGTTTTGGGGTTTTAAACCCCAGTTCTGGAAAAGGAGGACGAAGGAGTGGCGGGCCCCAGCCGTGGTCCCGAGCGCTCGACACCTCTCCCGAGCGCTCGGGAGTTGTCCCAAGCGCTCCAATCTGTTTTTAGACGCTGAGCCAAAATATTCGATCCCCTGATCATGTCACTTTCTGACAATTATTGCAACGACGCAGGTTTTTACAAAATCAATCTCAGTCCTGTTTTCAGTACGAGTTGTACAGAGCAGTCGATTATAAACTTCTTTTGATGACCCGCATTCGGTTCACGCTTGAAAATTGATACTTTATGTCGAAATCGTCTAATTTGCAAAGAGGTTTTACCCTTGTGGTGTCCGCCAAACAGAGCAACAGGTGGATTCTTCATACAGGTATTTACATTTGCCTCCCAGAAGTCTCGTGGTGTCCGCTGAACAGAGCAACAGGTGGATTCCCCGTGAGAATATTTGCATTTATCTGGTTTGCCCGCCGAACAGAGTAACAGGTGGACTCTTCATACATTTATCTTACCATTGTCTTGTCGATACTTACTTTCTCGTGCATGTTTGCATTTGCCCCAAAGAACTACGCTGGTCTGATCCTTACAGAAAAGGGTACGTAGGCAGTCTGAAAGGACGCGACCGCATGCATTGAATGTTGGCGTCTTCACTGGCATTTATATTTTGAATTGAGGATTTGATCTGGCTCGAATTGGGCTGTCTCAATCTTTGGACGGCACTCGTATCCAGACATGATGCCGAGCATCGCCCAAAGAGGGGCAACTGTAGACACCCCAATTTGAACTCTTCGAATTTCCTTAATTTGTGGCCCGGAGGCTCCCCGATGATGAATTTGGATTGGAACAAGACTCGTACCGATTGGAACTTTGCTCCTTGAAAGATTTGAAAGGAAATAAAAAATGGTCAAAATCACTTCCAAGCGCTTGGGAGTAGTCCCGAGCGCTCAAAAACAGCTTTCAAAACCTTTGGCCTGGCTCTCTCTCGAGCGCTCGAGAGTGAAGTCCCAAGCGCTCGAGACTACTCTCGAGCGCTAGTGTCTCCTGCGCTGGCCAATGGATGGCGGGGCTCCTCATTACCCATGCAATCCATCATTGCAGAGACCTTTAGCCGGCTGAGATTTACGGCTAGCACTCATGCTCGGTCAGGAATCTTCAGGCTAAATGATTTTCCCTTTAAACATGTTTTATTTAAAAATCCATTTGATTTTCAAAAATCATAGGTTATTTTTGGCCTATAAATAAAACCTGTTTTCAGCTGAGACAGAGGTTACAAAATCTCCTCCCTGGGAATCCTCTCCTTCTCTTCTCTCCCTCTCTTTCAGAACAAGAGCTCCTTAACTCAAGTTTCAACTTCAAACTTCAAAAAGCTTTTCGAAAAATCCTCAAGGAAAATACAGGAAACCCAGAACACTTCAAGCTTCTGATCTCTTGTATTCTTCTCTCTTCATCCACCTTTCAAAGCCATTCCAAAAGAGAAAAGTTCGAGCAAAAAGGTAGAAATCCTTCTATCTCAACCCCAAACATAGAGGCTGTTCTTCCCTTCTGAGGGGGGTCTCTCAGCCTGACCCAGTCTTCAATACTGGGTTCATGGCTGGGAGACCTTAGTGTAAAGACAAGAGCAATGGGGTACAAAAACGTTTTGGCAAACCCTCACTGGCATAACTCTCGAGCGCTCGAGAATGCTTCCGAGCGCTCGGGACCGTCCCCAGTTTCTTGCGTGCTCCCTTGTCATACAGTAGGTAGGGAATGAGGTGTACTCTTCAAATAAATGGTTTCATTTTGGCATGCATGCACAGGAAATCATTTTTCCCCAAAACAGAAGTATTCCTCACAGGTTTTCATGTAATATAAGGTTTTTCCAAAGTTAAATGATGATATTTCCTATTGGGAAATATCAAAATGAGGATTTTTACATGTCAGTACCATTTTCTGTTTAAAGCAAAGCTGTTGTGCATAACACTCCCAAGCGCTCTGGACTGCTCCCGAGTGCTCGGGAGTGCAGCCATGCCATTTCCTCTTATCTCCCTAGTCTTCTGTGTTCCTTGGTTTCTGCATGCATAAGGGTACCCATTTGTTCTTTAAAATTTGTAGATCTAATCTTGTCATGGCAGGGATGCACGATCTGAAAGATTGAAGGCTTAGTTCAGTCTTTCAAATCTTCTGCTGAGCCAGTAGTGTAAATTACAGCATTCTAGTTCCCTTTTTAGCATTATATCCTGTCTGTACTAACAAGTTTGCAGGTTGGGCATCAGAATTCCCAAGCGCTCGGGACTACTCCCGAGCGCTCGAGAGTGAAGTCAGTGGCAGTTTCCCAGTTTCTGTTGTCATGCATTTTATTACTTCACAGTTTTGTCGCCCTCCTGTACACATGCACATGCAAACACTTCCTATCTGGTATAACTGTGGATACTTGCTACTTGTCTAATAAAATAAAATCCCCTTTCAAAATCCCATAAACATTTAGTAGAGACCGATCTCGAATCGGGCGAGGGGGGTGCCGTAAAACCCTTCCCCCCTCGTAACATGGCTTCCGGATCCTCAAAACGATCTCTGGTTTTCAATTCAAATCAATTGTTTTCGAACTAAACGGTTTCTCGGGTGACATACCACAAATCCGGGTGGCGACTCTTCAAATCAAACCATCTTTCCAAAGTCGATTTCAAAAGGGCACGAGGCGCGCGATTTTCCGAGTTGGGCCGCCCCGATCTCAACACCCGGGGCTGTGGTAGCCCACAAATGTCTTTAACTTTTTCTGGAACTGTGCCCCATTATCGGTGATCAAAGAGTAAGGAACTCCAAATTGAGTGATAATACTCTTCCACACAAACCTTTCTATCATAGGTTCAGTGATTTTAGCCAAGGGCTCTGCTTCAATCCACTTGGTGAAGTAATCAGTAGCCACTAACAGGAACTTTCGATTTCCTGTTGCTTTATGGAGTGGACCCACGATGTCCATTCCCCATTGGGCAAATGGCCAAGGGCTAGTTAAGGGTACCAGATCCTCGGCCGGTGTCTTTATCATAGGTGAAAACTTCTGGCGTTTCTCACAAATCTTAACATAGACCTTGGCATCCTCCTGCATGTGCGGCCACCAATACCCTTGGGTAATTGCTCGGTGGGCAATAGATCTGCCCCCAGCATGGCTTCCACATGTTCCCTCGTGGATCTCGTGGAGGTACTTCTGCACCATCTCGGGGTGCACACAAAGCAGATACGGCCCAGTGAAGGATTTTTTATATAGCTTCCCTTCAGGGGACAGCCAAAACCTTGCACACTTGGTTTTGATCTTGTGTGCTTCCTTTTTATCTAAAGGGAGTTTTTCATCTCGTAAAAACTCTATGATTAGATCCATCCAACTTGGTCCTTGGTTCATGTCCAGGATCAAGTCCACACTTCTGCCAATGCTCGGCTCGGCCAAGTAGTCAACTGCTACCTTTCGTTTAAACTCGGTTGGAACAGCTGCAGCCAGCCAGGCTAAAGAATCTGCATGAGAATTCTGTCTAGAGCTTATCTGTTCTATACATACTCTTTCGAAGGTGTCTAGTAAACTTCTGGCCGCCTCCACGTAGGCTGCCATCTTTTCGTTTCGAGCTTCATACTCGCCGGACAGTTGGTTTACTACCAGTTGTGAATCACAATAAACCCTGATCCTCTTAACCTTCAGGGTTTTTGCACTGTTCAAACCAACCAAGAGAGCCTCGTACTCTGCTACATTATTTGATGCACTAAAGCCAAGCCGAACAGATTGTTCTAACATAACCCCTCCAGGAGGGAACAAAACGATTCCAATGCTTGAACCAGTGTTGCAGGCAGATCCATCGACAAATAATTTCCATTCCAAAGGATCCTGTTTGGCAGGCGCTTTTCCTTTCCTCTTCGATAGTTCAACTTTCTGCTCCTGTCTCGTAGGAGGCTGAGGTGCTACAGTTGGTGAAAATTCTGCCACAAAATCAGCCAACACTTGGCCTTTGATTGCAGTGCGTGGCTGAAAGTCAATATCATATTGACTTAACTCAACAGACCAAGTTGA
The DNA here is from genome assembly GCA_018127125.1 of Rhododendron griersonianum. NCBI lineage: Eukaryota > Viridiplantae > Streptophyta > Magnoliopsida > Ericales > Ericaceae > Rhododendron > Rhododendron griersonianum. Next base: position 12,390,839 of record CM030798.1, on the reverse strand, counting down.
GATCCGTCCAGAGAAATTTGCCTTTCGTAGCAGTGATCTTAATGGAAACTCGGTATAAACCACAACCTTATGGCTTTGGAAATAATGGGGCAACTTTCGAGTTGCCGTCCTTAATGCAAGGACCAGCTTCTCAAGGGGCAGATACCTCGTCTCCGCATCCAGTAAGGTTTTGCTCACATAATAAATTGGAATTTGCTCGGATTCCTTATTCCTTAACAGAACTGCATTTACTGCATGTTCAGAAACTGCCAAATACAGAATCAAAACCTCACCTGAGTCTGGAGTCGATAAGAGGGGGGCTTGAGCCAAATATTTCTTCAAGTCCTGGAATGCCTGCTCGCATTCTGCTCCCCACTCGAACCCTTCTCTTTTCTTGAGCAACTGGAAGAAAGGCCTACATTTATCACTTGAACGGCTAATGAACCTGTTTAGGGCCGCAGCCATCCCAGTCAGCCTCTGGACTTCTTTCATGGATTTAGGACTTTGGAGCTTCTGTAAGACCGTTATCTGATCAGGATTTGCCTCGATTCCTCTCAGAGTCACCAAGTGGCCCAGGAACTTTCCAGAGCCAACTCCAAACGCACATTTCGAGGCGTTGAGTTTCAACTTGTATTTCCTCAAAATTCCAAAGGCTTCCTTCAAGTCCAGAATGTGCCCTTGCCTGGTCCTGCTCTTGACTACCATATCGTCTATGTATACCTCCATAGTTTGGCCAAGAAGTTTTCTAAACATGATTGTAGCCAGCCTCTGGTAAGTTGCTCCTGCGTTCCTCAGTCCAAACGGCATAACGCTGTAACAGTACAACCCTCGTGGTTTAATGAAAGAAGTCTTCAATTGATCAGGCCCAAACATGGCAATCTGATGGTATCCTCGATATGCGTCGAGGAAACTCATTCGTTCATACCCAGCAGTGGCGTCAACCAATTGATCAATCCTTGGGAGAGGGAAGCTATCCTTAGGACAAGCTTTATTCAAGTCTATGAAGTCTACACAGACACGCCATTTCCCATTCTTCTTCTTCACGACCACAGTGTTGGACAGCCACTCTGGGTAATAGACTTCTCGTATTGCTTTGGCTTCTAGCAAACGATCCACCTCTTCAATAACAGCGTCGACATGCTGTACTGCTGCCCTTCTTTTCTTCTAAATAACGGGCTTATGCTGCGGGTCAACGTTCAGGTGGTGGCAGATCACATCTGCATCCACTCCAGGCATCTCCTCCGGTACCCATGCAAACACATCAACATGTTCTTTCAAGAAACCTACCAATTCAGACTCTTCCTCATCCGGCAGTGACTCCCCAATTAGAAAATTCCTCTCGGGATCAGTTTCGTTGATCTGTATTTTTTTTTAGGCCTTCCACTACTTTTTCTGCTGGATCTCTTCCAATGTCCTCAACAGTTGGTTGATCTGGTACTTCCACCGTTTGAACTTGATGGGCCTTTGGGACTTTCTTGATGATGGAAATTAAGCACTGTTGTGCTGACTTTTGATTTCCCCTTATCTTCTCTATCCCGTCGGACCCTGGGAATTTCACCATCTGGTGATATGTAGAAGAAACGGCCCTCATCTTATGTAACCACATCCTTCCTATGATTGCATTATAGGAGGATGGTACATCTACAACCAAAAAGTCTGTTCTTAGGACCACTGTCCCTGCCCGAACAGGCACTGTCACTTTCCCAAGGGGCCATACTGCACTTGCACCAAATCCAACCAAAGGCGTAATAGACTGTTCCAAATCTGTCTGCTTCAGCCCTAACTTCTTGAATGCATCGTAGTACAACACCTCTGTACAGCTCCCTGAATCTACCAGGATTCTCTCAATGTCATATTCCCCAATTCATAGGGTTATGACTAATGCATCGTTGTGGGGCACCTGGACCTCTTTCAGATCTTCATCTGTAAAGACTATAGCTTCGTAGGGCATATCATTCTCTTGCCCTCTTTTGTTCCCCACTCGCATAACATACTGGTCATGCTTGACCTGCCTCTGCATCAGTCTTACCTCATTCCTCATATAAGGTGTGGCCAATCCATGTATCATATGGATTACCCCCCTAGGATTCTGCTCGTAATCCAACTCCATCGTTTTCCCTTTATCTTTGGGATCCTCCTGAATGAATTCCTTAAGATAACCACGAGAGACCAAATCGTCGAGATGTCTCTTGTACAAATCACAATCCTCTGTCATATGACCCCAATCCTTGTGGTAACTGCAGTGCTGATTCGTAGTACATTTTCCTTCCTTATCCCCACCCAGACTTGGGGGCCATTTGAAGAAAGGCTGATTCTTTATTCGATAAAGAATCCTGTAGATTGGTTCTTTCCAAACCGTGGTTATCGAAAAGAACGACTTAGGATCAGGCGCCTGCTTTTCCTTGTAAGGCTCTTTCTTAGCCTGCCCATATTCTTTCCTATAGGTCTTGGGCTCTGGCTTATCAGCCTTCTTCGCTGGAGTTTTTGGCTGTTCGGCAACAACTCTGCCTTCCTCCCGGAGTATGTCATCCTCCATTCTTGCGTGTTGTTCGATACACTCCATTAGCCTGGCCAGTGATGCCACATGATGCTTATTCAATGACTGGCGTAACTCGCCCCGAACAGGCAGGCCCGTTTTGAAGGTTGCAATAGCATACTCCTCACTGCAACTGTCTATCTCGTTAAAGGTCTCCCAGTATTTCTTTGCGTAGTCTCTGATCGGCTCGTTATCCTCCTGCTTCATCATTGAGAGACTTTCAAATGTTTTGGGGGCCTTTCTACTCGTCAAGAACCGAGCAGTGAACTCTTCTGCTAACTGCGTCCATCCTCGTATGGAACGTGGTTCCAACTTATGGAACCATGATAAAGCCACTTTTCCCAAGCTTGAAGGGAACATCTTACACATGATGGCGTCATCTCCATCATGCATGAACATTGCCTGTTGGTAAGTTGTACATGAGCAACGGGATCTGCATTTGTCTCGTAAAGTACGAACGTCCCATGCTTCACTCTGCTCGGCAGGCGCGCGTCCTGTAACCTTTTTGAAAAAGGTGATGCTGCTATATTACTCAGGGCCCGCCTTGCTGCTTCTCGTGCAGTCATAGACCCATCTTCTCGCTTTTTGGATTCGTGGGTCACTACCCTGTTCCAATCATTATCAGGTCTCTCGTACCTGTCTCTGTGGTGTTTTCTTACGCCTTCTTCGGGTGAGGAGCTTCGGCTCCTGCCTCTCCCGTAACGTGGGGGAGTCCTTTGCTTGCTTGGACTCCTGCTCCTTCTCTTTCGTGAAGAAACCCTTTTCTTGGGAGGAGTGGGGCTTCTGGACTTGCTCCTCCTTCTTCGTGGAGGGGCCTTTTTGTATCGCACCATGACCAGTCCATCTCCCCTGGATTTCCTTCCTGACAACCCAGAATCCTCAGGATGTTCTTGGATCCGTTCTAACTCTCAGATCTCGTGTTCCCTTTTCCGAATTAGTCGAGCATATTCCTCGACTTCCTGCCTCTTTTTGTCGAGGATGTCCTCGTTGCTATGCACACTTTTCGAATGTGCAACTGATTCTCCACCGTGATGGGATTTGCTCCTTCGCGTGGAGGTTGTAGCCGTTTTGCCCTCCCTATTCTTGGAGTTGTCGTGGATGGTAAGAGGATCCTTGCTTGCTGTACTTTTATCATGCCCGCTGGTTGGCTTTCTCGGAGCACCTGGTGGGGATTTATCTCCTGCCCCACCAGCCTGGTTTTTA